>CM060939.1:365353288-366553288 GCA_030765085.1 Allium cepa
CTACGATATCTTAATAAAACCTATGACTTTGGACTATTCTATCCAAAGGAATGTCCTTTTGAATTAGTGTCCTATAGTGATGCTAATTTTGGAGGAAGCCGGACAGATAGAAAAAGTACATGTGGGACTTATCATTTCATTGGACGGTCTCTTGTATCCTGGTTTAGTAAGAAACAAAACTGTGTTCCATTATCGACATGTGAAGCAGAGTATATTTCTGCGGCTTTGGCATGTGCTCAAGTTATCTATATGCAACAAACACCACAAGATTTTTGTTTTAATTTATCCAAATCAACTATTTACTGTGATAATTCTAGTGCTATAAATTTATCTAAAAATTCTGTTAATCACTCACGAACAAAACATATTGACATTCGTCATCATTTTCTTCATGATAATATTGAAAAAGATTTAATAAATCTAGAATTTGTATCCTCTGACAAATAATTGGCAAATATCTTTACAAAACCATTAAATGAAAATACTTTCATCAATTTAAGAGAGAACTTGGAATCGTCTCTTATAAAGATTTATAGGTTCACTTTTTTTTTAATATATATGGTTTTTATATTTTTAATTCTTAGTTACTTACAAAAAATAATAAAAAAATAAATTTTAGAGATGTTTTTCAAGCACTCGAACTCAGTATCTCATACTCGGTGGTCTTTTGCTCTACCACTTCACTCTCTATCTTTTTCTGAAACATGAGGTTGTTGTTGAATTCTTATTTACCTTTCATTCTCACCTCTTTTTCCTATGGCTATTATACTTTTAACCATACATTGTTTCTTTATTTTTATCTTGTTGATAATTATATATTCTCTGCTTTTTCTTAATTCTTTGCACCAGAAATTTATTCAAATTTTTTAAAACAAAATTTGTTTCAACATGTCATCTCTATACAACTCCGAATCTTCTAAGCTTTCTTATACTTCTCCTTCCTCGGGATCGGATAATCTACCAACTCCTACACCAATCTATGAACCGATTCCGATTGTTCCACCCTCAACTCATACTGGATATACTCCACCAACTAAAAGAACACGACGGTCTCTCTTTTTTGGATCACCATCCACAAAAGAGAAAATAGATGATATTCATCACTATCAGAGAGAAACATTAGAATTACAACATGAATTATACTATGAACAAAAGGTTAATGCCAAACGGCTTAGCTTTTTGGAACAAGTAGCGTTAAAATTATATGGTTCTTCATCAAAAGACAATGTTCATCAACCGTCTACAGTTCATTCTCCATATCATCGCAATCCTTGGGAACCATCACCATAACGTCCACCGACATCACCAAATTCTTGGGAACGTGGCAACAGATGGTCTCTACTTCGACCGTTTATAGAGAACACTAAAATTGAAGAATGGCCATATCATACTCCATCCTTTTCTTCAAACCTCTTTAATTATTTCTTATTATTTATATACTATTGTTAATTTGTCATTTCATTCTGTTTATTCTAATCTTGTATTTTGTAAAATTATTTAATAATATATATTGTTTTCTACTCTCAATAAAGCCAATATGTGCCTCCAAGCAAAATTCATACGGCTGTTCTATTAGAAACAGACGTCTGAGTATTCATGGCAGGAAATTTTTGCTCTAGATTCAGACGTCTGGGTCAAATACAATAGACGTCTGAATAAGGCCAATTTTGAACTAATTCCTTGCGGGTTGCTTTTCAACCCAATTCAAACGTCTGAATCAAATGATTCAGACGGTTGAATTTTTTCTGAGCTTTTTTTTAACCTTTCTCCTTACTTTCTTTCCTATTATACCCCTGCCTTTTCACCCTCTATATAATGCCTTTTTCACTTCATTCCTACTTACTTTAGAATCCTAGCCCCCATTTTCATCTCTCTCAAATCTTTTACCTTTTCTCTAACTCTCCAATGGCAACAAGATCAAAAAGAACTAGAGAATCAACTTCAGGACCATCTGAAGACCAAATCCGGCAATAGCTATGGAACAACGATGTTGCTGTTTCTCAATTTAATTCCATGAAGAATTTCAACGTCTTTGAAGGAGCATTCATGAAATTCTCGAATTTCGCATCATATCATATTAGAGAGTTAGCAAAGCAATTCCACCTCGATAGCATGATTGGGTATACTCCCAATAATGTTAAGATTAAACATCTTTTGATTAAACTTTTTCTTACTAACTTAAATTTGGATCATCATGATCCCTAAAACCGACAAGATTGTGTTTGGTTGATAGTTTGTGGCGTTAGAATCTTCTTACCTTTACGAAGATTAGGTCATATTTTAAATTGCCTTTATCAAGGAATTGATATTAATGAAATTGAAGTTGATATGGATCATTGGGATGAAGTTTCACATCAATTTTTGTCCGATCAACTTATAAATTTGGGCAATTTAAAATCTACCTTCTTAAGGCCACAAGCTAGGCTCATTCACCGTGCAGTATTCATTCTCTCCAACCAAGGATGGGAAGTTATGAAAAAGTGTATAAAGACAACTTCCAAGCACTTTATTCTATCTACTCAAATCAACAAGTGAAGTGGGGAAAAATTATTTTGGATGAATTTCAAGACATCACAATCCGGAGAAAATATAGAACCATTCATTATGATGCTTATATTATGCGTATCCTCCTAAATATCGATGTACCAATGCTCGACTCCGATTTCACAACCATTAGTGGATTAGGCGCTAAAACTCTAAGATTGATTGGTCTTCCTACGCGGGCTCCTCCTCAACAAATTATTTCCTTCCACCAATGGTTGCAAAATGTTCAACAAGGTGTTTCTCAACCTCGAGACACTAGTATTGTTTCTTCTTCTCATACTCAACATAAAGAAGAAGAGGAGAACGATAACATCATCCAAGAAATTGGCCCGGAAACTTCTTCAAGACAAGACATCATCACTCTCTCCCGAAATCAATCAAAGATTCATCGGGAAATTAAGGCACATTAGAAGAAGACGGAAAGAAAATTCAACTCTATCAAAGGCTTTCTCAATAAAATATGGGATCGAATTTCTTGTTCCGGCTCTTCACCCACTCAAGTTTACAATCCGTCTCCGTTTGAATGGTCTTCCTCAAGCTCGAGTTCTAATCATAATGATCCATCTTTTTCAAGCCAATTTTAATTATCTTTGTCTATTTCAGTTGTTATCTTATGTTTTGCTTATAACTTTGCTTGACTAGTTGTATGAGAAATTTCTGAGTTATTATCTCCTCATGTATTATTAACTACTACTCTGATTTCTTTAATGAAATGAATTATCTTTTATTATCTATGTTCTTTTTATCAATGAAAAAAGGGGAGAAATATATAATTGTGCATATTGACAAGTTTTAGAAATTTAAAATTATGCATATTGACGGGGGGAGTAACAATACTTTAAATGTTTATTATTGATTATATAGTTATCATCATCAAAAAGTGGGAGAATGTTGGAATCTCAATTTTAATTGTGACAAACTATATAAAATATTATGTGTATACTAACTATCTTTGCAGGAGATTTATTGCAGATTCCTTTTTAGATGTTTAAAGCTGAGTATTGTGTGTCTAGAGTCTGTACTTTACTTAGAAATTTGTTAAAATCTCTCCTAAAGTGATATATATATATATATATGCACACACATGCAGATATATGCACAAAAGTCCAAACTCGGACGTCTATAACCATTCATTCAGACGTTTGAATGTTGAAACCTGAATATTGTTTCACAATATTCGGACGTCTGAATGATAATTTTTAGACGTGTGAATATAGTCAAAAATTGCCTAAAAGCTTGCTGTTTGCGTTTCAATCTAATTCAGAAGTTTTAAATTTTTAATTCAGACGTCTAAATATTTCCAACAGCTATTTTCTTGAAAAGACACTTCTCTTCACCAAGAGAAACATTTTTAAAGAACAAGAGTTGCATCCGTTCTGTTCAATATAACTTTTCATTTAAAGATGCAACTCTTTATATACTATAAATAGATTATAGAATTCATCAAACAACTCACTGAATTTACTTTTAGCACACTTGAATTCTCATCTATTCTCAAGCTTTCAAATTGCATTCAAATTGCTTACGTACTTTGATCATTAATCACTTTATCTTCCATAATTCTCAAAGCATATCACACTATATATCACAAAGGAGAAGATTATAGGAAGATTGTACTCAATTGGCTTATCAGTGTTATTTAAGAACCCTACAGTCGGACATATTTATTATTTGTAAAAGAAGTTCTGTTCGGTTGTTCAGGCAGTTGAATTCCTATTCGGTTGCTTAGGCGGGTGAAGTCATGTTCGGTTGCTCAGGCAGTGTAAACCTGTTCCTTCAGGTTAAGTGAGGGTTGTGTTAGTGAAATTCCAAAAGGAGTCTGGGACTGGACGTAGAACGGGAAGTTCGAACCAGTTTAAAAATTCCTGGTGTGCTTGTTTTATTTTACTTATTCATATTGCTATAGTAACTTAATTTACTTCCGCACTAATTTAATATAATTCCATAAAGCACGATCTGCACTATCTTTTCAGATGTAGGTAGAAGGAAGGAGGAAAATTGTTAGAATTTGAAATAAGGAAATATAAGTCGACCCGAGTATTGCGGGGGATAGATGTCAGGATTGCTTTCTTAGTATAAGATTATAAAAACCAATGTCGGCATTGAAGGACTCTTGTTGATACTAAACAAAACTGAAGCTTCCCATAATTATGGGTATAACCGCTCTCGGCATAAAAATAAAAGTGGCGATCACAAGCAAGGTTTTAAATCTCGCTCATCTCGGCCGAGATCTCATTTTCAAGCCTGGGCGATTCGAAACGGTCTATTTCATTTGAATCTCGTCTGACCCAAATCTCGGACGATATTTCAATATCTCGTCCGATATCTCGGACGAGATTTAAGAATGAGATATCGGCCGAGTTGTTGAGTTTTGGAAAAAATCAACTCTTTTTCTGTATTAGGCTAGCTCATCCTTTTCCTCAATTTAAGCCTTCCTAATTGTACTTTTTTTAACCCTTATTTCTTATATAAATCTCATTTAATCTTTGTCTCTTATTTTACGGCAGTGACGAGTGTAAGAAGATGATAAAATCTACATCGATTATGCTATTTTCTACGTTTGTTTGAAATATCTATGTTATTAATTGCTTAATGAGATTTTGTTTGCTAGTAATTAAATACTATAATCAGACATAGAATATCTTAATTCTACTTGTAGACTTTTGTATTTGAAGTTATAAAATTAAGATTTCCCTTGCAGTACTATAAATCATAAAAGGTAGAAATGAGACATTATATTATGTAGGAAAGTTAAGTGAGTGGTCAAACAAAGTAAAGGTGCATATGTTATGGTTTTTTTCTTGTCTACTTTATCTCATATGATATTATATTGAACATTATTCATGAAATCTAGTTATTTGTTTATTTTACATGATATAAGTGATATTTTTCCATACTAAATTACTAATGATAAGCATGTGATATATTCAAGGTAAGTCCATAGTATTTTCCCTAAGGTAGTGACTAGTACTATAAATTTAGGTGTATGAAAACTAATTCTCAACATGACATGTACTCCGAAATAACTCCGAAATGAATTTTAGAAATCGAGATGTAAATCCGATATGGACGACCGAGATGCACTCATCTCGTTCGAGATCTCACCCAATACGAGATAAGCTCTCTAAATTCTTTGAGACGAGACGTGACCGAAATCCGAGATTTAAAACCTAGATCACAAGAGAGTACAAAAAGAGGAGTGATCTAGATAAGGACAAGATTAATGGTGGTCAACCACTAACAAAGAACTTGGTTTGGAGGAAGATAGATCCGACATCGTATATGTTCAGGAGTGAGAGAGGTAAACCCATTTGGGGGAGTATTAATGTCCCTATGAGGTCTAGGAACCATAACCACATAACCTATGAAAACAAATTGATTTAAAATACCATTAGCGTCTTTCAAACGAGTTATTTTAGATGGAAAAGACAAAGGGAAAGAATAGGAAGAGGAAGCCATTTCGAAATCATGAGGTATATTGTAGAAAAATGCTACAATAAAAAGGCTTACAAATGAAACGGGATCCTTACTCCGATTAACCATTTAAAAGAAAATCTAAATTCGAGAATGGAGCTGATTTAGCAGATAAAGATCTTCTTGGCTCTTTCTTTCACTTTTCTTTCTTTAACAAAACATAAATGGAACAAGAAGAAGAAGATAAAAGTATATATGTACCTTAATTTGAATGCTAACCACAGAATAGGAATGATGAAATTTTTCAAAACATCAATCAATTAATAGCAAAAATAATAAGTAATAAAATCGAGATAGATTTACCTACAAAGCGAAGAAGGTGATTTGATAATGATTCAGAGAGTTGGCCAATGAGGGAACGACACGTATGTAAGAGCATAAAATGCGAAATAGCTATCATGCGTTTTTTCTTTTCTTTAAAAGAAAGAAAGAAATAGGCAGAAGTGATGGGATGCAGAGACTAAATGTGTACGGAAACAAGTCCTCATCCATCTACAATTGCTGCAAATTTGAAGGACAAGTGTTACTCTCGTATTTTCCGAACCTTGTTAAAGGCAAGATGATGTAGGCACTAAAATAAAAAAGGACCACTCTCATAATAAAGTTAGGCTACAAGAATTGAAAGCAAAGAATATTGCAAAGTCAAGAGAGTACTACGCTTATTCGTTTAAAACACAGTCTTGGCACTATACCCAAGAATAGATACAAGTTATAGGAGCCGAACAGCGATAATAATATGTGGTTCAATAGAAAGAACTGCAACATAACCCAAAAGTGACAATGAGACGGACATATTACGCTACCACACTAAAGTTTGTACCAATGATGCCAAAGAACACAACATCCCCCTTGGAGGGCTATATACAAATGGGGATGCGTTGCACTAACGTATCAATGTACAAAAATAACATGTCTGCATTAACAAGGGTTATATGGATGCCCCACCCCCTATTTTACACTAAAAGATGGAATATCTATGCAGTCCAATATCATAGCTAGGCTAATAAAGAAGTGTAACGCCATTAGAATAAAAAGAACACCGCCATTATGACGTAATAAACGAAGGAGCACGAAGAGAAGGACAAAAAAAACTACGCTACAATCAAAAGGCCAAATAAACCCTAACATTATTCCTAAAATCTTATGCATTGCTAACACTTTCAAGTGTTGATTTGCATTGCACTTGCTGATAAGTGTTTTAGCGGTACCATGAGGAATCTAAAGTATTCCAAGGGAAACACACAATGGTACCTGAACATCACTCCATAAATGTTCTTCACTTGATAGAAAATAGCGAGGGCACAAATGAACTTAGTCAAGCAACTTTCATATATCAACAAGAAAAGCAGCTCGTAGTACATCATAAAGGGATTAAGCTAAACCACAGGTTGGGAAAAACCAACCCAACTCCATCAAACCTTAGCAAAGTTCCGAACAAGCGTTGTAGATCGGGCAAGATGATTCCATTCTAACCATACCCAATGTAGTATTATACAGACAACTTAGTTCCATTTTGCAAGTATCAATGGTGCCCTAAAATTCAAAATAAGGGAATAGCTCTCAATATCCTCGTGGGATAGTATACAAACCAATCGCTTCCTCGAACCACAAGTTCCTGGTACATTCGGATTCGAGTTTTCCCACCTCAATTTTAAGCATTCCCGCTTCAATTTCAAATTCCCCGCAATAGAACAAAATTCAACTGCTTAAATCATGGTTTCCTGCCAAAGACATGTTAGCGATCCATGCACATCAAATTAACAATACGATGGATGACACATGGCATGATATAAAGGTAGAAATCAGAGTAGCATAAGAAGGATTGTGGAGGTCCCCATGCATCTTGATACTATCAATAGAAAAGGCACTGTGGCGAGAAGGGGAGTTATCCATTTTTTTTGAGAATTTTAAGGTTGTTAACAAAAAATAAAGTATTCCCTACTATTAATGTTTGTACAACAAATATAAAGGAGAAAATGTTATCTCCCCATGGACGTCAGATTCTTTAACATCCGAACCACGTCAAATTCTCCATGTCCTTGCTTTTTCCTGCATTATGTTCTAGCTACCTAATTTTTTGTGTTAGATTCTCTTTTTCGCGTAAAGTGGGTGTAGATTTGATTTGAAATTTTAACAAAAGTTAAAGTGCAACTACTTAATTGTGTAAGCTTCCAGCGACATAGTCACTGCCTAAATGCAAATTTTAAAATTTTTAATTTTGTTTATTCTAATTCATGGAAGTACATAATAATTGCTTTCGTGATCAATTGAGGTATTATGAGACGAAAAATCTCACCAACAATGATACCCCTTGGATTTTTGGATATAAGGAGAAAAATGTCAAATTTTGATGGTATTATTTAGAAAATGGTATTGAGAAGAAGAAATTTAGGGTGTCACTTAGCGGCACATCTCAACTATTCAAATACTGAATATAATATGCATGCTTAACATTGAGAATAAAAAGTATACATTTACGTTAAATAATCCATTCCACAAAGATTTACTTCGATATTGGGAGGAAAACATACACTTAATTTGGGTTTAATATTGTATTCACTTAATTCAGTCAGATAACATAGAAACTTCGTATATTTGTTATCTGCCAAATGGGTTAGATTGTTTTAAAGTGAATTTCATGTAATTTATCCATTTCAATATGCTCATTGATTCATGTTCTAAAGGCTTGTTGGAGTAGTGGAAAACGCAAAACCAATTTTTAATTTTTTTCTTTAACTCTTCTGCTGCGATAGTTGAAAAACATTTACCTAATTTTTCAAATATGGAACTTCTTCAAAGTACCTTTTAGGAAACTGAATGATCCATTAGGAGAGGACATCATTAATGTAATTTTATTCTACATTTAAAAAAGAAGTTGCTAATAAGTCTGGCTGATAGGAAAAACCTCACGTACAATGAAGAACAAAGAAGAAGACACTCCAAAATCCTAAGTGTATAGAGAAAATATTAAAATAAAATATGTAAAGTACTAGGCATACCACTAGAGATATTAATCAAAAAACACAACGTCCAATAAAAGACAAGGAGCAGTACAATAGCCTATAACAACACCACTGTCCTAAAATATCTATGGTCATAAGCTGGGACAAAAGCCTAGAAAACTAGTCAACAACAATTGATCGAAACAATCCAACTTACAATATCCATCAGCATATGCATATTGATCCTCAACTATAATTGAAAAACTCCGTAAATATATAATACATGCGCATACATATGTATATGAATAAAAGTTTATATAATATATATGTGAGAAAAGCAAAAATATGCCATGGTGCACTAATGAGCTTGTCATCAATCAAAAGTGAAGCTTTCGAATAGATTTCTTCATTAGAACTGTTTATTGGGTCATTGCATAAGGTCATATCGTTTCCCATTGTTATAATTAATTTTGAACTTTATAATATTGATGCATCATTTTATTTTTTGAATAAATTTCCTAAATGATACAATTTCTGGCTAATTTATAACTAGGATTTGAAATCTAATTATAACTAAAAGTGCAATGGCGTAGATAAGTTATTAAAAGGAACGTTAACATTATTAAATGCGTGTCGGTTCCGTTAAAACCACATATACCAACAAGTGATGGTAAAGATAGAGTTGAGTACAATTCTATATTATTCAGTGTATTAGGTTCTCAAATTATTTTAGTAAGGGCCACATTCAAAATCAGAGGTTTTCATGTTAAAGTCGGTGATATTATAAGCATTTACAAGATAGAATTAATTGTGGGACACTCATAATATTTATGAGTTAAGTTTCTAAGTTTAAGTTGCAAAATGCACATTTTTTATCTATAAGCAAATTCATTTTCTTTAAAAGTTCAAATGTTTTAGTTTCTTATGTATGATTTACTACATGTATAGCTTAATTCTAGGCAGAGCCTTGACTTTCCAAATACGTTTAAAACTACATGGTGTAGTCCTTAAGAAATTTAAAAACTTGTGAACTTAATTGAGGAGCATGTTTTGCTTTTATCCCAACACCAAATTTTATTATAGCTCTCATTGCCTAAGTTATAATATTCCGACGATTGAAATCAAAGCTCCATATATATATTCGTTATGAAAACAATAAACTTTTGTAATTAAGGCATTTTTGAAACTACAAATATCATAAAGATATTTGAATTCAACTTTAAATGGTATAGTGAAAATGCAGTAATCATACCAAAACGAAGTGTTGTTGTTTATATAAACTATGTTATTAATTCCACGGTTAAAATTTTAAGTTTTTCCGAACGGATTTCCAAAATTAAGAATGTTGTTTGTATTAGAAGTGACAAGGTGGAGGTTATAGGAACTACCATAAAATAGGTTTGTATAATTTCTTTCCAAAAAAGGTTTCCATTACTATTATTAAATTTCCGAAGATGTCAGGATTGCCTTCCTCTTCTTTAGATTTATAAATCATTTTGCAATCAATAAGGCAATTAATATTGCTACAAGAATTATCCCACTCCATAGGAAATTTCTTCAAATTTCATCTACTTTGATCAATTATGTATTTTGGAAAAAGATAATAAGACATTATGTAACACCTCATCTCTATACTCATACTATCAAAAAGTATTACTAGGTAATACTATTTGATAATATGGAGAATGAGATGATATTGGGCTGTCATACATGAATATTCCCTTGGGTTAATACTGGTATGTATATAAAAATCGAATAGAAGACTCACATATACGTACTTAATATCCACATAAAGCAATAAAAATGCATGTTTCCAAGAAAGAACAATACATTGTACAAAATAAATCATAAAGAACACAGAGTCAATAAAACAATGATGGTATATAATAGTATTATATACATATCACGTAAGATAAAAAAAATGAGTCAAATTCTCACTATCTCAAAATTATACAATGCATCAGTCAAATATACATCACCATGACATACATATAAGAAGTAGCCTAATACAAAATGATATATTAATATACTCCATCCTCTATCTATGTCCAACATCCATAAACTTGTTAACATGTCCCCGAAAATGAAATGTCTCAAACTGACCCAAGTATTATACAATTAACACATGTGTCAGACTATATCCAAAATGTTGGTGTCAAAATATAGCAACAAAAATATAACCCAATATGGCCTGCAGATAACTCGATATATGCATGACAACATACCACAAACATGCATATATCATCACACAATCATTAAATAATCATATAACACATCCAGAAGTATAACATCAAAATAGGTGAAATATCAAACACATCCGACCATGATCAATACGTAAAATCATCAACTTCCATATGGGTAAGAACACAACTATGCCAGTATTATCTCTCAAATGATCAAATAGTAGACATTCTCGAGGTCCATCATACTCAATATATATGAAAATACATAAAAAATCAAATAAAAAAACATATATAAGATACAAAGACGTGCCCTTGGTAGCCAAGGTCATCTCTCAGATAACCATATAAAAGATAGGTACGAGGTCCAAAACCAAGCTCTTAACTCTCTAGTTATCCTCGACGGTGGTATAATCAATATGTACAGGGTTGCACGACTATATAGGCACATATGGTCTCATGAATGATCCAAAAGATCGATAATTACAAATCGGCCATCTAGACTTTCAACCTCATAGTAATCGGTTTGGATCTTAGCCAATGAAATAATCATAAAATCTCAGACCTCTACTAATCCACTCAAATCTTAGGATCATGGATAGTCATCTGGACTCTCAATCCTAGGTGCTCTCAGCCTTATAAATAACTATTTCGGCAGCAGTCTCATTAAATGATCGGATCATCTCTCAGCGTAAATACGATGATCTCGTATAGGTGAATAAGTACATGTTTCTAGCATCTCTTCAATAATAACCAGATGGGAGATTGATAGCTTTTAGCTTACACGAGAAGCCTTCCTTATACGCTCTAAGTGCTACTCTTACAGTCTTTACCTTGATGACTAATATCTATCAAGTGCAAGACTACACTATGCAATGGTCAGGACCCTATAAGTGCCCCAGTAGTAACATACTACTGGCATATATGACATAGGGGTAGTGGCTCTCAGCCATATACATTAAAAGGGTATCTCATGGATTCGGAGAGCGACTTCGCAATGAGGCTACTAGAATGGATACTAACCAAAAAACGTTTACTTTATGCCAAATAATAGGAGTATATACATAATAGATAGACATAGTTATGGCTCTCAACCTGCTCCCTCTCGGTTTAGATCACTATAAGTAAAGTACCTGATATAGTCAACCATGTACGAGTGACATCTACTTACAAGAAGTGTGACGACCCGCCTTTCATTCCACAGAAGAATGTATCATCAATAAGAAAGAAATAGGTAGAAAAAGAATAGATAGAAAGAAAGAACAACAATCATCAGAATCTCACAGCAGAAACAGAACAAAATATAATATTTCACATAGGTATTACATAGTCATTATACATATCAGAGTTACACATTTACAACACCATCATCACATTAAACGGTCGTGAAGACCCGTCTATCCATTACATTCCAAAATACAACAGACAAAAGACGCTAACATAGTGGAAATATATATATAGTTACGCCAAGACTCCTGCTCCAAGCTTTCCAAAATTCATCAAGCCAAACCTGATCGCTTGTCTACTCATAAAAATTTGAGTACCCAAGAGTTTAAGAAAACATAATAAACTCTAGGTCAGACATGGGTCTGGTGTGAGTAAACAGTTAAGTTGTTTAACTTAAAAAAAACTTTTGAAATAAAAGGTATCTCATAAGACTTTCCGCAAATATACACGGACAAGTTTTCGCTTATGATAACCAAAACATTTGATAGGAAATCCGGTTATACTATAATATTGTCTAGGGTTTTCAAATGAATATTCACATAGCTGAAATTATTACATTATTAAGTCCCAAAATACTAGCCACAAAGTGGGTTCTACAATCAAATCCGTAAAGGGCATGTAGGGAGAATAGATTCCATACAATGGTAGGGCTACTGGGGTACCGCTCGTCACAGTAAGTGGCCTAGATCACCGTACTGAGGATCCACCCTGATCCTTGCATCACAAAGCCGGAACTACCCCTTACTGGATAGTCCGAATAAGACAACCCCATGGTTGTGACCTACAACCGCCCACACAGCTGAATAAAAAGGGACCTCTAGACAGGGGAAAATCTTATCCTATTTGGGTGCTACCCACTTAGCCTTGCATGCACCTACCCTGTTTTAGCCATTCCCGGTTGATGAGGCTTGAGGCTACGATTACTTTTAGAACACTTATCTTGTAATGCTCATCGTTCTCCATTGACAATGGTCTGATAACATTCATCCATACAAGTTCGTTTTGGGATCGAACGAAACCGAAAGTACTATCTCATTACACTCATTTTGGAATCACCCTCAAAGTTAACGACAATGACCCTTAAGCTCTGAATCTTCATCTCGATCTTCACTTGAGATTTCACGACCTATCGTTTAACTTGGATCGATATGGTTTTCGGATAATCAAATTTGATATCCGATCCCGATCTCATCGAAATCCTAACGTCGTCTTAAAGGCCAAGTTGTATAAGGTTTAAACAATTTAATTTAATTCTAAACATTGAATTCACACAGCATTCATCACAGTTAAACAACACACATTTATCACATCTATATCCAAAGTATATCACATCACGGAATATCATAGATTAATCATACTATAAATATCAATCAATCCAGACATTCTATACAATCAATCATCCATAAGCAAGAATTATTAATCCATACTATAATTAATTTAATTAACTCAAATTAAATTAATCACTTAAGAATTATCACCTAACCCTGCTTAATTAATCATTAATTAATTACAACCATTTGAATTAATTAATCATTCTTTAATTACCGTATAAATCAATTAATTTATCTTTAACCACTGATTAATTATCCTTTAAATTATTAATTAGTAAACCTTAATTATTAACTAATAAAACTTAATTACTAATTAATTAACCCTTTATTACCCGTTAATCAATCCTTACTTTCTTAATTAATGCTTAATTAATTAATCTTTAATTACTTAATTAATTAATCTCTGATCATTAACTAATAATCTCTAAATATCTAATTAATAACCCTTAAATACAAATTAATTAATCTCTAATTTCTAATTAATTAATTACAATTACAATTAATTAATCTTTAATTAATTAATTAATTAATCCTTAATTACAAATTAAACAATCTCTAATTACTTAACTTATAATCCTTAATCATTAATCAATTAAATTAAATTAATTAACTACTCTTTAATTATTAATTAAATAAAATAATTGCTATTTAATTATTTATTAATTTAATTAATCCTTAATCATCTAAAGTCTTAATTAACCTTAAGATAAACCATTTATCTATATTAATTACTTTAATTATGATTAACACTTAAATTAAAACATTTTGTCCTTTTAATTAATACTTAATTACATTTCTAAATTATGTTTAAAATAACTTAAAAATTTTAACTTAACAAATTCAAGTTAAACAAATTATATAACTTCCTTAAATGAATTATTTAAAAACATTCATTGTATAAAGAATAGATTTAAGAAATAGTTCAAAACTAGATTCATTTAAATTTTAAAACTTGCTTATATATTAAATTTTAAAAACTATAATAATTTACTTCGGGTTCAACCCGATAAACACTCGAGCCCAGACCCAAGACAATCACCTTTCTTCTCTTTTTTTAAGACTTAGTTTTAGTTTAAGTTTAAATCTGGAAATATGTTAACACTCACGAATGTCACGAGACCCAAGTCGAGCCACAACCACACTACCCCGAGACCTTCTCCAAGAGAACTTCCCCTTCCCAAAACACTAACACACCGGCCTCGTTGTGCACATGCATCGGTCAATGAGTTGATTCTGATCATCGCCGATACTCTCCACAAGTCGGCGACCATCTCCACACAACAACTGACCACTCGAATCATCGAATCTAACTCGAAAACGAAATCGTGCTATCAGGCACAACCGAAGAAAAACTGATCGACCCAAATCCTCCTCGCCACGACAACTTCGACCACCAGAGATCATGAATCCCTGACCACAACTTCATCGAAGACCCACATTTCCATCCCCCAACCTTCGATGAACCCCGAAGTTCCAGAGACGACGCAGTGATTCGATTTCCAAACCTCGACCAATTTGGGTTTTAAACCCTACTACGATGAACTGTTGCTGCCACGGTGGTTTAAAAATCCATCTGACATTTTTCCCTAGCTCGACTCCACCTTGGCCTCCTCTAGTGGTGATCTCAACTTTCCCGAGTTCACCGATTACCAGAAAAGCCTAAAAACCCAATATCTGATCATTTACAAATATCTCTCTCGATCCCAAACTAAAAATCACTTTTAAATCTTTAAAAATCATTATTTTTTATGGGGATTCAGATCATATAAATGAATCAAAGAATTGTGATGTTTGAAATTTATAGTTTTTAGTTTTCCACGGTTCTTTCTTAATTTCTAGAAAATTTACAAACTTATTTTACTTAGATATATTTTTAAAACTCGGATCTAGTTAAACTAAATACTTTCTGTTTAAACATTAACAGAAATAAGAGCTTTGGAGAAAATTTATTGCATTTATACTTCGTTTTTAATCCCTGTGAACCAGAGTAGAGCACACAGACATGCATACTTAACATATACATATATACAAGAATTCATATTCATACATACATGCAAGCATAATTCATATCATAAATTTACGTGCATCAAATAATTTCACATGCGAGCAACTAAAACAGATTTAAATTTTTAAAAGAAAGTTTACTCACCAAAATAAATGTTTGTACAGAGAGTTTTGAAGCAGTTTGAATTTTGAAAACTTGAATTGCTGGACAAAAATGCCATGATCTTTGAAAGCTTGTTAACTGGAAAAATTGTTTTAAAACTGAGATGAATTGCTTAATGAACTGAAACTGGAAATCTTGATCTTTGAAAACTTGATTGTGTTGCTTGATTAAATTTTTTGGTATGAGTTTGTTTACAGACTTTTGATTTTCTCTGGTTTGAAATTGGTTGCAGGCTACAGGTTTTTGATTTCTTGTTTTGGAAGTGAGAATATAGGGAAGAAAATGAAATAGAGGAGGGGAGAGATATATTTATAGCTTAATTTTATGATGTTTTAAAAATAAAAGAAAATAAAAAGAAAGGGTGACACTTGTTTAATTGTCTTACATTTGTCATTAGCAAATGTTAATCATCTTACATTTTCAATTAGTTAATACATTCTTAATTTATATAAATAAAATCCTTTAAAGAAAATAATATAAAATAAATTATATACTAATAAAATTACATATATACATATAACATTTTTAAAACCAAATTTATTTTAAGGTAATTATTTTTTGAATTTCAAATTTAAATTCAATTTAAAATTCAATTTAAAATTCAATTTAAATCAACTCATATATATATAAACAAACACAAATCTAATTTGTGTGAAAAAATAATTCTATTTAAAATATTATATATATACACATATAAACAATCCATTATTATTTGTTTTAAAAGAATAATTTTGCTAATTTTAAATAATTTGTAAAAGAAGATTATCGCATTTTAATTGCTTGAAATTCTGGGATATCACATTCCTCCCCTCTTAAAAGAATTTCGTCCCCGAAATTTAAAAGCAAAAGATAATCCAAAGTTTTATTTCAAACAATCCAAGCTTACATATCAACACTAACAACCAAACAAACAATTCATTCAAACAAACATTATTAGCTATCCAGAACACATTCGGATAAGCTTTCCTAATACTATCCAGAGTTTCCCAAGTACAGTCTCCGGGATCCTCACTCCACTGAACCTTGACCAGTTTCACTATCTTGTTTCGGAGTTGCTTCTCGTCTTGATCAACAATCTGGACTGGATTCCTGACAACAGATAAGTCCGGTTCGATCTCTAAATCTTCTTGCACTGCCGGCTCCACAAATAAAGATGGGTCTTGCACGTACTTCCTCAGATGAGATATATGAAAAACATTGTGAATTCCAGTCATCCGGACTGGCAATTCAATCCTGTAGGCCACAGTACCAATTCACTCAAGCAGAACAGACCAATATACCTTCGGGCAAGTTTTCCCATCTTTCCAAATCTGATCGCTCCTTTTATTGGGGAAACCTTCACAAAAACCAAATCTCCGATTTTGAATTCCTATTGCCTTCGTCTCTTGTCCGCATAACTCTTCTGGCAATCCTGAGCTGCTTTCATTCTCTTCTTGATAAGCTCCACCTTTGCAGATGCCTCTCGGATCAAATATGGACTAAAAACAAGACGATCTCCAGATTCTACCCAACAGGATGGTGATCTACAAGGTCTCCCGTACAAAGCTTCATAGGATGCCATCTTGATACTCGCCTGATAACTATTATTGTACGAGAATTCCACTAATTGTAGATGGTCCTCCCAAGATTCACCAAAATCTAAAACACAAGCCATCAACATATCCTCTAGAATACGATCCATCCTTTCAGTTTGTCCGTCGGTCTGGGGATGATAGGCTGTACTCAAACTCAATCTCGTACCCAAAGCTGTCTGCAGAGCTTCCCAGAATTTACTAGTAAAGATTGGGTCACGGTCACTAACTATGCTGACAGGAAAACCATGCAGCCTAACAATCTTCCTCAAGAAAATCTATGGCAAAGACGCTGCAGCCCTAGTCGCCTTAACTGGAATAAAATGGGCGCTCTTGGTCGGCCGGTCTCCATTTACCCATGTTCATTCATTTCCTTTTCTAGTCCTTGGCAACCCGTCGACGAAATCCATAGAAATCATTTCCCACTTCCACTTAGGGACTTCCAGAGGCTGCAACAATCCTGCGGTCTTTTGTTGATCACCTTTCACCTGCTAATAGATCACACATCCATTGACAAAAGCAGCTACATCCTTCTTCATGCCCGGCCACCGGAAGACTCTCTTCATATGCTTATACATCTTTGAAATCCCTGGATGGATACTCATCCTAGAGCAATGACTCTCTGATAGAACTTCTTTCTTCAAACCCTTGAAATTCGAAACGCAAATCCTTCCGTTGGTCCTCAAAGTTCCCTGGTCATCAATCCCAAAATTAGAACATTGTCCGTTCTTAACTCTCCTGATGATTCCTCTTAATCTTCTATCTGATCCCTGCTTACTCATGATCCTTTCCATAAGAGACGGAACAACTTCCAATATAGACAGAACCACATTCCTACTCAGAGCATTTGCCACAATGTTCGCTTTCCCCGGAGTATAGAGGATATCCAGATCATAAGATGCCAAAAATTCTACCCACCTCTGCTTCCCCAAATTCAGATCCTTCTAGGAGAAAAAGCACTTCAAAGGTTTGTGATCCATGAAAAGCTCGAACTTCTCTCCCAATAAATTGTGCCTTTAGATCTTCAAAGCAAAGACGATGGCCAACAATTCCAGATCGTGCGTAGCGTAATTCTTTTCATGTGGCTTCAACTGCCTGCTTGCATATGCAATTACTTTCCCATTCTGCATCAGCACTGCACCCAACCCAACTCCACAAGCATCCATGTAGACTTCGAACTTACTCTTGCCATCAGGAATAGCTAGAACAGGTGCACTAGTCAGCCTTGCCTTCAAATCTAAGAATGCCTCTTCACACTTGGGGGTCCACTTAAATTTTTCTCCTTTCCGAGTCAACTTGGTCAAGTGCAAAGAAATCTTAGAATAGTCCCTGATAAATTTCCTGTAGTACCTTGCCAAACCCAGAAAACTGCGGACTTCCATCGAAATATGTGGTTGCTTCCATTCTTGAATAGTAGCTACCTTAGCTGGATCTACAAATATACCCTCTCCAGAAATAATATGCCCTAAAACTCTGACTTGGCACTTCAAAAACTTAGCCTTCAGGACATGCCTCCTCAAAGTCTCCAACACTATCCCTAAATGTTTCTTATGCTCCTCTTCAGACTTAGAGTAGACAAGAATGTCATCGATGAACACGAGCATGAACTTATTCAGCACATCCCTAAAAAATCGGTTCATCAGATCCACAAAATAGGCAGGAGCATTGGTTAGACCGAAAGGCATAACCAGCCACTTATAAAAACAATTGGGTCCCTTGAATGCAGTCAAGGGTATATCCTCAGCTACCCTTAACTAGTGGAAACCCGAAGCTAGATCCAACTGAGAGAAAGCAGAAGCTCCATGGAGTTGATCAAAAAGATCGTCTATATGGGGCAATGGATACTTATTCCTAATAGTAACCTTACTCAACTCCCGATAATCCACACAGAATCTCAAAGACCCATTCGACTTGGTCAAAAGGACAATAGAAAAACCTTAATTGGAAAAACATGGCCGGATCAAACCTTTTCTAAGAAATCTTGGGTCTGCTTCACCAGCTCTTCTCTCCCTCGGCGCCATCCTCCTACTGGGCTAAAAAACAGATATTGCTCCCGGAACCAAATCGATCCGAAACTCTATCTCCCGATGCGGGGGCAAACCTTTAACTTCCTTGAAGACAACCAGAAAATCTTTGACAACTTCGATGGATTCTACGCCTTTTGGAGATGCCTAGATTCCATGCAAAAGATTACTCAAATGAATTCCAGAACTATTGCAAGTCACTTTTGCGATCCTTCCTAACTCAGTTTCCAAAGTCACAGTTCTCTCTTTACAAATCAAAACAGCCTTATACTTATCCAACCAATCCATTCCCAGAATAAGGTCAAACCTTTTGAAATCCAATACAAATGGGTCGTAAGAAAAACTATAAGACAGATAAGAAATTCTTAGGTTTCTACAGATCTTATCTAACTTGGTTACCCCGCCTATAGGATTAGATACAAAAATAGGGCGGTCTACCAAACTAGGGGAAAGATGAAACTTCTCTACCGAATCCAAAGAAATAAAACTAAGAGATGCACCAGAATCAAACAGAACTCTAATAAAATTGCCATCTAAAAGCAAAGTACCTTCCAAAACGCCTTTTCCTTTAGAAGAAGAAGAAGTTGATGGTCCACCTTCAAGAGCAAACACCTTGTTCTGCTGGGCCTTCTGAAGAAGCGGACAAGCCTTTACCATGTGCCTCGGCTTATGATATTTAAAACACAAAGATTTCTGAACCAAAGCTGAACCGGGTCCACCCTGACGCTGCTGCTGCTGAGATCTATCTTGGGAACACTGCTTAGCCAAATGTCCCTCTTGCTGACACACATAACACTTACGAGGCCCATTGTTGCCTCCCTATTTCCCTTTGCCTTGCTTCTTCCAATTAGGGTTGAATTTCCTTTTGTTCGAATTGGAAGAAGTTCCGCTTGGTGCTGCTGCAGATGCCAAAGGTTTCTTGTTCATAAACTCCTCATACATCAATGCCATGTCGACCAATTCCACGAAAGATGCCTTAAGATGAGCCATCATCTTCTCGTGAAACTCAGGCCTCATTCCCAACACAAACATCTTATTCTTCTTGAGGGGCGTGGCGATCAAACTAGGTCTGTAGCGAGACCATTCGTTAAATTTGTTCTCATATTCCAAAACCGACATACTCCCTTGCTTTAGGTCTAGAAAATCTCTATACAGACGAGTCCTCCCAACTGTAGGCATGAATTGTTCCTCAAACGATTCCTTAAACTTACTCCACGAAATATCATCTTCTGAAATGTTCGGTGTAACTGCATCCCACTAAGCTGCAGCTCCTTCTTGAAGTTGCCATGATACTATGGCTCTCTTTTGCTCATCAGACAAATCCAAACTCTTAAAAATGCGCTCACATGAGCGTAACCAAGCCTGAACTTCTATAATGGACTCCGATCCTTTAAAAGATCTTCCTCCTAGATTGGTGAAATCCTTGCACAAAGCACCAAAACTTACTCGAGGCAGTGTTGGATACACAGCCTCGCTAGCAGTCAGACCTCTTCCACTATTGGTTATTATGCTGCCTTCAACTCTGCCTTTCCTTCCTCTAGAACTCATGTTAGAAACCTGGATAGTTAACCCAATAATTTAAATAGGTATATAGTATATAAAAATTACAAATACGCGCTCTCAAGATAGATATTACTCCAAAGCCTTGGTATTACCTCAACCTAGCACTCTGATACCAACTATGACGACCTGCCTTTCATTTCGCAGAAACACGTATCATCAATAAGAAAGAAATATGTAGAAAGAGAATAGATAGAAAGAAAGAACAACGATCATCAGAATCTCACGGTGGAAACGGAACAAAATATAATATTTCACATAGGTATACATAGTCATTATACATATCAGAGTTACACAGTAACAACAACATCATCACATTAGACGATCGAGAACACCCATCTATCCATTACATTTCAAAATACAACAGACAAATGTCTCTAACACAGTGGAAATATATATGTAGTTACGCCAAGACTCCTTCTCCAAGCTTTCCAAAATTCGTCAAGTCAAACCTGATCACTTGGCTACTCATGAAAATTTGAGTACCCAATTGTTTCAAAAAATAGAATAAACTCCGGGTCAGACACGGGCCTGGTGTGAGTAAACCGTTAAGTTTTTTAACTTGAAAAAATCCTTTGAAATAAAAGGTATCTCGTAAGACTCTCCGCAAATAAACACGGACAAGTTTTTCCCTTACGATAACCAAAATATTTGATAGGAAATCCGGTTATATTATAATAGTGTCTAGGGTTTTCAAATAAATATTCACATAGCTGAAATTGTTACACTATTCAATTCTAGCATACTAGTCACAAAGTGGGTTCTACAATCAAAACCGTAAAGGGCGCGTAGGGAAAATGGATTACGTACAATGGCAGGGTTACTGGGGTACCGTCCATCACAGTACGTGGCCTAGATCATCGTACCGAGGATCCACCCTGATCCCCTGCATCACTAAACTAGAGCTACCCCTTACTGGACAATCCGAATAAGATAACCCTACGGTTGTGGCCTACAACCTCCCACGCAGCTGAATAAAAAGGGGCCTCTAGACAGAGGAAAATCTTATCCTATTTGGGTGCTACCCATTAAGCCTTACATGCACCTCCCCTATTTTAGCCATTCCTGGTTGATGAGGCTTGAGGCTACGATCACCTTTTAGAATGCTCATCGTCCTCCATTGACGATGGGCTAATAGCATTCATCCATACAAGTTCGTTCCGGGGTCGAACGAAACCGAAAGAACTATCTTGTTACACTCATTTTGGAATCACCCCCAGAGTTAACGACAATAGCCCTTGCACTCTGAATCTTCATCTCGATCTTCACTTGAGATTTCACGACCTATTGTTTAACTTGGATCGATGTGGTTTTCGGATAATCAAATTTGATATCCGATCTGGTCTCATCGAAATCCAAAGAAGTATAAAATCTCCATTTTCAAAATCTCTGGAGTCAACCATCTATTTATTCAGAAGGGTTTTATAATAAAATCTCCATTTTCAAAATGTTCAATTTAATTCATAAAAGAACAACATTAATTTCCAAAGAAGTCTAAATAATACGATTTTATTCTAATCTAACGTATTTATTTGAAAACCCCTTATAAAATTATAAGGAAATCAATATTTTAAACCTTAATTTGGTTTCAAGTCTCTTAAATTATTCATACACTTAAAACTCTTCTTTTGGTAATTTTGAAACAAAAGGTCCAAAGACATTTTATAATTTCTAATTTCTTTTTTTACAACAAATTTAAATAATTCTGTTTTCTTAATAACAACTTTCATTTAAATTAATCTCCCCAAGCCATAACATAAAATTCTATAACAAATATGTTTTAAAACCAGTATTACCCTTTCTTTTAAAACTATTCTAATTGAGAAGTAGTTCATCAAACTATAATTCCATCTTATATAATACATTTCCAAAATGATACAATATCAACAAAAAAAATATTACTTTCTGCAATTCACTTAACAATATATTTATAACAATCCAATAATGATAATTTCCATATAATAAATAAATTTCATTCTACTTACTATTTCTTCAAAATATTATTTTATAAACTTCCAATTTATTAAATCCAAATAGAATAAACTTATCACTTTAAAATATAAATTTAAAATTTATCTTTCTATAAAATCTTTCAATTTTTTTATAATCATAGGTACATGCAAGTATATATTTTCAAAATTTTAATTATATAATTAAATCTCGAAAATCGCCATTTTTCAAATAATTTATACATAAACAATTCTCTAAATTATTCCTATTTTATATTTTATATTAATAACAATACTTTCAATTTTAAATAAACTTGTTTCAAAAATCACTATGCATATTTTAAAAGATTTTATTTCGTTGAATACTTACATTTCAATTCATTTTTACCATTCCCATCAATTTTAAATGTCATTTTTGGTTATTTACAAACAACAATCATTTACTCAAATGATGTATAATAAAAAATCATCCAAATTTCATCACAACAATAAGCGAACAAAGATATGCAAGTCAATTTTCAATCAATCCAACCAATTTACCATAATTCATCAATAAATAATCAACAAAAGTAGAAGAAACAACGATCAGGCTATAATTATGAGTCATAAAAATAACTCATAAAAATCAAGGCTTGATGTTCCCAAATCGAATCTTTATTATTTCGACGTTTTCTCCAAATCAAAGTCCAAGTCATTAGCTCTACATGATCCATCACAATCAATGCTCCTGTTAAAACCCACTTAAGGTACCCAAACACCCACTAATATTGGCGCACATAACCACTCCGTCCCAAGTCTCCATGTGAAGCCGTCGACCAAACCCTATCACGTGCAATCCATGTGCCACCATTGCATGCAACTCCTTCTCGCGCACCTCCCTTTCTAATGCCGAATCACATGTTAACCATTCATCGACACATACGATCCTAGGCCGTCGATTCATGGCCTGCCACTACCGCTATGTCATGCTCTTCCAAGTTAGCGTGCATGATTTTTTCTTTCTATTATGTCAAATTTTGGGAATTAGAACATAATAGAGAAGGGGTATACGTGCTTGAATTTGAAATAGGGAGAGTTTTCTAAAACTTGAAAGTATGTAGGATCGTATATTTTATGGCTAGACTGTATATGAAAGTATATAAACAGCATTATAAGCCAAATGCAAATAAAGTAAGGAGTTTGCACACCAGAATTTTTGTACTGGTTTAGACCATCAACCTACGTCCAATCCTAGAATCTCTTATTCTATCTTTAACTCACTAACACCCTCACTTTACCCGATGGAATAGGACGTACGCTTGTTTAAGTCACTGAGAATGTCTTTCACACTAACTTGATAAAATAAAGTCTTTGGCAGAAGTCTTGTCTTGAATATACAGATATGTCGAATATAGTACAATCTCTTATAACTCACAAGGACTGATTTGTAGATGAATGTTTAAGATTTTAGAAATTAAGAAAATCAGAAAATTGATTATTATGAATGAATGAATGCTGATTGGAGAATATAGAGTAGAAGAGGGTTTTAAATAATAGACCAGAAAATTAGAGAGCAAGTAAGGTGATGAAATTGGTTGAATTTAAGATATTTATAGAATCGAACGGTTTTGATCAAATGACATGATTGTTCCCCATTGTAGAAGCTTGGTTTGAAGAGGAAGGAAGAAACGCAACTATTTGGAAAAAAGGAAACAGAAAATTCATCGTAGAATTTTTGAAATTAATTTGTGCACAGTCCACCAATGGACATTTTGATTCCAAAATTCAAACATTTTAAAAATACATAGAAAATCATAAATAATTTTCTATGACCTTTTGAGATATGAAATAGTGAATGTGTGGTTCTTGTGAGTTTTAACAACATATAACAATGATAAAACGACTGACTAGTACACAATCATCAAATTCTCTTCCAACCGACGATCTTCCAGAGCTATAACTTGATTCTTTCTCTCTTTTGAAGCTATGGTGATATTTCTTCGACCGGTGTACTTTAAATCTACTATGAAGTTGTCATCATCAAAACTAACAATTCTATTTCTAATATTCTTCCTCTTTTTTATGATGACAACTTATATATGCATTTATGAACAAATATTTACTATGAATGGTACGAATGGAATGTTCCCCCCCAAGTATATGCAACAATAATGTTTTATAATTTTATTTTAGTGCAACAGCTGAATATATGCACATGTTTAGCTATTTCTCCCCCTTTATCATACCAAAAAGGAGAATAATAGCGTATAGTATACTAGATATCACTTTACGAACATAATAGGATATATCACAAACATAGAATGCCACATAAGAAGCAAACACATAACATATCACACAGTAACACAGTCACAACATTAAACAATTCTATCCAACTATCAATATCATGAGACGAATGAAATAACGGCAAGCGAAATAAGTGTCAATGTTCACCAAAACAGAATGCAAGTCCAAAAACACATTAACTAATGCAAACTCATACCATACAAACACAAAATAATGAAAATGGTGAAACATAAAGTGATACCATATTGAAGAGGCTACCTATCAAGGAAAGTCATAATATCCTGAAGGAGGACACATGCTTGGTGCTGGAGGACACATTGGAGATCCTGATACATGAGGATAGTGGCATGTGGTCTAGACCCGTCCATCGAACGACTGTAGTTAGGTCGGTGAAAGCATCGGAAGTGAAACACTATTCAAGAGAGGATTCTTCTCCTCAGTTTTATGAGGTTAGTATCATGGTCAACTGAAGTCAATTCAAAGTCAATGCCTCCGACTAGAGCATTTCGGTTAATAATAATTATTAGTATTGAACCAATGACTTTATGCTTAGACTATAAAGTTGAATGTGGATGATATTGGAATTTGATCATTATCAAATTCCATAAATCTAAAGTGATATAGTTTTGACGAAGAGAATTGTTGTAAATAAATATCATTATTAGGCATTGCTTATAATAAGTAAAATTGGATTTTACCAAAAGACATGTAAGCGATAAATTCGGCCAAAATGTCACACCACCTGCTAAGTGACATATGAAAATTAATGTTCGAATAGTTTAATACTAATCGCTGACTTAATTTACACCTTTAAGTCGCATAACTGTAATGATGAATTCTCTAAAAAAACCACATGATTTGATTAATTTGTAAAATGTTATAAATTGATTAAATTAATTGATATTTAAGAAATATTAATTATTGTTTGTTTGATGTATGGAAGTTTTTTTGTAATTTTTTTAATACATTTATAAAAAAATTATTTGAACGCGTTGATATACCATATCAATGTAATCTAAAGATAATTATATGAAATGATTTATGAAAATTTTATGTCGACATGATTTATGGAAATTTTGTGTCATTTGATGGCAAATGTGTAAAGAAAGAATTAGAGAGAGAGACAATCAAGGAAATTAATTAAGAAATTTTTAATTAAAGAATGGAAAAAGTTTCATTCTTTTAAATAAAACATATTCTCTAATTCGTTCTATATGTACAATTCAACATTTCTCATTCAGTTTATTTCTTTCTCTTCTCCAAACTTTTCATGGCAGAAAAAAAAAATAACAGAATAAAATTTTCAAAAATCTTCCAACTCCATATAAAAACATCAATAAAACAAAACAAAAGTGGTTCATCCATCTCTTGCAAGGATAGGACAGGGATCTTGAAGATCTGAGGAAATATCATCATTCGATGTGATTTCTAGGTAACATCCTAAGGTGATTCAATTCGATCTAGAAGCATTCTTCATTCAAGGAGAAAATCAAAGGAAACATCAACAAGTTATGTTTTAAGGATTGGGTAGCATGGTATGTCATTTTTTATATATAGATAGAGAACTTACAATGTTTGATGGAAATTTAATTTGACTTTCATAATTTATGTGATGTATTACCGACTTGCTTAATTATTTCTTTTTATGAAGACCGAATTATTGGTTAAATGATATGATTGAGTTTTCATTTGGTAGATCAAAATTAAATTCTAATTAAAGTGTAATTCTTCAGATTTGAATATTTACATGTTCAAATTGATTGGCTGCTTTTATTTACTTTGTTAAACTGAAACTAAATCTATATATTTTAAAATACAATGTTTTATTTTAGTTCTATGTTTTAACATTTAATTTAAAATCCATTTCCTTAAATATGGAAATTTACATTTTCATGTTGATTGATTGAATTATATTTAAAGTTTAAAATGGAACTTATATGGAATCAATACAATATTTCAGTTATAGATCTATGTTTTTTAATCTTTCATAACAAAGTGTAATTTTAGTTTTGAATGTTTATATATATGTATGTATGTATGTATGTATGTATGTATGTATGTATGTATGTATGTGTGTGTATGTATGTGTGTGTGTGTGTGTGTGTACGCATGCATGTATTACTTACACTTTTTATTGCATTAGGCATTTACATATAATTAAAAGGAATTTTAACAACGAATAAATTTTTTGGAATCGACTGGAATAAATATCTAATTTATATTATTAGAAAGCTTTGATTGAATTCTATATATACATATTTGGATCTACTTGTATGTGTTGTATACAATTTATTTTTCTATACATATATTTTTATAGTATGAAATCATTTCTCTTTCTTAATTAAGACAATAATGTATATATACAATTCATTAACTTTTATATTCTTACATTATGATACCTATTGATTGTTATTAATATATTGCATTAATTAAGATTACTAAAACGGAAACTGTATCAATCACCCTTGACATCCCTTATTTATTTTCATCTCAATTACTATGTAATAACAATTCAAACTTTTCTTGTTTATACATATCAATTACCACCGACTACGCACGCACCCTATATGATGCATTTGCACAATATTTACCATTATTGCACAATATAGTTTTGTAAACTAAAATCAAACCAGTTTAATATAAGGCAATTCATAAAATATTTGTGAACTACTGTTATGTTGCACTGAGAAATAATTATTGTTTCAAGAAATATCAACTTTATAGTGAAGGAATTTATTTTTAAAATTATTAATAGTCATATTAATTTGGATATATATAACAACCGTGGTCTATATTACATGGAATTAAACTAAAAAAACATGATTTGGTTTATTTTACTGTGATTAATCTTAAGATAAAATTGGCAATTATATTAGGTATAATTTCCAAATTAAAATGGATTTGGATTTAATAAATTGGAAATTCAATGAACATCCTTTTGTGAAACTTAATTCTTACATTTGATGGTATCAAAATAATTTTGGAAAATGTGATAATTAAATATATGAAAATAATTTGCAACTTAATATATGAATTATAAAGTTTGATTCAATTATTTATTATAAGTGGAGACTTATGATAAAATATTTCTTTCTTAAATTATTTCAACCAAATGTTGTAAAAATTTAGAAAAATGTTAATAGTGAGATTTGTTGTTTAAAATGTGATTTATACAATCAACAATTTATTTTTATCAAAATAATGGGAATGGATTTTATTTTCAAAAGTCGAAATTAATTCTATTAAATGTCTCGATATTAGTAGAAGCGAGAATTTTTAACAAGTTGCTGGTTTTGGAAAATTAGAGAAATCAATGTTTATTTTATAAAAGCATTATTTATGGTGTAAATTGGTATTTATAAAGAGAAAATAAACTAGTAACATTCTTCTTATTGGGTTTGTTGAATTACCCAAACCCATTTAAATAGAGAGAAGTTCTCCTTGGCAAAACTTCAGTGCGTTAATTTCTTAGTTTAAAACAGAAAACAACTTCCCCTAGAAAACTTAGAAATCATTTTCCTCACCCTTATTGAATTCTATTTCAAATAAAATCATTTTAAAGGCTAGTAAAATTAAAGGTATGTTATTTCAACCCTAATCTATTATGTAAGTCCATCTATTTCTGATTTGAGCGTGTAGTGATCCCTGTTTTGTTTTGTTTGAAGTAAGGATTCTTGGGCTTGATGAATTAAAGAGGGCTAGAGTATTATGGTTTTAATTAGCTACTTAATTAGAAGAATATGGTTGTACATTCACACAATCTATCTCTGAAATCATATTGGTTGCATAAGTTTGTTTGGACGAATCTAGTGTCGAGCTGATCTCATTTTTTGGTGTTATTTACATGTCTTACTATATTATTCTCTGCTTGTTGAAAACCCTAGTCATATTATCCCTTGAATTGTTATTTGTAGTTGTTCCTATGCTTTCATGCGAGCCAAACCAATGTACGAAGTTAAACTGATCGGCGCTGGAGAAATTAGCATCAATGGACCGATGGAAGGCCGCTAACATTGTCTACGGTTTTCCTAGGAGTTGCAACTGGTGGACCAGTTCCACCAGACCGATGCACCGCTTATCACCTGGATTGAGCACCAAGTCACGCCGTTTTGCCTTTCGTTTGCTCACTCGTCCATCCGTTTGCATCCTAGCTGATATTTGCTTGTTTTTGATGTCGTATTCCATACCGATTTCAATGTTATTTTTGGATTTTGATTTAGAAATTTATGAATTCGGTTTGAAGTTTTAATATCGCAGAGCTTTCCTATAGTCCATGGTATGATACAGTTTTCGTCGTACGGTTTCAACTGGAATTTTTAAAAAGCTGGTTTTCAAATCGAACCATTTCTCTAAATCTTTTTAAATTTAAAATTGTTTCTTTTATAAAGATATTTGAAATTATAAATATATTTATTTATTATTTATATAATAATAATGATTTGAAGTATAAACTAGGTTTTTCTAATCAAATGTTTTAATACTTATATGGGTTTGGAAATACAGGTATTTATGGTTTTTTTATAAAATAAATGAATATGTATATATAGGCTGTATGGAATAAGATTTGTGAACTATGGATTTAAAATAGAGATTTGAAATAATGATATATATTTATTTATTTATTTATATTAAAGTATTTTTGATGTAATAATTGGAATTATGGATTATTTTATCTAAGAATATATATATATATATATATATATATATATAGTTGAGAAATAATTGAGTTTATGGAACTTCAAAATGAATAGTTTGAAAGTAAATACGAATAATGGATTTTAGAAATCATTTTATAAGATTTTAAAAATAAAATGTTTTGAGAACCTTAATTCTATAATTTGGGGGATACTAATAATCGACTTAGTGTTATTGATTTATTTCAATACTTTCAAGTAACGTTTCGTTAAATATTGTACAACTCACTGAATAGTTAGTTTGAGTAGTACTTAGTGGCCCATTAGCGAATAATTGAATTTCACCGGGTTATATTCTCTTTGATGTTCGATGGGGATGATAGATCCTTAAGAGAATATAGTTCAAGTTTTCTAGTGCTATCTGTAATAAGTGAGGTTTACTAGCTTTTGGTAAATACTTGAATTTTACCAGGCGATAAGGGACGTATTGGTTAAGTTCTCGTGAATACTAAAGATGATAATATTTGGCACTTTAGAGTTTACGCTCTTTTGGTGTTCGATGGAGTCCATAAATCTTTAAGAAGTATACTCCTGAATTTTTATAAGATCCTTGTGATCAGAATGAGTTATATCTTCTCTGGTTTGGTTTTCATGGATTTTAATATTTTGCTTTCATGTTTTGGGCGATCATTGGTACCTAATCTTATGACCACCTTTTATTTCCCACGTTATGAGTATGACCATTGAGAACATTATGGATTTGATTTCTCTTGGATTTTGAGATATTATTCTTTTTTTTTTGGAATTTCTTGGTTTTTGATTTATTCCATGTTGTTATTGAAATATTTCTATTTCTTAGGATGGGCTTTAATGATTGTGATTTATTTTGTGTTCTTGGACTTAATGTTCTTGCATCTTGTTCTTGGACTTAATGTTCTCGCATTTTGTAAAATAATTAGAATTGGGCCATCCATGTGACTTGTTATATATTTATATGTCATATATAATTGTGTTATATCTTGTTCTCACCCTTTTGGATATTTAGAAATGTCTGGCCTGCTTGTTTTATAATATTTGGGTCAGGCTGAGACTTTTTAAGTTAGAGGATGAGTACATTTTTGGATGTATGTGCTAGCAAGGAGATAAAAAAAATTGACTTTCTGGTTTATCTTAGGTAGGATTTTTTTTATATATGAGATGTATATTTGAGTTAGAGAATCATACTATAAGTATATTATGTGAGTTTAGTTTTCTTTTTGTAGACTTATAGTTTGTATATGTATATGATGTTTATTATTCTACTGTGATATGTGATTATTATTTTATATGATATACTGTTTTGATTCTAAGAATCTATATGCTTATTTTATTGGACCGAGACTATATACGTCAAAATTTTATTCTAGAAATTCAGTGAAATAGTAAGTATCACGTGTTGGTGTTAGTTTGAAAGATATATTCACATTCAATCGCCCTTAACATGTCATATTCTCTGTATTATTAAACGATACTATTTATAACGTTCTTTAATAATATGGATATAATGATGGGGTCGTTACTATATAATCCAAGGATAAAACTGATTATAAAGAATAAAATTAAGTTCACTGAACCTTAATGAAAACTATGCACTAGAATGTCTAATAAACATTCTTGCACGTTGAAGAGAAACTATGAGTTTCTGATTAATTTCAGGAATAGATAATCCTTAGCAGTCAATTAAACCATTAAGAGTACAGACTTTGCTATATGGCATGATGCATAAATCCGAAAGGATTCCAAGTACATTATAAAATGTGATTTGATAGTGTATCCAAAGGAATATGATTCATCAGTCGCAAATGTTTCATCAAGGGAAAGACTATTGTAGTTGGATATATTAAGAAACATTGATAAGAATAAAATTATAATTTTCAATTGTTGAACGTAACAGATTTGTCATTCAGTGTGCTCGAGATGATTCAGATTTTACTCATAAAATTATTATTTAGTATGACTTTGTGTTTTGGTACATTTGTGTTGAAATGGGAAATTCAAAATAATGATTTAGATTAGACTGTTTGCACATAAAAATAAAAGTATCTCGAAGTCAATGGGAGCGATATTAAGTTTATGTGTTTTTCGGGTCCAAGAAATGATACGATAGTATCATTTTATAAGCATAAAAATTTAATATGTATTTTGATAGAAATATTGAATAGTCTGATTTTCAATCAAAATACGGAGAAAGTTTATGTACATAAGAAAGAACATTAAAATGGTGCATAAATATTTCTAAAAATGGTGCATAGATATTTCTAAAATTATAAGTAAACAACATTTTATTGATTATTAATAATGTATTTATGATAAAATCGGTAATAGTCTAGTTGTTTAATACTCCATATTGGATTTGTAAATTATAGCTTTTAAAATAAGTATAAAGGATGTTATAAATATCTCAAATGATATGTGAAGTCACCATATTAAAATGTTCAAAATGGAACATGTAACATGGATTCATTATGTATTAATAATAGGAATTATCACACATGTTGTATTGTCAACAATATCATATCTTGCTTATGTATTTGATGCATGAAGCAAATATCAAATCAAAATTAAAATCGCTAAATGGTAGTTTATACTATTTTCTGGTATGTACAAAATATTAGAGAATTGTTTACAGAAATAACGAACGCCTTATAAAGGAATATCTGATTTGGATTTCAAAAGTGTTATCGAGTATAATTTATCAATATCAAATTCATGTTCAAACTATAAGGAGCTTTATGTTAGAAATGTTCTAAATGAAAGCTGATGGCTAATTCAATGAAAAGGCTGAGCACATCGCCTTGAATAGCACTATAATAAAAGCAATATATAAATATAAAGTGCACAAATTTATAACAAAGTAGAAGTGATTCCAAGTACTGAGAATACTACATCACTGTTATATGATAATAATATAAGTGTTCACTAGAAGTCGAGAAATATATTTTGAATTTTTTTACATGATAAAGATAGTTTATCAGCATTAGAGAAAGATGATTGATATAGTAGTGAATTGAAACAAAATTTCTAGGACTGGGTCGATTAGTTTGGAGAAAACCGATCAAAGAAGTTGGAATAAGATTGCAAGTCGGAGATTGATTGAGTTAGGGGTATTCTCTAGTGGCAATTGTATAATTTGTTACATAAATCTAACTCAATAACCAATCCTGTTCAAAATAAAATGTGTTTTCTCTCTGTTACATACTTGTTATAACATGCTATAAATAATTGATTATTCAACTTAAGCTTATTTAATAAATGGTATGTTTTGTGATAGTAGTTACAATGTGTTGTAACCATGAGTTATTTATCATAATATAATAAGCATATCATTTAAATATTATAGTCAAGATGTATTGAGACTAATATCTATACATCCATTGAGACTAGAGTACGTAACGCTCTCCAAGTGTTGGAAAGTGCAATTCTTATGCCTGTTGGGGGCACCAAAGGTTTACGTACGGATAGCTATTAGATAAACATGGAATGATTCACTTGATAGTTTTATGTTGGTTAGAATAACTAAGGTCAAACATAGAATATCGATGTGATAGTATTACACAACTTCCTTGACTTGAGAATACCGTTGAGCTTAAATATGGATACTTCACTTTGATTATAGTTAAATAATGGTGCGGCGTCCATCGAATGACTGCAGTTGGGTCGAGTGGAAGCATTGAAAGTGAAAAACTATTCAAGATAGTATTCCTCTTCTAAATTATATGGGGTTAGCATCACGGGGTCAAGTTGACTCAACTCACAGTCAAAGTCTTTAGCTAAAGAAGACTATTAATAATGATTGTTATTACTAAACCAAATATTTTTTATTTTTATTATTGAACCAAGGATTTTACATTTAGACTTACAAAGTTTAATATGGACAATGTGGAGTATACGTCTTGTTTGGTGACAACAAATATTTTTTTTATTTGATTTTCTTTCAGTGTGTGTTATGGTTTAAAAATCACCAAAGCACAATTTTGTTTCTGACGAAATTATCGTCCACTACATCTCATATGCCAGATTTACACATATTAAATTTTAAATACATCTATTTTTATTTCTAAAATAATATATATTTAGTATTATCAAAAAGAAAATATTGTTAGATATTGCAGCTAATTTCCATTTCATATTAATAAATATATATTATATCTATTGTGTTTGTCTTAGAGTTGTATATTTAAAGATTTTTGTTATAAAGTATTGGTTATGGAGAAGTTTCCTTTCAATGCAATAAAAAGCTGCAAGTACAAACAAAAATGAAATAATTAAAGATCTGAATCATGGAATATATTAAGCGCACTCAAAGACAGTATTTATGAAGAAAGGAAAACAATTAAAGATTAGAATTAAAGAATTATATACATAATCAGATGACATATGTTGGAAGATGCAACATAGTCTATTTTCCACTATGTACAAATTCTATCTTCTACACAGGGGAAAAACTCTCATAAATCCATATCTTCCTTGATATCTGTTAATCCGCCTTTTGGCAAGGCCATGACACCATGGACGTGACTAAAGACTGAAGAGAATCCGCTCCAGAGATCAGTTATCTACGTCCACAATGGATACAGAAAAATTTGGTCCGAGTCCGGATCGAGCTACAAATAGTATGGTATGACAAGAAAAGCTATGGAAGGCAACATACAAAATTTCAGTTCAATCTGATTTCGTATGCTCAAGTTATGGATTGATCAAAATCCATGTGAAACATATCCATTTCGCATCCATCATTCCATATCCATGCAGATCGATATGAAATGAGCATAACTCCTTCACTTAACATCCATCGTTCGTATCCATCAAGTTATAACCTATGTCGATGGACTTTAACATTCCTTGGACTGATAGCACTTATTCAACCAACAGCTTCATATTTCATACTGATCAGCTACTCGATCGATACGAAGAGAGGATGTGACGACCCAGAATTTTTGAGCATTTGAAATTGGAATATTTAGTTGATTTTAAATATTTAAAAGTTAATTTTCAACTTGAATTCAAATATTATTATTATTTAGCAATTAGGTTATTGGATTTAATAAACTGAAATTGGGTAAATTGTTGAATCTTCTGTTTTAAGCCTGTTAAAAATAATTTGAAGGCTTGTAAAATTTATATTGATAATATTGAAGATAGTAGAAGTGTTAAAGTTGAATTTAAAGGTGATTTGTTCAGTTTTGAAAATATATCGTTTAAATTGACATTTAAAAATAGCCTTCCGAGGCACAGTCTCGGAATTCGACGAAACCAGTTCCATTGGATTCGTAATATTATATTATTATTATTATCGGATTTCAATTTTCGTAGTGTTCGGAGTTATTGTGTGAGCGTACGACATATAAACGCGTTGAAATTAAATCGAAAATTAATATAATAATTGGGTTCAAAAAGCTATCTTCTTCATACGATCGAATTGGGACTCGAAACCTTTTCCTTTGTGTTTGGAATAGGGGTATAACATTATAAACGCCTAGCATCACGCCGCGATAGGAGGTCGATATTTTGAGTTGCATAATTCGTGTCGATTTAAATTTAAATAAAATTAATACCTTGTTTAACCAGTCAAATAAATTTCACGTCAACACTTTTTCACCCCCTTTCGAAATCACTGTAGCTAACCTTTTGAAATACGTCACACTTCACCTTTATATCACATGCCGTCTTCTTTCCCTTCTTCATCCAGTTTAATTCGAGAATATTTTTTCCTTTATGATCCTAAAATCGAATTGCCTTTCCCTCTACTCAAAACAAATCAGATCGATCTTCTTCTTCAAAAAAAAATAGAAAATGAATATATTAGTCGTAGGAGATAATGGGGAACAAATGACTTTCTCGTTCGATTTTTAACTTTCCTTCCTTCCTCCTTTCTAAATCCATGGTCGCGCGTACAGTCCCAAATCTCACTTCGATTTCCCTCTCGACTATAAACAAATCAAACGAGACCCGTTCAATTCTTCTTTGCGATCAAGAAAGGCTTGGAGGCAAGTCGTGTTCGCACTTAGGGTTAGGGTTGCCGACGCTCGACTGGGTTACGCGCGCAAGAGAAGCTCGGCGATTCGTGGGACAGGGGCCTAGTGCGGCATGGAGATCGTGTCTCGATCTGGGCGACGATGGGTAGTGAGGTGCGATCGATTGTAGTGCTCGACTGGCGAAGGAAGTTTGGGTGTGAGTTTCTTTGGGTTGTCTCGTTTGTTGGCAGTAATCGAGAGGCAAGGCAGTGGAAGCGAGGTTCATACGTTCGTGTGACGGCAAGGCTAAGGTTGGCCACGGCATGGTTTCTGGGAGTCAGTAAGTATCTGATTTTTGGGTTTTATTTTTGATTAAATTTATAGATAAAAATATAGGTTAGAAAATTTATTTACAGTAAAGAATTTTTTTTCCGATAAGCAGTTTATAAAATATTTAAGTTGATCTTGATTTAATTCTAATATATATAGGAATATTAAAAATGTTTGAAGGTTTATATGTGTAAATTAGATTTTTATGAAATTTATATAGCTTATTTTATAAAATGAATATATGTAATTTCAAGTGAAAAGGAAATTATTATAGGGAATTAGTTTAAGAATTAGGTTTTTAATTTAAAAACTAAATCATTAGTTAATTAAATAGTAATTTATTTGTTAGACTATTTCAAATGTTAATAAACTATATAATATTTGTATAAGGTCAAAACATGAAGATAAATTCGTTTAATAAACTTAATTAATTAATTATTTTAGCCGTTAAAAATATTTTATTTAAAGAAAATTAGTTTGAAATTAAATTATTAAATGGAGATTGATTTGTTCAACTGTTTTCAAATATTAATTAATTGTATAATGTTTATACAAGGTTTAAAATCAAGGAAACAAGCCAGTTTGGAATGGATTGCAAACAGTAAAATCAAAGGTGAGTTAATCTCACTCATCTGGGTTTAATTTAAATTTAAATGGTTAAATTTATATAATTGGTTGAATGATTGGATTGATTTGATGTGCTATATTATATATAGTAGTATATAGTATATATTGGAATGATTAATTTCCCGCATTATATAGCGGATGAGACCCTATGCGTCGCATAATAGCGGTGGATATTATATTAATTCCATATACCACGATATTCCACCTTGAAGTGGAATTGGTATTTTATTGTGCTAACTTCTGTGGACGCAGGGAAAACAGGTTGGAGGAATCCAACTGAATTCCTCAAAATTATATAGATTGTTTAATATTCTGCGTTATGAATATTTGATATTCTGTGATGAAGTATATTTGAAATATTGAATGCTGTGGTTTGCTTGAATATATTTCGGTACACCGAGTTATCAAAATATATAGAATTGGATTTCTAAAAGAAAATAAAGAGTAAATTTTTAAGTAAATAGTTATAGAGAATTTGGATAAAAATAAGAATGAATTGGAAAGAAATAAAAGTGATTTTTAAAATCCTAATAGATAAGTTCCGAATATGAAAAGGGGACTTTGAATAAACAGAAAAAATAATGAATTTTAAACCTAAGTGATATTATTCAAAGGAATAAAGAATTTATCTTAAAAATTCTAGTTTTAAATTTATTGAAATGGATAAAGAAGGAATTTATTTCAAATGGAGTAAATTGGAAATCAATTTGGAAATTGATTTAAGTGTTTGAAATTAGAAATTTAAAGGAGAATGTGACTATGAAATTTATAAACTGGGTTTATAAAGTAAAGTAATATATCAGTGGATATTTGGAAGAATAAATTCACGATGGGAATTTATTAAAGGAATGGGTAAAAAAATTTAAAAATAAATAGTGATTTATTTTTAAAGGATATGAAGAGAAGTATATTTCCCTGGACAGCCAAGTACGTTTTCAACGTAAAGTTTTAAATATAAGTTATGTTGTTTTTAAAAAAAAGCATTTTAGAAAATTTATTATTTTTAAATGTTTAAATCCTATAGTAAGTATTTTTCAAATCTATTATCGTAGTAATTATTTAAAGGTGACTTGGTATTTTGTTTTTAAAAGAGAAAATCTAGTTTTATATTTTATAAAGTCACCTCATTTTAAATATTCTTAAAGTATATATTTTTGAATAAGGTTTTAAAGTAGTTTTGATTTTAAATGGGTTAAAGTATATTTTATAATAAATTGTTTTTAAATTATTTTAAAAATCTAGAGTTTTTGTGCTTGGTGCTTTCAGTGGAAATAAATAGTTGGGAATTTATTTCATGAGAAAAGTGTGGTTCGAAAACTGTTTTAAAAAAGGGTTGAAAGTGGAAATATTTCTTGCGAAGGTATTTTGAGATTAATAAATGATATGGAGAAATTATTTATGGTTGATGGTTGTTGTGAATATTAATTGATATTTAAATCACCGACTATCAATATTGGCCAATGCGTTGATCGTTTTGAAGAGACGAGGATCCGGATTAATTTCTCGAAAATCACCTCGATCCGGTTTGTACGTTTTCATGAGGAAGATGAGTATGGATTCGAAGATGGAGCAGTGAAGTGTAAGGGCTAGTCGCTACTAATCCTGAGGATGATTCCAAAATGGATGTAGTAGGAGTAGAGCCTTCGGTTCCGTTCGAACCCGGGACGGACCTGTATGGATGAATGCTTTCGAAACATCGTCAGGTGGACGATGGGCATTCTAAGTGAAACGTTTTAAAAAGGTAACGTTTAGCCTCAAGCATCATCAACCGGGAATGATTGAAAATCAGAGGTTATGCAGTAAGGCTAGGTGGGTAGCCCCCATTAGGGTGAGGTCATCCCTGTCTAGATGTTCATTTTATTCGGCTTAGTGGTGCGGTTTCTAATCCCAACCGTGGGGTGATCTTACTCGGGATTATCCAGTAAGGGGTAGTCCCGGTCTTGTGTTGCAAGGGGTTGGGAGTGATCCTCGGTATGCTGATCTAGACCAGGTACCATGACAGGTGGTACCCCAGTGCCTAGTCATTAGTTGGAAATCCATTCTTCCTACGCGCCCGTATGGTTTTGATTGTGTCCAACTATTGCTGAAACGTGAGATGCAAGCATTTCAGCTTGATTCTATTTTACTTTCTATAGACACTATTATAATATTAGACGGATTTGATAAAAAGTTTTTTAGCTATCGTAAGGTAAAAACCCGACATGTTTGTTTGCGGCGTGGTCTTACGAGGTGTTTTTGTTTTCAAAGGATTTTGAAACTTTAATAATCAATTTGAGTGTGATTTTCTCACACTAGTATTCCATACTGACTCGGGTGTTATTTAACTATGATGCTCGGGCCAGACCAAGTATTATAGATTACAGGAAAGGATGTTGTGGAGCTGGATGGCGATACGTACTCCTATACTTGTATGAAATATTCCGCTGTGTATTCAGTTTGGAAGGACGAGATATTATGACCGTCCTGATTTGTGTTGTTGATTGTATTGAATTTTGATGCTGTACTCTGATGATGTAATGTATAAATAGATGTATTTGTTTTGTGTAAAGATCATTTATTATCTATTATATTTTATTCCGCTGCGACGGTTAGATTCTGATGTTGTTTTCTATTCTCTTCTTCTACCTCTTCTTCTTTAATCCAAATGGTTCGTATTTCCCTTCTTCTTGAGTTGATTTGATGGAGAATAGTGTCGACCCAAGGAGTATGGAACTGCGGGCTGTTACAGAGGGGCCAAAATGTTTGTGCCAAAAATAGGCACAACACTCTTCGAATGCTATTGAAGAGGTTAGAATGAAGAATTAAAATGAAAAATGAGGCTAATCTAACAATCACATCAAGAAAAATGAACAGCAGTAAATGGAGGCAAGAATTTAAATAGTTCAACGTTGTTGCCTACATCCACTTTGAAAGATTTGTTGTTTATTGTTGATTATAAACTGAGTTAAAACAGTACAATGGCTAACACTCAAGTTAGAATGGAGTTTCAGTAGAGCGGCAGCATAAAATCCTTTTTTAGTTGCAGTGGAGGTGTTATTTATAGGTATAGACCTGGAAATATATGCCTTGAATTTCGGAATACCCTTTCTTATGCGTAGTTGGGCTCACACAATCAATCTATGGTCGTTTTTAATCGATCCCTGATCAATCCATGTTGTCTTCGTATCGATCAAGAAATGGTCTAATCAAGCTGCGATCGATCATGGTTGTTTTTTAGTTGGTTTGCAAGCTTCTGTGAAAATTTCATGGCATTTTGACTTGTGATTTGAGAGAAATGATCGATCCAAGATTGGGGTTTGCTAGTGAGGCTGAAGGCTTCGTATTGATGGATTCATATTGGTACTCTTCGTATTGATGACGTGGTGCGAGTGTTTTGTGGAGATCCATATTTCATTCTTAGAGACCATTTCCTTTGGTTTGACTGCTCCTTTCGTATCCATCCTACACTTTGTTTTCATATCGATGCTTGGTCTATGTTTTCGTATCGATGCTCAAGCCACTCATTTCGTATCGATCGAGTAGTTGATTGATACGAAATATGCAGCTGTTGGTTGAATGAAGTGCAATCGATCCATAGATTTTTGAGGTCCATCGATACAGGTTCTAACTTGATGGAGAAGGATGTTGAGTGGAGGAGTTATGCTCATTTCGTATCGATCGAGATGGATACGAAATGGTGGATTTGGGTTGGTAGATACGAAATGGATATGTTTCATGTGGATTTTGATCGATCCATAACTTGAGTATACAAAATTCGATTGACCTCAAATATGGAATGTTGTCTTACATAGCTTTGCTTCTCATACCATACTAGTTGTAGCTCGATTTGGACACGGACCAAGTTTGCCTATATCCATCGTGAACTTTTAGATAACTGATCTTCAGAACAGATTGTCTTCAATCTCCAGTCAAGTCCTTGGTGTCACGGCCTTGCCAAAAGATGGGATAACATTTGCCCTCCAAAGTATGCCCTATGTGAACATGACGTGCTTTAAAAAGCCGCTATCTTCATTCTGAAAAGGCTCTACCCGGTTCATTGAATAGTTGTTGTCCCTTCATCAAGAGATGTGATATTTAGTAAATGTGAATCCTGGTCGATTTCCAGTAGATTAAATACCGAGTTATAGCCTGCCAATGATTACATAGTTTTCATCTTCAGTGAATATCATGTGCCAACAATTTGTTGTTTCTTTTTTCGGTTGATTCCATGTGAGTATTCAATTTTTTGTCGGTTTAAGAAAATCGATTTTTTAGGACGCACACACGCATGTTTATGAACACGTTTATGTCATTAGCTCTTGAAAATGCTCGTACGTTCGTGGGTCATTGCCAATTTGATGAAATGCAACTCGATCATTTGCATTTTTGACGGCAAGAGAAATGGAATTCCATCAAAAATGGATTTTCATGTAAAAACTCTCTAGATACTCATTTTATTATATCATAAGCGATACATTAAAGTAGGATATGATGGAACCCTTTCTGTTCATGATTCCTTTATAGATGATGTAGCAGGAAGCTTCACAGAGGATATGCCATTTTTTATTCCTCTGTTCAAGAAGAATTCCTTGTTGTAGATAATCATTTGCTATGTGTCCTCTAAATTGGCTAGCTTGGTTGGTAAGTTGGCTCTTTCGTTCTGTTCTTTGGGGATGTGTTACGATACAATATTCAAAATCGGTTAGTGATTTTTGGACTCGGACGAGACAAGGAGCAAGTCGTTCCCCCTTAGCTTGATAATTTCCTATGGCTTGAGATATTACTATCCGAGACTTACAAAACATCTGTAGAGATTTCACTCCTAGCCCTCTAATAAATTTGGGCCTGACAGTCATGGCACCATGTTAAGCTTCGTTATTTGTTATAGGGAAAATTGACGTTCTAGATGTAATTCTCTTTACGTGACAGTGCGGTGCTTATGGCGCGTATTGACATGGCCCAATTGATATATAAATCTTCACGATCCAACAGCTTGGGTAAAATGGAAGGTCTCTCTAAGCGATCTATAAAAGATGGAATTGCATCAATGTAGTTGTTAGTCCATTCAAAAGTTCCCTTCCCTCTTTTGGTCAGGTTGAAGTAGAGTATACACTTGTAGATAGCCTTAGAATTGAATCTGCCTAGGAAGGAAACCTTTCGACTTGGGCTCATTGCCTGCTGGTTATCCTCGGTACATGGAAGTCTCTAATTGTCAGAATTTTCTAGACATTAGCCTCAATTCCATGAGAATTGATGATAAATCCCAAGAATTTTTCTAACGCAACACTGAAAGAGCATTTCAAAGTCGAATTTCATTCTGCATTTTTCGAAGAGCATTGAATTCTCTGCCAGGTCATCGATGTAGTCGTTTGATAGTTGTGATCTCACGAGCATATTGACCACATATACTTTCATCGATCGGCAGATCTGATTTTTGAACGACGAGTTAACGATCCTTTGGTAAGTAGCACCCGTGTTCTTAATTTTGAATCTGAGGATTGCAACATAGCACTATAGGCCCATGTCAGTAACGAAATTGTTGTATTCCTGGTCTTAGACATGTTTCGGTATCTGATTGCATCTGCAGCTAGAGTCCATAGAAGTGAGTAATTCATGTCCGATGGTCGAGTCTGCCAGTTGGTTAATCCTTGGAAGTGGAAAGTTGTGCTTTGTCATGCCTCATGCAAATCTGAGTAGTCTGCCTCCGTCCGCCACTCTCTGTTTTTTCCTCATAAGTGAAGGATTGGATACTCCTTTTAGGTAGAGGGAATCATGGATAAACCCATTGGATTTGAGTAGATTCGCCTCCTCTTTAAATGCAGGAAATCTCTCCAGATCCACGTCGTATCATTTTTATTCACCCAGACATTCCTCGGGTCAACATTTAATGTAGGGTTCTCAATGGCTGGCGAGAGTCCACATATATACATGAGAATGAGTCCAAGCGAACACATCAAGATTCACCTGGAGCAAAGAAGTTAACTTTTTCATCATCATTGCACTGAGTTGTGATCTGATCTTCAATATTCGTGATGGGTTATAGGCGCTTCATGTGCTTATTTGCAATGGTTAATGATAAGCCTTATAAGCATGTTGAACCAAAGGCTTAGTGGAGTTCAGCCTTGTGTTGCATGCATCTGCATAGATGGCTCTAGCTTTGAGGTTGAATCTACTTGTGTTTTTGAGTAATGCCCTCTCCATTTAATGTACTTATGATTCACTGCTCGCTGTAAGGGTCAGAATGATAATTAGTTTCCTATAAGTCCGGTCATTGATCTGATGATTCCATTTCTAGTCATCCTTTCGGCCGTAACCTTGAGTTGTTACAACTATCAGGCATGGGTCGTAGAATCGAGTTGCCATAATCAACTCTTGGATAATCTCTCTTTTTTTCCTAGTCTTGGGTTGGTGGATGCATTATGCGGACGGTCGAATCTCGTCCCAACTGTGTTTATATTGTAGTTCAAGCTTTAAGAACCGGAGTTGATTGATGAATGGTCGAATCACATTCATCTTATCTTCTCGCTCGTGCTCCTAAGTCTGGGGCATACATCAATAAGTGGCAAGGCAAGTCACGTTCTCTTTAATCTCATATTCTTTCCCATCAAACCATTGGACCGAGTTAATTTATTGAAGGCTGAGTTGCGCCTATCTTGCATCATGTTATGGTCTTCCTTCTTGGCAGAATACTTCGATGCTCCGTTGGGCATGAGCTAGATGTTGGACAGTCAATCATGTCCACCTTCGTTGTAGGTGTTGCCATACTATGGGATGGACTAGAGAATGGATGGTTATATCATATCCAATATGGGTCGATGCTCCTTTTTTCGAATCAATGGCAAGAATCAATGCATAAATAGTTGCATCATATTCATCCGGAGTCGGATGGTCAGTCACATCCAATTTGATTTATATTCTCCCATTCGGTTATGGGATAAAGTTGACTTCGGTGCAGTCAGGTAAAGCTCATCCGGTTTCATACTCCTTCTGATAGGTCAAAGGAGGTACATGGAGAATGAACTAGCAAGTCACACTCATCCATGGTTTATTATCCTATCCACGCTATGGTGATTGAAGTTGTTTGAAGGACATTTGGGTCACTCCCATTTGTGGTCAATGTGGATAGATATTGACTGTCAATTCAACGACACGATGTAAAAAGCTTGGATCTCATTGCCTGTAGATCCAATGGTATAATATGAAAAGTCCAAATTGATATTGCCCGTCGATCCGACGGTATGATATAATTGGTCGCCCATAACTTCGGACGTCATTCTGATTGGTTAGCATTAAGGCATCTTGTAGTCATTGCTTGAAGTTGTAAAGGAATCTAAGCTGGAGATGTTGCGAGTCACATTTCTCTTCTTTCAGTGAATTGTACTTCCGGCCCCAGTCTTGGGTTTGCAGAGTTAACTTATGGATGGTCTAATTGCAACAACTTTAATTTGATGTTTCTCCTATTGAATTGTAGGAAGGAATTGATTGGCGAGTGCTTGGGCCACATTCGTCCTTGTCGCATGCACAACCTGTTGGATCATAGGCGAGAGTTAGCGAATGAACGGTCATGTCACGTTCATTTGTGGTTGGATGGGTAGTCACATCCATTCAGAACAAAACATCCAGCTAGGTCCGTTTTGTGAATCTGCGTCTCCCTATCGAATCAAGGAAGAAATTTTATCTTGTAGGGTTGGAGTGCATCCCTATAAATTTATGTTATGGTTCTTGTGCCGAGAACAATAGTTGATGCACAGACAGTAATATCATGCCTGTTTAATGCTTGGTGGTCAGATCGCACCCGATTTTGTGTGATAAGTGTGCCCCCAAGTCAGGGGAAGGGTTGGAAAGCAGACAATCGAACATTATCCACTTTTTATACTATAGAACTTGTTGAGGAATCAGAGTTATTAGATGTATAGTCGAATTGCATCCCTTTTGGTATTTATATTCCAATCCATGCTTTGAGGACTAGAGTTGGTTGATGGGTGGTCAGTCACACCCATTTGGTATTTATATTCCATTCCACACTCTTGGGACTAGAGTTAGTTGATAGGTGGTCAGTCACACCCATTTGGTGCTTACACTCCAGTCCGCATTCTCGGGACTAGAGTTAGTTGATAGGTGGTCAGCCACACCCATTTGGTGTTTATACTCCAGTCTGCGCTCTCGGGACCAGAGTTAGTTGATGGGTGGTTAGCCACACCCATTTGGTGTTTATACTCCAGTTTGCACTCCAGGAATCTAGAGTCCTTTAACAGACGGTCGATCACATATGTTTAGGAAAGATGCTCCTACCTACACTCTAGGGATAAGAGTTAGAAATGTCGTGGATGGACATATTACATCCTCCTTAAATTGGAACTTGATGTCATGGATGGACGAATCCATCCTCCTCGAGCTGGAAAGTGAGGTCGTGGATGGACGAATCCATCCTCCTCGAGCAGGAAAGCAAGGTCATGGATGGATGAATCCATCCTCCTCGAGTTGGAAAGCAAGGTCACGGATCGATGGATCCATCCTCCTTGAGCAGGAAAGCAAGGTCAATGGATGGATCCATCCTCCTCGAGCAGGAAAGTGAGGTCGTGGATGGACAGATCCATCCTCCTCGAACTGGACGGTCGGATCACGTCCAATTCAAGTTTGGGCTGTCAAACTGCCCTTTGTATCCAGGATAGGAGCCGACACATGGACGGTCGTATTGCGTCGTCTTTAATTTAGATTCTGCTTATGACAAGCTTAAGGAATAAGAGTAATGCTCTTGGGAACTTTAAATTTGGGCAAAAGAGTGGATGGTCGAACCACATCCACTTAGAGTCATGTATTTGCCCCTAATGATAGGGGAAAGAATTCAAGAGTGGACAATCGAGTCATTTCCACTTGTTACTTCGCACTCTTCCGGTTAGCTCGGGAAGAGAATTGAAATGATAGCTCCTAAGATTAGCAAGTAGGCAGTCAGTCCATGATGATTGTAAATTGCGGATCCGGCCTTGACGAAGTCGGTTTAAGGCATGATTGTTTTGCTGAATCACAGATGCAAGCTGGAGAGTGAATGATCAAATCATATCCACTTTAGACTTGTGTTCTTAAACAACCCAAAGTGTCCAATATAGGATCCGATGTATGGACGATCACGTCACGTCCATGTTTGGTTTGATCCTGATCTTATGGGATGTCCACGTTCAAGTATAAGAAGGCGAGTGAATGGTTGGGCCACATCACTCCAAGTCAATCTTTAGTTTCCAGTTAAATCATGGAGGCGGATGAGATGATGGTTTGTTGCATCCACTTTGTATTGGAGTTTTCATCTTGCCGGTCTCTTCCGCTTTGATTTCTTGCCCTGAAGTTAGGGGCATATGGCAGCCGATGTGTGGTTGAATCATGCTCATCATGACCTCAATGATCCGATCATAGCTCATGGAGCTTGTTTTGCACCCAGTTTCGAGTACTTAGTTACATGCACCATTTGTAAATAGGTTTAATTCAAGTTGGCCGTATTTCACAACATAACTGAAATCGAAAGAGAAATAATTTAGAAAAAATTGGAATAAATATCACTGATAAGTGAAGCAGCGTAGCATTCTCATTATTCCACTTTGCTCCAGCCCTTCTCAGTTGGACGTCAGATGCAGGTGGTTCAATTAATAGTCAAAGTTCTTTACCGATAGGGGTCGGATGTTCCATGTTTGCTATTCTACGGTGCTTGCACATATTAAAGCTTTCCTTTACGAAGTAGCCTTATGGCACGGGCGTCCACGGTAGCCATCTAAAGAAGACAAGTTTTCCGATCTAGAGTATGAAGTAGGTTCCCTCTTTATCTCGCCATGTTGATCCTTCATCTGGTTCATCAACTCAATATTGGCCTGGATATGTTGGTGTAGTTTTTGGTGGTTATCCACCATTTCTCTTATTAAAGTCTTGAAATAAGCTCTTGTGATGAATTCATTTATGAGTATTGGAAGCAACCGGCTATGGATTTTGATCAATTCGTTGGCTGCCAGCTTCTTTATTCCCTTCAGCAATATGAGAAGTAGAACTGGTATGTCTAACTACGGTTGGCAGTCTTCTTTGAGGAATAGGGAAAGACATCTGCACTTGATGGCATTCATCACTCTTGGTGGAATCCATGTGCCATTCTCACTTCATGAGGTAGTGTCGGGGTTGTATTTCAATAGTACACCGACATGGTCATCATCTTGAATTTTCATTGGAAATTTTGCATGTAGAATTATTTCAATGAACAGGTCTCGACCCGGAAAGATACTCTAACATTCATTATCAGGTCCATTTTCTAGCTACAGGGTCTTGTAATACTGGTGAATGATGTATGCATGATTGTCCAATGTTTGAGTGGTTGGTAACGCCGATTGGATGGTGAGTTGGTTAAGATGGGCTCATAGATCGGTGATTGTCCCAAACTTTCGTCTAGGCCTGTCAACGGATGCTTTCAATGCGGATAGTGCCATATCCGCATCCGAATCCAAAATCATTTTTGAATATCGGATATCCGCATCCGCGGATACGGACGGATATCGAATAATTGTCCTATCCACTAACGACCAATAAATCAAGAATCGTAAAAGGAAAAGTTTAGTTTAACATAAATATTTTTCAATTCGATTGATTATAAAAGTATTAAAATTTAACAAATATGACGATAATAAATAATTTTGACCAGTTAATAAGCATTAAGCGCATATAATACAAACTATTAACCTAATAAAATAATAAATAAATATCTTTCACTGCATTAACATACACATAACTTGAACTGCAATTTTGATAAAAACCGGACGGATAATATTCGGATACGAATGTCTTCATACCCGCATCTGCATCCCTTTTTTCGGATATCGGATATTTATCCGCTTTTCAGATGCGGATGCTGATGGATTTCGAATTTTTCGGACATCCATTGATAGCCCTACTTTAGGTAGGAGACCCATATAGGTTAGTAAGGAAGTCCTTTGGAGGTTGTATGCCATGATTCTAGCCATACGGAGTTGGCATAATCAAGATGTGGGCATTTGAAGATGGTCCAACGATGACTGGCTATGCTTTGAGTTGGTAGATTAGATAGTGTAGCATAGTTGTCACTTCAGCCATCACACCATAGTTGTCAATTCGGGCATTTGAAAGCTGGTTAGTTAGGGGCAGTGGCAATCCAACTTAGAAGCATGATCGAGTAACCGATTCTAGTCCTTGACATATTAACTGGGTCTCTAGCCTCCGAGATTATCGTTTGAGTAGCAGTTCCTTGCCCCTTCCTTGATAGCAATCCAGCGTCTACTGTTTAATCTCCTATGTCCCTGTCAGTCGCAGGACGTAAGGAGAATGGATGGAATATTCCTTCATCAAGTTGAGTTTTAGCCTCTTTTTTGGAAATTTGGATCATACCCAATTTTTTTTGAAATTTTATATCGTTTTCAGTAATGGAAGTTGGATGTTTGATATAAACGAGGACCCTGGGGAACGATACAAATGTTGATGAAATTGAACGATTCAAAAGGCGCACAACTGGATCGATACGAAAGGCGCACAACTGGATCGATATAAAAGTGTTATCCAAGGATCAATACGAAAAGCGCACAACTGGATCGATACAAAAATGTTACATGTGGATCGATATGAAAGGCGCACAGCAGGATCAATATGAAAGTGGTATCTAAGGATCAATACGAAAGGCGCAAAACTGGATTGATACGAAAGCGGTATCTAAGAATTGATACGAAAGCCGCACAATTGGATCGATATGAAAGTTGTGCATGAGGATCGTTACGAAGTTTTCATATTTTTTTAATACGAAAATATGGATACGAAAATCATCATATTTTTTGGATACGAAAATATGAATATGAAAATCACCATAAAGTGTTTATACCAAAAATGGACACAACACTCTTCAGATGTAATTGAGGAGATTAGAATGAAGAAACAAAATGAAAAACGATGCTAATCTAACAATCACACCCAAAAAATGAACAATAGTAAAGGGCGACATTAATTTATAATGCTTCGGCGTTGTAGCTAACGTTCACTTTGAAAGATTTGCTGTTTATTGTTGATTATAAACGGAGTTACAATAGTATAATGGCTAACACTTAAGTTACAATGGAGTTTCAGTAAAGCGGAGGCTTAAAGTCCTCTTTTAGTTACAGTGAAGGTGCTATTTATAGGCGTAGCGCTGGAAATATCCGCCTTGAATCTCGGAATACCCTTTCTTGAGCGTAGGTGGGCCAACACAATAGATCTGGGGTCATTTGGGATCGATCCCTGATCGATCCATATTGTCTTCTTACCGATTAAGAAACACTCTAATTGAGTTGCGATAGATCATGGTTGTTCTTGAGTTGATTTGCAAGCTTCTGTGAAAATTTCATGGCATTTGAACTTGTGGTTTGAGAGAAATGATCGACCCAAGATTGGGTTTGCTAGTGAGGCCGAAGGCTTCGTATCGATGGATTTGTATCGATACTCTTGTATCGATGACGTGGCACGAGTGTTCTGTTGAGATCCATATTTATCGCTTAGAGACTGTTTCCTTTGGTTTGACCGCTCCTTTCATATCCATCCTGCACATTGTTTTCATATCGATGCTTGGTTTATGTTTTCGTATTTTTTCTTCAGTATATTTCCATAGTTATACATCTCCACTTTTATATGGATTCAAGGACATCAAGAGGAAAATTTATCAGATTACAACAGAATATTTGCCGTCATCAATATCCGATCACTCTCTTTCTTCAACACGTAAAATCATTATCTTAAAACCATTATTTTAATATATCTCAATACAACACCAGCATATCAATCCAACAACGAAAGCACTCAATAGGCGTACCAAAGACAGATTCATCATCTCAGGATAATATCAATTGGTGGAATACAATATTTAACGGCAAGAGTCTGGTCGTAAATTTTTGGCAATGCAAATAGTAATCTGCAAGCAACATTAACATCGCGACCAAGGCAAAATCATTAGCATCGTTTTTTTCCAAGCGTTGCTTTGATTCAAACCATAATATCAAACCATTCTTACATTCGAGGCAAACCGAGTTCAACATTAAAAAAAAAAGGGTTGTGACATCAAAGCCAGATCAAACCAAGCATCTCAGCAAGCTAGGATAGAAGTAAGTTTGGTTGCTACTCACCTTCTTAGGCACAGACGCCAGCACATCGACAAGCATGCCATTCAGATAAACAACCATGCTGAGATTTTAGATCCAAATTGCGATCGCTTCACCTCCAGGCATGGCGGCGGTAATCGTCTAGGAAACGAGCTTAATTTTTATGAAGTGTTCATTTTTAGGGCAGTAGGGTTGTCGAGGAACGATCGATTTTTTGAGAAAGTATTTCTGCATGTAGCAGAGGTCATTCTTTTGGAGGAACAACACAAATAGAAAAGGGGGAAAGTCACGTGATTTGCAAAGGGAGAGACTGAAATTCCTTAACCTACGTCATTATATCAAGATATTCAATTAGCAGCATTTTTTTTTGCTTTTTTCCGTAGTTTTCTACTTTTAAAATTTGAACTCTAGATTTAGATTTTTATAGGATCAAGCTACATACTGTAGTTCAAGATTTTTTGTCTCAAGGTATCGAGTCCAAGCAGGATTACTAGATGTAGAATTAGTCTATTCATGTTAATAGAAAATGCCAGTTTAGAGATGGTGCAAGTGTCGAGTGTATTATCATTATTAATTGTTAGCCTGGAAGCGTAAATTTTTGGTTCGAGCATGAACTTTCAAATTTTCCCTTTATATGTAATTCTTTATTAATAGTTGTAATATATTTGTTGTCACACTCTTTTAGTATTGGCATGAAATATTAAAAATGTCTCTCTATAAATACTAGTATAACCGCACAACGGTGGAGAAATCGACCGTTCGATTGTATAACTTTAATAAGAAATATACATTTAAATTTTTTGTTAATATTACTTAAACATTAAGTGATAATATGTTGGAAAAGAATAAATTGAGATTTGAATCTGAAAATATGAATTTCAAATTTAAATATTAATCAAAACATTCAAAATTGTCGATTTGAAATTGAAATTTTAGAATTTGAAAATCATAATAAATTTGAATTTGGAATCTTTGATGAGCGAAATAAAAGGAGGAAGTTTAGGGAAACCGCGATGAGACAAGATCCACGTTTTTAGAGAAACCACGATTAGACAAGATCCACGTTTTTTTGGCTTCAGGAAAATTGATTTTGGTCAGTGACAGTAAGCAAACCTCCCTAACGGTTGGTTTGATTATTAAAATTTAGCATCGCTTAAAATTAGGATCTGACAATTAAGCTTCTTTACAAATTCAAAAATTCCTCTATAAATATTACTTAGTCCTAATATCACTTAAAAATAGTATCTAGCAAATAAACCACTCTACAAATTTGTTATTTTATTAATTAATAATATAAATAATTAAACTCACAAGAAATTATATATTGCAACTTAGAAATAAAATTTCAGATTACCTATGTATGACTCAATACAAAAATATGACTTAATATATGTGGAAATCATTTTCTTTTGACGCATTAAGTAAATATAATTTGTAGAGATACAATTCAGCCTTTTCCATTACGCACGAATCGCGTGTCGTAATGCTAGTCCTAATAGTTAACTTTAGAGGCTGTAGTAGGCACTAACAGTAATGGCCGAAGCTGAATATATCTATGTGTTATTTACTTTTCGCGTTTATATTTCCGTATTATTTATCTGTTTTATCTGTGAAATAAATTAAATACCAATTCACCTTCTCTATAGAGTACATTGCATGATCCTAACAAGTGGTGTCAGAGCAAGGTTGTTAGGAAAAACCTGATATCCTATCTTACGCTAGCTGCTAAATATTTAGCGAGAGTCATTCCATTTACAGTCCATCTATTTTTATTAAAATAGATTTTCATATTGGAAATGTAGGATAGAAATTTATTCAAAGTCTATTGATTTTCATATTTGGAATATCATTGAAAATGGATTAGATATGATAGATAAGAATAATATTTCCTTTAATGTTAATGCTATGAATATTGTATCTCTACACTTGGTAAATCTGAATTTAATCATATCTCTTATTGCTTAACGACATAAGAAATTTGGAGCACTCTCGATGCAAAATATGGTGGAACAATCAATGATAGCGAAGAACTCCCTACAGCTGGTAGAAGAGGAGAAATGTGTTTGATGGGATTCACAAGAGATGATTCTGATGATGACAGTGAAAATGAAAATGATGATGATACAATAGATGACGAGAGAAGTGTTTTTTCATTTTAAGATTTAGTTCTTTTATACTATAAATTAACTAAAACTGTTGATAATCTTGAATTGAATAAAGCAGGATGAAATGCGAAAATTTTAAACTTCGTCTAAAAAATGATAATTTGGAAACTGAGCTTGGAATATTAAGAAAATTGAAAACTTTAAGTGCGAAAAATATTTGAAATATGAAAAAGAATTTGTTTGCTTTAATGAAAATTTTCAAAAGCTTGAAAACGAAATTCAGATTTTCAAGGAGAATGAAACTGAGCTTGTTTGCAAGAGTAATGCTTTACAAAAAGATTTGAAGAGTTTAAAATGGTTGAGAATTTCAAATATGAAATATTTGAAAAAGATACTCTGGTGAAAACTGAAATGATTCTAGACGGGCTTGAAAATTGAAAAGGTCAGAAATCTTGAATGCGAAAAAAGTGCGAACTTTCAACAGGAAATAAAAGACATTAAAGCAATTTCAAAACTCCTTAAGATGAAAACGTGATATTGAAAAATAGTAAACTGAAATTATTCAAATAAATCACAACTTGGAAAAGGAGATTAATAAACTCAAGGTTTTTGAAAAACTTGAATCTGAAAAACGCTTGTTTTTTGAAAGAGAGATGCTTGAAGTTAAAATCAGAATAAAAGTGTTTGAAAGTGAAAATACAGTCTTAAAGTAGAATGATTCTGAAAAGAGTGAGGTTGCTATTAGTCGTTGTTCTAAAATAATAAATGAGAACAATCTTTTGAAATCCAAAGTTAAAGAACTCGAGTTGATTATTCATAAACTTTCCACAATAGAAAATCTTTAATATGTTACTAGGAAACAAACTCTTTGTGAATAACAGAAAAGGACTTAGATTTGAAAATGTGTTAGTTTATGAACAAATGACTAATAATGCCATTGTGAGGAGAATTATGTTTTCAAAATGTGTGAAGCGTGGTAATATTGGACATAATTCTAATAACTTCCGAAATAAGAACATAAATAAACGAGTCAAACAAATTCGGGTTCCGAAAGGTACAGTTGGCCGTAACATTAAGGTTTGCCATATAAAAAAGTTAGGTGCCAAAGATTTCAATTGTAAACAAATGTGGTCTTGGACAAGCACCTTTGTCCAAGTGGTTAATTGATTCGACTTTGGTGCAGGATGTCGCAAGTTCGAAACTTGCTTTCGAACGTTTATTTGACATGGGATATGTTGTCCCTATGATTTGTTGTATATAAAGTACCAGTTCAAAAAAAAAACAAATGTGGTCTTGCATCTCTTTCTAGAGCCCCTTACTTCTTCATCTACTATGTAGTTACAAAGGTTGGCTAAGGAGCAACTACCGTAGTGGTAGATTTCCAGTTTTTCTACATATTTCATGAGTGGTAATTATAATGTTCCTTAGCTTAGGAAAATAAATTGGAGATCCACACACTCTGGATAACAATGGTGAGCGCGAATGCAACTTCAAAGATGAGAAATTCAAACGTTGGAGTCAAATTAATTGACATTGTGGAGTACACAAAACGATTATTTGATAAGCTTGTTTTTTCATGCTTGATTTGATGATGAGGGTTCAAGAGATTGGACATGACTAGTGTTTTTGAGATACCATTATTCACCACCACCGACGTGCCGAGAGTAACAAGTGATATTTGAGGTATCACTATTTGCTACCATGGGCAGCTTAGTCAATAAGTGGTATCTTAATTTGTTATTTTTTAGAACATCTGGTATGATTTCAAACCTTTGTGATTTCTCCAGTCTGATATTTTTTGATAACTCATATGTTTCACGGATTGATTGATATTTCACACATTCTATTTCACCGTATGTGAAGAGCTTGCATTTTCTAATTTTATCTATAAAAAAAAACTAAAAACTTGTTTTTTCCCTTCCTAGAATTTCTTTTTGGAAAACTGGAAAAAAAACAAAATAAAAAATATATTTTGCTTTCTTAGGATTTATTTGCTCTCCGTATCTATTTATGATGTGAATATTTTAAAATGAGACATTTTTAGCAAAATCTTTGATATGAGAATTTTCTTTTGATAAGAGAGTGTTGACTAGAGTGTTTCTTGACTTGAAAATATTGAAACTTCTTGAGATGATAGATTTTTACTTGAAATGACTTTTTTAAATGACCTTATATCGAACTTCCTGAGATCTTTTTTTTCAAAACTTGTAATGAGTGTTAGAGATGAATTTTTAAAATTTTGAGCTTTGTTGGGATAAGTCTTTGCTTTTGTTTTGGATATATTAATGTGTATATCCTCAGGAAATGTACTTCTCTTTAACAAATGGCTATAAAACCAATTCATACTGCATGTTCAAGGATAAAATAAAACTAAAATATTTTTGAGACATTTATAGAGAATTTAGTTTTGAAATCATATCACGGTCGATTGAACTTTCTTATATGATTTTCAAAAGTATTTATATAGATTACATAGATGATTAAGGATATTGCATCTTGTACTAGTTAAAATAATGACATTATGATTTTTTTTTTTTTTGTAATCTAACTACGTTATTGTTTATATTTTTGAAAATTTTATATCCCATGTCACCTCAGAATCTACCATTATATTCTATTGATTCACCTTATTTTCTTTCTTTTCACTATTATTCTCGTTCTTATATGAGTTGGATAAATTAACATACCCAAAATTTATTGTTGAAAGCCTATGGAAAACAAACAATGATACATATGATCTAACGTGCTCCCTAAGCCCCAACATGCCTATGAATAGTTGTAATGACCAGAATTTTATCGTTTGATTTTTTAGAATATTTAATTAATTTTAAATATTCAATTTATATAAATAATAATAATAATAACAAATAAATTTGGAGATAAAATGACTTGATTTCAAATAGCGAACATTTATTTGAATTTATAGAATCTTTCTATAATTTTAAAATTGGAAAATATTTAAATGGTCGTTTGACGTATTTTATGTCGAATGTTAGTATTTTCAAAGTTTAATAGAATTCAATAACCCTCGTATTTTATTTTATTTTAACGATCACACTACAGTATTGTATACAATCGTATTTTATTTACTATTATTTACAGCCATATGCGGATATAGTATCGTGTAGTGGTTGCCCAAACGCACCCAAAATTCAAGACTAAACCAAGTCCATACATAGACACACATAGTACTCAGCCTATCTCTACAGCCTATATTTGTCAAGGATCTTTAGCCATGCTTCTCATATGTTTATACATAGTACACACACTTTCTCTTCACCATGCTTGCTGTAACGAGCGGCTATTTCGAACCATTCAAATCGACAATCATCCACACATGTCAGACTTAAATTGCTCAATACAACAGATTTCTATTTATATTTGGAAAAACTTAGCACATAGAAGTCACTAATACAAAAGCAACTGATAAGTATGAACATAAACAACTAGAAATAACTGAAATAACTGAGAAATTTGAATAGATAAAAGATCTTCAAGCAAAGCTCCAAGCTCCAAAGGTGAGTCTCGGATGCTGTGACACTCAGTCTGACCAGAGCACAAAGCAAAACACAAAACACTCGAGTTAGGATTAACATTATTATACCAGTAAATCAACTCAAGTGAAATGACCAAGTGAAATGCGAATAACATAAAGGATGTTTGGGATTCCATCCTTTAAGGATCCGTTAAACTATCTACGTACATAGTATAATACGCTACATAGATAATGTCTACAGTAAAGTAATCTATTAAAATAGCATTAAGGCATTACCCATATCCCCCTTAATACATTTGATATAAATGTTGTAATCTATACAATACTGTAATTCTACCAAACCGGTAGGCTATCAGGGAGTACTCTATAGGTACGATACAAACCAAACCGTAGAAGGCGCGATAAGGCATGTGACAAGGCACGCGAGGCAATGCCTAGGGTAGGATTCTGCCATTTTGCAGAACTGGGATGATGGTAATGCACAACAACCACTACCGTCCACCTCGAGACACACTCTCAAAATCAAAGGTGCACCCAATCAAATCATAAAGTAATAGAAGTATCAAAGAAGCATGTTAGATCAAAGATACGACCTCTTGCCCAGGTATAGCTCCTTTTTTAGTCACATCAAGCTGACACATAGGAGTCAGGACTGCGTTCATACCTCATATAGACATCGCCATACCATCCTACTTCGTTCTGGATTCTCCACCATGTACATAGCCGTTAAAGTGGTTTTCGATATTGGCAGAGAGTTTGACAATATCCGATCCCGGTCTCTTTAACAACCAAACGTTTATTTCACACCGTGGTCATTTTAAAAAAAATCACTTTTATAATCATTTCAAACAGTTCATACTTCATATCAAAATATCATATTTATTTTAAAATCATATCACTTTCGAAATCATATTCACTTTCGAAACCATATCACTTCCAAAATTATAACCATAGAATAATTCAAACCAACGTATCAAAATATTCGCGTTTAAATTCATTAAATCTAAATCATAACAGTCCCAGCTTAAACAGTATAAATATTGAAAATAGTTTACAAATATATATATATATATATATATATATATATATATATATTGAAATAGTTATAAGTTAAAAATAGTGTATATATATTTTAAAAAAAAGGTTATATGTTAAAATAGTTTATTCATTAAAAAATATATATCGAAAATGGTTCAAGTTAAAATTGTTTCTACCAATTTCACAAATCAATTCACATCAACTTTAGTTTTCAAAATTCAATTTAAATCAAATCTAAGTTCAACAATTTCAATTAAAAGGTTAAAAGTTCAATTCAAATTCTCAATTAAACCATTTTTATTTTATCGATTTCAAATCCAAGTTTGAACTATAAATTTAAACCACTTCCAGGTCAAAAGGTTTCAAAGTTTAAATATCAAACAATTTACAATTAAAATCAAAATTAAATATTAAACCTCAATTTGTTTAATTTTGAAAATACTCACGTTTATAAATGTTTAAACAAAGTTTCAAATTACAAATTTAAATCAAAATTAAGTATCTAAATTCAATTATGTTTAATTCTAAAATATCCACCTAATCTCTTTAAATAAAATCTCAAGTTACAAATTTAAATTTAAATTAAATATTCAAAGTAAGTTTTATTTAAATTTCAAATATTCATTTAATCACCTTTAAATCAAAATCTAGTTATCAAATTATAAAGTCATATCTTTAAAATCTCAAAATCAATAAGTCCAAATCAATTCTTATTTAAATTCAATTCTTAACAAATTAAATTACAAGTTAATTTAATTTATTAGTATATATTAAAATACCATAAATAAAAAATTTACAATGGCATCTGCTCCGTATCTTGTTCCTCCATCGTTATCTTCTTTCTCTCAATCAGTCGAGCCATTTTTCCCCAATTTTAGTTCTTTTTCCAATTGTGTTCCCTCTACTTTTAATTCTGATGCTTGCCCTTTCTCCTAGGGCATAAAGGATTCTTGTTATTTTCCTTCGAAAGCCTATCCAAAGAATTTAAGATCGAAGAGTGGATTTGTTTTTAGAAAGGGAAATAGGTTTTGCTATCGGTGTGGGGATCCTACTCATTTGATTAAAGATTGCTGCGCCTATATTAAGTGTTTTAGATGTGGTTGCTTTGGTCGCATGAAGATTGATTGCTCGTTGAATTTCAACTCCAATAAAAAACTGTCCACCACTGATCATGGATTCCAATTTGTCCTCAAGATTATTAAGATTAAGAGAATCCTTATAGATCATCTCTGATCATATAGGAAAGAAGGTCTTGAATTTGTTGAAGATCCGCTAGTCCATTTTAATGCTGTCAATGAAGTAAACATAGGTAAGCATTACAATATGAATTTGGGAGATTCAACGAATGTTCTTGTGAGTTTACTTCTTCTCAAGGTGGTGATACGGTGATGGATAAAAATTCTAATTTCAATGATTTGAAGGGAGTTTCTGGTGATTTTGATTTTACCATTTTCTCTGTAATGTCAGATTCGATTCATAAGGATGTCCTTAAATGCAGCGATCCGATTCTTGGGGATCCTAATGTGTTGGGTAGCAATGTTTCATTGTCTGTGAATTTTGTCAAAGAAGACATAGACACAGATGCGGTTTCATATGTTTTAGATGATGGTAGTATATATGACGCTTTTTTCATGAAGCTAATCACTGTGAAAGACTTAAATCATTGGATAATATAGATATATTGCCTGATTTTATTAAAGGAATGTTTGTGCAAACTCAGAATTTTGAGCAGGAAGTTCCTTCTCCTTTAGTTACTTTAAATAAAGGAAACAGTGATGTAACAGAGGTTAGTGGTTGCGTAGAGGATAATGGTGATTCTAATGATATTGTTTCAGTGGTAAGTTTTATTCAAGTGTCTAGTGATGATCACTCTAAATGTTCTGATGATAGGACCATGAGAGAAGTTGTTAGCTCTCGAAATATAATCTTGATGATGTTGGAGAGAGATAATTATTGGATTGTGCTGTAGAAGAAAACAAGGTCAATTGTTTTTGTTTATAAGATTCTCTTTATGATAATTCTTATGTGGTTGGTTTTTGTTCTTCGGAGTCAGCTGTCCTTGCTGGTATTGAAGAAGAAGGTAGCTCTTTTGTTGATGATGTTGGTCTAACTGAATGTGCCTTTACTGTGAATAAAGGAAGTGATGCTACAGGATGCGTTAGTTCTAAGTCTAAGTCTTCTTGGGTCGTCATGGTTTTTCAGTTATTCTTGATGTGAACAATGATACTGTAAACACATATGTTGGTAATGAGCAATTCAAGGACTTTAAAGATTTGAACTTGGTTTGCTATGTTTGATCAAGAGATGCAGACATATCTAAATATTCTTACCATTCAGCCGTGTCACAATGTACACATTGTATTTCAAGAGTTAACAGGTTGAATGTGATTCCACATGATGTGGTGGTAGGTCCTGAATCAAGTGAGGTTTTTGCTTTTACTTTTAATGGTTTTAATCCTTCTGATACAAAGATTGGAGATGTTGTCTAATACAGGGATGGTCTTGTGATTATTGAAGCCGTGGGGAGTTTTATTTTTTATCTTTCCATTTTGTTGTTGCCTCTATTTGAGAATGCCTTGGATGTTATGGACTTTAAGAATGTTTTTCGTGTATGTGGATTGGAATCCACGTTGGAGAAGTATCTTTATTTGGATAATGTTGTTGATCAATAAATTAAGCCTGTTTTTAGTAGTAAATTGAACGGATCATAGGGCAATTATAATGTGGATCATGATGCAAGTGGTTTGGGGAACAATATTATTGTTAGCAATGTGAGAGAGGATTTGGAGAATTCCAATTTTCAACAATCTGGCAAAGCTGTCTATTATTGGACGGGGAATTCAGATTTGTTATGTATTGTTATCTTGTGGCTATAGGTAAATTTTCTCATTCTCCTGCCCATGCTAGAGAATTAATTCGTGCAGGAAAATTAAGGAGAAGAAATAGTAAGAGCTATTCAGCTGGTATTATTAGGAGAAGTCCACGATTAAATCATAAAGCTTTTTAGTCTATTGTTTGAGGGTTGTCAGTCAATTGGGATTAATTGTGTTTTTCGTTGTTTTGGAGTTTGTTTGTGGTTTGTGTAGATGTTGTATATTGTAATACTTCAGCTTGGATGTTGAGGTTGCGGTTGCGAATTTTTTTTTCAGTTGGCTGATGCTCCTTTGGTGTTGCTCTTGGCCTGGGTATCTAGTTGGTGTTGTCTTTTTAGGGTTGGTTTTTGGGAGGTTTTTGGTTTCTTTTGTATGGGGGGGGGTTCTTTTACTATTTGCCAAACTTGTTGGCAGCTCCTTTGCTATTATTGTTAGAGGGAATTAGGCTGAAAGAAAAACCTGAGAACACTTTTATTCTGAAGGACAGAAGTTTTAAAATTTAGCCTGAAGGACAAAAAATGATATATTCATATAGCATTACACATCCATAATGCTATATTCATATAGCATTACACATCTATAATGTTATATACAACACAATTTTATAAGTTTCTGCATACACAAACAAGCAGCTGTGTAATGCTATATGAATATAGCATTATGGATGTGCAATGCTATATGAATATATCATTTTTTGTCCTTCAGACTAAATTTTAAAACTTCTGTCCTTCAGACTAAAAGTGTTCTCAGGTTTTTCCTTCAGCCTAATTCCCTGTTATTGTTATATATATGTGCACATGTGCACTCCTCTCCTGTAGAGCATCACACATTTTTCGCAAAAAAAGTTAACTTAATTTACCTTTCCAACCTTTATTTTATTAAAATTATTACAAAAATCTATTTTAAAAATAAATATAAATTTTAAATGAATATTTTAAACATATTATATATATTAGTTAAATTAAATTTTATTATTAATTTTATTTTAAATCTTAATTATATATTTTAAAAATAATAAAGTTATAAGTAAAAATTTATAACTTAAATTTTCAAACTTAACTTATAAATTTCAAATTTCAGAAACATATGATTTAAAAAAAATCTAAATTTTACGTAGATATTAAAATTAAAATATCTTTATATTATATTCTAAAATTCAAAATTTAATAAAACCCATATATTTCCTTCGAAACATTTGGAAATCATTTCAAAAATAAACCAACGGTGTCCGTGTAAAATTTTCTATCCTATAGTTAAGTGATATAGATATTTATCATTTCAATCCGTAATAATTTAATATTTATGGGTATATATCATTTCAACCCGCAATCCCGAAATTTTAAAATAAATAAAATCGTTTGGGTTTATCATTTCAACCCATAACGATTTTCCCTAATCTATAATATCTTTCGGGTATATATCACTTTAACCTATAGGGAATTCCTTACTATCAGGAAACTGGCAGAGTGAGAACAATAAAATAATATAAAATGCCATAGCATATCAAACAGCAAATATGATCATAATTAACAATTCTAATATAATATATTCAACAGGTTATGGTGTTATACATCAATTAATATAGGCAAACAAATTCAAATATTAACATATCATATTTAACAATTTAATTTCTAACTAATTCACATTTAACAACATATTTCAATCGTCATTTCATGTGAAATAAATTTATTAAATACAAGAATGTCAATTGTGAATGATCGCTCACCTTTTAAAGCTTGATAAATGACAAGAACAAGATGCGACGATCTACAGATACGGACACGAACTAGTGCACACGGCAAGCGAAAGATGGTTGCAACAAGCTAGATAACATGAACTCGAATTTGATGAAAACAAAAATATTATATATACACTCACACACTAATTTTATAAAAACAATACTTATAAAATCCATCTATTTCTTTCAAAAAATTTGAAATGAACATTCAAACATAATACACACACACACATTAAAGCTATTACAAAAAAATCTATTTTAACAATATTAACATAAATTTAAGTAGATAATTTAAACACATGTTTAAAAATCTATATATATATATATATATATATATATATATATTAAAAATCAATATTTACTAAAACACATATATTTAAAACCAAAATAACTATATTCATATTTTTAAAACAATGTTTAAAATAAATATTTTTTCAAAGTAAGCTTAGAAGAGAAAAGGGAAGAGTAATAGTAGGCTGCGAGGGCGGATGGCAGTGGAGGCTATCGGCGAGTCTGGTTTTTGTGCGTGATGAGTACAAGGCGGCTGCTATGGAGTTCTGCCGTAGGGTAGATGATGGCGATGTCGTTCGGGTTCGGAGAGGTTGAGGCTGGCAGTTCGGTGGCAGGCAGCTTTAGGTTAAGGAGTTTGTATGGTATCGCCGCTATGGGCTGTGGAGGAGGACGGCGCTGCTATGGGGTGGCCTATCACGTGAAGAGGCGGAGATGGGTGGCTGTACAGTAAGCGTGGAAGAGCTCGGATGTGGGAATGGGTGATGGCGAGGGTTCGGCGTTCGAAAAAAGGGGAGGGGGATGCAGGCTGTCTCGGCATCGAGGGTGGGAAGATGGTACAGGGAGAGGCGAGAGATGGTGGGCCGGGAGCATCTTGCGTCGGCTGTGTCGTGATTACTAAAGGGCGAACGTGGAACAATGAAGGGAAGCAAAAGAGGGAGGTTTCAGATCTGAGTAGTGGTGTGGGCATTCAGGTTGGGAGCTAGAGGCATGGGAGTGGGTGCGGTGATGGAGTTGTGGGTGATGTGGTCGGAGAAAAAAGGCTGAGCTGTAGGCAAGCGGCAACAAAGTTGAGGAAATGGCGGACAAGTGAGGGCGCATTCGGCAGGGAAGTGGTGGATGCGGATCTCGGTAAGGTGGTGGCGGGAGTATGAAGGCCAGGTGGGTGTTGTGGCTGGGCCGAGATGGTGGGGGCGTCACCGGGTGAGGATGGTTGCATGAGGGAAGCAAGGGCAAGGTACAAGTAGAGTTAGCTCTGGGGAAAAAAATTAAGATATCAGCTAATTCTCGAGCAAAAATAAAGGTGGACTGCGAACAGGTTTCAAATGCAAATATACGAGATGCACATATATTATTAATTTATTAATTTTTCTCTTTTTTCAAAGCAATGAACAGAATGAAAGAAGAAAAGGAGGGAGAGAAACGAAGCAGAAAGTGAATGGTCAATCAATATAAAATGAACATGTTGGAATAATAAAAATCAGAAACGAATTTATAAAAATATTTATGGCTAAACAAACGAAAGGACGCAAAACACAAAAGTATCAAATGCGAAACCGATACGGTTAACCGTTTCACAGATTTCGCCACATACCGGACATCGACATGCACAAATGAATATACCGCGAAGATTGGCTCGACGAGACGAACAAAATGGTATACAAGTATCAGTGATACGACCAAACTATCAAAACTTGATTTTCGCTGCCAAATTGATGCTAAACCGTTGAAAATAAGATAAAGGAGCTAAAGCTGTCCAAATTTGACGAAACAAAATATGATGCCTCACTCAGAAAATGATAAACGTTTTTCTTATATAAAAATATTCAGTTTTCAAAAATATTTTATTTACATCAAATTTAATTTAATTTAAATTCAAATTGAAATTTCAAACCAAACATACCTTTAAATTTTCCAATAAAAATTTGCCACTGCTATGCTTAAATAAACGCATACCAAATATCAAATTTTCATTGCTAGAAATTAATTATTTATGTTCAACAAAATTTAGTTAATTACGTAATAAAAAAAATGGTTAAAATTTTCTAGGTCGTTACATTCTCCCCTACTCAAAACTTTCGCCCCCGAAAAGGAACGAGATATGAGAATATAAGCAATGGAAAGGAAAGATAGATTTGAAATACATAGAACCAAATACAACAATTAATTCAAAACCATATAAATTTCATTTTTGGACATCTTATTACTTACAGTTATATTGCATATTATTCAATTACATATTCACATTACATTTTAACTTTGAATATTTCAGGTGAGTTATATATGTTTTAGAATGCAATTTAGTATTATACAAATCAATTTTATCCTAGTTCAACTGTTTTAAATTTTTTCAATTCCATTTTCCATTTTAGACACTCCAATTATTCAAAAATTTTGTTTCATTTCAATAATTGAAAACCATCACTTAGCATAGAACTTAAGAGTTAAACTTTTTGTTTCCCTTCAAACCATTTTGAAAATTATATGTACACACATGTATATATTTTTGTACATCAAATCATATTCAAGAAATTCGAATCAAATCCATTTTCCAAAACAAAAGTGTAGCAAAGCTTCTAAGTGGTTTCCCCACTTTGAGACTCGAAAATGAATGTCGATGATGCAGTAGTCATCATCATCATCATCGACTTATTTTCCAATGATAAAAGAGAGGAGAGTACAAACTTACTTCTTTTAAAATTCTTTGTAAACAATTTCCATTCAAAAATACTTTCAAATAACATATATTTTCCAAAACTTTGAAAACCAAATTTTGAAAAGCACCGTAAATTAAATTCTCAAATCCTTTATTTAAATTCATTTCATTTGCAGACCAATTTATAAACTATGCTTTAAAATTTCAACTTCTTATAACATAAAATAATAGTTAATGGTTTAGGAATGTTGACAATTAATAAATGATAATCTAGTATTATCATTTCTAACAACCAATTCATTTAACTATCCAATTTCAGAAAATTACACTTATATATATGAAATATAACCATTCATAAAATTATTTCATTTACCAATTTCAAAAACAATATTGTGTCTGCTTTCTCTGTTCAAGTGTTCTGAAATTCCTATCGATAGCATTGGCCAGACGAATCGATCGAAACCTAGAATTCAAACTTAACAGCTCAAACAACACAATATAAAACATTCTTATGTCAATTACAAATATGCTCCCTCATTGGATGGTTCAAGAATGGATTTAGAACAAGGATAGAGATTCAAATTTAGGGAGACCCTAATCAAAGAGAATTCTAACTAAGAAGATAGGCTCGAAAGGAAGATAAGGTAATTAAATTGCAAAAAAGAAAAGATGGATAGACTTATATTAACCGTGGCAACCTTAACCAGGTCAACCGAGACTTAGAAAGACGAGAATATCGTCAAAGAAAAAAGAGATAAACTTGTTGAGAACATCATGAAAAACACGATTCATGAGAAAGACGAAGAAGGCAGGAGCATTGCTTAATCCAAAGGGCATGACTAACCACCCATAGAAACCATTCTCTATTCGGGAAGCTGTCTTGGGAATGCTCACCTCGGCTACACAAAGCTGATGAAAACCGGTAGCAAGATTGAGCTCCAGGAATAAGATTGATGCGGAATTCAACTTCCTGCTTGGAAGGAAGAGAAGTGACTTCACCAAAGACATAAGGAAATAGTTGGACAATAGGGGGAGTCAAGAGCACTAGGTTGAGAATAAAGCAAAAATATAAAATTACTTACATAATCTTGAGGCAATCAACATTCAATCTCAAGAGAATTACCCAAGTCATCTACTAGAGAATGGTTCGGGCTTTGTAAGAAATAACAACATCAAACCCAGTGACGTATAAATCTTCGGCAAATTGTCGCCAGTTGTAAAGGAGTTTTCACCCCTTTACGAATCATATTAAGGCTGGCGGAACCGCCGATGGGATTAGTCACACACAAGGATGAAGTTTCCAATTTAGGTTACAAGATGATCTCAAATTTATTATAGAGATCATAAGAAATGAAGCTGTGGGATGCTCCGGTATCAAGAAGAAAATGAGCAGGAAAAACAAGAATGGATTTCAAAATAAAAGAAAAGTTCCCTAATTCAAAAGAGATCCAAATCAAAGGAGATCCTAACAATGAATTTCAAGCTCGAACAAAGATGATTCTTTAATTAATTTTACTCATTCTAGGGTATTACAACCCTATCTCTAATGAGCTTTACTCCATATGCTAAGCTTTACTAAAACCAGAGCTCTGATACTACATGTAACGACCGGCTATTTCGAACCATTCAAATCGATAATCATCCTCAAATGTCAGACTTGAATTGCTCAAAACAACATATTTAGTTTATATTTAGAAAAACTTAGCATATATAGTAAATAAATCAACTACAGAATCACAAATACAGAGTAATACAACAATAGGCAACGGAATAGATAAATAGTAGTTCAGAGTCTAAAGTAAAATACAATAGATAATTCCAAGTACATAGAAGTCACTAATACAAAAGCAACTGACAAGTCTGAACATAAACAACTGTAAACAACTGAAATAATTGGAAAAGCTGAATGGATAAAAGATCTCATAGCAAAGCTCCAAGCTCCAAAGGTAAGTTTCAAATGCTGTGACACTCACTCTAACCCGAGCATAAAGCAAGACACAAAACACTCGAGTCAGGATTAACATTCTTATACTGGTAAATCAACTCAAGTGAAATGCAAATAACTTAAAGGATGTTTGGGATTCCATCCTTTAAGGATCCGTTAAACTATCTATGTACATGCTACAATATGCTACATAGATAATGTCTATAGTAAAGTAATCTAGTAAAATAGCATTGAGCTACATATATCCCCCTTAATAAATTTTATATAAATGTCGTAGTCTACATAGTTCTGTAAACTCCACCAAACCGGTGGGCTATCAGAGAGCACTCCATAGGTACACACAAACCAGATTCGTAGAAGGTGCGATAAGGCATGTGACAAGGCATGCAAGACAATGCCTAGGGTAGGATTCTACCATTTTGCAGAATCGGGCTGGTGGTAACGCATAACAGCTACTACCGCTTACCTCGAGACACACTTCCAAATTCAAAGGTGCACCCAATCAAATCACAAAGTAACAGAATTATATCGAACAAGCATGCTCGATCGAAGGTGAGACCTCACTTGGCCCAGGTATAGCTCTTTTTTAGTCACATCAAGCTGACTCGCGAGAGTTAGGGCTGCATTCGTACCACATATAGACGTTGCTAAACCATACTACTTCGTTTTGGATTCTCCACCACGTACATAATTGTTGAAATGGTTTTCCCTATTGGCATAGAGTATGACAATATTCGAACCCGGTCTCTTTAACAACCAAACGCTTAATTCGCACCGTGGTCATCTTTAAAACAATCACTTTCGAAATCATATCACTTCCAAAATCATAACCACAAAATAGTTTAAACTAACATATCAAAATATTCGCATTTAAATCCATTAAAACTAAGTCATAACAGTCTCGGCTTAAACAGTTTAAATATTGAAAATAGTTTATATATATATATTGAAATAGTTATAAATTAAAAATAGTGTGTTTGTGGGTGTGTGTGTGTGTGTGTGTATATATATATATTAAAAAATAGGTTATAGATTAAAATAGTTTATATGTTAAAAAATATATATCGTAAATAGTTCAAGTTAGAATTGTTTCTTCCAATTTCACAAATCAATTCATGTCAACTTTAGTTCACAAAATTCAAGTTAGATATGGTTGCTACTAGCTAGATAACATGAATTCGAATTCGATGTAAACAAAAATGTATATAATATATATATATATATATATATATATATATATAAATACTTTATTTATAAAAACAATACTTATAGAACCCATCTATTTCTTTCAAAATATTTCAAATGAACATTTAAACATATTATATATATATGTAACAACCGGCAATTTTCGACCCTTAAAAATTGATAATAATATGTCCATTGTATTACATGTCGAGTAATCGATCGCCGAAAAAACCGATAGTTTGGGGAAAAGAATTGAAGAGGTAGAAGAAAATAGAAACAACAACACAGAATCTTACAATCGCGGCGGAACAATATATAATAGATACTAACATGTCTTTATACAAAAAGAACTATAACTGTTATTTATACATTACATCATCAGAGTACAGCAATCAATAACTCAATACTGGACAATTATAATAACTTTTCCTCACTAGTGCTGACTATACAGCCTACAGTACACGGTGGAATATAATCAAGTACGTGTAATACATCTTCGTCATACATCTCGTCTCCTGAGCTCTATAGCGTCCTAACCTATATCTGTAATACTTTGTCTGATCCGAGCTTTATAATAAAATAACACCCGAATTAGTCTGGAAAACCAGCGTAAGAAAACACGCTCAATTTGAACTTATTAGAGTTATCAAAATCCTTTGAAAAACAAAGGCATCTCGTTAGACCACACCATACATAAACGTGATCGGTTTTTCCCTTACGATAACCAAAACATTTTATATCAAAATCATCTAAGTGTCTATAGAAAATAAATAGAAAATAGCTGAATTGCTTGCATCTCACGTTTCAACATAGTTGGGCACTATCAAAATTGTACAATGCTTATTAGAGAATGAATGTAACGACCCGTAACTTCGCTACTTCGGAAATGAGAGATTTCGTTCGTTTTAAAATTAATAGGAATTTAAAACTTAAATAAATATGTTATATGTAATAAATAACTATTTATTCTTATAGTTAATAATTAAAAAAGTATAAATTTGGATTTTAGAACAAACCAACAAAAGTTAAGTTTTGTTAAAAATAAATAAAGACTTAAATAAATATATTTAAATATTTATTTGATAAGTAAAATCTTATTTAAAACATCTAATAAAGATAATGAAAGTATATTAAAAGATTAAAAATATGTTAATGACCGTTTTACAAAAATAACCAAGTCGCATTTTGTCAATTTTACATACACTGTAAAATTAGATATTTTGATATTAATTAAATATGATTTTTAAATATATATATAAAGAGACGTGTTCTAATTAATTTAAAGAAGCAAAAATTTATCGACAAAAAGGTCAAATTTTGATTGTAAAATTTATCGACAAAAACACCGTTTTCAACCAAAACAAGTTGTCACAACATTGAATGATCATATGCACTTTGTAACTTATATAATACATCTTTACAAACTAAACCAACTATATAATACTTACATTATAACATAAAAAACAAATTCACTTTGAAAAGTCAAAGCAAACAAATAATTCACAAAGCAACATGATTTGACAACTTTCCATTTAAAAAAAATTAGAAAATCTCATCATTACAAAAAAGACATCCACCTCTTTTCTCATTAATGCATTAACACTAAAATGTCAAATCTAAGCATTGAAAATAAGAATTTCTTATTTAATACATTTTGTTAAGTAATAAATTAATAATCATTTCATAAAAGTACTCATTCAAATCAAAGCATCTTATCTCACTAAAAAACATCAAATCATGTCTTGGAAAGGAAAGAAAATAAGTTGAAAATTCAAAAAGTAGAAAGGTATTTTAGTCATTTTGGCTAAGGTTAAAAAGATAATTTACATAGGAAATTTTTGCTATAAATGAAAGAGGCTATGCGGTAGGATCGTATAATATGAAATAGTGGAATGATATAGATAAATAACGATAAGCAATAAGCAAAGTAGACACCAAGATTTTATTTTGGTTCAGACCTCTTGTCCTACGTCAGTTCCTAAGCTCCCTTTAGGAATACTAACTAACAACCCTCACTTAACCCGGAGGAATAGGTTTACAACTTACCCGAACAACCGAATGGGATTTCTTGCCTCAACTACCGAAGAGGACTTCAACTCAATTACTAAAAAACAATATTCGACTTGTTGTGTTCTTGTCAACACTAATGAGTCTAATGTAGTACAATATTCCTATAATCTTATCCTCGAGGGTATGCAATGTGTTTGTGAAGATTTAGGAAATGTGAATTGCTTTGAATCAAAAGAATGTTAAAAACAAAGCAGTGATTCAAGCAATAGATTTGTGATTGCTTTGAGAATTTCTAGATAATATGTTCAAGAAAATTGTAAGATTAAAGCAAGAGAATTCGGTGAATTGAAGATGTTAGAATCATGTATTTATACTCGTAGAAGAGGTGCATCTGTTGGCTAAGGGTGCAGACAAGAGATGCTTCCATTTGCATTGGAGAATGGTTGCAACTCTTGGGAGGAAGAAGGTGTCCATTTAGAGAAAATTTGCAGGTTCAAATTCAGTCGACTAAACATGGAATTCAGTCAACTGAAAATATGAACTAAAATTTTCAGGAACAAATTCAGTCGACTGAGCAGGGTGTTACAGTCGACTGAAACTGTACATGTTTGTATATGTGTAACAGGTTCAGTTGACTGGTCATCCCTGTTCAGTCGATTGAACTACTAAATTGTGTACGGTGAATGTTTATTAAAAAATGAAATTTATAAAATGTGTTCTAGTGTTTGTGCAAGCCTCTTGAGGATAGATTTTAACAATAAATCTAAACTAAGACCTATATAAAAATCATACTTATGTTTATCCTTGGTCTTCATCGTTCTTTCTTTACATTTTCACATATCTCTTCCTTTTTGTTGAAGCACATTATCATTGATCAAAATCTTAGCGTATCAACAATAAATACCACCTCACTTTCACTCATTTTTTCACACCAAAATTCTTCTTCTTCCTTTCTTAAAACTTTCCTTAAGCTTCTCTAATGGCTTCCAAAAGGAAGTTCTTTTTTTCCTTTTAAGATTTGGTAAGAGAGTTAAAATAGTGGAGTGCTTAAGCATCAATCCACTAATTACTGTCTAACCGCTTCTTAAAATTACTTCTCTTCTCTATAATGGCCATGGGCCGTGAGGATGAAGGTGTTTAAGGGCTTAGGTCGAGAGCAAGGTGGTGGAGGAGCGTCATGGCCATAAGCAAAGCAAGTAGTGGTGGAGATGGTCAAGCACTTGGAAGCATGGTTATGATAAGGTTCAAAAATGTCTAGTGAAGTGTTGGTTTGGATAAGAATGTTGATAGGAAGTGAAACGATTTTGGTTAAAGGTAAGAAATCCTCATCGCTTTTGAAATTATATTTTGGTTATGTTAAAACAATCACATTTATACCCTTATGACATATAAATGTTTATACTAAATTGATTGTTAATATGGATGTTTGATAGTTGGTTAGATAATTGAATTGTGATAATATATCCCCTTATGGTATTAACATGTTGGATTTGAAATCATATGTTATGTGATTGGTTGAATGGATGTTATGTTAGTGATGAATATGGACATTGGTTATGTTCATTTTGATTTATTCCTTTATTAAGAAAAACAAATTTTAGTGATATGAGATATTTTGAAAAAATAAGTCTCTTTTCAATATGAAGTGAAATTCAAGTAAAAATAATAGAGAATTTGAAATTTTTGTGAATCGGGTTTGAAAAGATAGTTAAATTGAAATTGAAACTGAGGTGAATAGTGAAATTGAAATCGATTTTGAAAAATTGAAGTTGAGTTTAAAGTTGAATTGAAGTTTAAATTGAAAGTAGATTTAAAATCTAAATTTTAAATGTGTTTAATTTTAAGTTAGAATTGAAATTGAATTCAAATTGGAATTTAAAATTTGATATTAAAATAATGGGAATATAATAATATTATAATATGGTAATAGTGAAAATACCTTTTGAATACTTTAAAATTTAAAATGATTTGTAATGATTTTATAAGTAATAGAATTCAATTTGAATAAATTATTTCAAATATTGAAAAATAAGTTAAAACTAGGTGCGTCGCGCAACGGTAGTTCGCGATTTCGCGCCAAAAAGTTCAAATGTATGTGTAGAGTGGAATATAGCTTGGAATTCTTCGCGATAAGAAAATTCCAAACTGTTATATCTGTATCTTCTAAATGATGAAAGAAAATCAAAGTTTTGTTGAGTAGATTTTGAAATAGGTCCAAATCAATTTTCTAAAAAAATCGTGCTAGTGGAGTTAAGTGACCATAATAGGATTTTTTTAAATAAACGTTTTTAATTATGGAAAAATATGGAATACATTTGATAAATCTATTTAAATTGTTTAAAATAGATTTGGATTGGAAAATATGAATTATCAAATGTTTAAAGGTTGATTGAATCAAATAAGCTTATATAGCACTTTCCGCATCACTTTTAAGCTACGAATGCTATAACTTTTTGAATATGAGTTTAAACATAACGATTTTTTCCAGAATCAATTGTGAATATTTTTAAAAGGAAAATTAAGCATTTTGAAATCTTTATAATCAATTCGAAAATAAAGTAGATACTGAGTATGCGGAAACGACTAGTACATTTGTCCCGTCTGTGAGATCTGAGAAGATAAAGCAAGGTGTTTAACTAAGGTTAGGGATGGAGAAACCAGTGCCATGAACTTACCTGGCCTATGTTTTCTTTTTTTAGGCGAGGGGTGACATAGATTGAAAGGAAAGCCCGGATGCTCTAAAATAAAAAAGATTTTATTAAGTTTTCAAAATAGAAGAAGATTAGTATTATTCAAAATTTAAGAAATCTCCAGAATGAATGATTTCTATTTACTCAAAAATGTCTGCTAAGATTTATTTAAGGGTTTATCATAAATGTTGTCTTAAATAACATTGTTTTTGACCAGTTACCCGGCTACTTGGCCCGGCTACGAAGCGACAGTTGCAGAGGTTATGGTTGAGCCTAGAGAGGACTCAAGCCAAGATAGGTATGGAAGTATAAGGGTTTGGTGTAACTCAATTAGTTTGGTACATTTAAGTGGATCGGCCTCTAGATGTGGTTCAACATGTGCGGGTCAGTCTTAGAAGGATTGACATATATGGGTCACCACGTATGGGTCGGCATGGGTGGCTCGGTCAAGGAAAGATGACCTGTGTGGATCGGCTTAGCTGGATTGGCAAGTATCGTTTGGTCATGGTAAGAGAGCCATGGGGGTTCGGTCAGAGGTTCGACACCTACGGGTCAGCCTTGATTATTTGGCAAGTATGGATCGGCCGTGTTGATTCGACACTGATGGTTAGGTCAGAGTGGGTCGGCCTTTAGTGGTTCGGCAATATGGGATCGGGCAACATAACTTGAAGTTAGGAATGAGGGAATGGATCAGAATGAGCATAAAAACAAGTTACTTCGGGCTAAAGGCCAGGTTGCTTTAGGCACGAGTGAGATATACTCTGAGTCTTCCAAAGAATCCAGGATTGGCATGAGTAGGTTGGTGGTAGTGGATGTCTGGTTCGGTCTACCTAACCTATCAGCTATACGCTGAGCTATTTTAGTCATGGGCTTGGACGGACGAACCCGCCTATTTTCGTCTATAAATAAAGGGGAAGGTGTCCAGTTTAAGGGACCTTTTTTGGGGTGAGAGAAATCCAGGGATACTACACCATTTTCTATACTCACTTCTTTTCTGTTACAACTTGCACTCAAGCTATTTGTTAACGGATTGTATCTGTATTCAAGTGATTGGAAAAGTATTGAAGATTATATTTAGAGTGGACGTAGGCAATTATGTTGAACCACTATAAAGCTGGTGTTCTCATTGTTGTTGTTCTTTTTGGCATTCAGTTGTGTTACTTCTCCGCTTTAATTTACTTTCCTCATTAACCTCTCTTCACGATTCTATTCAAGGGTGTTAATGACCAATTTTGGTGCTAACATGACCCGTCTAAAAGTTAAGAAATTTGGATTGAGAGTCAACTGAAGAAATTTGAGATATTATTCGAAGAAAAAGAATGAACTACTTAGAATTACTCTAAGAAAAAATAAAGAGATTTCGAAAAAATCCAAAAAGAATTAAAGTGAAAAGAGACTTAATAAATCTTGTAGACTCATATTTACTTTTTATCGATAATTGGATTTCGAAGGAACCGGGGTCGGATTTGGGTGATTCCTATCCGAAAATCACTTCGAACCAATGTATACATTTGAATGTAAAGACATGCAGAAGATGATGATTATAAAAGACCGTGGATCTTCACAGCGTGAGGACTGCTTGTTGACTTGCTCTGGGTCACATCCACTATAGAGTTATATATAGCAGTGGTCTCCTCATTGTGGAGATTTTTTGGATTGCAAGGACTACTCGCTACTAGTGGTAGTAGGAGAGTGCCTTCAGTTTGTCATGTTCCTGGACAACTTGTATGGATGTTTATATGACATTGCAATTCTAAAGATTATGTACATTAGTTTTTACAAACGTACATTAGTGGTGGTAGAGAAAGCAACTTCTTTTAGCTTAACACCCTTCTTGATACGTATGAGCTCAAGGGTTGTATTTTTATGGAAGGCAGTTAGTAGTTAACGGAAATGACAAAGTGGCATTCAGAGATGTGACATGTGCTATGTGAAAAGGTAATCGTTACCTCAAGCCTCATCAAACCGACCGAAACAGGATTAGATGCGGCAAGGCTAAGTGGGTCATTCCCAAGTAGGGTATAGTTATCCCCTTCTAAATATATTTCTTCCCGCTATGACGTTCGGGATGTAAATTAATGTGGTGTATGCAAACGAGCGCTCGATTAAAGGTCGGTAACGACCGAACGATGACATATTCGGTACTATCTAGTTGTAAAAGTAGGCTGATCTTGTGTTGGCAGAGGATCCTTTGTGATGGTCCTCGGGACATCCATCTAGAGGTGTATCCATTCAGAAGGTAGATCCTTCATCTGGTCATTTGTACAGAAATCCATTCTCCAATAAGAACCAACGGTTTTGTTTGTATTGGCATAATGAATAGCCTCGAAACGCTATATGGATAACCATTTCGGATAAGACTAATAAGTTTATTTGCAAATGTTTTCAAAGAGATGTCATTAGAAATAATATCAAATGTTTTGATATAAAAGTGTTTTAGTTGTCATAAGGTAAAAAACTGTCCGTGCTTATGTGTAGGCATGGTCTTATGAGATACTCTTTATTTTCATAGGATTTTATCCAAAGGCTGATATATGACATTGTCATTCATTATTGAGTTTTTCTCACGCTGGTTTATCAAGCTTGATCTGGGTAGTTTCAATACTCGGATCAGATCTGAGTAGTTTCTGGTTTAGTCGAAGACTATTGGGTTTCCAGAGGAGAGCTGGAGATATTCATCTACATATGCACGTATTCTATTATCCATTGTGCTTTGTTGTTTAGTTTAATGTTTGTCAGCGATTGTAAGGACAGATATTTATAACTGTCCAAGCTGAATTTAGGTAAGACTCTGATATATCTTCTTTAAAAGTTTTCCGCTGTAAAGATATTATTCAATATTATATATTTTTCCATTCGTGTGAGAATTTTTTCTATCTATTTTGCTTTATTACCCCTGATAATCCATAATTCCGTGTAATTTGGGTCTGACATGTGTGGTTTATTGTCGGCACAAAAGGCACAGAATTTTGGGTTGTCACAGAATCCATACAATGACTAGGCATTGGGGTACTACCTATCACGGTACACATCTATAAAAATATACCGAGGACCTTGCCGGGATCCCCTACAACACAAGATCAGCCCTATCCCTAACCTAGATAGAACCGAATATGTTTCCATCCTGGGTGTTCCCACCCTTATCGAGAGCTCTTTTCCCTTGCACCATCGTATCCATGACTAATGATATATCCGAGGATATATAGAAAGGTGATACCATACCCTAATTGGGTATGACCCACTTAGCCTTGTTGCATATCCCTAGATTTTCAGTCATTTTGATTGTTGAGGCTTCAGGCTACGATCAACTTTCAACAACAAGTTCGCTTAGAATGCTCATCGCCCTCCAATGACAATGTTCTGATAGCATTCGTCCATATAAGTTATCCTGAGTCTGGACAATCCAAATCACCGTCTTCACCATCTTCATGATATCCATTCGTAATGCTCAAATCGGATTGAAGTGGTTTTTGGATAACTAAATCTGATCCCGGTCTCTTCGAAACGATCAACGAAATTTGCCAATACTTCATACTTTGTTGCTTAACTATCAATATAACATCCATAAGTAATCACTAGGCCCATATTATAATTTTTCCAAAATTTATTCCCAAAATATCATTATAAGATATATATTCAAATCCCTTCCAAGTTTAAATATTTGAGACAACTCAAATATTTATATTCATATAAGGATATTTCAAACTATCTCTTCTTTCAACACTTTGAAAATATTTTTAATTATATTTTTCTAAACCCCTTACTTCCCAACACTTAGGGAAGTTCCATTTATTTCTCCTTTCTCAAAACCCTTTACAATTTATATTGTAAACTCCTAATATCGATTATAACCAATTCTATAAGTTCTAGGGTTTCTTAGTTAAATCTCTTTATTCAAAAGTATATGCTTATCTCATCGAAATGAGTATATTCGCAAACCATTTCCTTCAAAAATATTTGAAAAGCCTTTTAAAATAAATATGGAAAACACCACGCGGTATCAACCATGGATCCATAGCTCAATGATTACGTCTTTATCCCAGAGAAATCCAAACTTAACTGCAGGCAATCTCTGCCTCCGATTTCGCCATGAAAGTATACCATTACTTTTCGAAAACTTATTTAATAACTAAATATACTTTTAAATAGTTTAAATTATTATATGACTTTGAAACAATAATTATTTCTGATTTATTAATAAAATTCTAATCGATTTACAAGACTTGTTTATAAAACTTGTAATTCATTTTGACAATCTAAAAATATTTAAATAACGAACTTTCTGAAATATTTTTAAACACTTTTGAATTACTAGTTTAATTATTAAAATTCCTCTTTTTAAAAAAAAACTCAACTTCTTGATAAAAAGTATATTTTTCAATTCCAATATAACCAATCTAATATTTATAGATCTCTCTCCATTTATCACAATCGACTTACGTCCCCAATTTCATAAATCCCTTTTTCACATTTCCAGAAGTAAAATCTGTCATTTCCTTTTAAAACCGATTTACCCATCTCATTATAGATTCTTACCGTGACTTTATATCTTTAACCTATCAAATGATAATCATTTCACTTCTATTTATAAACATTGTTTATAAGTCCCGTAGTCTCATTTCAAGTTTTTAACGATTTCACATCACTTAAATTCCATTTGTAAATAAATTTCTTAAATTTGATTCCATTTATAAATTAACTTCTTAAATAATCCAAACTATATTCCAAAACCAATCAAATCTCGATTCTACTTCTATTTCGTATTTTCCCAATCTATTAAGAATCTTGATTTTTAAACCCTTTTATATTTAAACAAGCATCACTTATGTATTATTATTTAAAATCCTTTATATACATTATTTCAAAATCTCCATTAAAAATATCATGGAATAGTTAAGTACAAAGTCAAACAATTTATTTTATCCACATCAATTTTCTTCAAACTAATCCAAACTCAATATAAATATTTCACTTTCAAAATCTCTTTTTAATATTTTTCCAAATTCAATATATATATTTATGGTAATTTAAAATATCAAAATCTAGGCCCGTATTGACCATAGCATCAATTACATTTAAATCACACTATAATCTATCACAGATTATTCAAACAAATCATATATAACTATATATGAAATTAAATTCAATATCTTTGAGAAATCCGATTGGATTCCTCCAACTTGCTTTCTTGCAACCACAGACATTAATACAGCATAAAAATGCCAAACCCACTTCGAGGTGAGATATCGCGGTAATATAGGGTCACCGCTATTATACGGGGCACATAAGGTCTCATCCGCTAAAATATGCAAGAATAATTAATCCAACTATTAATATATATACTACTATATATAACATCACATTCATTGATAATAGTTTATCAATTCAACCAATCATCCAATAATTTATTTTAACTACAAAAAAATTCAACCAATTATCCAAGATGAGCGAGATTTACTCACTTTGGTTTTCTGTTGTCACCGAGACGTTCCCTTTTGGAACTAAACCCGAACGACACCCGATTTTAGCCCAATTTTTGATTATCTCCAAATATGTCCAAACAGGTTTCATTACGAAGCCCTCGTCACCATGATCGCAACGCAAAATTTTTCGTCCAATTTCGACCTCGCATGTAGGAGTTATTAAATTTTTAAATTTACAATAATTTTAAATATAAATTTATTACTCTTTTTTTTAATTTAAACAAACCCATAACCAAATAAATAAAGCCCGGCCCACTTCTTCACCTTCTCCAATTCTTCAAATGGTTGTACACGAACCCACTGTTACCGTGCACGAGATATCACCGACATTCCCCATCGATCGATGAAACCACAGACTAATGCCATTATCGAATTCCTCGCCTAGAGTACTTGGCTCTCGACCCAAGGCTGCCTCGTCCAGGCTCACCAACAAAACACGACACTGCCAGACCATTCGACCCTCAAAATGTCGAGAACCACTCGGTGAACCGCAAGTCACCAAACACGACACCCAAGTGCGCCTCGACTCTACCAACATTCCCACTCCCTTCGTTTCCCCAACCGACCCCTACAACCACCAAAAACCCAAACCCCAGCTTTAGTCAAACCTAACCCTGTTACCAACGTCCTCAAATTCCTATCGCACCCCAGAAAACTTATATCAGATTGAAGCTTTAAGCAAAATAAGATTTTTAAAATTAATTCTAGATTTTTTATTGAATGTTTTAAAGGAATTTTTGAAGTTGATTTATTTTTTCTCTCTTTACTGTGTATATTATATGAGTTTAAAAAGAGAAGGAGGAAGAGATAGTTGCGTGTTGAAAAGGGTACAGTGATTTGAAAAGAAGAAAAAGGGCCGATGTGAATGTTTAACTAGACAATTAATTTAAATTCCAAAATATCTCGATTTACACAACTCAAAATCTTGAACCCCTATTGAGGCATGCCGTTAGGTATTTATAATGTTATACCCCTATTATGAATGCAATGGAAAAAGTTTCGAGTCCTAGTTCGATCGCATAGAGAAGATAGTTTTTTGAACCAATTATTATACTAAATTTTTGATATTAATTTCAATGCGTTTATACCCCATATGACTAAACGATAACTTCAAATGCTATGAAACTTGAAATCCGATAAAGATACACTATTACGGATCCAGTAAAACTGGTTTCGTCGAATTCCGAGACAGTGTCTCAGAAGGCTATTTTTATACGTTAATTTAAACGAGATATTTTATAATCGAACAAATCACTTTTAAATTCAATATAAAAATTATACTACCTTCATTCTTATTAATATAAATTTAATAAACTTTTAAATTATTTTTATCAAGCTTAAAATTCAAGATTCAATTATTTGAGTAAATTCCAATTATTATCCAATAAATAATTGGATTTTAAATTTAAGTTAAAAATTAGCTTTTAAATATTTCAATTTCAAATAAGCAAAATTCTGGATCGTTATAATTTTAAAGCCATTACAAAAAAATCTATTTTAGCAATATTAACATAAATATAAGTAATACTTTAAACACATATTTAAAACTATATATATATATTTTAAAAATCAATGTTCACTAAAACAAATATATTTAAAATCAAAATATCTATGTTTATAATTTTAAAACAATGTTTAAAATAAATATTCGTTCAAAGCAAGCATAGAAGGGAAAAGGGAAGAGTAGTAGACTGCGAGGGCGAATGGCAGTGGAGACTATCGGCAGATTTTGTTTTTGTGTGTGATGAGTACAAGGTGGCTGCTATGGAGTTCTTCGACTGGGCGGATGATGGCGCTGTCGTTTGGGTTCGAAGAAGTTGAGGCCGGCAGTTCGGTGGCGGGCAGCTTCAGGCGTAGGAGTTTGTATGATTTCGACGTTGTGGGCTGTGGAGGAGGACAGCGCTGCTATATGGTGGGCTGTCACGTGAAGAGGCGGAGATGGGTAGCTTTGTAGTGGGCATGGTAGAGCTCGAATGTGGGGTCGGTGGGTGATGTCGAGGGTTCGGCGCTCGGAAAAAGGAGAGGGGGATGTAGGTTGTCTTGGCATTGAGGGTAGGAAGATGGAACAGGGAGAGGCAAGAGATTGTGGGCCTGGAGCAGCTTGCATAGGCTGTGTCATGGTTAATGAAGGGCGGACGCGGAACAATGGAGGGAAGCGGAAGAGGGAGGTTTCAGATCTGGGTAGTGGTGTGGGCGTTCGGAGGTTTGGAGCTTAAGGCGTGGGAGTAGGCTGCGATGATAGAGTTGTGGGTGATATGGCCGGAGAAAAAAGCCGAAGCTGTAGGCAAGTGGGAATGGAGTTGATGAAATGGCGGAGAGGGGAGGAGCGAGATCGGCAGGGAAGTGGTGGATGTGGATCTTGGCAAGGTGGTGGCGGGAGTATGAAGGCCAGGTGGGTAACGTGAGGTTGGTTGCGTGAGGGAAGTAAGGGCAAGGTACGAGTAGTGTTAGATTCGGGAAAAAAAATTAAGATGTCTAGTAATTCTCGAGCAAAAATAAAAACGGAGTTGAACAGGGTTCAAATGCAAATATACGAGATGCACATATCTTATTTATTTATTTATTCTCTCTTTTCGTAGAAATGAACGGAATGAAAAAAGAAAAGGAGGTAGAGAAACGAACCAGAAAGTGAATAGTCAGCCAATATAAAATGGACAAATGAATATACTACGGAGATCAGCATGACGTGACGAGCAAAATGGTATACAGATATCGGCGATACGACCATACAATCAAAACTCGATTTTCGCTACCAAACCGCTGCTAAATCGCTGAAAATAAGATAAACGGGGCTAAAGAAGTTCAAATTTGGCGAAACGAAATATGACGTCTCACTCAAAAAATGATAAACATTTTTCTTATATAAAAATATTCAGTTTTCAAAAATATTTTATTTCCATCAAATTTAATTAAATTTGAATTTGAATTTCACAACCAAACAAACCTTTAAATTTTCCAATGAAAATTTGTCGCTTGCTATGCTGAAGTAGACGCATACCAAATATCAAATTTACATTGCTAAATTTCAATTATTTATTTTTAGGAAGTTAATTACGTTATAAAAAAATAGTTAAAATTTTACAAGTCGTTACACCTGCCACCTACCCTTCATCTTAGCCTTGATCCTTGCCTTAAAAGGGGTATTAGGTTGGATATGTTGGAATATGAATATGGAGCAACTTCTTATTTCGTTGTTCTTCTACCCGACATGGGTTTTCAAATTTTTCACCTCAGACGAGTTCAAAAAAATGTAAAATGTATCTCCTACTCCACTTTAAAAATCACTTACTCTCAATTCATCCAATATTAGCCAAAGCGATCTGAATGAATGTTGTTTGATATCTCATCAGCTATTTCTAGAAATTGACGGTACTTGATTTTATTGAGAATCGATCAAGTTATTGTCAAAAATTAATATGAGATATTATTGTTCTTAAATTTCAAAAATTAAATTCTCTTGATTCGCTTCAAATTGATCGAGCCATATGCATCGTTGGGATCATATAGCGATGTAGTATTTAACGTGTAAGTTCGGCAGCATTCCGTGACGATGATCAACAATGGTCGACGACTAGGGTTAAGTTTATCAGAGATTCGGACATTAGTTCATGATTTGGAACTTGAATTGGTGATCGTGGAGGAGAGAGCTTCGATTGGTGAATTTTTGGTGGAAATTGGTACTAAAAAGTGTCGCGCTTAAATGATGCTATAAGGGGAGAAGCTTGGGTCGGGTTTTGGAGTAGAGGACCGAACGGTTAGGCAGGTGGTGGTTGGAACGAGAGTGACGAGGCGCACTTGTGGGTGATGTCAAATTGTCGATTAGAGAACAGAATCACGTGTGCACATGTATACGCGTGCACGAGTTCGGTTTTAGGAAGAAATTGGAGATTTGGGAAAGAGGACGATTGCATGCGAGCGGGCTTGGTGATGTGGACCTTGGGCCAAATGCTTGGCCATAATAAATTTATGACATATTAAAAGGTACTGAACGTAAACTACTTTATTTTGATTAATAACTTTATTTAAATTAACGTACCTTAATTAGTGCTATATATTTGGCCAAATAAACACTGTTACGTTAAAGTAAATTGAATAAAGAAATTTGAAAATCTGTTAAGCAAAATAAAGCACCATTGTTATAATCAACTAAATTGGTTAATTTAATTAGTAGAATAAATCACCGTTTTGCAACCATTAACCAGATGAGTTATATTTGAACACCTAATTAGCAGAATAAATCACAGTTCTGCTATTACATTAGTGTAGACATTTATGTTCATATGAGTCGATTAATTTTGGATGATTATTGTGTTAACAATTGATTGTTGAATATGGATTTAATTTACACATATGTTTACCTATGTAAATACAAAGTGTTATATCTTGGAAAGTTAATTTTAATGGACAGGTAACTTGTTTTAAGTACCATAATGGTCGCTAGACCTCTTTCTAAATTAGAAAGCTAATTAATCAATGTTATTTTAAAGCTAATTATTATGTATTAATATGGTTTTAAAGGTAATTATTATTTTTTAGTAATGATTTAAAGGTAAATAATTATTATTTGAATAATGACTTTAATTTATTCATTTTATTTATATGGTCCTTAAAAATTATTTAAATAATATTTAATTATTGTTTTAAAGTTATTTAATTATTTATTTAAAATGTTTAAAATTATATTTTATTATTAATTAAATTTATTTTTAGAGTATTTAAGTTATTTAAAAATGTTTTAATTTTATTTTAATTATTAAAATTATTTAGTTGTATTGATTTTAGTTAATTAATTATATATAAAGAATTGTTTAACTATCATGTTAATGTTATTCAAAAGCTAATTAATTATTACGATAACATTATTTTAAAGTTAATAAATTGTTAAATTAATAATGTTGAAATTAAATTATAATCATATTAGTAATATTTAAAGTAATTATTTATTTTATTTAATAATGTTTGATTTACATTATTAGTGTAGTAATAATGTTAAAGGTTAGTTTAATATATTAATAAAAGTATTCTAAAGTTATTATTTTGAATGAGGTTTAAAGAAATTAAACGAGCAATGTAAATAGTAACTTGATTATTTAAAAGTGTTTTAAATAATCGATTGTTATAAAATGAACTTTATTTGATTAAACTTATTTCGGAAGTTTGATCAAAACAAGGGAATTTTGTAAAATGATTTTTTTATAAATTCTTAAAGAGATCTTAAATTGAGGAAAAGTATAAATGATTCTTCAATTTATATAATTATTTTATAATGGTATTTATAATTTATCATGGAGTTTATAAAAGTGAATTATAAATTAATACGGAAGTTTATATGTTATTTGAATTATGAAGTGAGCTTTTTAAAGGAAAAATTGATAATGAATAGTGTGTTGTATGGGAAGTAATGTTTTATATGGAATTTATGTGGGCATTAATAAGGAATTGGGGAAAGAAGAAAACTTTTTAAATTTTTTGTAAATATACGTACACTGATGAGATAAGCATTGGTGTTTATAAGTATATAAGGGATGTAAGGAGTTATGGAATATTGTTTCGAAAAGACCTTTTGGATCAAGTTTAATAAAGCGTTTAAATAAATGGAAGATTAATTTTCAAAGGCTTAGTGATTTTCCATGGGTATTGTAATCTTTCTTGTTATATGTTATTTGATAATTAAATAATCGGCTATCGAAATTGGACCTAAACGTTACTTTGGAAATGTCTAGAGAAACACATGAGTTATATAGTACAATCATCTAAAACGATGTCGTACTGTGCGTACAAATCTCGTTTCATTTTCCTAGGACAAACGATAAGGAAATTCGTTCACTAACAGTTAGGAGGTGATCTCTACTCCTATTTTTGATTGTTTATTTCCTAAAGAATCATGTTTGATTTTATTGAAAATTATCGAATGTTGTTTTGAAGAGACCAGGATCCGATATGTTATCAGAAAACCAGTTCTATCCAACTCAAGCATTTCAAAGTGAAGACATCTTGAAGACGGTGGAATTGAAAATGGAGCTCTTTGAAGCACACGGGCTGCTTGCTACTAATCTTGAGGGTGATTCCCAAAATGGATGTAGTGGAAGTAGTGCCTTCGATTCATTCAACTCTTGAATGATTTATATATATGCACGCTGACATCATGTCATCGACTAGAAGGTAGTGTAGCATTCCAAGTGGGCAGTGTCGTATAAAGGTAAAACGTAGCCTCAAACCTCATCTACCATAAAATGACAAAAATAGGGCATGCCGTAGGGTCAAATGGGTCGCTTCCATTAGGGTATGGTCATTCCAAAATCTACATGGATTACTTTTTAATAATGTAAGCTTCAGGGCTAATTAACGAAAGGGGTGATCATATTCGGTATTGCTAGTCAAGTGGAAGACCAGTCCTATGTGGTAGGGGTAGTGTTAGGGATGCGGATTAAGGATCTTAAGGCAGAAATAACACTAGATGGAGGGTGAATAGTGTTTTAAAGAATATATGAACTATATGACTAAATTAAAACTTTCAACACAAATCTAATTAGAATTCTAACATAGAATGATCACAGAACATATAACAAATGCAAATAGTAAAGTAAAGCAAGTAAAAGGAAAGAACACACTGGATATTATACTGGTTCGAAATCCTCCTACATCCAGTCCTGCACCAAGGCAATATCCTTGTACAAATTTTTATAAGTCAATATCCAAATTACAACCCTCAATTTCTAAGGCCGTAAGGAACCCTCCTATCTCCGAGTCTGGGATAAACTCTCTTGATTTTCGGGACACAAGATCACCCTAATACTTTCTAATAACAATCCTTTTGAATGGATAGACTCTATGTACTTTTTGAATACAAATTGATCCTATAACTCTGAATAGCACTTTGATCTTTAGTAGAATGATGGATAATCAAATAGAGAGAGTATCTAAATGATTTCCTATTAAGAATTTGGTAGAATGATGGCACGATCTTGAAAATATGAAGTTTTATGGGTATGGAATGGTGGAGAAGAAAGAGTGAAGAAAATAAGAAAGTAGTTGTTAAAAAAATTCGTTTTGGAAGCCTTTATATAGATGCACAACAGTCATAACCATTGGCGAAAGGTTTTCGAACGAATGGACACTTCTTTTGAAAATTGAATTTTGAATCCATCTGTCACCATGTCGACATGGGGTATCCCCTTATGTCGACATCCCTTAGTTCAAAATTATAGAGATGTTGTTTGGTAAAGACAATTGAATTTAAAACAAGTTGAAAATTCTCTGAAGCAAAGTAAAGTGTTTAAACAATATTTTGAGATAGAGAATGAATATAAAACATTATTTTAAATATATATATATATAATTGATATAGACCGTCAATTATATAAGTAATATTTAAAATCAGAATAAGTATTGATGTTTCAAAAATAGAAGTTTTTAAAATCAGAATAGAGGAATATTTCAAGGCTAAAACAAAGTTTGAAAATATTTTTGAAAACATGATTTTGAAAGCTAAAATATTTTGAAAACAGATTTAAAACATTTTGAAAAATCTATTCAAACTGAAATTGCAAGAATCTTCCTACAGAGCTCCTCCATAGGACTCGAGAACTTGTACAAAGTAGTTTAAATGATTTTGATTTTCGTGGGTTTGTAAGCCATTTGTCGTAGGTTTGTAAGCTACTTGTCGTGGGTTTGTAAGCCACTGGTTTCGATAGAAATTGGGTTCCATCCCAAAAGAAAATTGGAAGAAAGATGAGAGTGCTATTATGAAGTTTTAACAAAATACTAGACACTTATCTTGAGATCTTGAAATCTTGGTTCTCTAGAGTCTTGAATCTTGAATCTCTAATCTTCATCTTGATGCTTGAGTCTTTATACTGATCAGTCTTCGATGATACCTGCATATACTTCCTATATACATATATATATATATATATATATATATATATATGGAAATTTTAGTATATATTTTATAAAGTAAAGTATAATAACTATATAAGGTTGTTGTCATCAAAACATCATCAACTCAGTTCCTAACAATCTCCCCCTTTTTGATGATGACAACCTTTATTTATAAAATATTCTTACCATACCATAACTCTCCATAACTCCCCTTACTCCGTGACTTCTTCTTAAAACAACAACTTCCCTTTATTCCATGACTCCCCCTTACACCAAGCACATATATTTTTATAACTTTCTCCCCCTTTGACATCAGCAAAAAGGAATAAAAGATTTACCTGTTCTAAGATAATCAAGTATATATAGAATAAAAGTGTAAAGTGAACGTGTAAGTGATCAAGTGTGTGAGCATATATATAAGTGTAACTTGACAATCAAATCAATATCATACATAGCAAACCAATCATGTATAGTATATGAAGTTATATACAAACCAAATCCAAATCAAACTTAAGTAAACAATTCAATCAAATCCTAATCAAATCTAAATCAAATCAAACAAACAAACAAACAAACAAACATACATAATGATCAGACATTCCTTGGGACTTCCACCCATCCATCTTCTCCAAAGATAGGATCAGTTTTGATAACATCCCAATTATCTTTGTCGAGAGTGACGGTGGATTTGCTTCGGGTTCGTCTTTGCTAAGGCTTGAGATCATCCAACGAAGTACGTCGAAGTATCTCTCTTGCTCTTTGATCATCCGCATTTGGCTTAATTCTAAGTGCCTTTGATTTCTAAGTATAAAAGAGAGAATATTCTTGAAAGAAGTAAGAGTTTCTTCAAGATTTTCACTTAAATTCTTAATTGGAGAAGCCATAATTAAAGAAATAAGTTGAAGTATGAGAGGAGATGAATAGAAATGGAGGTACAGAAGTTTTTCTGGAAGAAATAGGTATTTATAGGAGTTATTGGCCGTTCAAAATGAATTGTCACTTGGTAGTTACAAGAATTTGAAGTTAGAAATTGTAACTACTTTCTTACTGTTATATGTCGACATGGGGGGGATGGGGCATGTCGACATGGTCTAGACAGAATGACCAAGTTGAGTTATTTTTTATTTCTAAGTTTATTTTTATACTAGTGGACCTATATAAACTTAAAATAAATAACTATCAGAGATATATAAAGCTAGAAAACAGAGAATAAGATAGCACTACTTATATTAGTTAACATTACATAATATTAACCAAAAAAATAGAAAATACAAAGATAGATAAACGATAGCTAGAGAGATAATGGCTAGGATTAGTTTAATGAAGATGATGATGAGGACAAGCCAAGTTTCCTGCCTATCTTCCCAAAGAACTTGTCGATCTTGGTAGAGATTTTATCCATTTTCTTGCTAATAGATCTCTTAAGAACCTTTTGGTTTTGAGCAAGTATCTTTTGGTTCTTGAGTATGGTTTTGTTGGACGGATTGGCGGGTGTATGTGGATACTCTATACTTTCCAAAGAGGTTTCTTCATCTTCCTCTTATTCTTCAATTTCGATTCCTTCCCCTTCTTCTTCCTCTTCTTCTCCCTCTTCTTCCATCTCTTCATGAGCAAGTCTCTCTTCCTTTTCGGTAAGTGTTTCATACGGTTGAAACATAAGTGGGATTTTCATAAGGGAAATGTTCCCATGATTGAACACTTTCCTACTTACAAACTCTTCCTTTTTTAACATCCACACCAAAATAATAGAAAATCCGAGTAAGATAAATTCCATGATAAAGAGTGTTTTCTCCCATAGTAAAATTTTTGGGTCTTAACTCATCCAAAATAGTTTGTGCCCAATTAATATCATATTTTCCAAATATAGCAAAAAGAGCTTTACACACTTTTGAGGTGGGATTATTGTAGTTTCCCGTCCTAGGAATAACGGTGTGTTGAATAAGAAGGTTGACAATTCTTTCTTTTGGCCGGAAAAAGCGATTCTTAAAATCCATGTGGTCATCGCTTTCAAAAATGTGATGAAATGTCACTCGATCGGTTTCATTGATTTGAAATTGTGAGAGATTCATACCGGTAGATTTGCAACCCAAATTAGTACCCAAAATATCGGAATTCAAAACAATACGTGTTCCTTTAACACTACTCCAAATTTGATCTTCATTTCCATTATAAAATTCACGGTTTAGGTTTGCATAAAACATTTTGACAAGGTTTGGATAACAAACGAAATCATTTTGCTTGTTATCAATCAAGCTAAGAATGGAGTTTTTTTCAAAAAGTTGATCGATTTCATAAGAAGGAAAATCATCAAAAATAGAAAATTTTCCCGTATTGACTTTACCATAGTTTACATAACTTATGTAAGCTTTGATAGCCTCCGGGTCATTAAAAAGATCATTTTTGATGGATTTGGTCAGCCTCATAGTTGATGGGGTACTTGAGGAAGCCATTGATGAGTGTTTGAGAGGAGTAGAAGATAATGAAGAAAGTTTGAATTATGAGAATAAAGTGAAAAGAGATGATAAGAGAAGTATATTAAATAGATTCTCTAAAGTCATGTTCTCTGGTCAAGAGGGATCTTTTCAAAATTTTGAAGTAAGTGAAAAGGTGGAGGGAAATTCAAAAGTTTGAATTCAAATTTTGAAATCAAATTTCTGAGAGACATGTCGACATGGGGTATCCTGGCATGTCGACATGTGACTGTTGAATTTGAAAAGAGGTGTCTTTTTCTAAAATCTAAGAAATTCCTAAAATCTTAAGAAAACTAATCTATATTCTATATCTATATATAATTCCAATAATAATATTAAATATAATAATATTAAAATATTTTAATATTTAAAATATTATTAAAATAATATTATTTTGAATTTAAAAATTCAAATTTCAAAGGGAGATTTTGAATTTAAAAATTCAAGAAATTGCAAACAAAATCAAAACAAGCAAGCATCCAATAAAATCAAAATAAATATGTACCTATTTTTAGATCCAAACTCCGATCGTCTTCCGATTCGAGAATAGCAGTGAAGCACAGATTTGAATTATCAGTTTTCTTCTCGTCATCACTGGATGAATCTGAATCGTCAAGAGTTGCTGCATATGCCTTCTTTCTTTTCCTTAGTTGCTCGTTGTTTGGTTGAAATGTTTGTTTGTCTGGATATGGACAATCTATCTTGTAGTGCCCTGTTTTGTTGCAGTTGTAGCATCTATCACCATTGTTGTTGTTGTTGTTGTGATTGTTGTTGTTCTCCAAAGTATTTCTGGAATTCCTTTGATCATTTCTTTTAAAGTTATTCATCTTTCTATACTTCAGAAACTTTCTGAAATTTCTGGTCATGAAAGCAATTTCTTCATCACTATCTTGTTCTGAATCTCCAGTTGTTGCTTTGAATGCGATCGATTTCTTTTCCGTTGCCTTAGATTCTTTTCTCCCTTGTAGTTGAACTTCATAAGACATTAGATTATCGATTAACTCTTCGATCTTCATTTGACTAATATCATTTGCCTCTTCAATAGTAAGTGTCTTTTGATCTCATTCTGGAGTGAGTGAATTGAGTATCTTTCTGACTTGATCTTCTTTTGAGAAACCCTTTCCTAAAGCAATCAATGAATGTACAATATCTTGAAATCGACAATACATGTCGGAAATGGACTCATTTTCATGCATTTTAAACAATTGAAACTGGTTAATTAATATGGAAATTTTAGTCTGTTTAACTTTGCTTGTTCCTTCATGAGTTACTTGCAAAGTTTTCCAGATTTCAAATGCAGACTTACAAACAGAGACTCTATTAAACTCATTCCTATCTAGTAAACAAAATAGTATATTCATAGCCTTAGAATTGTTTTGTGCAACTGCCTTTTTCTCAGTAGTCCACTGGGCAAAATTAGTAGTTGGTTCAACATATTCAATTTGTGTCATATTCCAAGTATCTAAACTTATGGATTGTAAATAAATTTTCATCCTACATGCCCAACATGCATAATTACTGCCATTAAAAAGTGGTGGTCTGACAGTAGACTGACCTTCTACAAATGAACAAGTGTTAGTGCTTGTGTTGACAGAAGTAGTGGTGACAGGAGTGACATTATTAGTGTGTTGTGCCAATTAAACTTTTCAAAATTCAGATTATGAAAATAATGAAAACCAATGCTCTGATACCAATTGTTAGGGATGCGGATTAAGGATCTTAAGGCAGAAATAACACTGGAGGGGGGGGGGGGTGAATAGTGTTTTGAAGAATATATGAACTATATGACTAAATTAAAACTTTCAACACAAATCTAAACAGAATTCTAACACAGAATGATCACAGAACATATAACAAATGCAAATAGTAAAGTAAAGCAAGTAAAAGGAAAGAACACACCGGATTTTATACTGGTTCGGAATCGTCCTACATCTAGTCCTGCACCAAGGCAATATCCTTGTACAGATTTTTATAAGCCAATATCCAAATTACAACCCTCAATTTCTAAGGCCTTAAGGAACCCTCCTATCTCCGAGTCTGCGGTAAACTCTCTTGATTTTTGGGACACAAGATCACCCTAATACTTTCTAATAACAATCCTTTTGAATGGATAGACTCTATGGACTTTTTGAATACAAATTGATCCTATAACTCTGAATAGCACTTTGATCTTTAGTAGAATGATGGAGAATCAAATAGAGAGAGTATCTAAATGATTTCCTATTGAGAATTTGGCAGAATGATGGCACGATCTTGAAAATATGAAGTTTTATGGATATGGAATGGTGGAAAAGAAAGAATGAAGAAAATAAGAAAGTAATTGTTAAAAAAATTCGTTTTGGAAGCCTTTATATAGATGCACAACATTCATAACCATTGGCGAAAGGTTTTCGAACGAATGGACACTTCTTCTGAAAATTGAATTTTGAATCCAACTGTCACCATGTCGACATGGGGTATCCCCTTATGTCGACATCCCTTAGTTCAAAATTATAGAGATGTTGTTTTGTAAAGACAATTGAATTTAAAACAAGTTGAAACTTCTCTGAAGCAAAGTAAAGTGTTTAAACAATATTTTGAAATAGAGAATGAATATAAAACATTATTTTAAATATATATATATATAATTGATATAGACCGTCAATTATATAAGTAATATTTAAAATCAGAATAAGTTTTGATGTTTTAAAAATAGAAGTTTTTAAAATCAGAATAGAGGAATATTTCAAGGCTAAAACAAAGTTTGAAAATATTTTTGAAAACATGATTTTGAAAGCTAAAACATTTTGAAAACAGATTTAAAACATTTTGAAAAATCTATTCAAACTGAAATTGCAAGAATCTTCCTACAGAGCTCCTCCATAGGACTCGAGAACTTGTACAAAGTAGTTTAAATGATTTTGATTTTCGTGGGTTTGTAAGCCACTTGTCATAGGTTTGTAAGCTACTTGTCGTGGGTTTGTAAGTCACTGGTTTCGATTGAAATTGGGTTCCATCCCAAAAGAAAATTGGAAGAAAGATGAGAGTGCTATTATGAAGTTTTAACAAAATACTAGACACTTATCTTGAGATCTTGAAATCTTGATTCTCTAGAGTCTTAAATCTTGAATCTCTAATCTTCATCTTGATGCTTGAGTCTTTATATTGATCAGTCTTCGATGATACCTGCATATACTTCCTATATACATACATATATATATATGGAAATGTTAGTATATATTTTATAAAGTAAAGTATAATAACTATATAAGGTTGTTGTCATCAAAACATCATCAAGTCAGTTCCTAACAGGTAGACCATGTTCTTGTCAAACTCGGTGCATTTTACCTAGAGATGTACCATCGGAGGTGGTTCCTTACCTTGTCATAGTATGGAATCCAATCTCCAATACATGCATTTACGGTTTTGGATTATAGAGCCTAGTTTGCTGGAATTTAATAATGTCACAATTTCGGCTATGACTAATAAGTATTTGTATCTTAGACATTATTATAATATCATTGGATTTTTTATAAAAATAATTTGGTTATCGTAAGGTAAAAGCTTGTCTATGCATATGTGCGGTGTGGTCTTACGAGATATCTTTGATGTTAAAAGATGATACAAGTTATACCGAATAAAATTTCTTGTGATTTAAGTTTCTCACGCTGGTTTTACCAGGCCGACTTGGGTGTTATTTTTTCCTAAACGCTCAGGTCAGACCGAGCATATTTTCTAAATTTAGCTTTGGATGCTTTTGGAGTTCGGGAGACAAGTTGGATGGCCAAGATGTATTCCTGTATCTTATATTCTTCCACTATATTCTATGTTATTCCTATCTATAATTATCAATAAGTGTGAAGACAGGTTGTTATAATTTTCCAGGGATGATGATGTGTTAGCACCGTACTCTAATTGATTTACGTATATTAAACTTCTTTCTTTTTGTGAAGATTTATTCCTATATTATTTATTGCCTAACATGTTTGTGAGATTCTGTGACTGTTTAATTTCTTCTATCTTCTTACCTTCTTTCTTCTTTCTTTTCCCTAACCATCTGCCTTTCCATTCGATTTGAATGGGCCAGATGTGATTGATTGTCGGCTTAAACTTACGAAAAAGTGGGTCGTTCCATTTGGTATCAGAGTTCAAGGTTAAGCGAAAACCTTGACTTTGGTGGGGTAGCTCATTAAGAGATAAGGTATTGGAATACCTTGTATGAGTTTGAGTGTATTATATATATGAGCGTGTATATTTTGGTGTATAAAGAAATGTTTTATATTGTGTTGTTGATTTGTTGAGTGGGTTAAGAATTCTGATCGATACTTCTGGCCAACATTATCAATATGGATTTCCTAAACACTTGAACAAGACCAAACTGATACAATATTTATTTAAAAATTGGTAAATGAAACAATTTTATCTAAGAATATATTATATATATAAGAATAGTTTTTTTAAAAAAGTTTAATATAGTTGTTATTGGTTGTGCTTAGTTGTTAGAAATGATAATATTCCATCAATATCATATAGGATTTAATCAGTCATGCTTGCCCAATTCTGAGCATTGACTGTTATCTAATAATCTACCTAGAATCTTCCTTTTGAAACCTGGGTTGGATAGACAGGAATTTTAGGAACATTGAAATGAATACCTTGTGAATTAAGTTTCACGATTTGACTATGAGGCATTCATTGTTAAGGCTAGGTTAAAAATTAGGTTTAAACTAATGTTGTTTTGTTAAAATGGAAGTTAAAATGTTTTGAAATGAATATTTGGAAAATGATTTCCTTTAAAAGGAGCGGTTCTATAAAATTGATATATAAAATGTGTTTTATCAATAAAAGTTGAAAATTTAAATACCGGTCTTTTTGGGAATGGTTATCAAGATTTATGGGAAATAATAATATTATTATTTGAAATTAGTTTTGTAAGTGGAAATAATAATAAAAAGAATTTATTTTTTTTAGTAAATGTGTACTTTATTATTTCAAAATATTTTGAAATAGTAGAAATAATTTATCTAAATTGTGTTTAAAAGTATAAAGACTTTGAAGAAAAAAATTATAAGAAATGTGTTTTCTTTGGTTTGGTTTGGAAAAGGAGTCCCGGTTTGTTTTGTGATGATCAAATCTTATAAGCGGCGATCGGATGTTTACCTAGACAAATGATATAGTGCACTTAGTAAATTATTCCCTTTGTCATTGTATAATTGGGACTTGTTCGAATCCGGACGAATCCAAAGCAAATTGGATTTAGATATTTCTTTAAGATTATTTGTTTGAAAATATATAGAATATTGTTTCGGAAAAAAGGGGATTTGAAAAGAAAAGATGTTTTAAAATTAACTTCAAGCGGCTCGAAAATAACTTAAAATTGGGAAAGATATATTTTCAGGTGGTAAACACTTCTCTTGAGTTTTACTGTTTTTGATAAGGGAATGTATGATATTGTTTGGTGATACCTAGTTCCTTAGTATTATTTTAGAGTTACTCATGCTATATATGTATATGTGTGTGCGCGTGTGTGTATATGTATATGTATGTATATGTATGTATATATATATATATTAGTTAAAATGCATAGTTTCGTTTCAAAAGTTTTAAAATAAGATCGGGTATTTGGATCCTGAAATTTCTTAGGGAGAAAAAATGCATAATGGAAAAGTTGAATCGGATAAGGTAAATACTCTCAGGATATAGTAGAATATTATACAGGTTGAACCTTAGTTTGTTTTATGGAATGTTTCATAAATAATTTTATTAGAAATAAAAATTGGTATTAGTGAAAACTAATTAAATAAGTGCATAAGGTGGATGTAGATCATTTCTCTTCGATATAGTTTTAATCCAAGAATCGAGTACATAGCTTTGAGGTATTTCACGCTATTCCAAATAAGAATCTATGATTCGATTTTTGATGGCGAGAATTTGATGAGGGTTTTTGGTATGAAACCAAGGTTTTCTATCATAATATGTGGCTATGTAAGGAGAGCAGAGATTCTTAATTAAGGAGCCTGATTGGAGTCTGCACTAGAGAATCAGATGGGCGATATTAGTTCAGAAGTAAAGTTATGTATTCAAGTGGAGATCGAATCAGATTTTGTATATGAATGATCTGTGAACAAAATACAGACTTATAAATAATATTGGATGTTCATGTGGTGAAATTTCGAGGACGAAATTCTTTTAAGGGGAGGAGAGTGTAACAACCTGGAATTTTATCATTTGATTTTTTCAGAATATTTAATTAATTTTAAATATTCAATTTATATAAATAATAATAATAAATCAATTTAGGGATAAAATGACTTGGTTTCAAATAACAAACATTTATTTGAATTTGTAGAAATTTTCCTATAATTTTTAAATTGGAAAATGTTTAAATGGTCGTTTGACATATTTTAAGCCAAACCTTAGTGTTTCCAAAATTTAATAGAACTCGCTAACCAGTGTGTTTTATATTTTTTTTAGCGATCACGCTACAGTGTTGTATACAATCGTATTCTATTTACTATCGTTCACGGCCGTACGTGAACATGATATCATGTAGCGGTCGCCCAAACACACTTAAAATTCGAAATCAAACCAAGTCCACACATAGTACTTAGCTTATCTCTACTTTCTATGTTTGTCATGTACCTTTAGCCATGCTTCTCATATGTTTATACACAGTACACAACCTTTCCTTTCACCATGCATGCCCCTCTCCCCTTGATCTTAGCCTTGATCCTTACCTTAAAGGGGGGATCTGGTTGGATATGTTGAAATATAAATATAGATCAACTTCTCATTTTCTAGTACTTCGTGGGTTTTCAAATTTTTCATCTCAATCAAGTTCAAAAACAATGAAAAACGCGTCTCCTACTCCACTTCAAAAATCACTTGCTCTCAATCCATCCACTATTAGCTAAATCGACCTAAATGAAAGTTGTTTGGTATCTTATTAGCTATTTTTAGAAATTGACTATGCTCAATTTCATTGAGAATCGAACGAGTTATTTCCAAAAATCAATAAAAGATACTTTTGTTCTTCAATTTCAAAAATTAAATTCTCTCGATAAGTTTCGAATTGATCGAAGTCGTATGCGTCATTGGGATCATATGGCGACGTAGTATTTTTGGAGTAATTTCGACGGCATTTCGCAACGACGATCGATGATGGTCGACGACTAGGGTTAAGTTTAATAGGAGATTTGGATGTTGAATTTCAAATTGGAGCTTGGATCGGTGATCGTGGTGGAGAGAGCTTCGATTGGTGGATTTTTGGTGAATTTTGCACTAAAAAGTGTTGCGGGTAAATGGTGCATACTGGGAGGAAGATTGGATCGGGTTTTAGAGCAGAGGACTGGAGGGTTAGGCGAGGTGGTGTTTGAAATGAGCGTAACGAGGCACACTTGTGGGTGATGTCGAATGGTCGATTAGAGGACAGAATCGCACGCGCATGTGCATACGCGTGCACGAGTTCAGTTTTAGGAAGCAAATGGAGATTTGGGGAAGAAGACTATTTCATACGGACGAGCTGGGTGATGTGGGTCTTAGGCCAACTGTTTGGTGAGAAAAAAAACCAAATTTATTGTTTAATTATATAATTTAGTTATTTAAAGTTTTAAATGGCGATATCTTGCTCGTTTTAAGTCCGTTTGATATATGGATTTTTTTAATTGTACTCATATGGATGAGTACAACATTATAGTGTAATCTGTTGATTAATTTTGCCATGTATAAATTTATGACATATTAAAATGTACTGAATTTAAACAATGTTCTTTTGATTAATAACTTTATTTAAATTATCTTACCTTAATTAGTGGTATCTATTTAGCTAAATAAACACCTTTACGTTAAAGTAAATTGAATAAAGAATTTTGGACATTTGTTAAATTGAATAAAACATCATTAGTTGGATGAGTTATATTTGGACGTCTAATTAGCACACTTCTGCTATTACATTAGTGTAGACATTTATTTTCATATCAGTTGATTAATGTTGGATAATTGTTGCGTTAACAATTGATTATTGAATATGGATTTAATGTACACATATGTTTGCCTGTGTAAATACAAAGTGTTATATCTTGGAAAGTTGAATTGAATGGATAAGTAACTTGTTTAAGTACCATAGTGGTCGCTAGGCCTTTTTCTAAATTAGAAAGTTAATTATGGAATTAAAATTACTTTAGTGCTAATTATTATTTATTAATATGGTTTTAAAGGTAACTATGATTTATTAGTAATGTTTTAAAGATAAATAATTATTGTTTGAATAATGATTGAAATTTAACCATTTTATTTAGATGGTCCTTAAAATTTATTTAAATAATATTTAGTTATTGTTTTAAAGTTTTTTAATTATTTATTTAAATGTTTAAAATATATTTTATTATTAGTTAAAGTTATTTTAAGAGTATTTAAGTTGTTTAAAAATGTTTTAATTATTAAAATTATTTAATTGTATTAATTTAATTTAATTAATTATACTAAAAGGGTTGATTAATTATCATGTTAATATTATTTTATAGTTAATAAATTGTTACATTAATAATGTTGAAATTAATTAAAAATCATATAAGTAATATTTGAAGTTAATTAATTAATTATTTTATTTAATATTGTTTGAGTTGAATTATTAGTGTAATAATAATGTTAACGGTTAGTTTAATACTTAATAATGGTATTCTAAACTAATTACTTTAGATGAGGTTTAAAGAAATTAAACGAGTAAAGTAAATAGTAACTTGGTTGTTTAAAGGTGTTTTAAATAATCGATTGTTATCAATAGAACTTTATTGATTAAACTTATGTTGGAAGTTTGTTCAAAACAAGGGAAGTTTATAAAACGAGTTTTTTGTTATAAATTCTTAAAGAGATTTTGAATTGAGGAAAAGTACAAATAATTCTTCAAGTTATATAATTATTTAATAAAGGTTTTTATAAATTAACTTGGAGTTTATACTAGTAAATTATAAATTATTTTGGAAGTTTATATGTTATTTGAATTATGAAGTGAGCATTTTTAAGGAAAATTTAATAAAGGATAGTGGGTTGGTTTTATGGGAAGTAATGTGTTATATGGAATTTATGTGGACATTAATGATGAATTGGGACAGAAGAAAACTTTTGTAAATTTTTGTAAATATACTTATACCAATAAGATAAGTATTGATGTTTATAAGTATAGAAAGGAGATAAGGAGTTTAGGAATAGTGTTTCGAAAAGACCTTTAGATCAAGTTTAATAAAGTATTTAAATAAATGAAAGATTAATTTTCAACTTAATGATTTTCCATGGGAATTGTAATCTTTGTTGTTATGTTATTTGATAGTTAAACTATAGGATCGATTTCACCCTAGGGGGGTTGAATATGGTAATACTATTAATTATAAAAATTTATTGCAAAAGTTTATATAAAATATTTTCAACACAGATATATTAGAATAATAGCAGCATAGATAATAGCAGAATAATAAATGCAGAAATAGAACAACACAGAATTTACCCAGCTTCGGCAAAACTCTGCCTACGTGTTGTCCCCAAGGTTTCTACTAGAAATTAAGCAATCATACACTTACACACGTAAACTCGCGACACCCGCTATCGACTAACCTTAATTCTACGCTCAACACCCTGCCACAACTCAGCCATCGAGTTGCGAATTCTCGGACTACACCACTGTAGTTCGTACTCTAGTCATACGACTAGAAATTACACAAGTTTAAAAGAAATTATAAGATTAAAAGAAATTTAAAAACAAATAAGAGTTTAAAACCCTAATTAACTAAAGCCTTTATTAAAAACAAGGCCGATCCAACAAATAAGTAATTAAAAAAAATATCTCCCTCTTTATTTTAATATGTAGGCTAACTTTCTTCTTTGTTTGTGAAAAAATGACTTCTTCAATGTACGGTCGTTCCTTTCTAATAAAATTAGGGGTTGTAAAAATTGAGGCTGTCGACTTCGATTTCTCGATTGAATGATGGTTTCGTGTCCATTGCTTTGTCAATCGACGATCTCTCTACTTAGCACACGACTGCCTCAATTTTTGATCGAGTTTGACTCCTGACTTTGGTATGTAATTTATGCCCTTTTTCCTCTTCTGATTTGCTTCATGAACTTGATTTGATTCGAGTTATTGATTTAATGTTCTCTGTTTAGCTCGAACTCGAATGCCAATTTAGGCCGATGATGATTATGTTATATAGGGTTCAATGCCCTACATTTTCGTTCGTATATTTTATATGAATTCGTCAAATAATTTAGGTTTGGCCATTTGATTTTGTATGGATGAACATGATGATTTTTGACCTTTTCAAATTCGTAATACTTGATAATCATGGCTTTGATCGATTTCGTGGCCACCACAGGTTGACTTGATTTGACGATGTTGATTTCGTTCTTTGTGACTTCAGGCTTGACTTTGATTTTGTGAAAATATGAACTTGTTCGATTTTTGTCTTTGACTCGGTCATGACTTTGTTTTTGGTTCGAACTTCTGCATCACGGTATATGTGTTGTGTTGATTAAACTGCAGCTTGATTTCTAATAATTTGAAATCTCCTGCGACACTGCTTTGGTTCGAACTGCTACATGATTATTTTGAAACTGCTACTGTTTTGAATTTTTATTTGTGCCTGTTGACAGTGATAATCTTTTTGCTCTATGAATTTGGCCATTGATATTTGAGTCTTCATTTGATCTTCATTGTTGATGCTACACTTTTTGTTGTTATTGCTGCATTTCTTTGCTGAGACTACACTTGTAAATGATTCAATTTGAGCTTGCATTGTTTGACGTGGTTAGTCTGATATGCTGTCACTACATGTATATATACATGTGTGAATATATGTGTGTGTGTGTGTGTGCATTGACTTCATGCAGTTTGTATTGGGTTGTTGTGAACTGACTTAAGTTGTTGCTTTATATGCGGTCAGTGATCATGTAACTTGTCTACACTTGCATTGCCCTCGACATTGCCTGATTTCATGTGGTAGCTTCCGTTGTCTCGTGGCATTTGAATTATGATTAGACTTCATGTTGTTATGTTGCGGATTTGAGTCTTGTGGTCTTGTGTTCACGTATATTTAGGTTTCACTGTGTTTGCTCTGGACTATCTACTACCTCTTGGTTCCACTCCACGTAAATGTTCATGCATGTATATATATTCATCGAGTTGCTTTGAGTCTGGAGCTTGTGAGTTGTATCCCTTGAGTACTTGTCAAATTCATGCCATGATATTGACTGCTGCATTGCTTCTGATCATATGTGTTAACTTCTTCATGTTACATGAATGTTGAACTAGTCTTCATTTAGCTTGTCTTTGCTGTTTGGTTAGAACTTTTGTAGTCACTGTTTTCTAGTGATTGACTTGAAATTTGGTCGAGGCTTGATTTTTGTGTCTTGACCATTTCATTTGAATTTGCACCTGTGTTGATTCCAGCTTATAGCTCGGGTTTGACCTTGTGCTCGTGTCGTGAATTTATTTGTATTGCACTTGAGTTGAACCTGGCTTTTCATTTGGGTTTGACATGTGCTCACCTGTCCCTGTAATTTTATCAAGTGTATATATCGGTGTGCACAGCCTTGTGGCATGTACAGTGATACACTGTGCATGTCACAAGCTGTTCGTGTATGATGAATTCAAAATGAAATGATGGCTAACAACCTAAATAACCGAGGAAAATAATATTTTCAAAATTCATTTTATTTTACATTGCGAAAATATTTCATTTCCAATTTTGCTGCGTCAGTGTATATTTTTACAGACTGCTCAGATGCTGGATTCAATCTGGAATGGAGTTGAAGATAAATATGGGTGTATGAGCGATATGTAGTGAGGACATTTGTAAATGAAAATTTGTGATGTAATCAGAATTTGTACTGTAATTGAAAATTGTATATATATATAGTGAGAGCTCAAATTTGTACTATTCAAAATTGTAATAAATATTTGTTTGAATAAAATATCTATTTGAATTTAAATTCTGTGTTATTTATTTTATTCAGCAAATACTTATTAATTATGTGAAAAATAAAATAGTACGTTAATAATACATTTAATTGAATATATATATGTTTATTATCATCAAACAAAAATCATATACTCGCATATTCAACATAAACAATCGACTTTCAAATTTAGACCCAAACATAACTTTGGAAATATCTAGTAGAAACACGTGAGCTATATGACATAGTTATCTCCAATGATATTGTATTGTGCGTATAAATATCATTTCGTTCTCCTAGAATAAACGATAAGGAAATCCATCCACTAAAAGTTAGGAGATGATCTCTGCTCTTATCTTTGAATGTTTATTTTCTAAAGAGCCAGGTTTGAGATTAATGGAAATGTTCAAATGTTGTTTCGCAGAGACGGGATCAGATATGTTATCCGAAAATCACTTCGATCCAAGTCAAGCGTTTCAAAATAAAGCCATCTTGAAGTTGATAGAATTGAAGACAGAGCCCTTTGAAGTGCAAGGGCTTCTTGCTACTAATCCTGAGGTGATTCCCAAAATGGATGTGGTGGAAGTAGTGCCTTCGGTTCATTCATCTCCTGAACGACTTATATTTAATGATGTCAATGTGTTGTCGACGGGAAGGCAGTGCAGCATTCCAAGTTGGAAGTGCTATATAAAGGTAAAACATAGTCTCAAACCTCATTAACCGATAAATGAAAAAAATCAATCATGCAACATGGCTAAGTGGGTCGCTCCTATCATGGTATGGTCATTCCAAGATCAAAATTTATTATTATCTACTCATGTATACTTCGAGGCCCATTAACGAAAGTGATGATCATATTCGGTACTACTACTCAAGTGGTAGGCCAGTCCTGTGTCGCTAGGGTACAAGGAGTTCTTGTCAGACCTGGTGCACTTTATCTAGAGATGTACCATAGGAAGGCAGTTCCTTACCTTATCATGTATGAGATCCAATCTCCAATACGTGCTTTACGGTTTTGGATTGTAGAGCCTAGTATATTGGAATTTTATAATGTGACAATTTTGGCTATGGTCAATAAGTATTTGTATGTTAGATATTATTATAATATCATTGGATTTTTTATAGAAAATATTTTGGTTATCGTAAGGTAAAAACCTATCCGCATTCATGTACGACGTGGTCTTACGAGATATCTTTGATTTTAAAAGATCATACAAGTTATAATAAGTATAATTTCCTGTGATTTGCTCATGCTGCTTTTACCAGACTGACCCTGTCGTTATTTTTTTCTAAATGTTCGGGTTAGATCGAGCATATTTTTTAGATTGAGCTTCAATTGCTTTTAGAGTTCAGAAGACAAGTTGGATGGCCAGGACGTATTCCTGTATCTTATGTTCTTCTATTGTATCCTATGTTGTTCTTGTCTATAATTATTAACAAGTGTAAGGATCGGTTGTTATAACTGTCCAGGGCTGATGATGGGTTAGCATCGTACTCTGATTGATTATATGTATATTAAACTTCTTTCTTTTTGTAAAGATTTGTTCCAATATTATATATTTCTTGACACTTTTGTGAAATTCTACGACTGTATAGTTTTTTCTATCTTCCATCTTCTTACCTTCTTTCTTCTTTCTTTTCCCTACCTATCCGCCTTTCTGCTCAATTTGAGTGGGCCAGATGTGGTTGATTGCCCGCTTAAACTGTATAGAAAAGTGGGTCGTTACAATAGGTGTGTCAGTACTTGTCAAGCAATGTCCATCCTCAACTAAGATATCTCCTGGCAATGAATAGATGGAAGGTTCTTGATTTCCTCTACCATGAGTTAGGGATAAGTTATTCTAATTGATGTCATAATGACTTAAAATAAGCTATTTTAATTATGTAACATTTTATGGGCTATGTCATTTGAATCCTACTACATGCAACTACACTTATTTTGTCACTCTCTTTTTGCTTATGAGATATAACTTTCATCAATATAGTTACTATGATTTATAGATGATTTTTCATTTAATATTTATCGTCCTATTTTCATCGAGTTTCATAATTTAGTATCTCTTTCTCATCGTATTAATTTGATATTTATACTTTTGATGAAAACGAAAAAGGGGAAAGCGGTTAAGATTTGGTGACATTATAAATTCATTGTTAATGTTGAAAGAAATGTTAGTAGTTTAGTATTTTATTCAGAACACATATGTCGCAGGGAGCATATTAAGTGGGGAAGCATGTTATACATATCAAAACAATTGTGCTATGATTTTGGCCTTATAATATTAAGTACGCACTCAACCCATGTTACATTTGTCAACTCATACTATGTTGTTCATTATCATCAAAAGGGGGAGATTGCGAGTATATGTCATGTTTAATGATAATAAATATGTTTTTTTATTTGATTTTTCTTTCGGAGTGTGTTACAGTTTAAAAATCGTCAAAGCACAAATTTATTTCTAATAAAATTATCATCCACTACTTCTCATATGCCTGATTTACACGTATTAGATTTCAAACACATCTATTTTTACTTATAAAATAATATATTTTTATTATTATCGAAAAGGAAATAATATCAGATATCGCAGTTAATTTCCATTTGATATTATCATATTACTATATCTAATGTGTTTGTCTTAAAGTTGTGTATTTACAGGTTTTTGTTATAAAATATTGGTTGTGGAGAAGTTTCCTTTCAATGCAATAAATGACTGCATATACAAAGAAAATGAAATAAATAAAAATTTGAAGCATGGAACTATCAGTGCGCACTCAAAGGCAGTGTTTATGAAGAAAGGAAAATAATTAGATTTTAGAAGCAAAGAATTATATATAGAATCGGATAATATACGTTGGAAGATACAACATAATCTATTTCCTATTGTATGCAACTTCTATAAAGGAAAACAAATTCTCACTAAACCTTATCTTCCTTGACATACTCTTAAATAATGTTTCTATAGTTATACATCTCCACTCTAAGCCTACATAAATTCAAGAACATTAAAAGGAAAAATTGTCGGATTACAACATAATATTTCCCATCATCAATACCCACTCACTCTCTTTCTTCAACATGTAAAATATCCATCTCACACCAACAATATTATAAGTCCAATAATATGAGAATAAAATTTCCTATGGCGGCTTAGTGGTCTCCAACCATCACATTCAGTATATCTCAATACAACACTAGCATATCGCTTCAATAACCAAAGAAATCGGCGGCCATACCAAGGATAGATTCATCATCTCAGGATAATATCACTTGGTAGAATACAATATGTAATGATAAGAGTATGGTCGTAAATCCTTGGCAATGCAAATAGTAATCTACAAGCAACATTAGCATGGCAATCAAGTCAAAAGCATTAGCATTGTTTTTTTTCTTCAAGCATTGCTTGATTCAAAACACAATATCCAACCATTGTTCACATTTTAGGAAAACTGAATTCAACATAAAAAGGGAAGTAACACTAAAGCAAGATTGAACTAAGCATCTCAACATGCTAGGATGCAAGTTCGATTGTTACTCATCGATCAAGCACAAACGTCGACACATTGGCAAGGGAGACATTCAGATAAACAACTGCGCCGAGATTTGAGATCCAAATTGTGATAGCTTCACCTCTAGGCATAGCGGCATTAGGAAACAGGCCCAATTTTTATGCAGTGAAGTGTTTATTTTTAGAGCAGTGGAGTTGCTGAGGAACAATAGATTTTTTGAGAAAGTATTTTTATGTGCGGCAAAGGTAATTCTTTTTGGATGAATCAACAAAATTAGAAAAGGGAGAAGTTCATGTGATTTGCAAGGGGAGCAAGTGAAATTCTTTGACCTAGTCAAACCAACTATCAAGTGGAAATTTATTTTCAAGCACATGCTTACTTATTATATCAAGATATTCAATTAGGGAATTTGTTTTTGTTTTTTTTTTGTATTTTCTGTTTTTAAATGTTGAACTCTAGATTTTTTTAGGACCGGGCTACGTGTTGTAGTTCATGAATTATGTTCTTAGGATATTGAGTCTTTGTAAGATTACTAGAGATATGATTAGTATATTCAGATTAGTAGAAAGTGCGAGTTTACAAGTGTTGTAAACGTCATTTATGTAATCCTAATAATAACTTTGGGGGTAGCAGTTGGCACTAATGGCTTAGTGGCCAAAGCGGAGTATATCTGTGTGTTATTTATTTTTCGCATTTACGTTTTCGTGTTATTTATCTATTTAACTACGAAATAATTTAAATACCCTATTCACCCTCTCTAAGGTATATTGCAAATCCTAACAAACAATGTTGGAATTTTGACCCAAACAAAATTTCATAAGTCCTAATGTGATATAGTTTTGACAAAGAGAATTGCTGTAAATAATTATTACTATTGGGTAACACTTGATAAGTAAAATAGGATTTTACCCATAAAGATGTCTAAGCGATAAATTCGACCAAAATATCACGCCACTGGCTAGGGTGACGTGTGAAAATTAAAGTTTGAATTGTTTAACATTAATTGTTGGCTGAATATACACCTTTGAGTCACACAACCGTATTTGTGAATTCTTTGAAAAAACACACGACTTAATTTATTTATAAAATGTTGTGAGTTAGTTAAATTAATTAACATATGAGAAATATTGATTATTATTAATTTATTTGATATTAAGGAGTTATTTCGAATTATTTGAATGCAAATATAAAAGTTATATTTTCATGCATCGATATACGATATTTATGTACTTTTTAAATAAGTTAAAATAAAAAATCGTGAAAAGATTTATGGAAATTTTGTACCTTTTGATGGAAAGTAATTTCATTCGTACCACATGAATAGAGAGGAATGAAGAGAGAGAAAATTAAGAGAATTTCTTAGGAAAGTTTAATTAAAAGAATGAGAAAGGTTTTATTCTTTCAATTAGATAAAAATCCACCAATTCATTTCCTATAGACATTCATTTTTTCTCTATTCTCTTTTCTCATCCTAACTTTCCATGGCTAGAATTTAACTCAATATTTCCAAAAAATCTATCAACTCCAATACCAATTGCAAACACTAAATAAAGCAAAATAACAGTTTATCCTTCTCTTGCAAAGCTATGTGGTGATCTACTTGAGATCTGATGTGAAATCTAAAATCATGGTATTTCTCTTAGCTTCGTTTAAAAGGTGAACTCTTGTTTTTTTGTATATTATTTCATTACGGTTATATGTTTCTATTCTTCACGTATTTCATTCATTTGTATGTATTTGGATAATGTTTTGAATATCTTGCTTATTCCCTTGAACCAGCTTTATTCTCACCATGTAATATGATTAAAATCATCTATTTACATTCTTTGTTATTCACATGTCACCAATGATATTTATTATGGATGTATCCCTATTTTTTTAATTGTATATACTATGTATTTAATTATATAAGTCTCTCAACGTCACAATTTATACTTACTTGAATTGTCCAATTCTTTCATATAGAAACTCTTATTTGAATAACATTTTGAAATATTTATTTACATAAAGTTTTGTTTCATATTGCAAAATTGAAAATTGAAGATTCTCACTCAGGTTATTTCAAAATAATTTGTTTCTTGTTTACGTAAGATTTTAGGTAGATTTGAAATTCATAAGTTAGAATATAAAAATGGAAAGGTTTGCAATTTGATTGAAATATAATGTTAAATTACGTAATATAACTCTTATTGCTTTTTACACAAAATCCAAACTTGAACAAAATACACATGTTATTTATTTAAAACAATTTGGAATATGAGTATAAGTTTTGTATAATTGTTGCTTCGGATATAGATCTTTTAATCATTGTACGCAATTTAAAAAAATATTTTTTTTGGAAATGGTACTTTATATACTAGAATTAATAAACACGTATACTTCCATGATATGCCTCGTTAAAATCTTGCGATCCCCCTAACCCATACGGGTGCCTTGCTAGGAAAAAGTGTACATATCATGTCCATATATGTTAAGGTTGGATTTTACCTTTACTAATCATAATTTTTAAATACACATACATATAATTGTATGTCCCTTTGATTTAAAATTAATAAAATGGATTCTTATATGTACCTATTAATTTAGTTCCAAAATTTTACCAAATTAGGTATTGTTTTATGTTCTAATTTCATAGTGTGCAAACCGTTTAATCTAAATTCAAATATATACATATATATAAACACACAAACACACATATATATGTGTATGCGTGTGCGTAAAAGACCCATGTGTGTTTGTGTGTGTACATATTTTATTAGTCAAAATTTTGGACAAAAAATGCACGTGTGAACTAACTAGTAAATGTCATTTAATATATAAATAGTCTAATCTAATTAAAGAGAGAGGGAAATGAAAGATTTCTATCTCTACATTTATGGCCTCATCTTCCCTTAATTAATTATTGGTGTTAAAATAAAGAAACAAAATGTTTCCTTTCTCTAAACTTTTACATGTTTATTTATATACATTTATGTACTGCGTATATGCTTCCCTTACCATTCAAACACATGAATGCATTTGACACATTCATTATATTACATACAAATTCAAATTAAATTTAAAATTCCCTTTAAACAGATTAAATAAAGTATGATTTTGTTAAAAACATTATTAGATTGGACCTAATAATCTTTTAGAATTCATAGGCCCAATATCCAAAATAGAATTTTTTTTGAAATTTACTTATTTCAGTCACTCCCATCTAGTATGGTTCCAACAATGGTATCGGAGACATATAGTCTATGCGATCTAAATTAGTCATGTTTGAACTGACTAGTTAAGCTTACTAATTTAATAAGATGTCTAGAAAAGTAGTGCTTAGGCTTGGGTTTTGGTAATCACGTACCCTGCTCTTCCTAGCTATTGACCCGGCCCGAAAAGTGAAGTGGCCCATACGTTGCCTAATTTGAATTGGGCTGATTTTCGAAATTGTTTTGAAGGTTAAAAATAAAACTCTAAATTTAAAGGTAGATTTAAAATAAGAAACACATTATAAATGTTATAATGTGACTTCAATATTGTTTTGAAATTAAAATAAGATTTTAAATTTAAAGGTTAAATTAAAGTAGCAATTACATTTTAAATGTTACAATTTGAATTTCAAAGTTGGCTTTGTAAATAATGATTATTATAAATGTCATTTTTTTTTCAAAAGTGCTTTTGTTATGGCTAAATTTTCCATTGTCTTAGAACAGACTCAAACAGATGAAATGGACTACAAATTGATGAAAGAATGACTCAAGGAGCTTAAGAGATGTCAATATTAAAGAAATAAAATATGTGGCAAGTTTTAGAAATGCAAATCAGGCTGGTACAGACATAATATACACCAGCAGAACTATTTGGAATGATGAAATGAAGAAATTTGAAAAGTTGACCAACTTTCGAAAAACAAAATCATGTCTAACCGACATGAATTTGTTGACGCCAACATGAATTTAAGACTTGGAATAGCAAGAGATGGATGGAAGGAGCTTAAATATGAATTTCTTTCTAATATTCATGTAGCGTGATCTATTCTACCTACTAGATATTCAGATCTTGGAGTTGTGGCATTTTCAAACCTTGATGGTGAGATCTATGTTGGATTTTTCCTATAAATATAAAGCTACTTACAACTAGAAAAAGGATCGGCACTTTAGATGTGAATAGCAATCTTCTTCTTCCATAGCTCTAAAAACCTCTACCAAATTTGAGATCTATTAGATTGTGGTCGGATTTGAGTTGTAATCTTGTATTATGAAGGGAATCAAAAGGATAATAAGATTAAAGTGGATGTAGGCCTTAGATTAGCGGAATCACTACAATTTTTTTTGGTATTTCTTACTTTATTTTGTTAGATCTCTCTTTTTAATTTAGTTTGCGGTGTTGTGACATTTTTCGATGCAACATTTTTTGTTTTTTCATTGGCAAAGAGCTAGATTTGACAACCTAAAACTTGGATCTAAAGTTTGAAAGAGATGAAGAGGACTTCTACTAAAGTAGTCACGTGACCAAGTCAACTAGAGTATGATGGAACGCCAAGAAGTGTCCCTAACTTCAAATCCATCTGTCTATGTGACCAGAGAAGAGATAGAAAGAATGATGAAATAGATGCAAGATGGAAAAATAGCTTGATGGCAGGAGTCGCTTGATGGGTTTTTCAGAAGGATGGATCGACAAAGATTAGCCGAATCAGCTGGATTCAGAACCAAAGACTAAAAACCAATGCAGGAGCATCTAGAGATGGAGCGGACCAAACTAGAAAAGTGTCGCACCACAAAATCAGATCTGTGCCAACCTAAATTAGGTCGGTACCGATATGAAATTTCAGAGACACTGTCAATTTGGATTTAGGATGAGCTAAGATGCTGAGAGCATATGATGTTGGAGCCAGAGATGTGAATTAGAATGTAAATGTGCAGCCAGAGGAGTATGTGGTAGAATTTCACCATGGGAACGAGATGTAGAATATAGCTATGGATCAAAGACTTTCGTTAGACAACAACGACCAAATAGCTAAGATGATAAGAAGAGTAGTAAGAGGTAGACTACAAACCAGTTAATGGAGGACGTGAACATGAACCCATTCATCCTTAACATCCGGTAATCAAGTAATCCACCCAATTTCGTACCTCTAACACTGGAACTTTACAATAAAAGGACAAACTAACCGTTCATCTAATGAGCTATATCCGACATACTGAGGTGTTGGGTGTGTGGAAGTAATATGATGTTATTTCCCATTGTACTTGATGGAGTTAGCTACTATGTGGTTTAGGCAGTTAGAGAATGGGTCCACAAGAATATGGTATAGACTGTTAGATAGATTCTTGAGACAGTGTAGAGTTCACATCTCGACCAAATAATGTGATAACGCTTTTGAGCATGAGGCGTAGGGCTGGAGAGATCCTAAGGATTTACTTGACTAGGTTTAACACATCAGCCGCTATGGTTCATAAGCTGGATCCATCGATTGTTCTGATGGTTGCAGTGTTTGGAGATGCAAATAAGACTGACTTCAAAATTGCTTTAGAAAGGGATCCACCAATGGATCTTATAGCGTTTTACCATGAGGTCGAGAGATACTTACCTTAGGAAGATGCTGAAGCTGAGAAAATTATAGTTAATGGTGTGGATGAAGACGGATAGAGAATTATCCGGGAGAAGAGTACAGAAAACACAAAGGAAAATGAAAAACTGAAGATAGCTTTGGAGGACCGAAGCGGCAGAGGAGAGAGCCAAAATTCTCTTCTTACACTGACCTAACCGAAACCCTAAATAAGATTTACTTTGATATTAGGGTAGATCCCCTATCGAAAGCTAGCTAGGAGAGAGCTCACAAATGGCGAGAAAATGTCCAGAGAATTTTGCAATTTCTATGAGATGGATGGACATGAGACGAACGAGTATAGACACCTTCATGATTTGATAGAAGAGTAGGTTTGAAACAACCGGCTGCAAAAGTACGCGAGGGACTAAATTGGAGAGGTGCAGTAAGAGCATTCATCATTCGCAACAAATACATCTAAATACAACCATGGAGCTGGGTCGAAATGATAATCCCTTGATTGGGATGATGAGAGTCAGATTTGATTCCTTAATTTCACCTTTTGTTTTAAATAAATAAGAAAATAATAATCGGGTCGCTTACACGTGTTTAAGACCTCGATTAGTCACTAAGCATGCTTTGAGTTGGCTATGTAGGATAGATGCTTAGGATATTTGTTTGTTGCTTTGATTTGGATTTTAAAAACGAATATTTAATTTTGAAAACCATTAGAAATGTGATGACTGATATTGATTGAACATGGTAGTCCTATCGGGAGAGATGGTGTGATGACCATAAGGTGCAAGACCTCTTACCGAAGAGTGGGTAGACTGGACTTTTTCAAATATCTAGCCCACTTGCCAAAGGGTGAGTGGATAAGTTAGCTAGGAAAGTAAGTCCCTTCACCAAAGAGGAGAGGATGAACTTCTTTGGACGTTGGGCCCCTTCACAGGTGAGCAAGCGAATTGGACACAGCATGGATCCGGAGAGATCAACCCCTAAATTGGATGTTGAACAATATGGAGAGATCAAACCCTAAATTGGATTTTGAACGATTTGAGGAGATCGGACCCTAAATTAGATGTGAATAATGCAAAAAGATTGAACCTTAAATTGGATCTTGGTTAATCTGGAGAGATCAAAACCTATATTATGTATTGAATGATCCAGAGAGTTCTGACCCTAGATTGATGTTGATTGTGTGATCCAAAGTGTTTGTGCCAAAGTTGGGCATAATACTTTTCAGATGTGTTTGAAGAGACAAATGAAGAAAATAAATGTAAAATGAGGCAGATCTAATAAATACACCAATCAACAAGTAAGAAAAAGTAAAGAAACACATGAATTTAGAGTGGTTTGCATATGGCATACGTCTACTATGAAATAACTGATATTTATTGACTATAACTCGCTGGTTACAAGTGGATTACAACAGTATAATTAAAGCACAAAAGCAATTTTGGCAGAGTACCCGGCTTAAAGAGGCAAAAAAGGTCCATTTTCTGTAGGTCCATGGTCACTATTTATAGGCATAGTCACTAAATATCTCGTCCAGATCTCGAAAGACTTCTTCTCTCATGTGGGTAGGCCCACGAGATTGAGTTCAGGTGATTTCGACTTGATCTGGGAGCGATACGAATTGAGTTTGTATCGATCCATAAATGGTCCTTTTGGGCTGAAGTTGATCAGGTACATTCTTGAGGTTGTAGGCAAGCTCTTGTGAAAATTTGATGGCATTTGGACTTGTAGATCTCGAGCTATGATCAATGCAAGTTTGGATTTGTAAAACACTACCGAGTTAGTATCAGTACAATTCGTATCGATGGCTTCATGTCGCTTCTAGTTTGCATCGATCAGGTGATGTGGCGTTATACTTCAAGGTCGATCCACTTTTCATGCCGAGTGATTGAGTCTTCTTCTCGAATGTGTTCTTATTCGTATCGACCAAATGCATTCTTTTCGTATTGATGGTTTCGTATCGGTATTTGAGATTACTTCGTACCAATCATTCCTACTCCCGTTTGTATCGATATAAACTCCAGCTTTTCGTATTGATTGAAGGCTGATTTTGTATCGATGTTGTTTCATATCGTTTGTTGGTGGCATGTTTTGTATCTATTGTTGACCGATCGACACGGATTGTGTAAATGAATGCAAGTTGGTTGGATCGATCTGAAACGTCCTCAGGTGATGGATACGAACTGGAGTATATGTGATGGATACGAAGTGGTGCCTTTTCCATGGATATGAACCATTGCTCATATGATGGATATGAAGCAACGTGCAGTTGATGGATACGAACCATTGCTCATATAATGGATACGAAGCGACGTGCACTTGATGGATACGAACCAGATATATTTCACTTGAGACTTGATCTATCCATAGCTTGAGTATATGAATTCCGATTGACTTGAAATGTGAAATGTTTACTTTTATAGCTTTGATTGTCATACCATATCAATTGTAGCTTGAATCTGGACTTGGACAGAATTCAATAGTATCCATATTGAATGTGTGTATAACCAATCTTAGGAATAGACTGTCCTTGGTTTCCAGTTAAGTTCTTGGTGTCATGGCCTTGCCAAAAGGCCGGATAACATTTGCCCCCAAAGTACGTCTTATGATAACATGACATTCTTTGAAAATCGCCAATCTCTATTCTAAAAAAATTCTTTCCGATTCGCTGAATGGTCGTTGTCTTTTCGTCAACAAATATAACCATTGATTGATCTCCAGTAATATAAATACTGAATTGTTGACTGCCAATTGTTGTGCCTTGCATTGTTGTAATTGAGTGTTGAGTGATAGCAAATTATTGTTCAAGGTCATAATTACCATCAGATGAGTATTTAATTCCTGTGAATTTTGAAAATTGAATGTTAGTCCGTCATATATGCACATATGTTAACTTGATTCCTGTTCGCGTTTGCACGTTCATAGGTTGTTGTCAAGTCAAGTTTTTTTTATCGAATTCCATATCGATCCTCTCCTGAATCGATGTGAAACTCGAGTTGTAACAATGCTTGACAGTTGTTTCCAGAATATCTCCTCGTATCGATCCTATCCTAGATCGATGTGTAAAGTTGAAAAAATCTTCTTCATATCGGTGAGGATCGATGCGAATCAATTGGGTTTTCAAAACATTTCATATCGATGGATACGAATCTCTATGGCCTTTAGGTTGATGGATACGAGCTCTGTTCCTTGTATCGTTGCATTTCCAATGTGTTCGAACAGTCCGAACAAGCTTTGGCTATGTGCTTCATGTCAATTTCCTGGTGGATACGAATTACTTCGATCGAGCATTGGATACGAAGTGGTTTTTGTCTCGATTGGGTTGAAATGTACAGACGGTTTATCTCATATCAGTTGATATAGTGGACCACTTCGACCATTTAGCTTGTACTGGGAGACGAATAATCACTTTCCAAGTATAAATACTATGGTACTTAGAATTTTTTCACACTTGATCACTTTTTCTTTGCTTTCGTATCGTTCTGGATCAAAGAAAATCGAAAATACTCTTATCTTCGTACTGAATCAACCTTCAAATCCCTTAAACCACTGTTCAATATAGGTAATCCATTGAGTAAATTCAACATATAAACGATGAGACACAAATTCTTTGCCATTCCCCTCGTTTTCGTGACCGGTTCTGAAGAAGTGACGGTCGAAAATGGTTCAGGGCATGGTCGATGACGGTTGGAGAAGACGAAGTGTGGGTTTGGAGAAGACGAAGTGTGAGGATATGAAGATGGCATTCGTATCGACCTGGGTGAGAAATTGTATCGATCTGAAATGGGTAGGTTGAAGGAGGAAACTCGTATCGATCTTGGTTACAATGTGATTTCGTATCGAGGGAAAGCTCGTGCTTCGTATCGACTGCTGGTGGAACTATGGATCGATCAACTAATCTAACATGTCGATCGATACGAAGGTGTTAAGGCTGATTGATACGAAGCAAGGGATCTTGCATCGATACGGAATGGTCTTTGATGATCGATATGAGATGATGCCCTAGGACCGATACAAGTTAATGATCCCATGATCGATACGAAGTGGCGGTCTTTGTGATCGATCCGTGTAAAACCTAGATGGATACGAAGCTTCTCGTTTACTCAAACAATTGACTCCGACGAGCTTTCACCTTGCATAATTAGACTTAATCATTTCACTGCATATTTGACTGCCTCTCGAAGCTTGTCGATGGAACTGTAACTTGAAATTTTTTATCAAACTTTAACTTGGTCCAATCTCCAAAGTCTAGATGGCACAGTTGTGACGGTCAGCGATGACGGTCACTCCGGTTGAATTTTGAAGTCTCATTGTCTAAATACTTTGTTAATCTTCGAATAATTTTCTTAAGCAACTCACATCACTGCACTGCACAACACATTCATGCATTTCACACTGGGGAACAAACAGGATTATTGTCACCTAACGATGGTTTTTGATGAGCTGATTAGCTATGGAACCTAAGAGTTCACAGCAACAAGAGGCTCAAAGTCCACCCCCTTTGATAATAGAGATGCCTACCATCGCGGTCGAAGTCATAAGTCCAGTTCCGGATTAGCTACCTGAAGCAACCTTCATCAGGATCCATAAGATTCTGTACCATCCAATATTTCTGAAGATACGTTGGGGAGAATTTGCTTGCAGCATGGGCTATCATTGAACGATGTCCAGCTATCAGAGCCGAACGACAGGCCACATACTCCTCCGGAAGGGTACACCGCTTTTAATCGATTTTCCTGCACAGTCGGGATGCTCCCACCACTCAATCAATATATTCTGGAGGTATTATCTTATTTAGGGATTGCCCCGACATAGTTACATCCAAACGGGTATGCTCTTCTGAACAGCCTATTCATCATCTTCATGGGGCACCTTTTTCGGCCCTCGACTCCAGAGGAAGTCAGATTATTATTCAAATTAAAGAGTCAAGGAATAACCCCTCTTTCACCTTTATAGAGGGAGTCAGAAACTGCCAAACTATGATTAGAACTTGGACCAAACTTAGCTACTTCAAAACCAAGTGATTCTGTGTTTGGTGCCTGCTAGGACTCGCTAGACGGTGGCTAGTTAGGCGTAAGTGTTGCAATTTCTCTGGCGACCGATTGGTTAATCTCCATTGATACTAAGTTTAACATTTTTTTTCCTTTATAGCTTCAATTCCTCGACCTGAAGGCGATCAATTTAGGGGAATTGTCAGGATTCTCCAGGAGGTGCCAGGCGAGATTAGAGAGATCGAAGCGGTGCTTACGGATGAAAATCTGAGGGCTGTTGGCATGATTGACAAAGACCAGAGCATAGGGCTTAAAGGATCTCTTAGGGTAGCTCCGGCAAGATGAGCTAGGCGTAGAATGCTTAAGATTGTAATCACTGAGCAGGGTGGTGAAGAGTATATGCCCATTAAAGATGAACCCGTAGCCGGGCCCTTAAATAGTCCTCGAAATTCAAAGGAAAAAAAAGGCAAGGCAGTTTCTCATAAGCTTCACATGTCTACGAGATGGAAATCTATGGTCGTGTCCTTGCAAGCTGCCGGTGTTATAATTTTGAAGGCTCCTCCCTCACACATGGAGAATCCCTTCGAAGGACTTACGAAAATTCCAATTCCGGATTATTTTTCAATAAGATACCAAATTGGAAGGGCTTCAGAGCGCTTTAGATCTAGGTGAGTCAATTCCTTTGAGTATGGCCGATATAACCTGTTGGTCGGGCAGTTTGCACACGCATAAAAACACTTCACAACACTTCACAATTTCCAATCACATGCTATTCATTTCTGGAGATTACAAACTCTGCTTCTCTTTTTATTTTCAGATACGATGTCGAGGAGAAAATCTATGCTTGGTACACTTCGTTCTGCACACTATTCATCTAGATCATACTCTAAGTCTCGCAGGTGTGAGGCCGATAGAGACCGCGATCGTGGCTATCTCAGTCAAGAGAGGAAGTGCTACGAGAAGGAATGAGACAGAGAGAGAGGGAGTATAGGCGTCATTCTTGGTCATGCTTTCCTCCAAGAGGTCCAACACAACCTTTTGGTTCTATCAAACAATCCCTGGATCCTTTGCGCCAAATACCACCCTCTCGAGCAACAAGGCCCGACTAACAGTGTCGGAAGACTGAAACCGAAACTCCCGTCATCACTAAGCAAGCCATCATAGAGCCCACTGGGGAAGGAGCGATTAGAATCGATAAGTTGAAAAAAGATTATCCAAATATATGCTTTAATGGCTTTATATTTCCCTTGCACTTAAAACGAATTCCCATCAAGGCAGTATAGACGATGCACGACTATATACACAATGTCTATGACCAGTATTGGGAATGGATGAAGACTGTAGATAAAGTATCAACGGTGGCCTTTGAGCGGGCGAAGACAATCAAGAAATTAGGAACTAATCTCACTCAAAAGGACCACATAATTCAGGTGCTTAATGATGAAAACGAGTCCGCAAGAAACTCAAAACGGATGCCAATAAAAGAGCCGATGAGGCAACCTGAAGGATGGAGGAGATGAGGCAAACACACTTAGCACTGGTTGAGGAAATGGGGCACCGGACCACCATAGTTATGGCCGAAAGAGATGGGGTACTTAAAGAGCTTGAGGAGCTTAAAGCCAAACTTGCTGAAGTCATCAAAGAGAAAGACGATGCAAATAAAGTTGCTCAGGAAGCATGCGAGTGGGCTGTGGCGCTCAGGGATGAGACGGATGCGGAAATGCTAAAGGTTCAGGAAGCCGAAGCCAGGGTTGAGGGTGAAGTGAGAATGGCAGAGGCCAGGTTGGAGGGTGACATTGAAGATCTCCTCATTACATACAATGCCAATGTTCTGTAGCATCGAAATCTAAGCTGGCTCGAAGATTATCCATCACATCTATACAATGCTTGGTGCCACTTGGTTGAAGACGAAAAAGCGAAGCACCACACTGATCCATCGATGAGTTTGAATTACAGAATCGGGTGCTGAATGAGGATGAGAGAAGAATTCTTCCTGACATCACTATCACATTCGAGAAAGAGAGACTTGGTACTCAGCATCCGAAGGATGGAGAGGGTTCGAGCATTGAGCATTATGATGCGGGCTCCGAAAGTCCTATACCATCCCTGCCTGAATCTACTCTTGCGGTTGTTCCTCAATCTGTGCTCGCATATAACCCTGATCAACCGCAATTATCTCCAGCTCGCAAGTATGTCACTGAAACTGCTCCAAATCCACCCATGAGTCATTCTGAGGAAGGTGTTTTGAACATTTCTCGCATTTACTTGGAGCCGGGAGTGTTGTTTGAAGTAGTTACCAACACTTTTTCTCTTATCTCCATTCAGCGATAAGAGCTGCATAGGCCGTGCCCCTTATAATTCAAGAGCCACATCATGAGTAGGAGGCCTTTATAACAGAGGCAACCAAAACAACGGCTGCAACATCAACAGACGGAGTGCAGCTGAGCACTTTTACTTTTGACGAGAAGATGATAGAGGAATTCCTTGGTCATCAAAGTGATCCACTTACTGACCTACCATTCGTCATGGGCGAAGGCGCATTCATGGCTAGCTCTTCTGGCCTAACTGGCAGCATTCCCACGGATGCTTAAACAATTCATGAGGAAGAGATAATAGCATAGATCAACGCTGAGATGGAAGCCGCCGCGCAGGCCAGTGGTATTGGAGGTGGGATGGCGGGTCCAGTCCAGCTCCTCTGCGAATGATTTCTCCCAGTACCACAGTTATCGACACCGGTGTGCCTCCTTTGTCTTCTAACATCGAGAGTGTTCCTATCCCTCCACTTCGCATCCAGAAAATGTTCCAATCCCTGTGAGTTCGGAGGAAGAGGTCACCATAATTCCCCCGGCTAGAGATCAACCATCAAAAGCCAAAGGATCGAAAAAGAACCCGAGCGGTAGCTCCAGTGGGTCAACGCCAAAGAAGAAGAAGAAGAAATCGAGAGAATAGCCATGTCTTCTCGCTTCCCTTTTTCGGTAGATAGATAGGAATTTCTTTTTTCTTCATGCAGGCCATGTATAGATGCGGGTAGGCCCTCTGCTAGTCGGGTTTCGTGGAATAATTTTGTACTCATCCTTCTTTTCCAAAGAATGGTTGGAATAAAATTTCATTTTGTCTTCAGCGCAGTTTTATGTTTATTTGATTAAGTCCTTTAGTGCTCGAACTTCCATTCAACGTACTTGTGGGGCCTTAGTCTCTGAATTAGACCTGAGTTTATTTATTAAGTCCCAAAGTTATGGCTTCAGGTTATAACCGAAAGTTAAGTCGAGTCTCAGTGTTTTATTATTTCAATCGGTAGCTGGTACTTGAGTTCCGGGCAGTCGCTTTCCGCCTTCGATAAATCAAGCTTAACTTAGTTGAAACAAAGTTGAAAAGAGAAGGGTTCGAGTGATCTTATCACACTCGCTTATCTATTGGAAATCGCATCCACAATCTAGGAATTGCACTTGTACGTTGGCGGTCAGTCACGCCTGTTTGATGTTTAAAGGCACGTCCGCGCTCTAGGGACTTAAGTTATTCTACGGGTGGTCAGTTACACCCATTTTGTGTTTATACTCTGGTCTGCACTCCAGGGACTCAAAATTGTCTTACGGGTGGTCGGTTCACACCCGTTTGATGTTTATACTCTAGTTCGCGCTCTGGAGAATTGGAGTTGGTTAACAGACGGTCGATCACATCGGTTTTGAGTTTTAGGATTTCTTTTGCACTTTGGGAACAATAGATTTATCTTGATCATGGACGGTCGGGTCACATCCACCCTGAGTTAACAAGTGAAGTCATTAGATGAACAGATCTATCCTCCTCGAACTTGGTTTAAACATGGGTGAAGTCGTTAGGCTTGAGATCTGGATCTTCTCCTTAGATTCTCGCAATCCGATATCGGCAGTAGATCCAATGAGTAGGAGAAAAGCTAGGTTTTCTCAGTGAAAGCACCAATGTATTTGTACCAAAATTGGGAACAGCAATCTTTGGATTTGTTTAAAGAGATAAAATGAAGAAAGTAAACGTAAAATGAGGCAGATCTAACAAACACACCAATCAACATGTAAGTAAAGGTACGAAAAGACACGAATTTAGAGTGGTTCGGCGTATGGCCTACGTCCACTATGAAATAATCGATATTTATTGACTATAACCCACTTGTTACAAGTGGATTACAATAGTACAATCAAAGCACCGAAGCAATTTTGGCAGAGTATCGACATAGAGAGGCAAAAAAGGTCTATTTTCTATAGGTCCAGGGTCACTATTTATAGGTATAGGCAGCAAATATCTTGCCCAGATCTTGGAAAACTTCTCCTCTCACGTGGGTGGACCTACGAGATTGAGTTCAGGTGATGTCAAATCGATTTGGAAGCGATACAAATTGAGTTCGTATCGATCCATAAATGGTCCTTTTGGGCTGAACTTGATCAAGTACATTCTTGAGGTTGTAGGCAAGCTCCTATGAATATTTGGTGTTATTTGGACTTGTAGATCTCGAGCTATGATCGATGCAAGTTTGTATTTGTAAAACACTACCGAGTTTGTATTGGTACAATTCATATCGATGGCTTCGTGTCGCTTCTAGTTCGCATCGATCAGGAGTCGTGGCGCTATACTTCTGGATCGACCTACTTTTCATGGCGAGTGACCGAGTCTTCTTCTCGAACGTGTTCTTATTCGTATCGACCAAATTCATTCTTTTCATGTCGATGGTTTCGTATCGGTATTTGAGATTACTTAGCATCGATCATTCCTACTCATATTCGTATTGATATGAACTCCAGCCCTTCGTATCGATTGAAGGCCGATTTTGTATCGATGTCATTTGTTGGTGGCATGTCTCTTATCGACTGTTGACCGATCGATGCAAATTGTGTAAATGAATACGAGTTGGTTGGATCGATGCGAAACGCCCTCAGGTGATGGATACGAACTAGAGTATATGTGATGGATACGAAGTGGTGCCTTTTCCATGGATACGAACCAATGCTCATATGATGGATACGAAGCAACATGCACTTGATGGATGCGAACCAGAGCTCATATGATGGATACAAAGCAACGTGCACTTGATGGATATGAACAGATATATTTCACTTGAGACTTGATCGATCCATAACTTGAGCATATGAATTCCGATTGACTTGAAATTTGGGATGTTGACTTTTATAGCTTTGTTTGTCATACCATATCAATTGTAGCTTGAGTCCGAACTCGGACAGAATTCACTAGTATCCATAGTAAACGTGTGTATAACCGATCTTCGGGACATACTGTCCTTTGTTTCCAGTTAAGTTCTTAGTGTCACGACCTTGCCAAAAGGTGGGATAACACGAAGAAATATAAACTTGGCCTTATGATTTGAATGCCTTACAATGTAGATATTGATTTATGATAACTTAACCCTAAGCAAACACAAGATGACCATGATAGTTATATATGATATGATAACTCCAGATGAATATGGGTTGATTATGATTTATAACTAACACTTAAACAATGATTAAAGTCTTAACTATGATGGTTCAGAACAACCTTTGATTTGCATATGAATCCGAAAGAACCAGATGATTCATCACGATTAGAATTGATAAATAGATGGAGAGCTTGATTACTAGAGGTCAACTACTGGTGAAAATTGTTATTGAGCAAAACACACCTAGCATTCATAAGACATACTTTTGGGGTAGGAGGCAAGTATCAGGACCAAATTTACCATCATCTTAGAATAGACTCAAACATATGAAAATGGACTGCAAACTGATGTAGGAATAAGTCAAGGGCTTGGGAGATGTCAAGATTGAAGAAATAAAAGATTTGGTCAAGTTTTTAAAAATGCAAATTAGCTTGGCACCGACATGATTCATGTTGGTACCGACACGATTTTCACAAATATGGTTTACATCAACATGATTATAACTATGTAGAATGATGATATAAACAAATTCATGAAGTTTGATGAACTTTTGGACAACAAAATTATATCGGTATAACATGATTTGGTTGGTACCGACATGAATTTAAGTCTTGGAATGACAAGAGATGGATGGAAGGAGCTCAAATATGAAGAAAAACTGTTTTGAATGCTTAAGTTTATGCCAGTGTCGACCTAATTCAAGTCGGTACCGATCTAAATTTCTTTGTGATATTCGTATAGCATTACTTGTTCTGTCTACCGGATATTCGAATCTTAGAACATGAGATCTATGCTGGAATTTTCTTATAAATATGAAGTTACCTACAACAAGAAATAGGATTGGCACTTAGATCTAGAGAGCAATCTTCTTTTTCCTTAACTCTAAAAACCTCTACTAAAATTGAGATCTATTAGACAGATTAAATTTAGGTTGTAATATTTGTATTTCGAAAAAGAATTGAAAGGATAATAAGATTAAAATGGATGTAAGCCTCAGATTTGCCGAACCACTATAAATTTTCTCGTGTTTCTTAATTTATTTTGTCAGGTCTCTCATTCTAATTTCGTTTTGGAGTGTTGTGCCATTTTTTGGTGCAACAACTTTGAAAATACAATAAACATATTTGGAATATTTTGATATTTATTAATAAGATTAATAAATCATATAAATTAATTTAATAGTTAATTAAATCAAGGAATATGCATGTATAATATATATATATATATGTGTGTATGTATGTATGTATATGTATATGTATATATGTTACATTATCAGGAATTGTTTGAGATGATGTAAGTATATACGTATATGGTAAAATAATTCGAAATTAATATTTAATTAAATTATCTAATTAAATAAATTTATTAAATTTTAATTAACAAATGATAAAATAAATATATATATATAGATGTATATATATAACCCTAAATGTTATGGTACGCATATTTAATTAAAATGTTAATTATAAATAGTATTTAGCTAATGTATGTACATAAGACTATTATATAAGCTAATTAAATTATAAAAGTTACATATAATTAAACTTACGTAGTGTATAAAATAAAGTGGAATAGAAATAAAACAAAAAGACTTAAGGGTTTAGGCGCGCATATACAGTATGTATACGTGATTTCTAATGCGTCTGACACTGGAATCACGAGGGTATTTTATAAAAAAATACATTATTCCATAAATCAATATAACTTGGTATAATATATTAAAGATTATGACATGTTAATAATTGTCCTCTACCATTTATATATTAATAGATTACATGCATGCTTCTTAGTTATTGAGCTTTCTTTAAGCTAAGGATGTAATGCGTAGTACTATTAATATATTAAATAGACAACGTAAGATAATTGCACATATTTGTCGAGCTTTCCTCAAGGTATATGAATTATACTTAGAACATCATGAAATGGTGGGTATCAGCGAATAGTCTCTCGACTTTTGCTAGGTGCACAAAGGTACAAAGGTATGAAGTCGCAAAACTAATTTGGAAAGTAAAGCACATATACAAAGGTAGATGTAACTAAAGATACATCTGGGATAAAGAGAGTGAGTGGTCATTTCCACTTCATAAGGAAACATAAGAAATGTGAATTATAGAATAATATCTTACATTGGAATGAAAATTATGATTTCTATTCCAAAATGTACTTTCTATATAAAAAAATGTTTTTTTTTTGAAATTTATTCTTTTAAATTCAGGATATTGGATTTGAAAACTCTCGATCGTAAAATGGTAAAACGGGAACAGTAGATGGAATAAATAACATACATTAAGCGGTTAAATAGACCTTCGTATTTCATATGCTGTTATAGTAATGGAAGAAATAGAGGGAGCTTGCCATATGACACTTATTGGTTGCATCAAGTTATAAAAATCATTTTCATAAAGCGTACCACACATATTTGTGAAATAATAATTGTTTTTTAGTTCAGACTAAAAAATGGATATAATTTTATTCCAATAAGAATATTCATTATAAAATCTACAATATCGGTATTATTTGCATAACAAAAGTGTGGTATTATTTGCATAACAAAAGTGATGCATTAAAAAAACAAAAGTATTTATTTCAATTATTTTGGAGTTATAGACTAAGCCGTGTTTTGAGAAATAATGTCCGACACTTGAATCATGAGGGTATTTCATAAGAAATACATTATTTTGTATGTCGATATCAATCAATATAATATATTAAAGATTATGACATTTTAATATAAAGATCTCCTCTACCATTTATATATTAATAGATTACTTTATGCTCCTTAGTTGTTAAGCTTTCCTTAAGCTAAGGATGTTATGTGTAGTGCTATTAATATATTGAACAAACGTGATCTGATAATTGCACTTTGTTAAGCTTTCCTTAAGTTATATTTACTATACTTAGGCCATCGCAAAATGGTAGGTATGAGCGAATAATCTCTCTTTATTTTTTGAGCTTATCTCAAAGTAAAAATGAGATTAGGACAGGGAATCACGGTTTATGAGTTGTATATGAAACAACAGATAAGGAGTTATCCATCAAATGTGGACTTATGATTTGTTGAGCTTTCTTCAAGGTCAAAATCCCAAGGCATACGAGTCCTAATACCCAATAGAGAAATCGAAAATTTTCCATGTTTTCTTTTAGATTTTGGAGAAACATAAAAGTCTAGTGGGAGCCTTATTAGAAAAATGGATTGATAACATTTAACCTTCGTAATATTATAAGAACATTTTCTATATAAAGTTATAATGATCTACGTTGATAAATTTGTGCAACTAATATAAGTTATAAAATGTTTAGCAATTAAGGTATACAAATGAAATATAATTAAAGACCGATAAAAGAAATATAAAATATACTTATTAATAAATATTGTCTGCATGCTATTATCTCAATACCCATGCAAGCACCTAATTTTATAACTACTAAATACATTCACAATTGATCAATTATGTGTTTATTTGATCAAGGCTAGTATTGTCTTTTAAGTTTTGAACTCGTAAGCGGTACAAGAAAATAGACATTTGATCCATATTCAATCACATACAAAGGTTATATGGTAAAAAGTTGTTGTTCGTAATCTACATAACTTTGATGGAATTGGTTTATTGGAATAAGCAAATAAATCACAGTGCAAGATCGTGTATTCAATCTAATCAATTATAGTAAGGATTTCATTTGAATGGTTCTACCATTTTGGAATGGAAAGCAAATGTGCGAAGATAGATGTAACTTATGGTACAGTTGGGATGAAGAGAGTGAGTGGTCACTTCTGCTTTATAAGGAAACATCAGAAATGAGAATTATAAAATAATATTTGATACTTTACATTAGAATGAGAAATACTATATCTATTCCAAATTGTATATTTTTAATAGAAAATTGTTTTCTATGAAATATATTCTTTTATATTTAAGATATTTGATCTAAAAACTCTTAACTGTAAATTGATTACAATAGATGGAATAAATAACCAATATTAAGTGGTTTAATAGACCTACATATTTCATACACTATTATAGTAATGCCACAAACAGTGGGAGCTTGCCATATAACACTTATTGCTCGGATCAAGTTAAAAAATCAATTTTGGAAAGAATACGACATGTTATTTATGAAATAATAACCATTTTCAATGAAGATTGAAAAATGGACATAGATTTATTTCAATATAAATATTTATAATAAACTATAATAGTGGTATTTTTGCATAATAAAAGTGATGCATTGAAAAAACAGAAGTATCTAAAATTATTTGCAATTGTTTTGGAATTATAGACTACGTTGTGGTTCTGAGAAATAATTATGATTATATTAGTACGATTCAAATGATATTGGTTAATTATATCTCAAACAATCAAGGGCAAAACGTTCATTCGGTAGGAGTATCAAAAGAGTTGGTGAACTTGTGGAATCATATGTATAGATGTATGCAATAGAAAGTTCCAAAATGGTTCCAACTCTACTGCATTCACCAATGAATTATCGCAGACATGAACATGTGTATATGACACACATGTGATATGTTAATGATGAGTTCGTAGAATATAAAACAGAAGTAAATAAAATAATGTATGATAGAAATTAGTCGATTTGATCGGATATGTGAGTATATTGGAAAGAGTTCTGAATGTACCTAAAAATTGAATAAAGATTCAATCACAAAAGTCACTCCTCTCTATGATACAAAATGATGTATTGATAAGGAGCAATCGAACTTTGTTGAACGAAGTACGATTAATTCTTAGCGAAGTTGAGTTAACTTCTTTCTATTCTTAGCGAAGTTGAGTTAACTTCTTTCTATAAGGTTATGTAATTAGAAATGATACACAGGGTTAAAATTAATTTATCTGAAGAATGCTCTATAAATCACACAAAATAAGGGTTTATAAGCAACCCCAACATATCTTAGGTCAGTTAAGTGGCAGACTGTACAGGATGAAAGACGACGCATAATGATTGTCTGTGAAGGTTCTTGTATGAGTCACCCTAAAAGGATTTTGAAAACCGTTGTCATTGGATGACCAATTTATATTTTGAACATAAGTTTTGTAAACTAACATCAAATCAGTTTAATATAAGGTAATTCATAAAATGCTTATGAATACCTATTATGTTGCACTAAGAAACAATTATTGTTTCAGGAATACTGACTGTAACACCCTTAATTTTTGTTTAGCATTATTTACAGAATTTAATTAGATAAATAAAATAGAATAATGTGTGCTCATAAGGAGAATGAGATTTGTTAACTAATTTAGGTCAAAGCTTAATTAATCAATTAATAAAACTGACTTAAAACATGGAATAGAGAGGGATTAATTGGAGAGGAATAATGAGAATAACTCCTTATTTCGTTCCCTCAACCCTTCAACTCTCATTTATTCTTATTTCACTTTCTAAAATAAAAATCAAAGCATAGAATAAGGTCAGCCATAACCTAGAGAAAGAGAAGAGGAAAAGCTAATGAATTTAAAGGGAAAAGCTTGGGGAATTAATATACATCGAATCTCAATCTCTCTCTTACCTAATCTAAGGTGAATAATAATTAATATCCAATTTTCTTATGTTTATTCCTGGATTTATGATTGATTTCCAAATTGATCGTGGTAATATGTCATTTTTGGATTGATAATATCATTATGGGATTGAATGATGGTTTGTTGGAATTTGATGAAATTATTAATGGATTTTAAAAGAAAAACCTAAGTTTTTGATGTCCTATTGACTAGAAATTTGAACACGTTATGAAAAACATTATTCTGAAGATGATTTTTCAATTTCATTATTTTTCGAGTTCATATAAATATTTTATGAATTTCATAAGATAAAATTATATATTTTGGGGTTTTAGTTATTAAAAATAATTAACCTAATATTTTGGTACTAAAATTTTATATATGGAAGAATATGAAAATTTTGATTTTTTATGATTAATGGGGAATTTTCCTTAGTGGTTATGATTTTCTATGATTTATTATTCCTAAAAACTGTGAAATTATTATAACTTAAATATGTAAATTATAAGGCTTTGCAAAGTTATTTGAGAAGGTAGAACGCGATCTAGTAGTATTTCTGAAAAGAATGTGAAAGGTATATTTTTATCCAATAACAATTTGACATGAGGCAAGAGTTAGTGGAAAGTTTATTTTTAAAGAGAAACAAATCAGATTTCAACTTTTTTTATAAAAATGTCATTATAGATATTCAACACCCCTACTTCATGCATACTCGACCTTTATGAAGGATGGTATGTGGAATAAATACTCGATAGTTATAGGAGGTAGACACAATAACTACGAAGACTAATGCATGTGATAGTCATTCGATAGCTATGTGATGTATCAATTTTCATAGAAACTCCGCACCATATGTTTTTAGTGGGTTGATGTCTCTTTGAGTGTTAAAGCTCGACGACCTTAGGGATCAGAGACTCAACAGCATTCTTTTTAAAGTTTGACACCTTCTTGTTTTAAGGGGCTCAACACCCTCGAGTATAGAGGCTTAGCATCCCTAGCTGTTTTAAACTCAAAACCTTATGTCTTTTATTGACTCGATACCTAAGGTTTCTTGCGGCACGATAGCCGTTTGTTTTATAAACTCGATAGCCATGTTTTTATTGGTTCGACAACTATGTTTTGGCACCATGAAAGCCTTATGTTTTACAAACTCAATAACTATATTTTAGAGGCTCGACATAGAGACTCGACATCCTATTTTAGTGGCATAACAGCCATATGTTTTGTAATCAAATAGCTTTGTTTTAGAGGCTCGAAAGCCATGTTTCCTAGAGGCTTGATAGCCTTGTTTTGATAATGAATGTTTAAAAGCTATGTAAATATATAGCAGTGCTTTAGAATAAGATTTTTGGCTATATAATTGGGGTTATGTTTTCGTTATTTTAAGGGTTTTTTAAAGAGATTTATTAATTCTAGAGATCAATATTTTCAAAGAAATGGAATAATGTTTTAGTTCAATTTTATATGGATTTTTCCGAAGGAAATTATTACATAAACCTAAGTAATTTTGTGCGGATGTGGCTATCTATTGAAGATATTTTGATGGATGATGTTATATGTTTCTGTTATCATTTAATTAGCTGAATTTTCATACTTTATCATTTGTCATACTCAATTATTCATTACCCAACCTTGCATCTTGGGACTTAGGAACAGAATTGCCAGTTAGGTTGTTCCAATGGTGCGTATAGTTAGACTAAACTCCTTAGTGAGTAGAATTGCATTTAGAAGATCAGATGGATCAATTGTGTTAGAATGCCTTAAACTGATCAAAAAGATATGACCCATGGATTCAAAAATCCGTTAAGTTTTAAGTTGGACCGGTGTAGGGTCACGCCCTATGCTTCAGCTGTTAGCCCATGGTTGGTAAAGGTCCGTGATTCCAGTGAGTAGGGCTTTATCAGCAGTGAGACTAAAAGATGTGTGCACATAGAAAGGGACACATAGCTCTATATGCTCATAGAATTGTTTATTGCCTCCTAACCGTATTTGGAGGCCCCAACCGTATTTTGGGATTTTGGTATCTGTTCGTTTTCTTTTAACCATATTTAGAGACCTCCTAATCGTACTTGGAAATTTTGGTATATCTAGTTATTTTGGCCTAAGTTAGTAAGATAATATATTAGTTGGCTTATGAAAACTAATAGGTTCATAGTGAACTTAGAAAAATTATGATTTGAGACAAATAATCAATTTATGGGTCGGGTCAACTTTAGGAATGCATAACCCTATAATGATAGACTAGTTACAATTACCTATATTACATGCATATGATTATATTATGTTTTGTTTTAACCATTGTGGTTGTAGGTTTATGACATATGTTCAAATCGACATATTTGATAAGATACTAGTGAGAGGAAAACCCTTTACGTTCTATGGTGTGGTCTCATCATATATATTTTTTGGTTTGAGATGGTATATTATTATTATTCACATTAGACGTTTTTCTGACTGAATTTTTTATTTTCCCCCTCAAATTCTTAAGTACTCATTTGAGTAATTCAAGAATAGGGATTTCGGATTAGATGAATAAGCTTCTGAAGATGTGCAAGTGGCAACCTAATATTATGAGTTAATCTACATTGTGTTGTTTGACGCTTTTCTTTTTTGGAATGGATGTAATAACAAGATTATAACTGTCAAGTAGTAAGAGTCTAATTACCCAAACAGGTATCTTCATATGTTACTCTTGAATATGTTTGTTTTGTTACATTTTCTTTCAACATGGAATCGATGGGATTATGCAATGAATGTGAAATTTATTAATGAAATGTATTTTTAAATTTTTTCATGTTCACGTGCTCTTGATGTTATAGATACAATTAACTGATTTCATTTTGTCATCAAAAATTAATACTATGGATGGCTGCAGCTTCCATAGCACTTAGTTTTAGGCCTCAAAATAGGGCATGTTACAACTTGGTATCGGGGCATAGGTTTATATAAAATTAAAAGATTTTATGAAATTAAACTTAAAAGATTTTGAAAACATAATCCTAATAAATCAAATAATAAGATTGGGGTATGGGATAACACTATGGTTACGTACTTGTTATTTGTTATACATAAGTACGTAATCTATCTCTATTCTTTGTTCCCTCTTGGACCATTCTTTTGTACCCTACGAAGACTCGTATGCAAATTATGAAAAAGCAAGTATGGAAGTAGGAAATGGAAGATTGAATCTAGGTGGAGAAAGCACCACAACTAATGGAAATGTTCAACCCAATATTAGAAGGAATATAAGTCGACAAGCAAATGCTGACCAAAATGCAAATACTAATGTGAATGTTGGAACCCACCAGTAGATATGGGGGATATGTATAAGTTCTTTGTGAATATGATGCAAGCTGGACCTACTGCTGGTTTAGCGGGAGGAAACGCTGGTAATGCAGGAGGTGCTAATCTCGATATACCTGCTCACAATAATTATGCCGCGTTGAGTCGAGATTATACCGGACTAGGAGGAAAACCTTTTATAGGAACGGAATATGTCACTGAAGTTGCGAATTAGTTGTTGCACCGTAAAAGGATCTTTGTTGGCGTAGGCTTGAATGATGAGCATAAGAGAAGGTTAGCGTCTAGACAGTTGCAAGGTGCTTTTTTGTATTGGTGGAGCGGTGTGACTGTAGGAGTATCAGAGGTGAATTTGACTTAGGCTGAATTTAGAAGGAGATTTGAGGAAAGGTTTTGTCTGAGATAGCTAAATCAACTTTGCTTAGGAAGTTCATGGAATTGGAGCGAGGAGAGATGTCTTTACTGGAGTATGCAATTAAATTTAATTAAGTTCTCCAGATACGGATATGCTACTATTTATATTGTGATTAAAAGGAATGAGAAGTTCATTCATGCATTGAAGTTCGAGATTGCCAAGGCAAGAATGCCACATCTTATAGATCCATGTGATGCGGTGGTGGACATGGTGTTAAGGAATGAGGAAATGTTTTCGACATTTGGAAGTGGCAAACCTATGGACACTAAAGGTTTTCAAGATAAGAAGAGGAAGCTATTTAATAAGAAGGGAGCTCAGAAGGACGGAGCTGCCAAGAAAGGGAAGGATAATGTTTCTTGCCTTAAGTGCATTAAGAAAGGGACTTCGCTACTGAGTTTTGATCTACTGGTGGAAGAAGGTTGTGGGGAATAAGGGCATGAAGTGTTATAACTATAATCAGATGGGGCATTATAAGAATGAATGTCCAAAACCGGTCAAGGCCGATAAAGAAAATGTTTTTGCTCTGGAACCATTGGCTTCTGGACCAACTATAGAAGAGAAAGGAAAGTCAGCAACGGGAGTTATGCTTTTGATTCATGGCATACTTATTAAATTATTATTTGATAGTGGCACATCATATTCTTTTATCTCGCAATGTATGGTAGATAAGTTAAATTTAGAACTATCATACCTTATTACTTCCTTAAAGGTTGCAAATTCAATAGGAGGTTATGCAACTCTTGAGATAAGATGCGACCATTGAGAAATTGAGCTGTTAGGTCACGCATTTACCTAAAATTTACATGTGTTTGATTTTATGGGTTTTGGATTATTTTGGGTATGGATTGGTGTAGCGGCATAGATGATTGTTTGATCAGTTGAGTGGAGCCAAGGTGTTTTCACAATCGGATCTTGCAACAGAGTTCCATCAATTAGAAGAGGTAGAGGAAGCACTCTATTAACTGCATTTTGAACAAGATATGGTTGGTATGAATGGTTAGTCATCCCCTTTGGACTGACCAATGCACCTGTTTACTTCGTGGATTTGATGAACTGGATCTTCTATGGGAATTTGGAAAGATTCATGTTAGTATTCATAGATGACATTATGATATATATTTTAAGAATGATCGAGAACATGGGATTTATATTAGAATAGTGGTAGATACATTTTGGCAGCATCAACTAAAAGTGAAGTTTTCAAAATAATATTTTTGGAAGAAAGAAGTGAAGTTCTTTGGTTGCATAGTTTCAGAAAAAAAGGGTTATTAGTAGATCCAGCTAAGATTGAAATTGTTAATAATTAGAAAAGACCTGAGACTGTGATCGAAATAGGAAGGCTTCTATGATTAGGTGGCTATTATTAGAGATTCATCAAGGATTTCGTCCGTATAATGGCACCTATGACTAAAATGACAGGGAAGGACGTAAAGTATGTTTGAACCGATACATGTGAAGAAGCATTCTTAAAGCTAAGACATTTATTGACCATGCGTACGTATTAGTTGTTCCAGATGGATATCAAGATTTAGTTATGTATATTGATGCATGTGGGACAGCATTAGGAGCCATGTTAATGACAAAAAGGTAAAGTGATTGCATACGCTTCCCGACAGCTTGAACCGCATGATGTTAGATATCTGACTCGTGAGTTAGATTTGGTAGCGATGATCATTGCTTTGAGAGTGCGAAGATATTGTAAGCACTCCACCAATGTACCTATATTATTCAAGAGTATTACTCCCTGTAATACTGTCAGATAATATGAAGAGAGATGTTTTATGAGGTACACACATGAATATTTCCTTGGACTAACATTGGTATGTGTTAAAACATCAAATAAATAACTCACAGTATATACATGGTATTGATACAAAACAATAAACACAAGTGCCTCCGAGACAGAACAATACACAATATACTATAACTAACAGAGAATATAGAGTCAATCTTAGCAATAACATAGTGTGTGTGTGTCTATATATATATATATATATATCACATAAAGTTCTGTATAAATACAAAATATCTTAAAGGATATATGTCTCACTGTAATGTAATAAACTAACAATATACAACTTAATATCACACACACAATGAATCAATGTTATACTAATATCATACAACATCCTAATATAGATCTCTTCTAAAGATCAATAAAATAAATGTTGGCCAAGTTGTCCCGGTACTTGAAATGTCCTGGACTGGCCCCGGCATTAATAAATAACATACGGGTCAGACTACGTCTAATCAAGTATCATAATAGGTAACTCGATGTAACAGAGAATAATAATATGATAACACTAACAAGAATATCATCACATTAAACTGCATGTCAATATACATACAGATATGGAAACGTTTACCTAGAATATAAGTATGATATTAATAATAACCCATAAGGCATCACGTCTCATAAGTATTCAAATAATATAAATCAATCTTCTCTAAAATCCAAAAGAAGTCATCACCCACATGAAAACATATCAAATCAGAAATCACATAATTAATACAAATGGGTGAATCACACATATCCAGAAATCATTCATCAAATCAAAAAATATCCATGAATGAGATATTACCAAGCATATCAGGCTTGCATGAAGCACTGCCCAAGTATATCTCTCAATCTCAATAAAAATCATTAATATGGATAAAACAAGATAGGCTGCCTATCAACTGAGAATCCACTATGCTCTGGATATGTATCACAGGTATAATTTCATCTCCTCATATATATACTATCTAAAAGTATCGTGACGAGAAATGACTGTACGACAGACATAAAGTCCCAAATAGAGTCGTATATATAACAATATATGGCACTTAGCCCACATTAATACTACAATGAGGTATATCAATCATAATGCTAATCTACTACTCCATCAGTACCAGAAGGGAGACTGATAGCACTAAGCAAGCTCCAAAGACACTAAGTCTCTACAATCTTTAGTTACCTCTCAGTCATGGTGAAACGTATCCATTGGTGTGCTCATCGACATGAGGACCTTAAGTCACAACACTTAAATGCCCTTGTAGGTAACAGAATACTGGCCTAGTAACTTAAGGAGCTAATGCACGCATACAGGTAGAGTGTGTGTGTGTGTACAAGGTGTCACGGATTTGGGGTACGATCCCACGATCAGGCCGCCAAGGTGGATACTGGCCATCTGGTCCTCTCCATCATACATAATAGGAGTACATCGTAATAGTGGCATGTAAAACCAATAATATAGATCTGAAGTCTCACAACAACTAGCCATATATCACTATGTATCACCTCGCATTATCCACTCCATTCCCGCCACGTGAGTGTCATCTACTTAAAATGAATAATCGAATAAATATTACAGCAGCATCCCATACACTACGTGATACTCAAACATTTATTCGCCGCCTATAAAGTACGCTCAAACTATCTAGTATTTCTATATAATGAGTCCAAAGAATAACCAAAAAATATTACCGATTGCCCTATCCTATGGTATTATAACTCCGTGTATTCAGATTTCCCGCTACACGGAACTAAATATCATAAGATCATATCAAAGATGTCATCACCGTATCATATCAAATCGCTAACCAAATCAATATCAATGGCGAATCACATATATCATTAGAATTAATATGTAGAAGATAAGAAGCCAGAAGTTAGGAACTAATATAAAAATAGATTATTCAAATAGATATAAATAAACAATTTAATACATAATAATGGAATACGCATGACTTATAGTTTTATATAACAAAATTAACACTTAAATTATGTACGTATAATCAAAAATAAATATATAATTAAAAATTAATGAGACAATTAATAAAACTCAAATATAAGGCTTTTTGATATAATAAATAATGAATTTCTCAATCCTTTATAAAATTATAATAATAATAATATTTAGTATCCATAAATAACATTAAAAATCACTTTTCTTTCATTCAATAATCCAAATGATTTGAATACTAAATATTACATATAACAATCAATTCATAATTTTGTATAACTAAATACTATTTTAAAACAGTTTTATAAAATATTCAAATCAATTAATATACATTCATAATCAATTAAGTATATTTTCAAGATAAATTATATATTAAAATTCCATTTTTGTAATCGAAAAATATCAATTAAATAACATTCTCAAAAACCTAAGTTATTATATAAATTAAAATCTCACACTTTTATAAAACGATAATTAAAGATTATTTAAGTAATATAATTAAAATCACTTTATTAATTTGTTGAACTTAGGTTTTCGTTCTTATTTAACATATAAACATATAGATATTAGAGTTCAAATATATTTAACTTATATTTAATATGGTTATTTAGTCAGTTTTAATTAAATATCTAACACGACATCCAATTTCTTTCTTCCTCCGTTCATCTCTTCACTTTGACTCCTGCGCCCTCATTTCAACGACGTCTTCTCCTGCATGTCCATCCCTCATCCCGAGGTACGCTTACTCGTCTCAGGTGGTTCTCTGATCGGATCTGGTCATAATTTTTGCATCTCGAACCTTCCCCTTTCCGGTCAACCACCCCATATTCCGCCTCTGATTGTTATCCCACCTTTTGTTCCACCTATGGCAACTCGTATCTCTCCACCTTCATCCACCAATCAAGCAATGATTTTGGTTCCCCTCGAACGATTCATTAGCCCCGTCTTCAGATGTCAATATTCTAATTTTTGGAATAACTATTAGCTCAAACCAGGTTAATTCCTCCTCTCTCTCTCTCCCACCTTTATTTGAAACTGCCGCCAATGGGAACGTTGGCCAATGGACTAAAACTTCGTTGCCAGTATTTGGTGCATCCATTAGTGAGATAGAATTTGCTGATGTTGATTTTGTAGTTGGTAGAAATGCTGATGCTGGATTTTTTGATATTGGTAATATCAGTGGCATGGATGTAAGCCCAAATGATGTTTGGGGAAATTGGATTCCAGAAAACTGTCACCTATTCCAAATATGCAGCCTTTCCCTATTGAGGATGGTCTTAAGTTTCCTGCACGTGTCGAATCTACGAAGTGGTCTTCATTATTTTCTTTATTGTCGATAAATGTCGGGATCTATTTCCCCTATTCTTTTGACGCTGTAGAGACCGATGGTGTAATGACCCCTCCTATTGAAGTTTTGCAAGCGGGAGATGATTATTGTTCATTATTATTTGATTGGCTTTTTCTTAAACTTTAACCCTTCCTATTATGCATGGAATCCTAGAGGTGGCCTAAAAGTGCATTTTGATAATGCAATGTTCTATTTCAAATTCTTGAGAAGTGATGAAAGACAACATGTTCTTGAATACAACCAGATCCTTATAATGGAAAGCCTATCATTATCGCTATTTGGAGTGCATCGATATACACGACTAAGGAACTTGTGCTATGTGTTTCAGTCAGGGCATACTTTTCTCATATTCTTTCTATTTTGCAACCCATGTTTGGGATAGACTGGCTTATCAGTTTTATTGGCAAGGTTAAATGTTTTGATTCTAATACTGTAGCCAGAGAAAGATTAGTTTGTGATAAAGCTCTGATTGAGATCATTCCTGATAAGCCTTTGCCTTAAAAGCTTAAGGTTAGGATTGCTGAGGGTCATGATGCCGAGGTATAGGTTGGATATAGTTAGAAACCTGAATATTTGGGTGACTTGCCAATGTTTTGGTCACACTTTGGAGGTTTGAAACTATGTTCTATTCCCGATAAGACAGCATTATCACATCCTCTGCGTAGAATGTGGGTTCCTAAGTCTAGGCCCACTACTATGCCTGTTAATATTAGGGTTGATTTTGACTACTTCGTGGGTCCCGTTGATCGTCCCACTTTGGTGACTAGTCCTGCGGTTGCTTTGGTTCCTACTTCTCCTACAAAATGAATTATCTATTAGAATCATCATGAACGACATTGGATTCATGCACCTTCTGAGCTGAGATTCATGCACCTTCTGAACTGATATTCAATCCGAAATCCGCTGGCTACCATATGTATGTTGAAGAGGAAGGAAAGAAGTGTACCTTGATTTATCGTGTAGAGGGGGATGGTTTGACCTTATCAACTATTGGAGAAGATGATGAATGCGACAAAATTATCTTGGAAGATGAAATGTGGGATGTGAAATATTTATACTCTCTAAATTCAATGAGCTATGTGCATAACCTGGCTTTGCTATTTACTAGTTTTTCTCATGATACAGGGCATGTTGATGATAACAATAGTGTAGATAAGGACTAGTTCTTTGTCTTATAGTAGTATAGGTGCTTCTGCCTATTTCCTGTACTTATCTTTTCTTACCTGCTCTGGTGATTGTGTCAAGCACCTGGTTTAAATGGATATTAATAAAAGTGGATGACCACTTCAAGTTGGTTAACCTTGCTAAAAAATATAAATGGTTATTTAGTATATTTTATATTTTAATATACATTTAATTATGTACATTAAATAAATAAATATATATAACCAATACTCATACAACTCATTTACTATAGTTAAGGAATTGCATGAAAAAGCACATAAATACTTCCATTTAAAAGAAGAAACAAAACACATAGTATTATAAAAAAACAACAAATGCAAGCAAGACAAATGACAAGAACACATAACGATGCTACCAGGAGCAACAAAAAGGTTTCTCAAAGCAAGACCAAAACAGCTAGTGTATAAACAAATACAACACACACATATACTTATGCTAACGCACTCACGCATATATAAAACTCACGCACACCAACATAGGCATTCACACATATGCATACATAGGACACACACCCATACATCAGCACTCTCAAAAGGACATAAACACAGTCCTATTTGCACAATCACATGGATACCCATAAACTTAAATGCATCTGCCAAGATAAAAATTAATAATAGTAATTTAAAGAATAATAAACCCAAAGATGCATAGCTACCTGGTCATGTACACATACTCCCACTCACATACAACATACACACTCATGCATATAAACACACATGGGAAAGAAAACACAAAGTAGCAGCAGGAACACCAGGCACTGCTACACAAAACACCTGAAATTCATGCCCCAGATTGTAGCATGGGTCAACGATAAGCGTTCGACTAGAGCTTATGATGGGTCGACCTATAGAGCTCGACCATGGAGGAGGAAGGGTTGACTTATATTGGTCGAACCTGATACATTCCTTCCCTTTCGATCATCGTTTCCCCACTCAATTCCTCTCAGATTTAATGCAAGTACAATAGATATACATTAGTACAATCCAAAATCATAACATATAAATATGAATTACTTGAATTAAACATGGATTTACAAGTAAAAACTCACCTGTAAACACGTGTTCTTCATCTTCTTTCTCACTCCATTTCCAACTATGCATGCACACACAACCTTCATTGCAACATGAATCACTTTGCTCCATAGATGTAAATGAGAATGAAGATTCATATTTTAAAATTTGATACTTTATCTTAATTTATATAATTTGATTTTAATTTTTGAAGTGGAATTTTTTTTCTATATTTGCTTCAGGAAATGAATAACAGACTGTGCAAGTGAATCCTTTAGGGAGAAGGAGAGGTATCTAGAAATAGATTTAGGCTTGAAATATCTGGGCTTGGGTTGATTGAGTTTAGGCTTTTAACAAAATAAGTGAACACATATATATGTGTGTGCACGCGCACGCACGCACATATATGTATGTGTGTGTGTATTCTTTTAGTTTTTATAAAAAATGCTATTTAATTTGAACAAATACAAATCCATATATAAAAAATCATTTCTTCTCTCAACCCATATTCTATTTCGATTACATTACCATTCATAAAATATCATCTTTCACAAATTTTAACGTATTTAAATTCAAATTTTCACATTAAATCCATTTATATGTAGTTTCCAAAACCCATTTTTAAATAAATCTCCAAATTCCAAATTAATTAATTCAACTACTAGTATTATCTTAAATTAATTATTTCTTAAAAATCAAGTTGTTACAGACACTATCTTTATGGAGAATGATTCGATTTATTTACAAGTCATAACTCTTTGAAATATTTATTCACTCAAAATGAGTTGAATATAAGACAGCAAACGTGACTAGTGCTTTTGGCAGCTTATGATTTTGGTATTTGAGTATAAGCTAAAGAAAGGAAATAAAGTTGCAGAAACACTTAACAAGAAACATCAGAGTATGGTGTTAGCTAAGTTAGCGGAATGGAAAGATTTAGAGGCATTGACTACTTGTGATGCGTGGTTAAAGTCAATGGTTAGTGTAACATCTCTTATCTTGAGGCCCGAAGCTAAACGTTGTAGATGCTACACTCATCCATAGTACTAACATCCGTTGATAAAATATGGTAATGTTAATGGTATCCATAATATTTGAAGCACATGAATGTGAAATAAAATCACAAATTTCAAAAACAACTTTTCTGATTACGTTTCAAATCAATATTTCATATTCAGATACATAATCTCAAAACGATTCCCAAGTTTCGATCAAATATAATTATTGCAAATTATGCCAAGAGCGATATATAAAGATGCCCCTTGGATGATCAGACTATTAAATAAATGACATCACAGTGGAATAATGCTAAATAGCTCCTTCATAGCTAGTTTTGCCTTCTGCACATGTTCGGAAGCTTATTCGTCCAACCTACTAAACCTGAAAAGTCCTTAACTTTTAGACTACTGAAATCAAATTTTGAGCACCTGAGAGTTTAAGGAAAAAGCATAAACTTCGAGTCCGATATAAAGCCTGATGTGAATGATACTATTACATCTCAATTTACTGATATTAAATAAGACCACGTTGCTTAGCGGAATGGGTTTTCCCTCACTAATATCCTTTTAAAAAGCATATCTTTTGCAAATCAAAAACATGCAATCAAGCTAATTATAATTATAACAGCAATAACATATATGCATATCAATCATGTAATCAATGGACTGTATGTCCGAACAATATAGTTTTATTAGGCCAACTATTAACCACTGGCTGACTCGGGCCTACCAAACATAACCAATAATCCAACTTCTGCTAGACACAATACTAGATGATCTGTCCTTAACTTACCTTTCTAAGAGTCAATTGAACCTAATGGTTTTGCGGGCTTACCAATAACCTGACCCTACTCTGCGTATTCATTTCTATGTGCAACATCATTTTAGTCTTACCTGTGATAAAGCCCTACACACTGGAATTTTGGACTTACTTTAGCTAAGGGCTACTGGCTAAAGTGTACAGCGTGACCCTAAACTAGTCTCACCCGGTCTTCTAATTTTTGAGTCATTTACTTAGGGTTAACTATCCCATCCAATTTTCCTTGAAAACATTTCTTTCAAAATGATTAAACTTTTTTTAAATCATACCTAAATAAGGAAAATTTGTTCTTTGTTTTATTCAAAATACTTATGCCATGATATATGCTTTACACAAAACAAAGTTGATGAAATCTAAATCAAGGGGGTTTTCTATCCCATCAAAATAGGTTAATATTCCTTTCTAACTTAGAAAACTTTATGCCTTAAGGCCAAAGCAATAATTAGAAACCTTTGTTTAAAACCATACACAGTCCCTTTCGAATTTATTGAAAGTACCCTTTCAAATATGTTACTACTTTAATCTTGAAAACATTAGGTGAAAGGCCAAAACAAAGCTTTCAAATGTATTGAATACAAACCTTTCGAAATCATCACTTACACCTTAGACATCCTCTTTTGAAACTATTTAAATAACCCTTTCGAAACACCTAAAAATAAGCTTTCAAAAGTATTGGGTTGTTATAAGAGTTTGTGGAAACATAGCTTCGAAACCATTTAAAACTATTGCTTTTGAAATCTTTGGGTTTAACATATAGTATAACTACAGGGTCATAAAGAGCAGAGGTGAAAGCAATGCTTTCGAAAACACTAATCCCAAATAAAAGAAAGAGGATAGTTTCGAAACCCACCTTTTCGAAACCATTGCCTTTTAAACCTTTTTGAAAGCGGCATTGTGAAGACGACTTCAAAGTAAAAGGCGAAATCACCCTTTCGAATACATTACTTTAAGGCTATAAAGAAAAGTCACCTTAAATAATTCAAAAGGTTTAAATGAGGTAGCATGGGTTTCGAATGAGTTCAAAAGCGACCATCCTTTCGAAAGCTTCTTTTAAAACTTAAGTAAGTGGTGACTCATTTAAAAGCTCTTTTCTACAAAAAAAGGCAAGTTGATTGGCTCGAAAGTTAATAAAGTTGGCTTCAACCCCTTCAAAAGAATCAATTATAAACAGAAGTAAGCAGTGGAGTCAATAGCTTATTAGACTAACTTCTACCCCTTTGTAAGCATGGTTTCGACACGTCCCTTCCATCTTTATCCAATGCACTCCATACCAATTTCTTGATATTATGTGCTTTGGTTTCGAATAAGTGCGAAAGGTCTAACTGGCATGTTAACGAAATCCAGCTAAGGAAGTGGCGAAGTGGTAATTCCTGACAAAACTGTTTTTATGCCTATCAAAGGAATTTATTTTCACCTAACTTAGCTTATTTTGGAAAAATGTAATTGGTTTCCATTTCTTTATCAAAATGGTTGTCTAAAAAGGCTGTCGAATTCAAGATATCAATTAACAACATTTTAACAAATAAGTCATTCCCCTTGATAAAACATATAAGTCCCCTTACTTAAATAATTTTATAACCATAATAAAATACTTAGGAAAATTTCCCAAAAATCACCATAATACATTTTCAATATGTTTTCTAACATATTTAAATTTCAGGCTCTACTTATTTATCTTAACAATTTACACCCAATATCAACTATTTTGTCTCTTAGAAAATTCATAATAAACCCACAATAATTTAGAAAATTATGAAACTTGAAACCCACTTCTAAAATAATGTTTTCGATCATATATCAAAAACACAAATTATTTGGATGTCATTTAATAGGTTTTTCAATCTAAACTTATCATAAAATCCTTATGAAACACTATAAATCATCAAAAAGCTTATATATATATATATATCCATTCAAACAAAAATAACATGACATATTATTTAAAAAGGTAATCCAGGTTAATCTTTGAAACCGAAATCATAACAACAAATGAGATGCAAGATAATTATTCATCTTAGCTTGATGTTTGTCCTTTGATTAATTTCTTCAAGCTTTCTACTTGATTCCTAGCTTATCTTCTATTGATTCTTCTTAATGGTGGCCGACTGAACTCTTAGGGGTTCTGGTTGTAAATTTTGAAATGAATAAGAAATGAAAGTAAGAAGGGTTTAGGGTGTAAGAACAAAGGCTATTCCTATTTTTCCCATATCATATTCCTTCTACTTACTTATTTCTAATTCTCTTTTTCTAATACATTCATTAAAGCACGACCCCTTATTAATTAACAAATCTCAATCCCTTAACCATCTACATTATTTCATTTAATTTATCTAATTAAATATCCTAAATAATGTTAAGCAAAAGTTCGACCAGTAATTATCAAAAGAATTGCTTCTAAAAAGTGAGATGATCCATTACTAGTTGAACGAACTAGAAGACTTGAAGAAGGAACTAAGATTGATGATTTAAAGGGTTTTAGTCCTGACCGGAATGGATGATTGAGGAAAAAGGAACGGTTGTGCGTTCTAGATGTTTGTAACCTAAGGAAGGAAGTTCTTAGGGTGTGTCATCGATCGAAGTTTACTATTCATTCCGGAGGAGCTAAAATGTATTAGGATATGAAGAGGAATTTTTCTAGGAAGGAATGAAAAGAGATGTAGGCTTATGGGTGAAACAATGTTTAAATTGCCAACAAGTGAAAGCTGAGCATCGATAACCTAGTGGATTTCTTCAACCTTAAGAAGTGCCACTTTAGAAATGAGATTCTATATCCATAGATTTTATCGGAGGGGTGCCAAGGTCGAATATGGGAAATGAAAGTATTTGGGTAGTGGTAGCTAGACTAACAAAAAATGCACATTTTATTCCCGTTAAGTCGACATGGACATCACCTAATTTGGCACAGTTATTTATGACGAATATTAAGACTGCTTGGAATTCTTATTAGTACAGGCAGTTTAAGAGATACTTTGTTCACTAGTGAATTTTGGATGAGTCTATAATAAGTCTTAGGTACTAAGCTAAAGATGAGTACCACTGACTATCCGTAAATTGATGGACAAATGGAAAGAGTTAACAAAGTTCTTGAAGACTCGTTATGGGCTTCTGTACTAGACTTTGAAGGGTCATGGAATGCCATTTTCACTTAGTTGAGTTTTCCTATCAAAGATTTGATAATCCAGCATCATTGATGCTCGACAACTATAAAGGCTGGTACATGGAATAACTACTCGATAGTTATATAAGGTGTCAACATTATAGACTCGATAACTAGAAGACTGATGCATGTGATAGCTATTCGATAGCTATGTGATGTATCAATTTTCATAGAAACTCGACACCATATTTTTTTAGGGGATCGACATTCTATGGGTGTAGAAGCTCGATAACCTTTAGGTTTAGAGACTCAACACCATTCTTTTTAAAGTTCGACACCTTCATGTCTTTATGGAATCAACACCCTCAAGTGTTGAGGCTTGAAATAGCTAAGGTTTTAAACTCAAAACCTCATGTCATTTATTGACTCGATACTTATGTTTTCTAGCAACAATATGGCCGGTTGTTTTATAAACTCAACAAACATGTTTTTATTGGTTCGACAACTATCTTTTAGCGGCATCAAAGCCGTATGTTTTACAAACTTAATAACTGTGTTTAGAGTTTTGAAATAAAGACTTGGCAACCCTATTTTAGCGGCAAAGCAGCTGTATGTTTCATAACCAAATAAATTTGTTTTAAGGACTCGAAAGCCATGTTTTCTAGAGGCTTGACAGCTTTGTTTTGATAATGAGTGTTTAAAAGTTTTGTAAAGATGATAGTGCTTTGGCACAAGATTTTTGGCTATGTAATTAAGCCTTTGTTTTCCTCATTTTAAGAATGATTTAAAGAAATTTATTTATTCTAAAGATAAATATTTTCAGGAAGTGAAATGGTTTTTAGCCCAACTTTATAAGAATTTTGCTAAAGGAACTTATTATTTAAACTAAAGTAATTTTGTGCGGATGTGACTATTAATTGAATATATTTTGGTGGATGATGTTATATGTTCTTGTTATCATTTGGTCAATTGAATTTGCATACTTTATCATGTTTCATACTTTTATATTCATTACCCAACATTACATCTTAAGACATAGGAACAAATTACCGGTTAGGTTAATCTAGTAGTGAGTATGGTCAGACTAAACTCCTAGGTGAGTAGAACTGCGTTTAGGAGATTAGATAGATCAATTGTGTTAGGATGACTTAAACTAATCAAAAAGATATGACTCCTCGATTAAAAACCAGATAATATTTTATGTGAGACTGGTGTAGGGTCGCCCTCTATGCTTCATCTATTAGCCACTGAGTCGTATAGGTTTTCCATTCTAGTGCATTTGGCTTTATCAGTGGTGAGACTAAAAGATATGTACGCATAGAAAGGAACTCATAGCTCTATATGCTTCATTGTTTGTTATCTCCTAATTGTATTTGAAGGCCCCTAACTGTATTTGGGAATTCTGATATTTTTTTGTTTTCTTCTAACCGTATTTGGAGATTTTGGTATATCTGGTTATATTTTGGCCTGAGTCACAAGATAGGTTATTGTTGGTTTGTGAAAACTATGATTTGAGACAGATAATTAATTTTATTGGTTGGGTAGACTTTAGGAATGCATAACCTTATAATGATAGACTAGTCACACTTACCAAAGTTGTATGCATATGGCTATATCATGTTTTTTAACCATAGTGGTTGTAGGTGCATGATTTATGTTCAGATCAACATATCTGATAAGATACTAGTTAGGCAAAAACCATTTCATTCTATGGCTTGGACTCACTAGAAATCTATTTTTATTTTGAGATGGTATATTATTATTTACACCAGATTTTTTATCTGGCCCGAAGTATTTTTCCCTTTTAACTCTTGGGTGCTCTTTTAAATAGTTCGGGAGTAGGGTTTCAGGTTAGATGAATAAACTTCCAGAGACCTGCATGAGGCATGCTAATATTAGGACTTTATTTCCATTGTGTTGTTTAAAGATTTACCTTATTTGAATGGATATAATGACAGGAATTATATATGTCAAGTAGTTAGACTCTGATCACCTAAGGGACATTTTCATATGTCGCACTTGGAATACGTTTATAATTATTATAGTTTCTTTGAATGTGGAATTGATGGGATTATGTAATGAATCTAAAGCTATAAGTGAAATGCATTTAGAAAAAAATTCAAATTAATGTGTCTTGACGTTATAAATACAACTAACTGATCTCATTTTGTCATCGAAAATTAATTTTATGGATGGTTGTGCATAGCCCTTGGTTTCGGGCCTCCAAATGGAGGATGTTACACCAAATTCATAGTGAAGGATTTTTTTTGAAATTATAGATAATAAAATATATTTGGATATGATTAAATGATAAAACTAATTATAAGGAATAAAATGAAATTAACCAAATCTTAATGAACACTACGCATTAGAATGTCCAATAAATATTCTTGCACATTGAACAGAAACTATGAGTTTCTTATTAATGTCGAGAATAATAAATCCTCTGACAGCCAATTGAATCATTAAGAGTATTAACACCGCCATATAGTATGATGCACAAATCCAAAAGGATTCCATGTACATTATCAAAATATGATTTGATAGTGTACTTGAAGGACTATGATTCATCGGGCACAAATGTGTCGTCAAGAGAAAGACTATTACAGTTTAGATATAGTATGACAACCTGCGCTTTTCGACATACCAACCCAAGCCTAAGGTGACTTTTGAACTTGTATCGAAGCCAAGAAGCACGAGTTGTTAGTGTAGGATCGATTTCACCCTAGAAAGGGGGTCAAATAGGGAGATGATAATAATAATAAAAATTAATGTAGAAATATATAAAATAATTGCAGCACAGATAATAGCAGAATAATAAAAGCAGAGATAGAACAACATAGATTTACCCAGCTTCGGCAAAACCCAGCCTACGTACTACCCCAAGTTTTCTACTAGAAATTATGTAGTCAGACGCTTACATACATAAACTCGTGACACCCGCGATCGACTAACCTAACTCTACGCTTAAAACCTTGCCACAACTCAGCCACTGAGTTGCGAATTCTCGAGCTATACCATTTTAATTCGTCTCCTAGTCACATGACTAGAATTTTACAAAAGTTTAAAAGAAAAATACAAAATAAAATCAACTGTAAAACCCTATATAAAATTTAAACCCAAATAGTGCTTATAAAGGCTGGCCACTTTAGTTTATATCACACAAAAAAATTATCTCCCTTAATATTCTTTTGTTTGGTCCATATCCTTTACTTCATGAATAATGTCTGCCTCTTCATGATCGTTCGTTCCACTTTTAAAAATTTAGGGCTTTGTGGAAATTGAAACGCCGATTCTAGCTGATCGATTGAATAGGTATTTTCACATTGATTGCTTTGTCGATCGATCATCTTGCTTTGACTTCACTTGGCTGCTTTAATTTGTCGAGTTCGAATTGAAAAATATTGGTATGTGATTTCCTTTATTACTCTCGTTGATATGCTTAAACTCGATTCTCTGATTGCCGATGAAGTTAGTGGTTTAAATAGGGATCGATTCCCTTAATTTCTATTTGAATATTTCATTTGAATTCGTTAGTTAATTTTGTTGTTCTGTTCGATTTTACTTGAATACATATGATATGTTTGGACTGGTTCAATTCAAATATTTTATTGATGTGCTTGCTCGGTCACCACGGCTTGAGTTTGCTTTGGATTTGGTTCCGTTCTTTTCTGGTTTGACTTTGGCCACTTTGAATTTGTGATAACATTTTGAGATGAGAACTTGACTTCGACTTGTTCAATTTTACATTGGTCACCACAGCTTTATTTCAAATTTTTATTGACTACTATTCTTTCATTTTCTTTTGAACCTTGACTTTATTACTGCAACTGGTTATGTGTATACATATATAAGTATATATGTATACATTTGTGTTTGTGAGAGAGAAAAAAATGATTACTGCATCCTTATGTTGCCATGTTACATTGAGCATTGCATCATGTACTATGGTTGCATGAACATATTGCAGTCTGCATACATCTCTGGTTTGCTTTCAGTTGAATTCTTGGTAACACTGCATATGTGTGTGTACGCATATATGTATATATATATATATGTATGTATGTATGTATACATGAGTGTAACTGCTTTGTTTTGTTCACAGGATTGAGGTTTGGTTCATTAATGATGCTCTCAGTACATGTCCATATGCATATGTCATTTTGTTTACTGCCGCATATATATACATGTAAACATGTGTGTTTGCGCATGTATATATGTATGCTTGTGATGCCTTGCTCTGCCTCCATTTAACCTGGTGGTCTGGTTTCATATATACTTTGGTTTATGTCTCTGACATGTTACATATGTATGTGCTTATATGCACTGTCATTTTCTTTGTACATGGTTCTCAAACCATGTCTCTGCTCTGGCATCACTCTAACTCTGGTTGTATTGTTTGTACATTTGCTTGGTCTGTTTGCATTTGTTTCCTTTCACTGTTCACTGGTCTTGGTACCTTTTATTGTTTGCTGGTCTGCATGAATACTTGAATCTTATTGCAGCCCTTTGTACATGTTGTACATTTGTGTGTGTACTAAGTTGTAGCCTCTGTTGCAGCTTGATTGCTTGCATGTCATTTTGCATTTTGTTTTCACTTGAAGTTAACCTGTTTTCATACTCCACTGTGCTGGTTCATTGAGCTAGCTGTTAGAAACTGTGCACATACAAACATGTATATACATACATACATACATATATATATGTATGTATGTGTATAATTATTGTGCCTATCCACTTGGTTTGATGTGAACTTGCTACTTGTGTTCATGTGGTCTGCACTTGATTCCATATGCTTGCTATTGCTTTGTACATCCTTCGATTTAAGCTTGCATTGTTTTCAGATTTCGACATTTCCTTGTATCTGACCATATGCATATGTATACATATGTTATTTGTTGTTTTTAGACCTGTTTGCATGTGCTTGTTGCATTTTGAGTATGGTCTGAAGCTTTTTGTATATGCACTTGTTACTGATTTCATTTTTACGTACTTGTTTGGCTTATCTGGTACATTGTGGTCTTGTCAACCTTTGGTTCATTTTTTTTGTATTCCATCTGCATTCTGGAATATGGTGCACTTACTGTATGCATGTGTGCTGGTTCCTCTTGGAGTCTGAGTTGTTGCATCACGGAGTCTGCTGTCTTGATTTGATCTGGACTTGGAATCATTCTTCATTTGTATGTTGTAAGTCTGGTATCACTTCAGTTTTTTATGGCAAACATTTTGGTCTCTCCACATATATGTATGTATATATGTGTGTGATGGCTATGCATTTATTAAACTTGCTATTGCATATGTAATTTTAGTCTGGTTCATCACTGTTTGATCTGAATCTTGATTTGAGTCTTGTTGTATGTTGTAGCTGATGTTGTATTCCACACATGCATATTTGGTTCCACTGGAAGTATGGTCACGTGTGTGCATAGCTTTGAGTCATTTCATGGTTTTATTTTATGGGCTTGTACATGTACATACTGCTGTCCACCTTGATTTTCTAGTCCTTTTATGCTTGCTCATCCACTTCAGTACTTGCATATTCCAGTGTGTATTGTGTAGTGCTTGTATCTCAGCGACGCATTGATTTTGTTCTATTGACTTGTCTTTTTGTACTGGTCTGTGCAAGTCTGGGTTGGTTGCTTCATGACTCGACTGTCGAGTGTGTTCTCATGTGTACACATTTGTGCACTTGTTAGCATGGTCTGGTTTTGTATTCTTGTTGCATGAGAAATTGTACCCGAAAATTTTGTGATGCTTTTTTATCGCACCTGAGTTGAATCCAGCTTATGACTCGGGTTTGACCTTGTGCTCACCTGTCCCTGCAGTTTTATCAAGTGTATATCGATGTGCACGGCCTTGTGGCATGTACAGTGATATACTGCATGTCACAAGTTGTTCGTGTATGATGAATTCAAAATAAATATAATGATGAATAACCCAAATAAACGAGGTAAATAATATTTTCGAAAACACATTTTAAATATTTTACACTGCAAAAATATTTCTTTATCAATTTTACAGCGTCCGTATTTATTTTGCAGATAATTCAGATGCTGGATACAAATTAGAATATGGGTTAAGAACAACTACGAGTGAATGAGTGATATGTAATGAGGTGTAAATGTATGTATAGTGAAAAATTGTATTATAATTTGAAATTTCATTGTAATGGAAATTGTGGATATAGTGAGAGCTTAAATTTTGTACTATTCAAAAATTGTAATAAAATATTTGTTTGAATAAAATATCTGTTTGAATTTAAATTTTATGTTATTTATTTTATTCAGCAAATTTTATTTAATTATGTGAAAATAAAATAGTACAATAACAAATACATTTAAATGAATATATTGTTGATTGGACTGATCTGTATCCTTCGGATACTGTTGTCGATTTATCAGCATTAGATATACCTTTTTCAGAAGAGGAAATTAAGAAAGCTATTTTTGATATTCCAAGTGATAAATCTTCGGGACCTGATGGTTTTCCTATTTTATTTTACAAAACTTTTTGGGATGTTTTAAAATTTGACTTAGTTAACTTGTTCAATGATTTTTATAATGGTAACTTGCAATTAGGGAGATGTAATTTTGCAAATGTTATTTTGTTGCATAAAAAAGTAGGTGCTAACAACTTAAAAGATTTTAGACCTATTTCTTTAATTAACTGTTCTATTAAAATCATTTCTAAGGTTCTTGCTATTAGACTTAGTACAAGAATGAATGACTTAATTGACTGTTCACAATCGGCTTTCATTAAAGGGAGAAATATTACAGATGGAGTGGCTGTAGTCCAGGAATATACAAATCACCGTTGTAAGAATAATATAGCCTGTGCGATTTTAAAACTCGATTTTGCAAAAGCTTTTGATTCAGTGGATTGGGATTTCCTTGTAGATATTTTTCACGCTAGAGGTTTTGGTCATAGATGGATCGGTTAGATTTTGACCTTGCTAAAAACTGGAAACTCTAGTATCATGGTTAATGGAGTATTAGGTAATAGAATTCAGTCTAAGAGAGGTTTAAGGCAAGGAGATCCCTTATCACCTTTGTTGTTTAACCTAACCGCCGATGTTTTTGCTAAAATTATTAAAAGAGCAGTGGATAATGGATCTCTAGGAAATGTTGGCAATGACATATCGCGAAACGGTATATCGGTTCTGCAATTTGCAGATGATACCTTACTTTTTTCTTCTCATCTTCCTAGACACATTATTACTCTCAAATTTATTCTTTATAGTTTCGAGGTTTTATCTGGCTTAAAAATTAATTTTGAAAAAAAGTTCAGTTTTAGTTTTAAATGATTTTGAAAATGTGGAAAACCTTGTAGCTAATACCCTAAACTGCAAAAGTATGGTCTTTCCTTTTGATTATCTTGGATTTGTGATTAGACCTTCCAAACTCAAGCGTGATGATTGGCTTATCATTATTGATAAAATTAAAAATAGGATATCTAATTGGAATGGGAGATTTCTATCCAGAGCAGGTAGGCTTGTTTTTAATAAACTCGGTTTTATCAGCCTTACCGATCTACTGGATGTCTATGCATCTGTTTCCAGATTGGATCATTGATAAAATTGATAAAATTAGGAGAGATTTCTTATGGAGTGGGGATAATATTAATAACAGCATTAAATGTCTTGTAAACTGGAAAACTGTTTGTAGAGCCAAAAAGGAGGGTGGTTTAGGAGTTATAAATTTGCGTAACATGAATTTATCTCTTTTAGGTAAATGGCTTTGGAAGTTTAAACATATTAATGATAACGCTATTTGGAAAGAGATCATTTCTAAATATTTCTATAATTGTAATATCAATTTACACCAAATGGATTATTCACTTTCCCTTAATCTTTCTAATTTTTGGAAAAACATTTTAAAATGTCATGAAAATTTTAACTTAGGAACTAAGACAGTTGTACACTCAGGAAATTGTACTTCTTTTTGGCATGATTGTTAGATTTCGATCGTGCCTCTTAAGTTTGAGTTTAAGGATTTGTATGATATCTGTAACTTTAAGTATGCTTTAATTAACGAAGTTTACACTTCGGATAATGACCCTCCTTGGAATTTCAGTTTTAAGAGAATATTAGTAGGATCAACCCTTAAGAAACTTTCTTTGCTTTATGCCAAATTAAATCTTTACAATATCGACAATGATAATGATTTTATTAGTTGGGAATGGGATAAGAGTAAGAAATAGACTTCAAACTCTTTTTATAGATTTATTAATTTTTCGGGTACTACTAATATCTCTTTTAAATATATGTGGAAATATAATGCTCCTCCTAAATCCAAAATTCACATGTGGTTAATTCTTCACGAAAAACTTAATACAATAGATTTCTTAAAGAGAAAAAACATTCAAAACGATAATAAATGTTATTTTTGTAATCTGCATCTTGAGGACATTAACCATATATACTATGATTGTCAGGACACTAATTACATCCTAACTAACACTCTTAAAATTTTCAACTTTAATATTATAACTAAAATTTTGGATTGTGAATTCTACTGGATTCATTTTAGATTCAGATTCAACAAGAATATTAGATTTTTACTAGACACTTTATTCAATATTATTAGTTGGTTTATTTGGTTTGAGATAAATCAAAGAATTTTTAATAATCATAACAGTCACTTTAACAAATTGATTTTTTCTATTTCTACATTTTGTTTCAACTGGATTTCTAATCCCAAATATAAATTAGCTAACAATATCCATGTCAAATGGTATCTTAACAAGATTAGTTATAATATTAACTTTTTTTAAACATAACAATAAGTTTTATAGCACTAATAATAGATCATTAATAATTTTCCTAGTTTAATGGATGATCTATATCTTAATCATAGCTTACTTTTGATTAAAGATGAATAGATCAGATCGGCCTCAATTTCTGCTTTCCCTTGATAGTCTTAACTAGGCTTTCACTTCATTCCTTTAAATACATATATATGTATATTTACTATTTAAATATACATATATATGTTTCATTCTAATGTTTTCCCTAGTCATGTTTCAGTTATAGGTTTAGGAGATAGGATTTCAGGTTCTCTTTTCAGGTTTCTCCTATCTTCAGGTTGCTGGATATCAGATTGTAGAGAGGCCATCAGTGCATCCTGGACTTCTTGTTGTCTTCTCCTCAGATTTTGGATTTTGCTATCTCCATTATGGAGTTCTTTTTTAGGATGACTTATTCTCCAATTGGATGCTCCTTCTTCTTGATCAGAGCCTTCAGTGTGGCCTCGCTAGTCAGTGTATCCTCTTTGGAGCTGTTGCTTATTCGCTTCTGCTGATTTAGTTTTTTTGGGCTTTCTTTTTAGTTTGAGTCCCCAATTAGTTTTATGTTCTTTCCCTTTTGTCTTTGTTTGCTCTTATAGCATCTTAATATCGAGATTCGAAGGGTGGTGTCCTTGCCAGTTTCCATCTTAGGGGTTCCGAGATTAGTCTTATGTATTTTTGTTTTCGTTACCTGCCAAGTATGTTGGCAGCTCCTTATTCATGTCATTTATATATATTCACATGTGTGCTCTTCTCTACACGTAGAGGATCACACATTTTTCTCAATATATATATATATATATATATATATATATATATATGTTTATTATCATCAAACAAAAATCATATACTATAATATTCAACAATCTCTGCATTTTGATGATAACAAATATAATTTTAAGATTTTGAACTTATTAAATGTATTTGGTCATTGATGAACTCAATTTGCTCCCCCTATTTGAATGCTTCCTCTCTACAACAAAGCTTCCCCTTCATATATGCATGAAAATAAATAAAAATATGCAAACGAACCTAGATGCAAATAAACAATAAAAAATTTGACCGTTATTTGCCAAAATCTTAACTTTTCTCTCATCCTTTTGTTATCAGTGTGATAGACATTAATACAACATTAATACCCAATCGAGTATAAATATTAAATTTCAATAAAATACTAAACAAAAATCATAAATACTCTGTTAGGCGCATATTCCACTTTAGAATGACAGGGATGATGTCGTTATATAAAACCATACAGTTGTGTCTATTTGTGGTATATTTATATCAGGAATTTGAATATCTACTAACCATGCATAACCGTTAGGGCTTTTAAATGAGATTAGTAGTATTCCCAATTTTTATAAAAAATGAATTTCAAGCATCTTCTAACCAAGCATAACCGTGAGGACTTTTAAATGGGATTAGAATCAACTTGTCTATTTAGTAATCAATTTTGATATGTGTTCCATACATGTATAACCATGAGGACTTTTAAATGAGCATGAAAGCACATAATCAAAATTCCAAGTAATTCACCCATGCATAACCGTGAGGACTTTTAAATGACAATGAATACTTTGGATGTTTTTATTGCTAAAAATAAAATAAAATAAAAATGAATAATATCCCGTTTAAAATACCACATATTGAAATACTATATTGGATTTTGATTAGCGATGGTCGTTAGAAATATGATAGAAATAGAGATGATCATGGAATTTTTACCAATTAAAAGTTATTATAAATATTGTTTAAATTTTTAAAGAAATTTACTAAATATACTATCTCAAGTCATAATATATGATTAATACAAACACTCATCACTTTTCCAATCACTATTTATCTTTTCGATAATCAGTTGGGATTCAGATCGGTTAATGTAGTTATTAAAGATCAAATTCAAAAATAATTATAAAATCAAATTTTCTAAAATGACTAATCTGAAATAAGGTCAACAAATTATTTTTTTCTGGAAGGAGTTTTATAAAAGAAAATGTCTGCTAATGGAAAATCATTTGAAATGAAAAATATGCAGAAATTTTCTTTGAAAATGTGATGCAACTAATGAATGACTTTATATAAAACACGTTCCACTAGTAATTTTTCTATCAACTAGACTACCAATGTAATCTGTATCTGAATTCCAAGGTTATCATTAGATAGATATCTTAGACCAAATCGTGGAATGTGCAACAAAATGCTATAAAATCATTTTTACAGCTTTTAAATGAAATTCTTTTGAATTTTAATTGAAACCGTGCAAATAAACAAATAGTGAACATAGTGTCAGATCTAGAAGTAGTAAGTTAAACAAATATATCCACGTATATCAAAAATCAATAAAAGACAATATCTCTTATCATCTAAACTTGCAATATCGTTAGTCCAAAGGAATCTATATGAACTAGTTTAGAGACTCTAGAGGTACTTATAGTGTTCTCGGCATAAAAAGATAATTGGTCAACAATTTTCATAATCAGAATCAAAATCAACATTTATCTCCTTATCACATATCTGGCTGAATTAAATCAGATTGTGATGCAGATTTTCAATATATCGTTCAAGATAAATGTACCGTTACCTATTTTACCTTTACGATAATTTTTCGTTGTTGGCCATTGTGATTCTGCCACCTTTATACTAGGCTAAGGAACTTTGATTTGTTGCCCGTCGTGTGCTTCGAATAGCTCGAATCTAGGTAATGCTGTTGTTCCTTAGCCTGCCACCATACCTACACGAGAAAAAAATTTATGACCTATTTGTTTTTATAGGTCATGGTTGTTAGTGGCAAAAGATTTTGAAAAATATGTTTGTGTAGACCTTGGACTATTTATATTTTTTCTTTTTGGCACCCAGATTTGTTTGGCTTTAAGGGATTTTATATTCGTGCCTTTTGGAACCCAAATTGGTATGGTTTTCACATGTTTGGGTCTATACCAACAATTGTTTTGATTATGTCCAATTTGTCTACAAGTTGTGCACTCGAATTTGACTTGATGAATTTCGCTTCTAACAAGTTTAGACTGATTATATCTAAGTCCTTTTCGAACAGTATTGACAGTTTGTTTCCCTCATAATATATTTAGCGATCTTTCTCCTTTTGAAAATTTTCCTAAAGTCATAGATAATTGTTTGACTTGTGTTTTGAGGGATTCAATTTCATTAAATAACAAAGTGCACTTTTTAATTGAATTTTCTCTCCTCGTGTTTTCACTTTCCTTAAAAATAAAAATTCCATTTTCAAGTGATTTAATTTTAATTTCTGATTTTTTAATCTCTTCTTCAAATGATGGACACTTATCACTCTTAGGGCACTCGTTTCGATAGTTTTTAACCAATTGATCGAGCCGTTTATTTAATTCTATCAAACTATCTCTTTGTGATTCAATTTAAGCGTATTTCTCCCTAAGTCTTTCAAAACGGCCATTTGCTTTGTGAAAATATAAAAGTAATTCCGAATGAGTAAGTTTTTTCGCTTGGCTCATCATCATCACTGTCAGTTGTTTCTCCTTGAAGACACAAATTTTTTTTCACTCTCACTGCCATTGCTTTTATTAGCTTCATCGGTTTCATCCCAAGTGGCTGCAAAAATTCTCCTTTTAGGTTTCTTTCCTTGGCTGAATCGATTCAAAGGGCAATTGGGTTTAATATGACCGGGTTTATTGCCTCATGACAAATGATCTCCTGCACTTCTGGGTTGTCTAGAACTTTGGCTATTCTGCTTTTTAGTTGTTGATTTAGAGTTGGATTTTCATACTTGTGATTCTACCTATTGAATTTCTTTATTAATAGTGCTAATTCAGCCGCTCTATTATCATCATCATCACTTTACGTTGTTCCTTTAAGAGCTATTGATTTCTTTCGTGTATCACCTCCTTTGCGTTCTTCCTTGAATTTCATTTCTAGCTCATAAGTGAAGCGATTTCTAATAAGTTCTTCGACTTTAATTTGTTTTAAATCCTTCCATTCTTGAATAGCCGTGACTTTGGCTTCAAAATTTCGTGGAAGGACTCTGTGGATTTGTTGAACTATTTTCATTTCTGTGTATGATTTTTCAAGAGCTTTTGATTTGTACACGAGATTGGAAAGTCGTCCATACATCTATTTGATATTTTCATCCTTGGCCGTTGTGAAGTTCTCGTATTCGCTGCTAAGCATGGCAAGGCATGATTTTTTGATTTGAGATGTTCCTTCGTGAGTCACTTCAAGCGTGTACCAAATTTAATGCGCAGTTAGACAATGTGAGACACGATCAAATTCAATTTGATCCAATGAACAAATAATAGAATTCATAGCTTTAACATTAGCATTCTGTAGTTTATTTTCAAAATTTGTCCATTGATCCATCGGTTTTATAATTTCCTAATTATTTACCACTATAGTTGTGTCCTATAACCTGTCTCAACAATATTCCAAGCATCAATGGTTTTTAGAAAAAATTTAATTCTATTTTTCCAGTAAGCATATTCACCATTGAACACAGGTGGTCTAACTATAGACTGACCCTCAGCAAAAGCATTATTAAAAGAAGTCATTTAAAAAAATTAAAATTAAAATTTGTTTCTGAAAAATCAAAATTTTAAAGCAAAAATATGCTTTTCATTCTTAGCTCTGATACCACTTATAGGATCGGTTTCACCCTAGAGGGGGGGGGGTAAAATAGGATGATACTAATAATATTAAAAATTAATGCGGAAATATATAAAATAATTACAGCACATATAATAGCAGAATAATAGAAGTAGAAAAAGAACAACACAGATTTACCCAGCTTTGGCAAAACCCTGCCCATGTGTTGCCCCCAAGGTTTCTACTAGAGATTAAGTAGTCAGACGCTTACGTACGTAAACTCGTGATACCCGCTATCAACTAACCTAACTCTATGCTCAAAATCATGTCACAACTCAGCCATTGATTTGCGAATTCTCGAACTACACCACCGTAATTCGTCCCTTAGTCACATGACTAGAATTTTACAAAATTTTAAAAGAAAAAATACAAAATAAAATCAATTACAAAACCCTATATAAAATTCAAGCTCAAATAGTATTTATAAAAGCCATCCACTTTAGTTTATATCACGCAAAAAATTGTCTCCTTTAGTATTCTTCTATTTGGTCCATATCCTTTACTTCGTGAATAATGCTGCCTCTTCGAGATCGTTCATTCCTCTTTTGAAAACTTAAGGCTTTATGGAAATTGAAACGTCGATTCTAGCTAATCGATAGAATATATATTTTCACGTTGATTGCTTTGTCGATCGATCATCTTGCTTTGACTTCACTAGGCTGCTTCAATTTGTCGAGTTTGAATTGAAAAATACTGGTATGTGATTTCCTTTATTACTCTCGTTGATATGCTTGAACTCAGTTCTCTGATTACAGATGATGTTAATGGTTTAAATATAGATCATTTCCTTTAATTTCCATTCAAATATTTCATTTGAATTCGTCAGTAAATTTTTCTCTGTTGTTCGTTTTTGCTTGAATACATGTGATATGTTTGGACTGGTTCAATATGAATATTTATTGATGTACTTGCTTAGTCACCACGGCTTGAGTTTGCTTTGGATTTGGTTCCGTTCTTTTTTGATTTGACTTCGGCCACTTCGAATTTGCGATAATATTTTGAGATGAGAAATTGACTTCGACTTGTTCAATTTTACTTTGGTCACCATGGCTTTATTTCAAATTGTTATTGACTGTTGTTCTTTCATTTTCTTTCGAACCTTGACTTTGTTACTGCAATTGGTTATGTGTATAGATATATAAGTATATATGTATACATGTGTGTTTGTGAGAGAGAAAAAATGATTGCTACATCCTTATGTTGCCACGTTACATTGAGCATTGCGCCCTGTACTCTGGTTGCATGAACATATTGCAATCAACGCACATCTCTGGTTTGCTTTGCGTAGAATTCTTGGTGACACTGCATATATATATAAATATATGTATGTATACATGAGTGTAGCTGCTTTGTTTTGTTCATTGGATTGAGGTTTGGTTCATTGATGATGCACTAAGTACATGTTCATATGCATATGTCATTTTGTTTACTCTTGCATATATATACATGTATACATGTATATTTGCGCATGTACATATGTATGCTTGTGATGCCTTGCTCTGCCTCCATTTAACCTAGTGTTCTAGTTCCATATATACTTTGGTTTATGTCTCTGACCTATTACATATGTATGTGCTTATATGCACTATCATTTGCTTTGTACATGGTTCTCAAACCATGTCTCTGTTCTTTGGCATCACTCTAAGTTTGGTTGTATTGTTTGTATATTTGCTTAGTCTGTTTTCATTTATTTCCTTTCACTGTTCACTGGTCCTGGTACCTTTTGTTGTTTGCTGGTCTACATGAATACTTGAATCTTATTGCAGCCCTTTACATGTTGTACATTTGTGTGTGTACTGGGTTGTAGCCTCTATTGCAGCTTGATTGCTTGCATGTATTTTGCATTTTGTTTTCACTTGAAGTTAACCTGTTATCATACTCCACTTTTGTTGGTTCATTGAGATAGCTGTTAGAAACTGTGCCCATACAAACATGTATATACATACATACATACATATATACATACATATATATATGTTTGTATATATGTGTATAATTATTGTGCCTATCCGCTTGGTTTGATATGAACTTGCTACTTGTGTTCATGTGGTCTGCACTTAATTCCATGTGCTTGCTGCTGCTTTGTACATACTTCGACATTTCCTTGTGTCTGACCATATGCATATGCATACATATGTTATCTGTTATGGACAGATCTATTTTCATGTGCTTGTTTCATTTTGAGTATTGTTTGAAGCTTTTTGTATATGCACTTTTTACTGATTTCATTTGTACACACTTGTTTGGCTTATCTGGTACATTGTGGTCTTGTCTACCTCTAGTTCATTTTCTTTTGTATTCCATCTGCATTTTAGAATCTTGTGTGCTTGTTGTATGCATGTGTGCTGGCTCCTCTTGGAGTCTGAGTTGTTGCATCATGGACTCTGTTCTCTTGGTTTGATCTGGACTTGGAATCATTCTTCATTTATATGTTGTGAGTCTGGTATCACTTCAGTTTTCTATGGCAAATATTTTGGTCTCTCCACATATATACATACATGTATGTATATATGTATGTGATGGCTAGGCATTTGTTGAACTTGTTGCATATGTAATTTTAGTCTAGTTCATCACTGTTTGATCTGAAGCTTGATTTGAGTCATGTTGTATGTTGTAGCTGATGTTGTATTCCACACATGCATATTTGGTTCCACTGGAAGTCTGGTCATGTGTGTGCATAACTTCGAGTCATTTCATGGTTTTGTTTCATGGGCTTGTACATGTACATACTGCTGTCCAACTTGATTTTTTGGTCCTTTTATGGTTGCTCATCCACTTCAGTGCTTGCATACTCCAGTGTGTATTGTGTAGTGCTTATATCTTAGTGATGCATTGATTTTGTTCCACTGACTTGTCTTTTCAAATTGGTCTGTACATGTCTGGATTGGTTGCTTCATGCCTCAACTGTCGAGTCTGTTTCATGTGTACACATTTGTGCACTTGTTAGCATGGTCTGGTTTTGGATTCTTGTTGCATGAGAACTTGTACCCGACAATTTTGTGATGCTTTTGTATTGCACCTGACTTGAATCCAGCCTGTGGCTCGGGTTTGACCTTGTGCTCACCTATCCCTGTAGTTTTATTAAGTGTATATCGGTGTGCACGGCCTTGTGGCATGTACAGTGCTATACTATGCATGTCACAAGTTGTTCATGTATGATGATTTCAAAATAAATATGACGACGAACAACCCAAATAACTAACGCAAATAATATTTTCAAAAACACATTTTAAATATTTTACACTACAAAAATATTTCTTTTTCAATTTTACTGCATCAATATTTATTTTGCAGATAATTCAGATGCTGGCTACAAATTGGATGTGGTTGAAGAATAAATACAAGTGAACGAGCGATATGTAGTGAGGTGAAATTGTATGTATAGTGAAAAATTGTATTATAATTTGAAGTTATATAGTAATGGAAATTATGTATATAGCGAGAGCTCAAATTTTATACTATTCAAAAATTATAATAAAATATTTATTTGAATAAAATATCTATTTAAATTTAAATTCTATCTTATTTATTTTATTCAACAAATATTTATTTAAATATGTGAAAATAAAAATGTACAATAACAAATACATTTGAATGAATATATATATGTGTGTGTGTGTGTGTTTATTATCATCAAACAAAAATCATATACTGGCATATTCAACAGTCAGGGTTTTGAAGCATTATAGGAGCTAAAGGTATATAAATATGATTTAAGAAGCACTGCCCTTTTAGAACTCACAGCGGAATGAAACAAAATATAAATAAAGAAAATAAATATCTCAAAAAACTCCCAGAAAAATAGTGTGTTGTCAATTCCGGAGTATGCAGAAATGAGATACATAGTCTGATAAATACTAAGTATTGAATAAGATCGATAGTTATATGGAGAGTCAAATAAAATGATAAGCAACTCCAACAATGAGCTCATCTCTCCATGTACTAATGACGTCCCCATAACCTGCTCCTATGTCCTTTTGTGGTGGGTAAAAGAAAGGAAAAGGAGTGGGTCAAATAAAGTCTGGTGAATGAGTACACTATTAGTATATGGTGATCACAAGCAGTTGACTTTAGTAATACTCTATTTCACTTAAGGCGTCCTAAGAGTGTTCGTGAATTACTTGTTTATTTTATTTAATAGGTTTAACTCAGTATACACCTACAAAACTTTATGCGTGCTCATACTTAGAAATGAACAATTGATCGAACCTATAAGCAAATAATGATCGACTAATAATTATATGGTTAGAAAAGGATTAGAAAAGGGGCTTAACATAGATTAATCCCTACACAACAAGTTTACTTCAATTCAATTTGTTATTCAAATCTTAGATTCAAACCATATGATTCTCGAAATTATTTTCTAACAACCTAGATTAGATAGTGCATATTAAAATTAATTACATATAATCATTTAGTAAAAGTATACTCACTCACCTCACATCCAAGCTTTCTTTGAATCTCGACTGGAATCTCCCCCCATTCATTAATTGTTTGCCTGATTTGTCCCTCTTAATCTCCCTACTTTTATTTTTATTTTACTTTTGAATAATTTAGGTTTGATGAGGAAAGAATTTGGCAGACTTTCAGTAGTGCGGACTAATTTTGTGAATTAGGGTTTCTATTAATTTTGTATTTATAGAGGTTTTAGATTAGTCCTGACCATTGATTAACCCTAGTAAAATCTGTAGTTTCATCCTGTATGTCAAACAATTACCTTGTAGTCAAGTAAAAATATTTCATTAAATCTGAACCGTTGGTCGCTCAAATTCATCAATCTGGAACATCAACTGGTCGACCACCAGGTGGGGACCGGTTGACTACTACATGTCGATTGGCGACCCCCAAGGATGTCGAACAATAGAGCTATTTATTTAAGGATAGTTTAATTTTCTTATTAGTTTGTTTAATTAATTTTGTTTTAAAATTTTAAAATGTTTATAACTTCTCCATGCTAGCTCCGCTTTCGAAGTGTTATATATGAAGATTGTTCAGAAAGTCGCCGCTACAAATGCATCCTTGCAAGTTTCGTAGCTAGATACAGATGTTTATGAAAATTACATTTTTTCTATTTTTCTATTTTAAATTTAATCATTTTATTATATTCTCTCTTAAATTTTTAGAGTATTATATTCTTTCCTCTTAAAAAGATTTTGTCTTCGAAATCTCCAAGGACGGAAAAATATAATTTGTACATACAACAATCAATAACCACAGCAAACTACTCATCCATTATCCACTGACAATCATCGCCCTTAGTTAAAATTTTAATATAGTATGTCCATGCAAGCGTGGAATGCTTATGAACCTATACTAATGCAAAGAGTAGGTAGTGTTCTGATCTAGCCGACCTTTAAAATGCAAGTGTTTATGCATGTATTCAAATGCATGCAATATCGTAGGTAAATGTACTTGCAATCCATTGCTTAAATAGGAAAGTAGAACCACACATCTACTATCAAATTTGCAGTGACTTTCAAGTTTTATCACCAACTCTCTCTCTTCACTGATTACCTTACCACATCCTCCCCGATGCCATAAAACTTTCGATTTTTTTCCCAACTTTGAAAAGGTTCCTGAAAAGTTTTCAACTCTGACTCCATTCTATGGTTGATTTACCACAGTTCCAAATCTTCCATCTACATTCTCCCATATAAGAAAACCCTCCATATTTCGATCTCAATTTATTGCTGCGGTACCTACTAAACAAAGGTATGTCCTCCCTAGTACTCTATTTTGGATCTAATCATCTTATTTAACTTGTAACTACAGTTTAAGTTCATTAACTTCATGCTTCCAATCCCTAATTTGATGATGAAGTAAAATATAGGATCGCTCTTTCAATTTATGCTATAATAATGAATTAGGAATGATGATTTTCTGTTAGACTACTATAATTTCCATTGAGTTCCTTTTACTTTTGTGATAACATTTAATTTAATTTTATATCTTTTTTTTGTTACAACCATCAATACCGTATGGCATTAACATGTTTTTTTTACTGACCTACCTACTCATTGTAAGGAAAATGTACTTCTCTTTATACATGTCATATGTTGACTTTTACTTAATGGCGTTATAACTTTCTGTATTCATTTATTACAATGCTTCATATGTATGAGCCAGTTCACTATGTATATACTGCTGGATGGTTTAGTTTTCCGCCAACGTGCCTAAAAGTTTTAGGTACAATAGCTAGCATCTGACTAAAATGTTCAAATCCTATTCCTACATGCATTAAAATGCTAAACTAATTTATTTTGCGAAGATTTAGTTATAAAAAGTGAGTTCTAAACCGGAGAGTTTTATAAGGTCACGGTATGGAGTTTATTTGGAACTCAATAATAAGATTTCAGCAATGGTATTTTCATTTTAACAATGCCTATATTTTTGTTTGTTAACAGAATTTGAAAGAAATAATTCTGATCCTTATTGCTTGATCAAAAATACAGAGAGTTGTATATGAATTTTGATGATCATACATTGTACATGATTTGCAATTTATATAAGTACAATAAGTGAGTGTTGGTCTTGAGAGATTCGGCCCAGACCCGCTCTTGAATGAAAGAAATAGCATTAGCTCTTAGATCTTGAATCAATGGCAATGAGTTGGTAACGGTTGTTATATCTTGAGACTCCTTCATTCCACTCTTTATCATTCTCCAATATTTGTACGTACATTTACTAATCTAGAGTTGATGAACAAAATGGTTAGAAACCCGCAAACCTTGTCTGCACTAGAGGTAAATGCTATTTAATGATACTATAGTAATTGTGTTGTTCAAAATTGGTTTTTAAAAATGATTGTGGGTATACATTTAAATTACTGTGATCTGTGTGATTATTTTTATCATTATTTACATGTTAATTACTAACATATATATGCTTGGAACAACTATATTTAGGGGATCAAAACGGCTGAATCTTGTTCACAATGAAGATAGAGGTGTTGAGGTAGATTGTTATTGAAGATGAGAACAAATATATTAGTCTAACATTAGGAAAATTGTTTTAATATTTTTGTGTATGTATGTATGTGTGTGTGTGTATACACAATATGCAACCTCATATGCTCTATCACTTGGAATAACTAAAAAAGAAAGGAAAGGGATACTGCCATAACACGCACGTACAAAAAGCACTTAGCACGCACTAAGTGCTATTTTTTCCTCTTCGAGTTTGAACTGTTAATTGCAAACAGTTGCAACTGTTTCCTAATGGTTGCACCCTTTCGCCTAACATCCGTCCGTGCATTATATATACGCCTCCAAGATCGGTTTTATTTTAAACTTCTCCTTTTATTGTTAAACAACAAATTTCCTACAAATTCGCAGACATTGCTACCATCTACATACAGGTTTTGTTGTAATCTGGGAAGTAGTTTACCATCGACCAGTTAACAAACTCCAAACGAGTGAGGGCAAATATTGCATTGAGGAAAGCGACAACGAACCGCAAAACCTAACTCAACTCAGATCCTTCATTGTTTCTTATATCTTTAAAGCAATATTCTCTTGCATTTTTAAAGCAATATTCACTATGGACAAAGGATCAGAATCAAAATTTAAACTGATGAACCGGGATTTCGCCAGGCTAGACAGATTGGATGGAGTCAACTTGGCGCGTTGGCAAGACAAAATAAAATTCCTTTTTACCACCCTGAAGGTCTCCTACATACTATATGAAAACCTTCCAATGCTCTCCTACAACGAAAAAGACATTGAAGAATTAAATCTGCAGAGACTGAAATAGGAAAAAGATGAACTGCTATACCGATGCCACATTTTTAACACCATATATGACCGTTTATACGACCTATACTCTCAAATGAAGTCGCCTAAGGAGATCTAGGATGCACTAGAAGAAAAGTACAAGACTAAAAAGATTGGAACATATCATTTTCTTACCCTACAATACTTTGAATTTCACATTAAAAACGATGATGTTTTTATAATGGATCAGATGCAAGACATATAAGTCCTAGTTAGCAAACTTGAAGACTTGAAAGTGCAGATTCTAGATTTAGTCCAAGTAGGGGCTATATTTGCAAAACTTCTGCCACGTTGGAACAATAACCGAAAAAAGCTTTTACATATGACCGAGAAACTCTCATTAGAAAAGATTGGAAAACACATACGAATTGAACAAAAAAATAGAATCCGTAATGGTGTTTTTTCCATCTCTAACGTGAATAATGTGAATTCTGGAACGGAGAGAAAGAGCGGTCAAAACCAGAACTTTAAGCCAAACAAGAAGAGCAAGCAGAGAAACAACTTTAATACGAAAAACAAAAGGAATAAGGGATGTTTTAACTGCGGTAAACTTGGGCGCTACAAGCGGGAGTGCATGGCTCCTCCAATACAGAATAATGAAAATTCTACAAATGCAAATAATAGAAACTCTACAAATGCAAATATGGTTGATTTTGAGGAAATGCATGAAACCATTGCTATTGTTTTAGATTTATAGATTGGCATGATAACTGACATGCGCACGGCTACTGCTAAAACAAAAATGTAACACCATTTTTAATAACATTATTCAGGAGATTAATTAGATAAATTAAATAGGATAATGTAAATGTTGAGTAATAAGGGGATTGAGATTTGAATAAATATTAAGTGACCATGCATATTAATTTAGATGGGTTTAAGAATGGTTTATTGGATAATTGAAATACAAAAGGGTATGTTAGGTATTTTCCATATATAACCTTTATTCTATATATATATACACACACATACATACATACATACATACATATATATATATATATATATATATATATGAATCTTAGGCCATTCACATTCATAGTTCATTTTCACAAAAATAAACGTAAGCTGAAGAGGATAAAGCCGATCATTATTAGAGAGGAAAAAGAAAGGAAATTCAAAGCAAAGAAAAAGAATGAAGAAAGGGGAATAATCTCAAATCAAACCAATCTCCTTATCATAAATCAAGGTGAATAATAATTTCCATCTCTTTTCTAAATATATGTTTCGAGTTTAAGGTTAAATTAGATTATATGATGTTTGATGATGATATGCTTGAATTAAGTTTGTTTAAATGAAGATTCATACGGTTTTAGGTCAAAAAACCAAGTGATATTGATGTATAAATGCCATGGAAAAATTATATTGTATGTAAAACATGATTTTGGAGTTAGATTTCAAATTTAATAATTTTCCAAACTATGAAAATTTTATTATGAATTTTCGTTTGAAAATGTGATTAATTGGGTTTAAGAATTTATTTCATAAATTATATCAGGGATCCGGATTTGAAATTTTGATATGTTAGATAACATGATCAAACTGAATTTCTGTAATTTTTAGGGAGTTTTCTTAAGTAATTTACAATATGAAATAAATTATTTTAAGAGAAGGAAGTAAATGATTTACGTATAAATTTAGGGGAAGGGTTTGTCTATAAAAAGCTAATATTGACGTTTATCCAAAAATAAAAGGCGGTTAGTTTTGTAAAGCATGGAAAAACCTGAGGCAACCAATTATATGCTTACACGTAGGAAAGTTAGTTGATACATAGAGTATCATCTAGGTGGTACATAATGGATTGGAGAAAGGTGGAAGGTGTGGTGTCAAAAGCTTTGCTTCCGATGGAGTCGTTACTTGTGTTTTTTTAAAAGTATTCAGCGCTTTCCTTAGTTTTACTAAAGCTTTCGACATAGTCAAAACATATGGGTTTTTAAAGGAGTTTATTAGTAGCTTTCATATGGGTTGCCATATTTTGTTTTAAAAGTAAAGGGCTTTCAAATTAGTTCTTTTAGTTGTAAACAAATGCTTTCGAAAGAAGGGGTTCCGCCTCAGTCGAAACCCCACCGCCAATTCTTATACCTTCTGAGGGTATTGTAGTCAATAATGCTTTCGAAGGGTAGTATTGTTTTAAAGAAGAATTAAGTTGCTTCCTAAATGCTTTCGAAAGGGTAAAAAGTTTCGAAGGCTATAGCTTCGGAAGGGCTTTCGAAGTTATCCATTAGTATTTTTAAAAATATGCTTTCGACTCTGTCGAAAGGGATGATGCTGACACCATCATAAATTCCCAACATTTTTATATGGTGAAGAATGGTTCAAAAGAGGTACTTTCGTTTATATTTACTTTGACCCAAATGATATTTTTAATGGTAAACTCAATGATGTCGAAAGGGGGACTTTCAATACTTTAGGAAGAGATACTTCCAATTGTTTCGAAGCTATGATTCTAATAATTAATAAGTATATTCGAAAGGTTTTGAAAGAAGGATTATAAAGTATTTAAAAGGCAGGAGTCTAAAGTTTTGAAAAGAGATATATGCTTTTGAAGGAGGCTATCCAGTGAGGTCGAAAGTAAGATTTCAAAGATTTTGAAAGTATAGTTTTCAAAACAAATAACCCAATCTCATTTTAAAAGAAAAACTATGGCATATTAACGAACAAAGTATTTTGAAATGGAATTTTTGAAGAAGTCTTAATGAGTTAAAAGAATTAACCAAGTTATATTGTTTTCTTCTCATTATATGTATATATTCATTTTGTAATGAACCCAAATGGGTACTTTGGGAACCACTTAGATTTACCTAGTAGTGAATATAAATTAAAGATATTGGCATGGGCCAATAGGTTCATAGTAAACCATGAAAACTATGTAAGGAAATGATATTGGTAAGGGCCAATAGGTTCATAGTTAGCCCATGAAAACTAAGTTTAATTGAAGATGTTAGTTAGACAGGTTTATAATTAGCCCATGAAAAACTATATCTAGATAAGAAAATGAAATATTGACAGATGGTCAATAAGTCCTAATTAACCCATGAAAACTAGGGTAAAAGAAAGATATTGGCAGCTAGTCAATAGATTGCTAGTCAGCCTATAAAAACTGGGATAAAAGAAATTATATTGGAGCTACCAATAGGTTCGGTATGATCCCATGAAAACTATATAAGTGGACTTGGAGTCCATATATGTTTAATTGATTATTAGTCAGCCCATTAAAACTACTAGGTTAATAGCAATCCTATAAACTATAACTGTAATAGATAGTCAAAATGAATGGGGAGGTGTAATCCAGCATTGATTCAATTGTTTTGTATATCACTACATAATAATGTTTTGAATTAGTTCAAACATTATGGATGCAGGAGTACATAAAATGATTTATAAAGGTATTTAAGATACTATTGAGGGGAAACCCATTCCCCTAAGCGTCATGGTCTCACTTGTTACCTAAATGATTTAAGATGGTAGATTATTATTCATACTAGGCTTTATGTCTGACTCGAAGTTTATGTTTTTCCCTTAAACTCTCAAATACTCAATTGATTTTGAATAGCTTGAGATTTGAGGTCTTAAGGTACCTCTTAAGACGAATAAGCTTCTAAAGTCATGCATGAAGCATGTAGTTATTTGAGTTCTCTCTGATATGATTTCGTTGTGTTGTTTTGTTAAGGCAAAGTTGTCAATTGCTTATTATACACTCTAATCACCAAAGATGCATCTTCATATGTCGCTTTTGGAGTATGTTGTAATAAATAAATTTATAAAAACGCGGTTACATTGTGGGATTATGTAAATAATGTTGAAAAGGTTTTTTGAATTGAATATGGCATTATTTTGAAATTTTGAAATTTTCCATATCTATGTGTTTATGATATATCAATGTAATTAACATTACTGTATTTGGTCGTCGAGGATTAATAGTTATGGATGACTGCAACATCCCGGGTCATTAGTTTTGAGCCTCTAAATGGAGGATGTCACAAGTTGGTATCAGAGCATAGGTTTAAGAAAACTTAAGCAATTTAAACCTAAATGGATTTTTAAATCATAGTCCAATGAATCAGAAATATGATCGGGGTTTGGGTTAACGCAGTTGTAACATACTTGTAATTGATGCACACACACACACAAGTATGCATTCCCCTTTTCTCTTTGACCGTTCTTCTGTATCTTACTAAGGCTCGTATCAATATTTACAAGAAAGAATATATGAAAGCAGGAAACAGAATTGGAAATCTAGGTAGAGGAAGCACCACAACCGATAGAAATGTTTGACCTAACACTCGTAGGAACCAAGGCCGACAAGTTAACGCTAATCAAAATGCTAAAGCCAATGTGGGTACTGGAAATTCGCCAATAGATGCGGGGATTATGTATCAGTTCCTTGCTAATTTGATGCAAGAAGGAACTGCAACTAGTGTTGCTAGTAATATTGGGAATAACTATGCTAAGCCGAGTAGAGATTACACCAACTTGGGTGGAAAGCCATTTATGAGAACGGAGGATGCTATCGAAGTAGAGAATTGGATGTTGCATTACGAAAGAATATTTGCTGATCTGGGTTTAGAAGATGAGCAGAAGAGAAGGTTGGCCTCTAGGTAGTTGCAGGGTCAACACTTCACTGGTGGAATAGTGTGATTGTCGGAGTTGCGGAGGAAGAGTTGATTTAGACTAATTTTTGAAGGAGATTCGGACAGATGTTTAATTCTGAAGTTGCTAAGTCAGCATTAATGAGGAGGTTTATGGATTTAGTTCAGGGAGATATGTCAGTTATCAAATATGCTAAGTTTGATGAGCTATCTCGATATGGAGATGCTACCGTACACACTGACATTAAAAGGAATGAAAGGTTCATTCGAAGACTGAGGCCCGAGCTTGCTAGGGCAACCCTGACACATATCTGTGGAACTAGTAATATAGTGGTGGAGATGGATATCCGCCATGAAGAGATGCTTGCTGTTTGTGCTAGGGAGAATCCAGTTGAATTCCAGGGTCCTCAGGGTAAGAAGAGGGAGATCTGCAGAAAGAAAGGGGTCTAGAAAGGAGATACGGCCAAAAAGTCATAAGCTGAGCTAGTCTGCTACAAATGTAACAAGAAGAGTCATTTTGCAAATGAGTGTTGTTCTGGCAAGGGGCAGAAGAAGAGTGCGGATAAGAAGCATGTGAAATGCTACAACTGTGATCAAGTTGGGCATTACAAGAACCAGGGTCTAGAACTAGTTAGGGCGGACAAGTGAAAAGTTTTTGTTGTTGGACTATCATCTGCTAAGTCAACTACTGCTGACAAAGGAAAATCTGTGATGGAACGTACGTTTTTGATTTAGAGTATTCGAGTAAGGATATTATTTGATAGCGGTGCATCACATTCATTTATATCTCAGAATGTAGTCGATAGGTTATGTTTAGTACTCACCCACCTTGTTTAATCCTTAAGGGTTGTGAATCCAATAGGACGATATGAAACTCTAGAGATAGTATGTGACCAACTAGAACTTGAGTTGTTAGGTCATATATTTGCATGTAGTCTACGTGTTTATGATTTCGTAGAATTCGAGATCATTTTGGGTATGGATTGGTTGGGTAGGTACGAGGCTAGGATATTTTTCCAAGATGGGGAATTATCAGTAAGACATCTAGATAGTCTTAATCGAATCATCTTCTCAGTGGAAAATTCCAACAGAAATGTTTGTGCATTGTTAAGTGCCCTGGAAATAGCAAAAGAGCTATGTTAGGTTTGGGTTGCAAGAGAGTTTGCAGATATTTTTGAGCCAGTTACAAGACTACCACCGAAATGAACTTTTGAATTTCGAATAGATCTTGTGCTAGGAGCTGAACCTATCAGTATACCACCTAGCAGGATGACACCGACTGGGATTAAAGAACTGAAGATACAGTTAGTGGATCTAGAAGGTAGGAATATTATTAGACCAAGAAGTTCATGATGGGGAGCTTCCACTATCTTCATAAAGAAGCCATATGGGTCATTAAGGATGTGCATCAACTATCGTAAGATGAACGAAAGGACGATGAAGAATAGGTTTCCTTTGTCAAGAATTGATAATCTATTTGATCAGTTGAGTAGAGCAAGAGTGTTTTCTCAATTGGATTTGGCGACCAGATTCCATCAATTGAGAGTGGCGGAGGACAATATTCTTTTAACAGTAATTCAGATTAGGCATGGTTCTAGTGATGCCATTTGGATTGACAAATGCACCTATTTTCTTCATGGATTTAATGAACCGAGTTTTCTGAGAGTACTTAGATAGGTTCGTATTGGTGTTCATAGATGACATTTTAATGTACTCAAAAGATGAAAAAGAACATTAAAATCATCTAAGAGTAGTGTTAGAGATGCCAAGGCAACACCAGTTAAAGGCGAAGTTTTCCAAATGTCATTTTTGGAAGAAAGAGGTCAAGTTTCTTGGTCATGTAATTTCAAAGGAGGGTTTAGCAGTAGATCCAGTTAAGATCGAAGCTGTTAATAATTGGAACCGAGATTAGAAGTTTTCTCGGTCTTACAAGTTATTACCGAAGATTCATTAGGGATTTTTCATGGGTAGTGGCACCTTTGACTAAGTTAACCAGGAAGGATGTGAAGTTCATTCAGTCTGACAAATGTGAGGAAGGTTTTCTAGAGTTAAAGCATCCATTGACCAATGCACCAATGCTACTAGTTCCAGATGGAAACCAAGGGTTGGTGGTGTACACTGATGCATGTGGATCAGGATTGAGAGTTGTATTGATGTAGAAAGTTAAAGTTATTTCCCACGCTTATCGACAACTTATACCGCATGAAGTGAGATACCCAACTCATGATTTGGAGTTAGCTGCAGTGATCATCGCAATGAAGATTTGGAGACATTTTCTCTTAGGGGAGAGATTTGAGCTATACACTGATCATAAATTCTTAAGATATTTATTCTTTCAAAAGGAGTTGAATATGCGATAATAGAGGTCGCTAGAGTTTTTGGTAGCTTGTGATTGTAGTATAAAATATACTATCGGGAAAGGAAATAAGGTAGAGGATGCTCTTAGAAGGAACCATCAAAATATGGTGTTGGCTATGTTGGTAGAATGGAAAGATTTGGAAGCTTTGACTACGTGTAGTATAAAGTCAAGGTTGACTGATAGTTCTAGTCAGAGTACTCCTATGTTGGCCTATTTAGAAGTGTGACCGCTGCTGATTGGAAAGATAGATTTTAAATAGAAAGAGGATCCGAAATTAGCTGAGAAGATTAACAGACACGAGGTGGGATCCGAGATCGATGATCTTAAATATTTTGGCATCGATCAGAGAGGGTGGTTGAGGAAGAAGAGATACTTATGTGTTCCGAATGTAGAGAACTTAAGAAGAGAAGTTTTAGGAGAATGTCATTGATCCAAATTTTCAATTTATCTTGGGGGAACCAAGATGATCAAGATATGATGATGAGCTTTTATTGGGAAGGCATGAAAAGAGATATTTGCTTGTGGGTTAGGTAGTGTGCCAACCGTCAATAAGTGAAAGCCGAACACCAAAAGCCGAGCGGGTTGCTTCAGCCTTTAGAGATTCCAATTTTGAAGTGGGCTTCTATATTCGTGGATTTCATTGAGCGATTGTCCAGGTCGAAAAGGGAAAATGAAAGCATATGGGTCATGGTGGATAGATTGACCAAGAGCTCTCATTTCATTCCAGTCGAAACCAGAACGACACCTGTTTTAGCGAAGTTGTTTGTGAAGAACATAGTTAGACTTCATGGGGTTCCTAGTAGCACACTCGATGATAGAGATGCATTATTCACTAGCGAATTTTGGAGGGAGTATTAAATACAAGCTCAAGATGAGTACAGTATATCACCCACAGACGGATGGCAGACTGAGAGAGTCAATAAAGTACTTGAAGATTTGTTGAGAGCGTGTATATAAGATTTAGATGGATCTTAGAAAGATCACCTACATTTGATCGAGTTTTCCTATAGTAATAGTTATCAAACGAGTATAGGAATGACACCTTTTAAAGCTTTGTTTGGAAGACCATGAAAATTGCCAGCAGTTGGTTAGAGACTAGAGACAATTAGTCTTAGGTCCCTATTTTGTTTGAGAGGCGTTAGAGAAGATTAAGTTGATCCAAGAACAGATGAAGGAAGCTCAATCCAGACAGAAGAGTTACACAGATAAAAGGCGTAAAGACCTAGAGTTCTCAGTGGGAGACAGCGTTTTTATTAAGGTGTCACCGATGGAGGGAGTGATACGATTCAGAAATTCAAGGAAGCTGGCACCAAAATATGTTGGTCAATTCCAGATTATAGAGAGGATTGGAAAGCTCTCATACAGAGTAGAGTTGCTAAGCAATATGGCAGGTGTCCACAATGTATATCATGTATCTCATCATCGCAAGTATTTGCATGATCCCGAAACCACTGTTTCTCTGACAGGATTAGATGAGTTGGTAGTAGAGCCTAATTTGACAGTTATTAGACAACTAGTTCGGGTTATGGCGAAGGATGAGAAAAGATTGAGATGCAAGATAGTCAAGTTGATTAAAGTTCAGTTGAATGACAACGAGAAGGACTACACTTGGAAGACAGAGGACATGATTCGCGATAATTTATCCCGATCTGCTTTGAGAGTATGTCTATATTAGACTTATATAGATGAGCTAAAAGAATTATGCAAGTTATATTGTTTGCTTCTCAATAGATGTATATATTCACTTTGTAATGAACCCAAACCTGTACTTTGGAAAAGGGCAGAATAACCAGTTAGATTGACCTAGTCGTGAATATAAATTAAAGATATTGGCAGGGCCAGTAGGTTCGTAGAAGCCCATTAAAATTGTATAAGGGAAAAGAAATTGACAAGGGCCAATATGTTCATAGTTAGCCCATGAAAACTATGTTTAATTGAAGATATCAGTTAGACAGGTTTATAGTTAACCCATGAAAAACTATATCATGATAAGAAAATGAAATATTGATAGGTAGTCAATAGGTTCCTAGTTAGCCCATGAAAACTAGGGTAAAAGAAAGATATTGACACTTAGTCAGTAGGTTCCTAGTCAGCCTATGAAAACTAGGATAAAAGAAATGATATTGGAGTTACCAATACGTTCATAGTAATCCCATGAAAACTATATAAGTGGACAGGGAGTCCATAAATGTTTAACCGGTTATTAGTCAGCCCATGAAAACTATTAGGTTAATAGTAATCCAGGAAACTACAATTATAACAGATAGTCGAAATGAATGGGGACGGGTAATCCAGAATTGATTTAATTATTTTTCATATCATCACAGAATAATGTTTTGAATTGATTTAACCATTATGGATGTAGGAGCACGGATAATGGTTTACAAAGGTTTTTTAAGATACTAGTAAGGGAAAACCCGTTCTGTTAAGCGACATGGTCTCACTAGATGTCTAAATGATTTAAGATGGTCGATTATTATTCATACCAGGCTTTATGTATGACTCGAAGTTTATGGTTTCCCCTTAACCTCTCGGGTACTCATTGATTTTGAGTAGCTTGAGATTTGAGGTTTAAGGTACCTCTTAAGACGAATAAGCTTATGAAGTTGTGCAGGAGGCATGTAGTTATTTGAGCTCTCTCATATGATTCTGCTGTGTTGTTTTGTTAAAATAAAGTTGTTAATTGCCTATTATATACTTTGATCACCAAGGTGGCATCTTCGTATGTCGCTCTTGGAGTATGTTGTAATAAACATATTTATCATAATGTTGTTATGTTGTGGGATTATGTAAAGAATGTTGAAAAGGTTTTTGGAATGGAATATGAATGTTATTTTGAAATTTTAAAAATTTTCATATCCATATGTTTATGATATATCAATGTAATTAACATTACTGTATTTGGTCTCCAAGGATTAATAACTATGAATGATTGCAACATCCATAGCCGTTAGTTTTGGGCCTTTAAATGGGGGATTTTACAAAAAACTTCAACTGGTGGTTTGATTCCGGTGCAATGGTTCATGCTTGCAACAATAGAGATCATTTAAAAACTTATAAGGAGGTTGTAGATCAACAAGAAGTGCTCACGGCAAACAGGAATGGTGCAAGAGTTATAGGAAAGGGAAACATGGAGATATAGTTCGCTTACAACAAGACGATCACTCTCAGTAATGTGCTCCTTGTTCCTGATATATAATAGAACTTGGTTTCTCCATCGATCTTAAGAAAAAGCAGTGTAAAATCAGTCTTGAAGGCCGATAATTTAATTGTGTCCAAAAATAGCATATTGTGTACATGTTATGCTTGTGATGGGATTTTCAAATTTAATATTAATGAAATAAAGGAACATTCTGCTTATAATGTTGATTCTTTATCTTTATGGCGTGCACGTTTTAGACATTTAAACTATAAATCTATGAAATATATGTCTAAACATGGTCTATTTTTGTTACGAATAATAAGCATGATAAATGCAAAATATGTATACAGTCCAAGATTGCTAAGATACGTTTTCCAAGTGTTGAAAGAAATTTGAAACTCTTGGATTTAGTTCACTCGGATATACTGGAATCAAATGGAGCTTTAACCAGAGGTGGAAAGAGGTACTTCATTATCTTTATTGATGATTTCTCTAAATACACATGTGTATATTTGCTTAGAAATAAGGATGAAGCCTTTGATATGTTTAAATGCTATAAAGCACAAGTTAAAAAGCAGAAACGTGGGAAAATAAAGGTCTTATAAAGTGATAGAGAAGGAGAAGATCTCTTCATCTATTTCTAATTTCTATGAAGAACATGGAATTTTTTATCAACACACGGCTTCTTACACACCACAACAAAATGGCTTTGATAAAAGGAAAATAGAACTTTGGTTGATATGGTGAATTCTATGCTGTTAAATGTTAAATTACTACTTAACTAATGGAGTGAAGTATTACTCTCTGCATGTCATTTACATGATAGAATCACCTTAAGGAAAACTATAGTCTCTACATTTGAATTATTAAATGGTTGAAAACCAAATCTAAGATATCTAAAGGTGTGGGGTTGTATTATCTTCTCTAGCGTGATTGATCCAAAACGGACTAAACTAGGTTCAAGAGCCTTGAAAAGCGTATTCGTAGGACATGCTAAAAACTCCAAAGCATATAGATTGTTAGACTTATCCTCAACATGATTGTTGAATCAAGGGACATCGAGTTTATGAAAAATAAATTCAAAGACGATTCAACTACAGTTCAGTCACCAAGCCCCTATATCGTTCGAATACCAATAGATATTCCAATGCCTACTACTAATAACAAAAGGAAGGTGATAGAAGAACAACATAAATGAGGACATAGAGAATTAGAAAAGAGAAAAATTTTGGTCCAGATTTCGTATCTTCTCAAGCTGCAGCATTTCTTGTGGAAGGAACTAGAACTGAAGTTCTTAATTAGATACTATAATGCTAAATATAGAAGATGATCCAAAAACTTATAAAGAGGCTTTAGCATCTTGAGATTCTGCCTTTTGGAAAGTGGCAATCAATGATAAAATGGATTCAATTTTGTCAAACAATATATGGGAATTAATAGACTTACCTCAAGGATCAAGACAATCGGCTGCAAATGGGTGTTTAGAAGAAAACATAATTATGATGGCAATGTACAAACCTTTAAGGCAAGATTGGTAGCCAGAAAATTTAGACAAAAAATTAATCTTCGATACATATGCTCCTATGGAAAAAATCAAATCCGTTCGAGTATTGATAGCTTTAGTGTCAATCTATCAGTTGCACATCCATCAAATGAGTGTGAAAATAGCCATCTTAAATGGTGAACTTAACGAAGAAGTCTACATAGTGCAACCATAAGTATGTATACTTCCTGATAATGAAAATAAGGTTTGCAAATTAACAAAATTACTGTACAGACTAAAGCAAGCATCTAAAAAGGGGCATGAAAAATTTGACTCGACGATTTTAGAATATGGATTCAAGTACAATAGTGGAGACAAATCTATTTATTCTAAGTTCACCAAATAATATGGGGTTGTCATTTGTCTATTTTAGATGATCTATTGATATTTAGCATAAATATCAAAGGCATAAATAATGCCAAAGAATATTTATCCTCGCAATTCAAATGAAAGACTTAAACGAAGTCGACACAATACCCGGGATAAAAGTTAACGAAACTGGTGGAAATTATGCACTAAGTCAATCACTTGATATTGTAAAATTGCTTTAGAAATTTGGACACTTGAAAATCAAGCATGCAAATACCCCAATAGATTCAAGTATCAAACTAAGTAAAATTGACGGAAGAAGCATCATTCAGCTTGGGTACGCTAGCGCTATTGGAAGTATATTATATGTTATGCATATACAAGACCTGATAGAGCATATGCAGTATGCAAACTTGCGTGATATACCAGCAGCTCTAGAATACAACATTGGGAATCAATTGAAAGACTCCTTGGCTATCTTAGAAAGACCAAAATTATAGGACTATTTTATAATGGATTTTCAAGCATATCAGTAGGTTATACCGATGCAAGTTGGATAAGTGGTGCCGACGATAATAAATCAACCTCGGGTTGGATTTTCATATTAGGAGGAGGTGTTGTTTCATGGGCATCAAAGAAACAAACATGTATTACACACTGTACTATGGAATCTGGTTTCATAGCACTTGCGAGCGCTGGAAAAGAGTATGAATGGTTATGAAATATGTTACTGGGTATGAAGTTACAGCTGAAACCGATGCCAGCCATAGCTTTACATTGAAATAGTCAGGCAACTATGTCTAGAGCATATAATAATGTATACAATGGAAAGTTGAAACATATAACCCACAAACATGAGTATGTAAGACAAATAATTAATAATGGAACAATTACCATTGTATATGTAAAGCTAGTAATAATTTGGCGGACCTATACACAAAAACCATGACCAGAGAAATGATAAGGTCCACATCGGTATGAATGAGCCTTAAACCCCGTCTTATGAATAATCAATGATAGTGGTAACCCAACCTTAATATTAACTAACTTAATTTTACGGTTTAGTGGATAATAACAGCCTATCATATGATTATAATACACTTTGTTAATTTAGTGCACACTATTACAGATATGAAGAGGATGAGTTGAAAATGCTTAGTAAAGTTCTAGGTTGTCTGGTAACAGAGATAATAAAAGGGATAAAACCTTACCTTTGAACTTGGAAGTGGTCCAGTTTCTAAGCACGAGTTCATTGAGTTTACTCTTGTAAGAGTTGATTAAGCCGGGATGGAGCACGTAGCCATAACGATGCTTATAGGGAGGGAAATTTGTTCGTAAAATAAAGTTACGTGTGTAATTTTTCCGACTTTATAAGCCAAAGGAGACTCGTTTAAGTTAAGACCGCCCAACACTTCTTTAAGGTGTTGAGATATTTTCAGTAATATGTGGTTTAATTGCATATATACCATATATGATGCGTAATCTTAAGCTAATATAAAACTGATCGTCGGTGAAACAATCTAATGGTGGATTGTTGAGCAAGATTGTTATTGAAGATGGGAACAACTGTATTAGTCCCACATTATGAAAATTGTTCTAATATTTATGTACACATATGATACCTCACACGCTCAATGTTCATCGACAGAAAATTCCATCGATTGGAATACCGTCAGAAATATATTATAATAAAACCGCAAGCACACTGCGAACAATCGTAGTATGTATGCGAGTACGGGTCGTTCCACAGAAAAAAGAAAAAATTCTAAAATTTCTCAATCAAATTAACCCAACGTTTTGAACATGTTTTAAACTAAGAAAATTGTGAAAAACAAAGTAGAACAAAAATTATGAGATTAAAAGGCAATTTAGAGGCAAATCCACTCTCATGTTCAAACAAATCAACACATAATAAATTTATAATCTCTCTTTTTAACCATTTTTGAAATTAATGGATGTATTTATTATAAGTATGGCCTAATTGTGTCATTAACTAACACATTTAAAACATCAAACTCTAACACATCCTTTAACTCACTTATCAACTCTTATGAAATTGGCATGAAACTAGAAATAAAATCTATTTTAAGTATGATCTATTTCCTATGAATTAGTAATATAGGGCATCAAATTTTGATTCTAGTTTCACTTTCATTACCAAAATCATATTCAGATAAAACAGAAACTTGTGTCTGTGTTTGATTAAATATAGCATATTTTTATGAACAACATAGGCTATCAAATTGAATATTAAACAACAAAATTCCATAAACATCAAATTTCCATTAATCACAAAAGAGAGATCATAAATGAAATCCTCATGTTAATTCTATATGATTCACGAGAGCTACTTTACCACTAAATTGAAGAGGTTTAGCTTCTCAAATTTGAGTGCATATTAAAATAAATTAATCTCAACAAAAAAAGAAACAAAATTAATTAAAGAGAACAAGAGTTAACTAACTTGCATAAAATAAAACTAAGCTACTTGCATGAAAATAAATCTAATCTACTAACATGAAATAAAAGAGAGCATGAAATAAAATTTAAAAAATACATAGAAAGAAAGTTGCATAAAAAGAAGATGGCTTAGAAGCCATTAAAGGGAAGCATTTATTGATTTTTGATTACAACTCTATTCATTAAAAAGAGAAGATTTACATAAACATAAGGGGGTATTTATACATGCCTAAAACCCTAAATCCATTTTTAGGGGACCGTCAAAAATGCTCTTGAGATTGTGTAGCCTTCAAATCATCATTAGAACTTAACTAATCCTCCACCGACATATGCTTTTGCTTTTAATTGCGGTCCATTAATTAGTGAGTAGGTGGGCTCCTCCATGTTACATGAATTCTTTTATTTCCTTTCTGCTTTTTTTTCAACATATGTGCATGCATACATACATGAAGACTCTTCATATTTGCATGGGAAAATCGTATAAATAAAATAAAATGCAAGTAAATTTTCTTTAAATTAATTTACACACAAAAATTACCATTTTGCCCATATGTAGATGCATGAATGATGATTTGAAAATCAATTTGCATTTTGGTTTAAACATGTAAAAGCACCCTAATATTCTGTTATTTTAATAAAAAAAAGACTAAATACGGAAGTAAAAATCTAGGTTTTTACATGTACATCAAATACCCTCTGTAACGACCCAGAATTTTTAATAATTAAAATATGAATATTTAATTTATTTTTAAATATTAATAAGTGAATTTATAAGTCAAATAAATTTTAATTTGAATTTTTGGATTTAATTGAATAATTAAATCGATAATTTAATATGTGAAATTATGGAAATAATTGAAAATTGAGTTAAATATGATTGAAAATAATTTGGAAAATTTTATTTAATCATACTGGAGTTATAGAAATATTTTAGAACTTTTAAAATCGAATTAAAAGTTAATTTGTGAAAATTGAATATTTTAATATTTAATAATCGACTGTAAAATAGTCAATTTTTGAACAGTCTCAGAATTGAACGAAACCAGTTCCATTGGATCCGTAATAGTTAGTTATTACCGGATTTCAAATTTCGTGTCAATCGGAGTTATCGTTTGATCGTGGCAGCTCGAAACGCATCGATTTATTTTTAATTTAAATTTGGCGAGTCAAAATAGCCATTTTTCAAAAAGTCTCGGATTTCGACGAAACCAGTTTCATCGGATCCGTAATGTGATATTATTGTAAGGTTTCAAATTTCAAGTCAATTGGATTTACCGTTTGTCCTGTACAAATTAAAACGCATAGAAATCGATTTAAATCGGTTTAATTCAAATTGAACGTTTTCAGCCATAACTCGCACATACTTCCGAATTAGCTTCCGAAACCTGTTCCATTGTGTCCGGAACGCGGGATAAACCCTAGGTACGCTGGTTACGGCGTCTAAATCGGAGTTCGGAATTCCCGGGATGAATAGTGTTTACGCTTGCTCGTTCCTTATAAATAACCCCAACCCTTCATTTAGAAAAAAAAAAAAAAAAAAAAACAAACCCTAGCCGCCACCTAGGTATGAACGGCCAGCAGTTCATCAACTTCTTCCCCTCAAATCTCCAAATCCATTCATCGATTCCAGAAACTCTCAACTACAATCTTGAAGAGCTCGATGAGATCTTTAATATCAACGGTCATGATCTGAAAAGACCTCACGGATCAACGGCAAAATGACGAAGAAGTCAGTGACTTGCGCACGCATTCCAAGGCTCATTGTACAGCCGAGCTCCACCAGGTGATGGCCGAACCTAGCTTGCGTCGTGGGCTTTCGCGTGGCGTTGGTTTGATCAAGTTTCATCGAGTATTGAAGTCGCTAAATTAAACCCTAATTTATCTAAATGGGTTCAAGTGGAATGGCAATCACCTGTAGCTTGTACGTGAGGGGTTTGGGAAGATGAAGTATGCGGCTGTGATTCATCAGGGATGGAATGAACGGTGGATGGTAGATAGGTTTATAATTTTTAAAGTTATGTTGTAAATATAAGTATATAAACTCGTGTAACTTGTAAAATCAATATCTTTTTCATACGAGGTCGAAAAAATGCAAACTCAGTTGCGTTGGAATCGTATGGACGAGCACTACGCGATGGAGTTGGTTTGGAGTTGTTTGGAGTTAGTGAGAATTTCGGGTAAAATTAAACGCGCGTTTAATTTTATTCGAAATTAAAGCTAAAACGGAAATTAAAACCCAGGTGAGAACTTCTCACTCAATCGAATAGATTTCGATTTTATTTTAAATAGTTAGATTTAAAATATTTGAATGCATGTTTGAATGATGACTGTAAATTATTGATTTTTAAAATAGACATTATGCGCCGTTAGTAAGCGGATGTTATTTAATATAAACTTATACCGCGAATATTTCATAAACAGTGAAATTGGTATTATATATAATATCAATATATATATATTGGCATATGTATATATTGGAGTTATTGATTTCCCGCATTTATTTGTTTAGCGGATGAGACCCTATTACGCCGTTATTAAGCGGATAATATTTAATAAAAACATGTACCGCGATAATTTCGTACTGGAGCGAAATTGGTATTGTGCTAATGTTTTTGGATGCAGGAAACAGGTTGGAGGGATCCAACTGGATTCCTCAACAGTATTTATTTAATTTCAGATATTTTGATATTTGATGGATTATCATATCGATATATGATATCGTTGTTAGTCGTGATTGACTATTTGGTGTGTAGCATCATTGGACCCAGATTTTGGGATTTTAAAATGATTTTAAAAGTGATTTTGAAAATATACTATATTTTTGGAATTGATCCATTATAAATAAATAAATGTTATAATTTTTTAAGTTATAAAAATTATGGTTTTTGTGAAATATAGTTAAAAAGCTGATTTTTAGAAATACGATTAAAAGTCGATTTTTGAGAAATATGAACTAATGATTTTATAAAATAATTTAGATTGGATTTTTGAATATATGATAAAAGTTTAAATATAGGATTTATAAAATTTGATTATTTTATAAATCGAAATGATGAAATTATAAAGGAAATTAAAAGATGTTTTAAAGAATAATATTAATTGATTTATATCAAGAGATTTATAAACGGATATTTATAAATCGAAATATTGACATTATAAAACGAGTCTTTATAAGTGTTTGAATGAAGTGAAAATGAAATTCATTAATGAATGAAATTTATAGAATTATGTAACGGTGAAGTTATAAATGGAATTTTATAAACAATAGGTTTATAAAATTTGTAAAGTTCAAAGGAACGATTTTTTGCAAATAAATAAATTATAAGTATTTGGCTTATAATTTGGACCTTTGGTTTATAATTAAGATTATAAATCGAATAGGTAAATAAAGAAGATTTATAAAGGAAGTTGTTATGAAATAAATGGAAATGGAATTTATAAACATTGTTTTATAAATTCGCAAACGACTTATTTTGATAAGTTAATTGTTATAACTTATAAATGGAGTTATATTCACGTTTTTAGACAGTGAATAATCCTTTAAAATAAAATGAATAGAAAGGATGAAATTTGTTAATGAAGTATATTCACGTTTTTGAATAGTGAATAATACGTTAAAGAAAATGTATTGAATGTGAATGTTTTAAATAGAATTAAAACGATTTAACGATGTTTTAATTGTGTTGAGATTCGAAATCATAGATTTCAACATTTATTGTTGAAATAGACGTTTTCGAGAAATAAAAGGAAATAGTGGACTATAACACTGTTGTTATAGTAAATGATTTCCGAAAGGAAATGGGTTGTATAGTATTGGGATTTATATATCTATTTAATTTCGAATCCCTATACTAGTGATTTTGGGACGTTGTAACGATGTTTTACGCAACATTCGTTTTGGCCCAAATAAAAATGTTTAAGAGAATGATTTCCCTTAAAGAATGAATAATATACTTAATTCGATTTAAGTATATTGAATATTTTCAAAGGTTGAAAATAAAGAGATTTGTCGATTACTTATTTTTGATAAGTATGGAAATGTTTTCCAATATGAAGTGAATAATTAGAATTTATCTTTTTGAAGATAAATTGAAAAGAATTATTGAAATCGAATATGCATGGATATTTTGAAATATAAATTCATTATGGAATTTATATGTGAAAAGTGGAATTTGTTTGAAAATAAATATTGATTTATTTTTGAAGTGTTGAAATTATATATCTTATAAAGATATTTTGGGAAAATAAATAATCTGGAAAATTATTTGGAATCTGGTGATGTATGCATATCAATTGATAGTTCAATAACCGACTATCAGTTTTCCCTTTGAATGGGTATTTGATGTGAATTGATTGAATTTGAATGCACACTTATTTTTGAATAAGCGCTCACTATTCGGGTTAACCGGGAAAGGACCATGGGGTCGTATAACCCATTCCGAATATATGATACGTCGTTGTGAATTGCATTTGAAGATCGGTGTTGAAGACCGGTATTTGCGAGAGCGATAGGATGACCTATCGATTGTCTCTGCACTGGGTTGCACCTGGTATAGAGATTCCATAAGTGATGGGAAATTCGATCAGGATTGTGAATATCCGGATTGCAAGGACTTCTTTGTAAGTGCCTTCGGTTCTGTTCGATCCCGGAACAGACTTGTATGGATTGTATGTCTGACATTACAAGTTGAGATATAAAAGCCGATTTCTTTCAAATATATTTCTGTTGGTGGCGAAGAATTTATTCTTTGCTTAACACCCTTCTTTGAGACGTACGAGCTCAAAGGTTATATAGTTGAAGTTATCAGCGATATATCCCATTTTGGTAATGTGACATGCTGAGTGATGCTGAAATGATCATTGTGTTGATTATTGTGGTAGGATCATTTATTTGATCGTCTATCTTAGTGATCATTGTGTTGATCATTTGTTGACCCAAAGCACGGCTTTTTGTACAAAGTGTGTTTTTGTGGACGTGACTTCGTCGAGCCTCACATCCCGGAAATGGTCAAAACAGGAAAGATGCGGCAAGGTTATTAGGGGTTGCTGTAGCTCCCCTTAGGGTATGTACATTTCCTTCTGGATAGAGGTTGTATCATGGTATGGAGCCCAGATATTTAACCTATGTGGTTACTACGAGTTTATTACTTTGTGGTTGTTGGTTATCGGGATCCCGTGAAAAAGGTCGTTTACGATCAGGGAATGGCGTGCTCGTGTCAGTAGTTACCCAGTTAGGGGTAACCCGGCCTTGTGTTGGCAGAGTTCCGGTTTGGTTCTCGGGGATGTCTTTCCAGAGGCATTCTCAGTGGCAATGGGAAGTTCCTTGGCCTGACCATTTGTTGGAAATCCAATTCCCAATACGAAACTTGTACGGTATTAGTTGTAGAACCTGCTATTCACTTATGGTGGTCACCACTGTTTGGATGGTAGCTATAGTAGGCATAGTTCGAAATGTCTATGCTGGCTAAGATTTATATTCTACTTTCGAAATGAATTTTTTCTACACTATACACTAATAATAATATCAAATGTTATTTTAAATGCGTATCAAGCATCTTTGACTATCATAAGGAGAAATCTCCTCCGATTCTGCGTTTGCATGTGTGTGTGTGCGGGAGGCCTTATGGTAGTCTCATTTTTAAAAGCATTGCGAATTGAATTAAAAATATTCCTCTATTTTGATTTTAAAGATAAATAAACGGTTTTGAGTTCTCACACCAGTCATATGACTGACTTGGAGTTTATTGTTTTCCTTCCTAAACTCTGGGTGCCCACCAATTTCCACACGGGCAGTTAAGAGTTAGGTTTATCAGGATATTCTGGATATTCTGGAGTTGCTGGAGGCAAGCTGGATGGCATGGCGTATTACTAGTTTATATAGTATTTCTTTTCCGCTGCACTGTTTATTGTTGTATGTTGTTGTACACTCTGATGATATGATATGATGTAATGAAATATAATGTGATGTAATAACTGATATAGTTCTTTATTTAAAGATTATTCATTTATTATTATATGTTGTTCCGCTGCGAATTGTGAGATTCTGATGTGATTCTGTTGTTCTGTTTTCTTTCTGTTTTCTTCCATTTTAAAATATTCTACCTTCTTTTCTCTCTTCTCTCTTTTTTTCTATCTTCCTCTCCCTTTATTTTCTGTTATCTTCTTCTACTTCTCTCTTTTTTCTTTTCTTAAAATTCTTTTTAAAACCCATAACTTCTCAGTTTTCGGCCTTCGATATTCGGCAGTCGATAAAGTGAGTGTCGATGTTGAATTTTCTAAAGTCGAAAATTTTCGGGGCGTTACATTTGGTATCAGAGCTGATGGTTAAGCGACAACCATGGTTCTGTTGGGTATAATTCATTAGAGATAGAGTCAGCAGTACTCTAGAATGAGTTTGAGTGTAATAATAGCTCTGAGAGCGTATTTGTTAGTGTATATAAAATTGTTTTATATTATGATGATTGGTTTATTGAGTGGCATATGAACTTTCGTCAGCGTGGTCCGCAAGACTATGCCGAAGGGGTTTCTAAACACTTGAATAGAACAATTCGGCACAATATTGTTTAAATTGGGTGAGTGAAATAATTTTACCTTGATTATATTTTTATATATAAAGGAATAATTTTTCAGAATTGTTAAAGTGTATATAAGTTGATTGTTAGGTTGTTTGAATAATCTAAATAAAAGAATAATTGTATAAGCAAAAGAATTATAAGGATTGAATTATAATTAAAATGATTTACAATTGTGAAATAAACTTATATATACAAGAAGTAAAATTATATGAATATGAGTTGTAAATAAAAATGAATATAAGGTTGAATGAAATATAACTTAAGTGTTGTTGAATGGAATTGATTTTGGTATCGAAGTAAATAATCAAGTGGATTAAAAGAAATGTGAACTTAAGTTATGTGAATGAAATTCAACTTTAGAAATTGAATGAATTGAATGTTAATCAATTAAATGTAAATTTAAGTTGATATAAAATAATGAATATAAGTGTTGATTCATTTAAAATCTAATGTTATTAGAAGTTGAATAAAATTGAATGAAAATCAATTTAAAGCAAAGGAATTTGGTTGAAATTAATATACTTTGGTTGTTATATGATTGTAGTTGATTTTATATAAGTTCATTAAGTATTAATGAAGTGGAAAACTAAAGTAAATTGAATTCAAATTGAAAGTAAATAAATTTGAATAGAATTGAATGTGGATTAGATTTAAATTAGTAAATGATAACTAATTGAATTGAGAAGGAATGTTGATAAAATCCAATGTGAATAAATCAAATGTGATTTAAAGTGAAAACCATTTCATTGAATATGAATGAGAATATAAATGAATATTGATTGGTTATGGATGTAATTGGTTGATGGTTGAATATATATTGCTTTAGTTGCATTTGCTATGTGACATATATAGTTATTATGTTGCTATATGTTGTATATTGAGATTATTTGCATATGTGCATGTTCTCATGTTGTTTGTTGAGTGTTTAGTAGGTGCGGATCGCGTTTGCTTCGCATTTGGAGCTCGCTTTAGCGCTATATTAGCCGTATATGCTTGCTAATAAAATATAAGGTACATATCTCGGATTAAATATCGCACTTTTACACTTTTTTTCCCTTCGGGATGCCTCATTACTTGATGAGATGTATATTTGTGATATATATACTGTCATTTTTTTTTTCGGATCGAGCCGCGCAAAGGAGACTATGGCGAATTTTTCCGGAAATTTAAGGCGTTAGAAAAATTATGAGAAAATTGAGAAAATTTTGGAAACTATAACTTTGATTTTGGAATTGAAAGTTAATTGATATAATTGTTTTTGAAATGATAACTAAGTATGATTTGGAAAACTTAGTAAAGAATTGTAAGAAGTTTAATTATAAATTTTGGAAAGTTAATAAATTGTATAACTTTTCTTACTTGTAATTTCGAGGACGAAATTCTTTTAAGGGGGGAAGATTGTAACGACCCAGAATTTTTAATAATTAAAATATGAATATTTAATTTATTTTTAAATATTAATAAGTGAATTTATAAGTCAAATAAATTTTAATTTGAATTTTTGGATTTAATTGAATAATTAAATCGATAATTTAATATGTGAAATTATGGAAATAATTGAAAATTGAGTTAAATATGATTGAAAATAATTTGGAAAATTTTATTTAATCATACTGGAGTTATAGAAATATTTTAGAACTTTTAAAATCGAATTAAAAGTTAATTTGTGAAAATTGAATATTTTAATATTTAATAATCGACTGTAAAATAGTCAATTTTTGAACAGTCTCAGAATTGAACGAAACCAGTTCCATTGGATCCGTAATAGTTAGTTATTACCGGATTTCAAATTTCGTGTCAATCGGAGTTATCGTTTGATCGTGGCAGCTCGAAACGCATCGATTTATTTTTAATTTAAATTTGGCGAGTCAAAATAGCCATTTTTCAAAAAGTCTCGGATTTCGACGAAACCAGTTTCATCGGATCCGTAATGTGATATTATTGTAAGGTTTCAAATTTCAAGTCAATTGGATTTACCGTTTGTCCTGTACAAATTAAAACGCATAGAAATCGATTTAAATCGGTTTAATTCAAATTGAACGTTTTCAGCCATAACTCGCACATATTTCCGAATTAGCTTCCGAAACCTGTTCCATTGTGTCCGGAACGCGGGATAAACCCTAGGTACGCTGGTTACGGCGTCTAAATCGGAGTTCGGAATTCCCGGGATGAATAGTGTTTACGCTTGCTCGTTCCTTATAAATAACCCCAACCCTTCATTTAGAAAATAAAAAATAAAATAAAAACAAACCCTAGCCGCCACCTAGGTATGAACGGCCAGCAGTTCATCAACTTCTTCCCCTCAAATCTCCAAATCCATTCATCGATTCCAGAAACTCTCAACTACAATCTTGAAGAGCTCGATGAGATCTTTAATATCAACGGTCATGATCTGAAAAGACCTCACGGATCAACGGCAAAATGACGAAGAAGTCAGTGACTTGCGCACGCATTCCAAGGCTCATTGTACAGCCGAGCTCCACCAGGTGATGGCCGAACCTAGCTTGCGTCGTGGGCTTTCGCGTGGCGTTGGTTTGATCAAGTTTCATCGAGTATTGAAGTCGCTAAATTAAACCCTAATTTATCTAAATGGGTTCAAGTGGAACGGCAATCACCTGTAGCTTGTACGTGAGGGGTTTGGGAAGATGAAGTATGCGGCTGTGATTCATCAGGGATGGAATGAACGGTGGATGGTAGATAGGTTTATAATTTTTAAAGTTATGTTGTAAATATAAGTATATAAACTCGTGTAACTTGTAAAATCAATATCTTTTTCATACGAGGTCGAAAAAATGCAAACTCAGTTGCGTTGGAATCGTATGGACGAGCACTACGCGATGGAGTTGGTTTGGAGTTGTTTGGAGTTAGTGAGAATTTCGGGTAAAATTAAACGCGCGTTTAATTTTATTCGAAATTAAAGCTAAAACGGAAATTAAAACCCAGGTGAGAACTTCTCACTCAATCGAATAGATTTCGATTTTATTTTAAATAGTTAGATTTAAAATATTTGAATGCATGTTTGAATGATGACTGTAAATTATTGATTTTTAAAATAGACATTATGCGCCGTTAGTAAGCGGATGTTATTTAATATAAACATATACCGCGAATATTTCATAAACAGTGAAATTGGTATTATATATAATATCAATATATATATATTGGCATATGTATATATTGGAGTTATTGATTTCCCGCATTTATTTGTTTAGCGGATGAGACCCTATTACGCCGTTATTAAGCGGATAATATTTAATAAAAACATGTACCGCGATAATTTCGTACTGGAGCGAAATTGGTATTGTGCTAATGTTTTTGGATGCAGGAAACAGGTTGGAGGGATCCAACTGGATTCCTCAACAGTATTTATTTAATTTCAGATATTTTGATATTTGATGGATTATCATATCGATATATGATATCGTTGTTAGTCGTGATTGACTATTTGGTGTGTAGCATCATTGGACCCAGATTTTGGGATTTTAAAATGATTTTAAAAGTGATTTTGAAAATATACTATATTTTTGGAATTGATCCATTATAAATAAATAAATGTTATAATTTTTTAAGTTATAAAAATTATGGTTTTTGTGAAATATAGTTAAAAAGCTGATTTTTAGAAATACGATTAAAAGTCGATTTTTGAGAAATATGAACTAATGATTTTATAAAATAATTTAGATTGGATTTTTGAATATATGATAAAAGTTTAAATATAGGATTTATAAAATTTGATTATTTTATAAATCGAAATGATGAAATTATAAAGGAAATTAAAAGATGTTTTAAAGAATAATATTAATTGATTTATATCAAGAGATTTATAAACGGATATTTATAAATCGAAATATTGACATTATAAAACGAGTCTTTATAAGTGTTTGAATGAAGTGAAAATGAAATTCATTAATGAATGAAATTTATAGAATTATGTAACGGTGAAGTTATAAATGGAATTTTATAAACAATAGGTTTATAAAATTTGTAAAGTTCAAAGGAACGATTTTTTGCAAATAAATAAATTATAAGTATTTGGCTTATAATTTGGACCTTTGGTTTATAATTAAGATTATAAATCGAATAGGTAAATAAAGAAGATTTATAAAGGAAGTTGTTATGAAATAAATGGAAATGGAATTTATAAACATTGTTTTATAAATTCGCAAACGACTTATTTTGATAAGTTAATTGTTATAACTTATAAATGGAGTTATATTCACGTTTTTAGACAGTGAATAATCCTTTAAAATAAAATGAATAGAAAGGATGAAATTTGTTAATGAAGTATATTCACGTTTTTGAATAGTGAATAATACGTTAAAGAAAATGTATTGAATGTGAATGTTTTAAATAGAATTAAAACGATTTAACGATGTTTTAATTGTGTTGAGATTCGAAATCATAGATTTCAACATTTATTGTTGAAATAGACGTTTTCGAGAAATAAAAGGAAATAGTGGACTATAACACTGTTGTTATAGTAAATGATTTCCGAAAGGAAATGGGTTGTATAGTATTGGGATTTATATATCTATTTAATTTCGAATCCCTATACTAGTGATTTTGGGACGTTGTAACGATGTTTTACGCAACATTCGTTTTGGCCCAAATAAAAATGTTTAAGAGAATGATTTCCCTTAAAGAATGAATAATATACTTAATTCGATTTAAGTATATTGAATATTTTCAAAGGTTGAAAATAAAGAGATTTGTCGATTACTTATTTTTGATAAGTATGGAAATGTTTTCCAATATGAAGTGAATAATTAGAATTTATCTTTTTGAAGATAAATTGAAAAGAATTATTGAAATCGAATATGCATGGATATTTTGAAATATAAATTCATTATGGAATTTATATGTGAAAAGTGGAATTTGTTTGAAAATAAATATTGATTTATTTTTGAAGTGTTGAAATTATATATCTTATAAAGATATTTTGGGAAAATAAATAATTTGGAAAATTATTTGGAATCTGGTGATGTATGCATATCAATTGATAGTTCAATAACCGACTATCAGTTTTCCCTTTGAATGGGTATTTGATGTGAATTGATTGAATTTGAATGCACACTTATTTTTGAATAAGCGCTCACTATTCGGGTTAACCGGGAAAGGACCATGGGGTCGTATAACCCATTCCGAATATATGATACGTCGTTGTGAATTGCATTTGAAGATCGGTGTTGAAGACCGGTATTTGCGAGAGCGATAGGATGACCTATCGATTGTCTCTGCACTGGGTCGCACCTGGTATAGAGATTCCATAAGTGATGGGAAATTCGATCAGGATTGTGAATATCCGGATTGCAAGGACTTCTTTGTAAGTGCCTTCGGTTCTGTTCGATCCCGGAACAGACTTGTATGGATTGTATGTCTGACATTACAAGTTGAGATATAAAAGCCGATTTCTTTCAAATATATTTCTGTTGGTGGCGAAGAATTTATTCTTTGCTTAACACCCTTCTTTGAGACGTACGAGCTCAAAGGTTATATAGTTGAAGTTATCAGCGATATATCCCATTTTGGTAATGTGACATGCTGAGTGATGCTGAAATGATCATTGTGTTGATTATTGTGGTAGGATCATTTATTTGATCGTCTATCTTAGTGATCATTGTGTTGATCATTTGTTGACCCAAAGCACGGCTTTTTGTACAAAGTGTGTTTTTGTGGACGTGACTTCGTCGAGCCTCACATCCCGGAAATGGTCAAAACAGGAAAGATGCGGCAAGGTTATTAGGGGTTGCTGTAGCTCCCCTTAGGGTATGTACATTTCCTTCTGGATAGAGGTTGTATCATGGTATGGAGCCCAGATATTTAACCTATGTGGTTACTACGAGTTTATTACTTTGTGGTTGTTGGTTATCGGGATCCCATGAAAAAGGTCGTTTACGATCAGGGAATGGCGTGCTCGTGTCAGTAGTTACCCAGTTAGGGGTAACCCGGCCTTGTGTTGGCAGAGTTCCGGTTTGGTTCTCGGGGATGTCTTTCCAGAGGCATTCTCAGTGGCAATGGGAAGTTCCTTGGCCTGACCATTTGTTGGAAATCCAATTCCCAATACGAAACTTGTACGGTATTAGTTGTAGAACCTGCTATTCACTTATGGTGGTCACCACTGTTTGGATGGTAGCTATAGTAGGCATAGTTCGAAATGTCTATGCTGGCTAAGATTTATATTCTACTTTCGAAATGAATTTTTTCTACACTATACACTAATAATAATATCAAATGTTATTTTAAATGCGTATCAAGCATCTTTGACTATCATAAGGAGAAATCTCCTCCGATTCTGCGTTTGCATGTGTGTGTGTGTGCGGGAGGCCTTATGGTAGTCTCATTTTTAAAAGCATTGCGAATTGAATTAAAAATATTCCTCTATTTTGATTTTAAAGATAAATAAACGGTTTTGAGTTCTCACACCAGTCATATGACTGACTTGGAGTTTATTGTTTTCCTTCCTAAACTCTGGGTGCCCACCAATTTCCACACGGGCAGTTAAGAGTTAGGTTTATCAGGATATTCTGGATATTCTGGAGTTGCTGGAGGCAAGCTGGATGGCATGGCGTATTACTAGTTTATATAGTATTTCTTTTCCGCTGCACTGTTTATTGTTGTATGTTGTTGTACACTCTGATGATATGATATGATGTAATGAAATATAATGTGATGTAATAACTGATATAGTTCTTTATTTAAAGATTATTCATTTATTATTATATGTTGTTCCGCTGCGAATTGTGAGATTCTGATGTGATTCTGTTGTTCTGTTTTCTTTCTGTTTTCTTCCATTTTAAAATATTCTACCTTCTTTTCTCTCTTCTCTCTTTTTTTCTATCTTCCTCTCCCTTTATTTTCTGTTATCTTCTTCTACTTCTCTCTTTTTTCTTTTCTTAAAATTCTTTTTAAAACCCATAACTTCTCAGTTTTCGGCCTTCGATATTCGGCAGTCGATAAAGTGAGTGTCGATGTTGAATTTTCTAAAGTCGAAAATTTTCGGGGCGTTACATTTGGTATCAGAGCTGATGGTTAAGCGACAACCATGGTTCTGTTGGGTATAATTCATTAGAGATAGAGTCAGCAGTACTCTAGAATGAGTTTGAGTGTAATAATAGCTATGAGAGCGTATTTGTTAGTGTATATAAAATTGTTTTATATTGTGATGATTGGTTTATTGAGTGGCATATGAACTTTCGTCAGCGTGGTCCGCAAGACTATGCCGAAGGGGTTTCTAAACACTTGAATAGAACAATTCGGCACAATATTGTTTAAATTGGGTGAGTGAAATAATTTTACCTTGATTATATTTTTATATATAAAGGAATAATTTTTCAGAATTGTTAAAGTGTATATAAGTTGATTGTTAGGTTGTTTGAATAATCTAAATAAAAGAATAATTGTATAAGCAAAAGAATTATAAGGATTGAATTATAATTAAAATGATTTACAATTGTGAAATAAACTTATATATACAAGAAGTAAAATTATATGAATATGAGTTGTAAATAAAAATGAATATAAGGTTGAATGAAATATAACTTAAGTGTTGTTGAATGGAATTGATTTTGGTATCGAAGTAAATAATCAAGTGGATTAAAAGAAATGTGAACTTAAGTTATGTGAATGAAATTCAACTTTAGAAATTGAATGAATTGAATGTTAATCAATTAAATGTAAATTTAAGTTGATATAAAATAATGAATATAAGTGTTGATTCATTTAAAATCTAATGTTATTAGAAGTTGAATAAAATTGAATGAAAATCAATTTAAAGCAAAGGAATTTGGTTGAAATTAATATACTTTGGTTGTTATATGATTGTAGTTGATTTTATATAAGTTCATTAAGTATTAATGAAGTGGAAAACTAAAGTAAATTGAATTCAAATTGAAAGTAAATAAATTTGAATAGAATTGAATGTGGATTAGATTTAAATTAGTAAATGATAACTAATTGAATTGAGAAGGAATGTTGATAAAATCCAATGTGAATAAATCAAATGTGATTTAAAGTGAAAACCATTTCATTGAATATGAATGAGAATATAAATGAATATTGATTGGTTATGGATGTAATTGGTTGATGGTTGAATATATATTGCTTTAGTTGCATTTGCTATGTGACATATATAGTTATTATGTTGCTATATGTTGTATATTGAGATTATTTGCATATGTGCATGTTCTCATGTTGTTTGTTGAGTGTTTAGTAGGTGCGGATCGCGTTTGCTTCGCATTTGGAGCTCGCTTTAGCGCTATATTAGCCGTATATGCTTGCTAATAAAATATAAGGTACATATCTCGGATTAAATATCGCACTTTTACACTTTTTTTCCCTTCGGGATGCCTCATTACTTGATGAGATGTATATTTGTGATATATATACTGTCATTTTTTTTTTTCGGATCGAGCCGCGCAAAGGAGACTATGGCGAATTTTTCCGGAAATTTAAGGCGTTAGAAAAATTATGAGAAAATTGAGAAAATTTTGGAAACTATAACTTTGATTTTGGAATTGAAAGTTAATTGATATAATTGTTTTTGAAATGATAACTAAGTATGATTTGGAAAACTTAGTAAAGAATTGTAAGAAGTTTAATTATAAATTTTGGAAAGTTAATAAATTGTATAACTTTTCTTACTTGTAATTTCGAGGACGAAATTCTTTTAAGGGGGGAAGATTGTAACGACCCAGAATTTTTAATAATTAAAATATGAATATTTAATTTATTTTTAAATATTAATAAGTGAATTTATAAGTCAAATAAATTTTAATTTGAATTTTTGGATTTAATTGAATAATTAAATCGATAATTTAATATGTGAAATTATGGAAATAATTGAAAATTGAGTTAAATATGATTGAAAATAATTTGGAAAATTTTATTTAATCATACTGGAGTTATAGAAATATTTTAGAACTTTTAAAATCGAATTAAAAGTTAATTTGTGAAAATTGAATATTTTAATATTTAATAATCGACTGTAAAATAGTCAATTTTTGAACAGTCTCAGAATTGAACGAAACCAGTTCCATTGGATCCGTAATAGTTAGTTATTACCGGATTTCAAATTTCGTGTCAATCGGAGTTATCGTTTGATCGTGGCAGCTCGAAACGCATCGATTTATTTTTAATTTAAATTTGGCGAGTCAAAATAGCCATTTTTCAAAAAGTCTCGGATTTCGACGAAACCAGTTTCATCGGATCCGTAATGTGATATTATTGTAAGGTTTCAAATTTCAAGTCAATTGGATTTACCGTTTGTCCTGTACAAATTAAAACGCATAGAAATCGATTTAAATCGGTTTAATTCAAATTGAACGTTTTCAGCCATAACTCGCACATACTTCCGAATTAGCTTCCGAAACCTGTTCCATTGTGTCCGGAACGCGGGATAAACCCTAGGTACGCTGGTTACGGCGTCTAAATCGGAGTTCGGAATTCCCGGGATGAATAGTGTTTACGCTTGCTCGTTCCTTATAAATAACCCCAACCCTTCATTTAGAAAATAAAAAATAAAATAAAAACAAACCCTAGCCGCCACCTAGGTATGAACGGCCAGCAGTTCATCAACTTCTTCCCCTCAAATCTCCAAATCCATTCATCGATTCCAGAAACTCTCAACTACAATCTTGAAGAGCTCGATGAGATCTTTAATATCAACGGTCATGATCTGAAAAGACCTCACGGATCAACGGCAAAATGACGAAGAAGTCAGTGACTTGCGCACGCATTCCAAGGCTCATTGTACAGCCGAGCTCCACCAGGTGATGGCCGAACCTAGCTTGCGTCGTGGGCTTTCGCGTGGCGTTGGTTTGATCAAGTTTCATCGAGTATTGAAGTCGCTAAATTAAACCCTAATTTATCTAAATGGGTTCAAGTGGAACGGCAATCACCTGTAGCTTGTACGTGAGGGGTTTGGGAAGATGAAGTATGCGGCTGTGATTCATCAGGGATGGAATGAACGGTGGATGGTAGATAGGTTTATAATTTTTAAAGTTATGTTGTAAATATAAGTATATAAACTCGTGTAACTTGTAAAATCAATATCTTTTTCATACGAGGTCGAAAAAATGCAAACTCAGTTGCGTTGGAATCGTATGGACGAGCACTACGCGATGGAGTTGGTTTGGAGTTGTTTGGAGTTAGTGAGAATTTCGGGTAAAATTAAACGCGCGTTTAATTTTATTCGAAATTAAAGCTAAAACGGAAATTAAAACCCAGGTGAGAACTTCTCACTCAATCGAATAGATTTCGATTTTATTTTAAATAGTTAGATTTAAAATATTTGAATGCATGTTTGAATGATGACTGTAAATTATTGATTTTTAAAATAGACATTATGCGCCGTTAGTAAGCGGATGTTATTTAATATAAACATATACCGCGAATATTTCATAAACAGTGAAATTGGTATTATATATAATATCAATATATATATATTGGCATATGTATATATTGGAGTTATTGATTTCCCGCATTTATTTGTTTAGCGGATGAGACCCTATTACGCCGTTATTAAGCGGATAATATTTAATAAAAACATGTACCGCGATAATTTCGTACTGGAGCGAAATTGGTATTGTGCTAATGTTTTTGGATGCAGGAAACAGGTTGGAGGGATCCAACTGGATTCCTCAACAGTATTTATTTAATTTCAGATATTTTGATATTTGATGGATTATCATATCGATATATGATATCGTTGTTAGTCGTGATTGACTATTTGGTGTGTAGCATCATTGGACCCAGATTTTGGGATTTTAAAATGATTTTAAAAGTGATTTTGAAAATATACTATATTTTTGGAATTGATCCATTATAAATAAATAAATGTTATAATTTTTTAAGTTATAAAAATTATGGTTTTTGTGAAATATAGTTAAAAAGCTGATTTTTAGAAATACGATTAAAAGTCGATTTTTGAGAAATATGAACTAATGATTTTATAAAATAATTTAGATTGGATTTTTGAATATATGATAAAAGTTTAAATATAGGATTTATAAAATTTGATTATTTTATAAATCGAAATGATGAAATTATAAAGGAAATTAAAAGATGTTTTAAAGAATAATATTAATTGATTTATATCAAGAGATTTATAAACGGATATTTATAAATCGAAATATTGACATTATAAAACGAGTCTTTATAAGTGTTTGAATGAAGTGAAAATGAAATTCATTAATGAATGAAATTTATAGAATTATGTAACGGTGAAGTTATAAATGGAATTTTATAAACAATAGGTTTATAAAATTTGTAAAGTTCAAAGGAACGATTTTTTGCAAATAAATAAATTATAAGTATTTGGCTTATAATTTGGACCTTTGGTTTATAATTAAGATTATAAATCGAATAGGTAAATAAAGAAGATTTATAAAGGAAGTTGTTATGAAATAAATGGAAATGGAATTTATAAACATTGTTTTATAAATTCGCAAACGACTTATTTTGATAAGTTAATTGTTATAACTTATAAATGGAGTTATATTCACGTTTTTAGACAGTGAATAATCCTTTAAAATAAAATGAATAGAAAGGATGAAATTTGTTAATGAAGTATATTCACGTTTTTGAATAGTGAATAATACGTTAAAGAAAATGTATTGAATGTGAATGTTTTAAATAGAATTAAAACGATTTAACGATGTTTTAATTGTGTTGAGATTCGAAATCATAGATTTCAACATTTATTGTTGAAATAGACGTTTTCGAGAAATAAAAGGAAATAGTGGACTATAACACTGTTGTTATAGTAAATGATTTCCGAAAGGAAATGGGTTGTATAGTATTGGGATTTATATATCTATTTAATTTCGAATCCCTATACTAGTGATTTTGGGACGTTGTAACGATGTTTTACGCAACATTCGTTTTGGCCCAAATAAAAATGTTTAAGAGAATGATTTCCCTTAAAGAATGAATAATATACTTAATTCGATTTAAGTATATTGAATATTTTCAAAGGTTGAAAATAAAGAGATTTGTCGATTACTTATTTTTGATAAGTATGGAAATGTTTTCCAATATGAAGTGAATAATTAGAATTTATCTTTTTGAAGATAAATTGAAAAGAATTATTGAAATCGAATATGCATGGATATTTTGAAATATAAATTCATTATGGAATTTATATGTGAAAAGTGGAATTTGTTTGAAAATAAATATTGATTTATTTTTGAAGTGTTGAAATTATATATCTTATAAAGATATTTTGGGAAAATAAATAATTTGGAAAATTATTTGGAATCTGGTGATGTATGCATATCAATTGATAGTTCAATAACCGACTATCAGTTTTCCCTTTGAATGGGTATTTGATGTGAATTGATTGAATTTGAATGCACACTTATTTTTGAATAAGCGCTCACTATTCGGGTTAACCGGGAAAGGACCATGGGGTCGTATAACCCATTCCGAATATATGATACGTCGTTGTGAATTGCATTTGAAGATCGGTGTTGAAGACCGGTATTTGCGAGAGCGATAGGATGACCTATCGATTGTCTCTGCACTGGGTCGCACCTGGTATAGAGATTCCATAAGTGATGGGAAATTCGATCAGGATTGTGAATATCCGGATTGCAAGGACTTCTTTGTAAGTGCCTTCGGTTCTGTTCGATCCCGGAACAGACTTGTATGGATTGTATGTCTGACATTACAAGTTGAGATATAAAAGCCGATTTCTTTCAAATATATTTCTGTTGGTGGCGAAGAATTTATTCTTTGCTTAACACCCTTCTTTGAGACGTACGAGCTCAAAGGTTATATAGTTGAAGTTATCAGCGATATATCCCATTTTGGTAATGTGACATGCTGAGTGATGCTGAAATGATCATTGTGTTGATTATTGTGGTAGGATCATTTATTTGATCGTCTATCTTAGTGATCATTGTGTTGATCATTTGTTGACCCAAAGCACGGCTTTTTGTACAAAGTGTGTTTTTGTGGACGTGACTTCGTCGAGCCTCACATCCCGGAAATGGTCAAAACAGGAAAGATGCGGCAAGGTTATTAGGGGTTGCTGTAGCTCCCCTTAGGGTATGTACATTTCCTTCTGGATAGAGGTTGTATCATGGTATGGAGCCCAGATATTTAACCTATGTGGTTACTACGAGTTTATTACTTTGTGGTTGTTGGTTATCGGGATCCCATGAAAAAGGTCGTTTACGATCAGGGAATGGCGTGCTCGTGTCAGTAGTTACCCAGTTAGGGGTAACCCGGCCTTGTGTTGGCAGAGTTCCGGTTTGGTTCTCGGGGATGTCTTTCCAGAGGCATTCTCAGTGGCAATGGGAAGTTCCTTGGCCTGACCATTTGTTGGAAATCCAATTCCCAATACGAAACTTGTACGGTATTAGTTGTAGAACCTGCTATTCACTTATGGTGGTCACCACTGTTTGGATGGTAGCTATAGTAGGCATAGTTCGAAATGTCTATGCTGGCTAAGATTTATATTCTACTTTCGAAATGAATTTTTTCTACACTATACACTAATAATAATATCAAATGTTATTTTAAATGCGTATCAAGCATCTTTGACTATCATAAGGAGAAATCTCCTCCGATTCTGCGTTTGCATGTGTGTGTGTGTGCGGGAGGCCTTATGGTAGTCTCATTTTTAAAAGCATTGCGAATTGAATTAAAAATATTCCTCTATTTTGATTTTAAAGATAAATAAACGGTTTTGAGTTCTCACACCAGTCATATGACTGACTTGGAGTTTATTGTTTTCCTTCCTAAACTCTGGGTGCCCACCAATTTCCACACGGGCAGTTAAGAGTTAGGTTTATCAGGATATTCTGGATATTCTGGAGTTGCTGGAGGCAAGCTGGATGGCATGGCGTATTACTAGTTTATATAGTATTTCTTTTCCGCTGCACTGTTTATTGTTGTATGTTGTTGTACACTCTGATGATATGATATGATGTAATGAAATATAATGTGATGTAATAACTGATATAGTTCTTTATTTAAAGATTATTCATTTATTATTATATGTTGTTCCGCTGCGAATTGTGAGATTCTGATGTGATTCTGTTGTTCTGTTTTCTTTCTGTTTTCTTCCATTTTAAAATATTCTACCTTCTTTTCTCTCTTCTCTCTTTTTTTCTATCTTCCTCTCCCTTTATTTTCTGTTATCTTCTTCTACTTCTCTCTTTTTTCTTTTCTTAAAATTCTTTTTAAAACCCATAACTTCTCAGTTTTCGGCCTTCGATATTCGGCAGTCGATAAAGTGAGTGTCGATGTTGAATTTTCTAAAGTCGAAAATTTTCAGGGCGTTACACCCTCACACCTATCTTTTTATTTATCCTCGAATAAACTAAAACTAGGATAAATTCATTTTCGTAGGAAACACGATTGCATTGAGCATATGCAACAAGCCGTTAAACCTCTAGGTGTCTCTAGTAGGACGAGTGTTGTCTCATGAGGGTTTTCAGCGGATACTACCCAAAAATTCCAAATGCGATATGCAAATTCTAATGCGACTACATGATGCAAGTTTTCAAAAATATTTACAAACAAAGTATTTACTTTTAAATTGACCCGAGTAAGTTAGATATAGTTTTGGTTATTATTAAGAAATTTTAGTCTTTTAACTTATCAAAACTTCTAACAAAAATTAAGTTATCATCACAATTGGAATCTAGTTTGGCTAGTTGTTTCAGTTGATAAAATAGCGCAATTATGAAATGAATCCTTTATTCCATTATCAACGTTTGTGAAGTAGCATTTTAATTTCTTTTGAATAACAAATCAAACTAATTAACTGAAGAAAGCTCTTGGGTTTCAATTGCTTGCTCTCTCTATCTCGAATTATATTAACATTATTATTGTTTACACACCTAAATCAGATATACTAAGGCCGATATACCGATCATGCCCTGCCTTTCAGCTTACATGAGAAGAGTACAGAGCGTGACGAGTGTACATACTTATGTATGAACACATGACTCTAGGTGTTTATTATTATTGTTTTAATTTTATCTACATACGCCAAACTCAGATATACCGAGGCCAGATATACTGATCATGCAATGCCCTTCTGGCTTATGTGAGAAGGGTACATGTAACATATTTATTTTTTGATAAAATTATTTAAAAATTTTAATTAGATAAATTAAATAGAATAATGATGATAATGGGATTGATATTTCAATAAACCATGTATAGGACCATGCTTATTAATAAAGTAAATGTGTTTTAATTGGGTTATTAGCGAATTAAATTACATATGGGCATATTAGTAAAATAACCACTTCATTATACATGGCTATTCACTTCTCATTCTTGTCAATTTACGTTCATTTTTCTCAAAACAAAAATAAATGCCAAAACCCTAAGGAGGCAACCATTAACAAAGGGGAAGATTACAATCTAAAGCTAAAGATCTCAAATTCCTTATCATATCTAAGGTGAATAATAATTCATTCCATCTCCTTTTGTTTTTATTTATCATATGATTATGGATTTAAGGCTTAATTTCGTTTCTACGATATTTTGAATGATGACATGCTTAAGTTATTGATTGCTTAATTTAAATAAGTCATTTAAATGCAAAATTCGTACCTTTTTAGGTTAAAAACCAAGTGTTATTGATTTCAGAATGCCATGGAAAAATGTTACGTTAAGTAAAACATGATTTTAGCGATGGGTTTTTATTTTTAGTATTTTCCAAGATGTGAAAATTTTATTATGATTTTTTAATGGAAAATATGATGTAATTGGGTTTAAAATTTATTTTGAGTATTTCAAGAAGAAATTAGGTCTGAAATTTTGATATATTTGATCATGCGATGAAATTGAATTTATGTGCTTTTTAGGGATTTTGGCTAATTTATCTTCTAGGGATATTTTAAAAGAAGGACTTTTCTACAAATGTTGGTTTTGCTATATGAAGGGCTTAAACGTTATATTCTTCAGTTCAAATCTAATTAAATGCGGCAATTTTAATTTTAGAAGTATTTGACAAGTTATAAAGCAACCAATCAAAGGTTTACAAATAGCCAAGCAGTTATAAAATAATTACTAGATGTTGCTACGTTTCAGCCTTTAATTCAGAAAAGATGGTTCCGTTGAAAATAGCAAAACTTTTCAACTCCATTGACTCCGCTTCATCCTAATCGAAACCCATATAATCGAAATTAATATATAATGCATCACTTAGATGGTACATAGTGGATTTGGAAGGAAGGCGGAAGCCATGATGTCAAAGGAAAGCTTCCAATGGAGTCGAAACCCTGTTTTATTTTCAAAAGATAAGATCTTGCCTTGTTTTACTTAAAGCCTTCGACATAGTCGAAACTCATGCTTTCGAAAGGGTCCTTATAAATAGCTTTTAAAGGGGTACCTTTTTCTTTAAATCGGTACTTTCGAAAGGAGTGGTTCCAACCTAGTGGAAACCTAGCCGCTATTCTACCTTTCGACTATATTGAAGCCAACAATGCTTTCGAAAGGTTTTCCTTGTTTTACTTAAGTAAGCAACTTCCTAAAAACTTTTGAAAGTGGTTGAGGGTTTCGAAGGCCATGGAGTTGAAAGAGGGTTTCGACGGTATCCTTCGTAGTTTTACTTTTTAAAAGTTGTTGCTTTCGACTAGATGGTTCCGATACCATCAATTTCACCCCCCCAAAACAATTTTGTAATTGGTTTCGAATGAGATACTTTCGTATGTAATCATTTTGATCCAAATGATGTTTTTAAAGAGTAAATCCATGCTTTTAAAAGGGGTAGTTTCATTTGTTTCGAAGCTCTATTTAAAAGGACGTTTTGATACCATTGAAATATATATTTGGTTTCAAAAGAGAATATTTGTTAATGGTTCGAAAGGTATGTTTATTATGTTCTGAAAAGAAGTTTTTTCTTTCAACGGAGGTCATCCAGAGCTTTCAAAAGAGATGTTTTTAAGATTTCAAAACATAAACCCAATCTCAATTTAAAGGAATAACCATGGCATAAATAAACAAAGGGTTTTGAAATGAAGAAGTTTTCATTGATTATAAAGGATAAATGGTTTAAACAGGACATACACATATATAAGATAATAAACCACAGGTGTTGGTGTTATTATTTTGTTTAGATTACTTCTTCATATATTTATTCACATTGTAATTAACCCATAACGGTACTTTAGAGAAAGGGCAGAATAACCAGTTAGGCTGACCCTGTAGTGAATATAACTTAAGAAATGTTGAAATCTTAATTAAAAATACTAGCAAGGGTCAATAGATTTACATTAATCCCATGAAAATGTATATAACCAAATGTATTGACATGAAAACTTCGATTTGATACTAGCATGGGCCAATAAGTTTGTAGTTAACCCATGAAAACTATATCCGAATTAAGATATTGACAGTTAGTCCATAGTTTCCTAGTCTGCCCATGAAAATTAGGATCAAAATTAAGATATTGACAGTTAGTCATAGGTTCCTAGTCAGTCCATGAAAACTAGGATAAGAAATTAAGATATTGACACATAGTCAATCAGTTCCTAGTTAGCCATAAAAACTGGGATAAGAGAAAAGATATTGGAGTTACAATAGGTTCTTAATAATCCTATGAAAACTATAAAAACATATTGATCGTCCATAAACATTTAGCAGACTAATAGTGACCTTAGAAACTATAATATTCAGAATGAATGGGGATGGGTAATCCAAATTTGATTTACGTATTTTGCGTATCATCATAATATTTTTGAAATACTATATTTTAACCATTGTAGACGTAGAAGCATAGTATATGGTTTTATAAATGTTTTAGGATTCTAGTGAGCGGAAAGCCTTTTCCGCTAAGTGGCATGGCCTCACTAGATATTTAAATGGTTTGAGATGGTAGATTATTATTCATACCAAGATTTTTGCCTGATTCGAAGTTTCTGTTTTCGTCTTAAACTCTCGAGTACTCAATTGATTTTAAGTATGTTTAGAGTTAAGGTATCCTGGTGTTCTTTTAGACCAATAAAGCCTCCAAAGAAGTGTAGGACGCAAGCTTGTTTTTTAGAGTTCTTTTATTTTGTTGTGTGTTTTTATTCTAAAGGCAAATTTGTTTTATTGCCCTATTATTATATACTTTTATCAACCAAATGGGCTTCTTTATATGTCGCTCTTGACGTACTTTGTAAAAATTATATGTTATCTGAATGTGGTCTGCGGATTGGGTTTATGTAATCAACTTGGAATATTTTGAAATGGAATGTGGAATTTGTTTGCTTTTTATTTATTTTTCATATTCTTGTGTTTCTGTGTATCAATGTTTCTAATATTACCATATTTGATCGTCGAGGATTAATAACTATGGATGACTGCCGCATCCGTAGCCGTTAGTTTTGGGCCTCCAAGTAGGGGGATGTTACAAGTTGGTATCAAAGCATAGGTTTATGAAACTTTAAAAGAAACTTAAACCTAAATGATATTCCAAACATAATCCAATAAATTAGATAATAAGATCGGGGTTTGGGTTAACTCTATAGCAACCTACTTGTATTTGATATATATAATTAGATATATAAGTGTGTATTCCCTGCTCTCTTAGACCGTTCTTTTGTATCTTATTAAGGCTTATATGCAGATTTACGAGAAAGGAGATATGAAAGTACGAAATGGAAGAGGAAATCTTGGTGGAGGAAGCATCACAAATAATGGAAATGCTCGACCCACTATAAGGAGGAACCGGGGTCAACCAGCTAATGCTAGTAATCAAAATGCTGATGCCAATGTGAGTTTTAGAAATCCACCATTAGTGGGGGAATGTATCAGCTCTTTGTTGGTTTGATGTAAGCAGGAGCTACTTCTGGTGTTGCTGGAAATGTAGGAGGAGCTAATCCTGTGGATCCAGTTGGGAATAATTATGCTTTGTTGAGTAGAGATTACATCAGTTTAAATGGAAAGCCATTCTCAGGAATGGAGAGTGCCATAGAGGTTGAGAAGTGGTTGTTGCATTATGAGCATATATTACCGATTTCGGTCTGAATGATATGAAAAGGGAAGGTTGGCCTTTAGACAGCTGCAATGGTCAACGCTACACTGTAATATCACTACCGGAGTTTCAAAACAGCAGTTGACTTGGGCTGATTTTAAAACGAGATTTGAGCAAAAGTTTGTATCTGATTTTGCTAAGTCAGAGCTGATGAGGAAGTTTATGGATCTAGTTCAGGGAGAGATGTCAGTGGTCGAGTATGCTACAAAGTTTGAAGAGCTGTCTCGATATGGATATGCTATAGAATGAGAGGTTCATTCGAGGATTAAGGCCCGAGCTTGTTAGAGCAACCATGACACATGCCCATGATTCTTGTAATGTGGTGGTGGGGATGGCCACTCGCTAGGAGGAGTTACTTACTGATCATGCTAAAGAGAAGTTAGTGGAAACTCTGGGTTCTCAAGGGAAGTAGAGAAAGTTCTTTAAGAAGAAGGGAGCCCAGAAGGGAGATCCTGCAAAGAAGTCAAAGGCTGAGATAGTTTTTAATAATTGTGACAAGAAGGGTCACTTTGCAAATGAATGTCGATCAGGAAATGAGAAGAAAGCTGCAAATAAGAAGAATGTGAAGTTATTCAACTGTGGTTAAGTTGGGCATTATAAGAATCGGTGTCTAGAACCAATCGACGTGGATGAAAGAAAGGTCTTTGCTATTGGACTAGCTAGGCCTACTGCAGCAGATAAGGGAAAGACTATGATGGAAGGTATGCTTGATTCAAAGTATTTCAGTTAGAGTAGTTTTTGATACCGATGCATCACATTCATTTACATCTCAGTGTTTTGTTGATAGATTATGTTTAGAACCCGCCTACCTTGTTACTTACTTAAGGGTTGCGAATCCAATACGAGGGTATGCAATTCTAAGGTTAAGATATGACCAACTAGAACTTGATTTGTTAGGTCATAAGTTTGCATGCAGTTTGTATGTTACTGATTTTGTTGAGTTCAAGATCATTTTGGGTATCAATTGGTTGGGTAGGTATGAGGCTAGAATATTTTGCCAGGATAGAGAGATATCACTGAGACACCTTGATAGTCATAACCGAGAAATATTCTAAGTAGAGAATTCTGACCGGAGTATTAGTACTTTGTTCAGTACTATGTAGATAGAAAGGAGTTAAGTCAGGTTCAGGTAGCACGAGAGTTTGCAGACGTCTTTGAGCCAGTCACAGGACTACCACCTAAAAGAGCTATTGAATTCAGAATAGATCTAGTACCCAGAGCTGAACCTTTGAGTAGACTACCTAGCAGGATGACACCGACCGAGATGAAGGATTTGACGGTGCAGCTAGTGCATCTTGAAGGAAGGAATTGCATTAGACCAAGCAGTTTGCCTTAAGGAGCGGCCATGGTGTTTGTGAAGAAACCGATTGGGTCGTTAAGGATGTGCATTGACTATTATAAGTTAAATGAAAGGACAATTAAGAATAAGTATCCTTTGACCAGAATAGATTATCTGTTTGATCAGTTGAATGAGCCAGAGTGTTATCCCAATAGGATTTAGCGATAAATTTCCATCGGTTAAAAATGGCCAAGGACAGTATTCCTTTGATGGCATTTCGAACTAGGTATGGTTTATATAAGTGGCTGGTGACACCATTTGGATTGACTAAAGCACTTGTTTTCTTCGTGGATTTGATGAACCGAGCTTCCGTGAGTACTTGTAAGGTTTGTACTAGTGTTTATATATGACATTTTAGTATACTCTAAGGGTGAGAGAGAGAGAGCATGAAGTTCATCTTAGAGTGGTGCTTGAGACACTGAGGCAGAATCAGCTAAAGACGAAGTTTACTAAGGGTCATTTTGAAAGAAAGAGGCTACATTTCTTGGTCACATGGTTTTGGAGAAAGGATTGTCAGTCGATCCAGATAAGATCGAAGCTGTGAATAATTGGAAGAGACCAGAGATGGCGACTAAATCAGAAGTTTTCTTGGATTTGCTGGCTACTACCGGAGATTCATTAAGAATTTCTCGTGGATAGTAGCACCTACGACTAAGTTAATCAGAAAGTGGGTGAAGTTTGTCTAGTACGAAAAATATGAGGAAGCATTCCTTATGTTAAAGCATTTGTTGACCAATGCACCATTATCAATGGTTTCAAACGGAAAACCATTATCAATGGTTTCAAACGGAAACCAAGGGTTAGTGGTATATACTGACGCATGCGGAACTGGATTGGAAGCAGTGTTGAGGTAGAAGGGTAAAGTTATTACATATAGTTCACAACATCTTAGACTGCATGAAGTGAGATATCCTACTCATGATTTGAAGTTGGCAGCAGCGATCTTCGCATTGAAGATTTGGAGACATTAGATCTTAGGGGAGAGATGTGAGCTTTATACGATTCATAAGTCTTTACTTATTTATTCTCTTAGAAGGAGTTGAATACGAGATAGCAAATGTGGCTAGAGTTTTTGGTCGCTTATGATTTTGGTATAGAGTATACACCAGGGAAAGGTAATAAGGTAGCAGATGCACTTAGGAAACATCAAAACGTGGTGTTAGCTATGTTATCAGAGTGGAAAGATTTGGAAGCTTTGGCTAGTTGTGGTGTGCAGTCAAGATCGAATGCTAGTTCTATTCAGGTTATCGCTAGGTTGCCTTGTTTAGAAGTTTGATTAGTATTGATTGAGAGAATTGCTTCTAAGTAGAAGGAGGATCTAATATTAGCTGAGAGGATCATAAGACTTGAGGTTGGAAATGAGATTAATGATCTTAGCCTTGACCAGAGAGGATGGTTGAGAAAGAAGGGACAGTTGTGTGTTTCTAATATTAAGGACTTAAAGGAAGAAGTACTTGGAGAATGTCACCGGTCCAAGTTTACGATTCATCCTGGAGGAATAAAGATGTATTAGGATATGAAGCGGAGCTTCTATTAGGAAGTTACGAAAAGGGATGTTGGCTTGTGGGTTAGGAAGTGTGCAGACAGTCAATAAGTGAAAGATGAACATCAGAAATCGAGTGGGTTACTTTTGCCTTTGGAGATTCCATTTTATAAATGGGAATATCCATGGATTTTATAGATGGGTTGCCAAGGACAAGTAGGGGGTAATGAAAGTATATAGGTTATAATGGACGAATTTACCAAAAGTGCTCATTTTATTCCAGTTAAGTGAACTAGGACGGCACCTATTTTTGCTAAGTTGTTTCTGAAGGACATAGTTAGACTGCATGAAGTTCCTAGTAGTATAGTAAGTGACAGAGATGCTTTATTCACTAGTGAATTCTGTAAGTGTCTACAAGAGGTGATGGATACCAAGCTTAATATGAGTACCGCATATCACCCTCGGATAAATGGACAGACGGACTAAGTCAATAAGGTGCTTGAGGATCTATTGAGAGCTTGTGTATTCGACTTTTATGGATCTTGAGAGGATTACCTACATTTGATTGAGTTTTCTTATAATAATAGCTATCAAACTAGTATAGGAATGGCGCCGTTTGAAGCTTTGTTTGGAAGACAATGCAAATCACCAGCATGTTGGTTGGAGACTGGAAACAGGTTAGCCTTAGATCTAGACTTGGCTAGAGAGGCATCAGAGACGATTGAGTTAATCAGTGAGAGGATGAGGGAAGCTCGGTCTACATAGAAAAGTTACACAGATAAAAGGCGTAAAGACCTAGAATTCTTAGTTGGGGAAAAGGTTTCGTTAAGGTATCACCTATGAAGGGTGTGGTGCGATTTGGAAGGTCGAGGAAGTTATCCCCGAGATATGTTGATCCATTCGAGATTATAGAGAGAATTGGAAAGCTCGCATTCATGGTAGAGTCGACGAGCAGTATGGCAGGTGTCCATAATGTATTTCATGTGTCTCACCTTCGTAAGTGTGTGCATGATTCAGAGACTACTATTCCTCCGACAGGATTGGATGACTTAGTGGTAGAGCCTAATTTGACTATTGTTAAACAACCAATTCAGGTTGTAGCTAAAGATGAGAAAATATTAAGGAACAAGACAGTCATGTTGATAAAAATTTAGTGGAGCGACAACGAGAAGGACTGTACTTGGAAGATAGAGAACATGAATAGAGATACTTCTCTTGACCTACTCTGAGGGTATGTATATATTAGATTTATAGAAAATTGCTAGTCAGATAGGCTAATATGATTTTTATGGTTATTAGTAGTTGTTACATATGATTACTGTGTTTAGTATTTAGTCCTTACTTAATTTTGAGGATGGAAATCTTTAAGGGGGAGCCTGTAACATCCCTAATTTTTGATAACATTATTTAGGAAATTTATTTAGATAAAGTAAATAGAATAATGATGATAAGGGATTGAGATTTCAATAAACCATATATAGGGCCGTGCTTAGTAATAAAGTAAATGAGCTTTAATTGGTTTATTTGCTAATTAAATTACACATGGGCATATTAGTAAAATAGCCACTTCATTACACACAGCTATACACGTTCCATTGTTGTCTATTCACGTTCATTTTTCTCTAAACAAAAATAAATGCAAAAACCCTAAGGAGCCTCCCATTATCAAAGAGGAAGATTACAATCTCAAGCTAAAGAACAAAGTTAGAAAGGATTAATCAACAACAAATCTCAAATTTTTATCATATCTAAGATGAAGAATAATTCATTCCATCTCCTTCTGTATTATTTATCATATATTTTTGGATTTAAAGCTTAATTTGGTTTCTATGATATTTTGAATGATGATATGCTTAAGTTATTAATTTCTTGATTTAAACAGGTCATTTATATGCAAAACTCAAGCGGTATTAGGTAAAAACCGAGTGTTATTGATTTAAGAATGCCATGGAAATTTTTTACGTTAAGTAAGACATGATTTTAGAGATGGGTTTTATTTTTAGAATTTTCCAAGATATAAAAAGTTTATTATAAATTTTTAATGGAAAATAGGATATAGTTGAGTTTAAAATTTATTTCTAGCATTTCAAGAAGAAGTTGGGTATGAAGTTTTGATATTTTTGACCATACAATGAAATTGAATTTCTATGATTTTTGGAGATTTTTCCTAATTTGTTTGCTAGGGAAAATAAATTATTTTAAAAAATGACTTTTCTGCAAATGTTGGTTTTGCTATATGTAAGGGCTTAAATTTATATTATTTAGTTCAGATCTAGTTAAATGCGGCAGTTCTAATTTCAAAAGTATTTGAGAATTTATAAAGCAACTAATCAAAAATTTACAAATAGGCAATCAATTTACAGTAATTACTAAAAGTTTCTATGTTTTAGCCTTTAATTCAAAAAAGATGGTTCCACCTAAAATAGCAGCACCTTTCGACTCCACTGACTCCACTCCATCGACTCCACTCCATCCCAGTCGAAACCCACATAGTTGAAACCAATACAAAACGTATCACTTGGATGGTACGTAGAGGATTGGAAGGAAGGCGGAAGCTATGGTGTCGAAAGGAATGCTTTCGATGGAGTCGAAACCCTGTTTTGCTTTCAAAAGATAAGATATTTTCCTTGTTTTACTTAAAGCCTTCCACATTGTCGGAACTCATCCTTTCAAAAAGGTCCTTATAAATAGCTTTTGTATGGGTACCTTTTTAACCATTACTTTTGAAAGAAGTGGTTCTGACCTAGTCAAAACCTAGCCGCTATTCTACCTTTTGACTATATTGAAGCCAACAATGCTTTCGAAAGGTTATCCTTGTTTGACTTAAGTAAGCCACTTCTTAAACGCTTTCGAAAGGGGTTGAGGGTTTCAAAGGCCATGGAGTCGAAAGGGGGTTTTAACTATATCTTTTGAATTTTTACTTTTTAAAAGTTGCTGCTTTCAACTAGATGGTTCCAACGCCATCAATTTTTCCCCCAAACAATTTTATAATTAGTTTCAAAAGAGATACCTTCATATATAACCATTTTGACTCAAATGATGTTTATAAAGGGTAAACCCAATGCTTTTCAAAGGGGTACTTTCATTGTTTCGAAGCTATGTTCAAAAGGACGTTTTGATACCATCGAAAGGTAAATTTGGTTTCGAAAGATAATATATATCATGGGCTTCGAAAGGTATGTTTATTATGTTTTGAAAAGAAGTTTTTGCTTTCGACGGAAGTCATTCAGAGGTTTTAAAAGAGATGTTTTTAAGATTTCAAAACATAAACCCAACCTTAATTTAAAGAATAACCACAGCATGAATAAACAAAGGGTTTTGAAATGAAGAAGTTTTCATTGATTATAAAGGTTAAATGGTTTAAAAGGGACATATACATATGTAAGATAAGAAACCAAATGTGTTGGTTTTATTTTGCTGTTGTGATTACATCTTCATAAATTTATTCACATCGTAATTAACCCATAATGGTACTTTAGGGAAATGTAGAATAACCAGTTAGGTTGACCAAGTAGTGAATACAACTTAAAAATATTTAAATCTTAATTATCGATATTTGCATAGGTCAATAGGTATACAGTAAGCCCATGAAGACTATATATAACCAAAGATATTGGCAGAGGACAATAGGTTCATAGTCGGCCCATGAAAACAATGATTTGATACTGGCTGGGGCCAGTAGGTTTGTAGTTAGCCCATGAAAACTATATCCGAATTAAGATATTGACAGATACTCAATAGGTTCCTAGCCAGCCCATGAAAACTAGGATAAAAAATTAAGATATTGACAGTTAGTCAATATGTTCCTAGTTAACCCATGAAAACTTGGATAAGAAATTGAGATATTGACAGATAGTTAATAGGTTACTAGTTAGCCCATGAAAACTAGGATAAGAGGAAAAATATCAAAGTTACCAATAGATTCTTAGTAATCCCATGAAAATTATGAAAATGGGCAGATAGTCCATAAACATTAAATGGGTTAATAGTAACTCTAGAAACTATAATTGAGACAGATAGTCAGAATGAATGGGGATGGGTAATCTATGGTTTACTTGTTTTACATATCATCGTATTGTTTTTGAAATACTATGTTTTAACCATTGTGGATGCAGGAGTACAGTATATAGTTTTACAAATGTTTTAGGATTCTAGTGAGGGGAAAACATGTTCCGCTAAGCGGCGTGGTCTCACTAGATATCTAAGTGGTTTGAGATGGTAGATTATTATTCATACCAGGCTTTTTTGTTTGACTCGAACTTTTTGTTTTCCCCTTAAACTCTCGGGTATTCAATTGATTTTGAGTAGGTTGAGAGATATGGTTTCCAGGTGATCTTTTAGATAAATAAAGCATTCGAAGACACGCATGAGGTAAGCTTATGTTTAAAGTTCTTTTATTTCCGCAGTGTATCTTATTGTAAAGGCAAATTTGGTTTATTACCCTATTATTAATACTCTTGGCATATTTCGTAATAATTACATGTTATCTGAACATGGTACGCGAATTAGGATTATGTAATCAATTTGGAATATTTTGAAATGGAATGTAGAATTTGTTTTCCGTTTAATTTTTTCCATATTTTTGTGTTTTTGTATATCAATGTGTCTAATATCACCGTATTTTGTTGCTGAGGATTAATAACAATAGATGACTGCAGCATCCTTAGCCGTTAGTTTTGGGCATCTATGTAGGGTGATGTTACGGTACAGAGCGTGGCAAGTGTACATACTTGCGTGTGAACACATGACTCTAGACTTTTCTTATTATTATGATCTTTTTTCTTCTTTTTTTGAGAAGAGAGAATTATGAAAAATCATCTTAGCACCACTTAACTTAGAAGATCAAAAATGTTATCGTCTTTACTTTAAATCAACCACTCTTTTAAACAAAGACTACAATTGGGATATACATCATAATTATCACCTATAAACCTTTCTGTATACTTGTTACACCATAGTTACTTGTAATCAAACTTTTATTTTTATTTTTATTTTTGTTGAGACAAGTAATTTTTCAAAAATTTCAATTTAATAGCCAAAAACATATATTTATTCTGTCATGTTTCTTCAAAAGTAAATCAGTATGCAAAATAAAAAATATTTGTTTTGATTTGGAAAGAAAATGTAAAACATAAACCATGAAAAACCAAAATAAACATGAGACACCCATACACTTGATTTTTATAGTGTTCCCACAGTCAATGCATGATATAATGAGTGTAATGGAGAAAAATATATACATATTTACAGGAGAGGGTTAAAATTTCTTACTAAACGTAGTGTGGCTCATGAAGAATCATGAGCTCCTTTTCCCGTTCACTCGCCAACTCCAAATAAGCTTTTAAACGATGAACATTGACTTTAAAAATCGATCCATCCCTACAGTTTCCTATTTCTAGGGAAAAGCAATACGTATCATGTATGGTCTCGTACACCTTGATTTTAATTCCTAGGGAGTAAATGGAGTCGAGAGTCATACAAAAGAATTCTTTGATTTGGTGATTTTTTTTCATATGATTGTCTTATCATGAAAAACTTTTGTTCTTTCTTTGTAAATTTTCTCATTTTCATACGTGTTGTTCCTATTCTCCCCTAATTCATTGAGTTGTAATTTTCTATTTTTGCCAGCCTTTTGAAAATTAAAATTTATGTTCTTAATAACCCACAACGCTTGTGTTCAAGTTCGTTAGGCAAATCACACACTTTATCACATACTAACCTAAAAGGAGACGTCCCTAGGTTAGTTTTATACGTAGTTTTATATGCCCAAAGCACATCTGTCAATTGTTATGACCAATCTTGTAACAACCCTAAATTTTCGATCCTGAAAATTCCGTATAGTTAGGAAAGAAGAAAGAGATAGAAGAAGAAAACAGAAAAACAAGACTTAGAATCTCACATTCGCAGCGGATCAAAATATAATATCAAATAATAATAGTTATACAAAGGAAAATTGTACTTATCAAATTACACTTTAATACATCAAATACACATAAACACAAACATAGGACATATACAATCATGTTTCAGATACTACAATATCACAACGGAAAATCTTCATACGTTCCTGCCATTCAGCTCGCCTCTTGAGCTCCAGAACGCCCTTACCTGAAAATCTGTAATACCTGATCTGACCCAAGCATTACATCAAAGTAACACCTGGGTCAGGCTGGAAACCAGCGTGAGTAAACTCATCTAACATGAAATTCCAATGAATAGAACTTATTTAAAACCCGGGGTAACTCGTATCAATTTACAAATTCTCAGTTTGTTATAGACATCACTTATTTCACACATCAATTTCTAAGTACCAAAACTTAGATTAAATGGTCCAATTCACTTAAATCATTCCATACTAGCCTATTGATTTCACATATCAATCTATAAAGAATCGAAGTGGTTTCGCGTATTCACTAATACCCGACTCCGGTCTCTTCGAATTCAATATCATCTTAACCTAAGTTATTCAAGTGGAATGCAATTCGACTTTAAATACAAGATGTCACTTTTTACACAGCAATTCATCATCGATAGATAACCACATTATCATTGTCCACTCAAACATATCATATCACAAAACATTTCATATCAGAGATATCAATCAAGTCAAGGCATTTAATCATCATTAAATCATTCATAAGAAAAATGGATCATTTCCAAAATTAATTTAATTTATCTCTAATTAAATTAATTACTAACCTTTTAATCACTAGATAACATTTACTTAATCATTACAAATCAAATAATTAATCAACTTTTAATTATCCATCTTAATTAATCATCCTTGATTTATTATCTTTAATTGCATAAAGTAATTATCCTTTAATTAATTACACAAATTAATTATCCTTAACCATTTACAGTAATTAATCTTTAATTACTTTCATTAATTACATTAATTAATGATCCTTTATTAATTAGTTCCATTAATCGGCCTTAATCAATCATAAACAGTAATTAACCATCATGTAATTACTTATCTTAGTTAATTAACTCCTTAATTAATTATATTAATCCTTTAATTAATTACACCAAGTAATTAATCCTTAATTACTTCTCCTAAGTAATTAATCTTTAATTACTTCCCATTAAGTAATTTCCCTTATATTAATTAGATCCAGTAATTTATCCATTTATTACTTCACTAAGTAATTACACTTACCAATCTCATTAAGTAATTACACTTAATCAATTACCAAGAGACTACCTCTAATTAATTAACAAATTAATTAATCACATTCATCTCATTAATTACAACCGGGTAATTCATCCCTTAATTACCATATAAACCAATTAATTAATCTTTAATTATAGATTAATTATTCTTTAATTATTAATTAATAAACCTTAATTATCAATTAATCTCCTTCAATACAAAGTAATCAATCCTTAATTACTTTTTTTTTAAAAATCAATTAATAAACCTTTAATTAACCGATTAATTATCCATTAACTATTGACTAATAACCTTAGTTATTAATCCATAATTACTTTAATTAAATTAAATAATTATACTTAAATTTCTTAATCAACTTAATTAATCTCTAGGCATTAAAACTTAATTATCTTAAGATAAGACTTTATCTTATTAATGCCTTATTACCATTATCATTTTTAGAACATTGTATCACTATGATTACCTTTACTTAATTAAATCATTAATTAAGTTTTAGAATAAATAATCATTTAACTTGATAATTTTAAAGTTAACTTCCTTAAAATAACTTAAGATATTATCGAGTTGAAGTTTTAAATTATTTTAAAACTTGCTTTTATAAAAATCTTAAATTCTCATTTTAAACTTAAATTTTAAAATTAATTAATTTTACAAAATTTAACTTAAACAAATTTTCAAAACTTCCGAATCAATTGTTAAAGAACAATTACAAAAGGAGTAAGTTTTAAATAAGAAATTTTTAAACTAGATTTAAATTTTAAATTTCAAAAACAAATTGATTTTAAATCCTTTAAAATCTGCTCTTACTTAACTTCGAGTCAAACCCGAAGACAACTCGGGTTAAATCCCGAGTAAACCTCCCTTTCTACCCATTTTTTTTTAAAAAAAATTAGATTTTACTTAACTGAAAACCCGTAGGCAAAACACACGAAAACACTTGAGTTTAAACCCGAGCTATCACCTTCAAAACTCGTTCCCACCTTCGAGTCAAACCTAACCCCCATACATTAGACACCAACTCCCATGTGCACCTGCACAACCACCAGCGATGATGATGACCACTGCCGTAGCCTCCGACACCACGACCATTACCTATACATCAATGCCCGATCCTCCAAACACATACACAAGCCTCAATTCAAAATCGAGCCATGAAGATAAAACTGGAACCACAATGCATCACCAGAAAATGCCTCGAATCCCTTCCTCCGACCACCAGAGTCGTTGCCATTCCGGCCTCGCAATCTCCTTCCATTCCCGAAGCTATTCCCCTTGGTCTGGTGAAGCTCGATCCACCATAGAAGATGCACTTCCCCAAATTACAGACTCGACCAAAACTAGGGTTTACAACAAGATTGCCTCACCACCGACTCCACGGTGGGTTATCCACCTCCTAGCCATTTTTTCTAGACTCCCCGTGCTATCCCCTACCTCCAGCCCAATTCCCGATCATCTCATACCCCCTGGCCACCATAATTTCCCCCAAAACCAATTTCCAGTCAACACTGAAATACGCATCCATCCAACTACTAAAAATCTTGATATTTGTTTTAAAAAACCTCATTTTCAAAATAGATTCAAGTTATAATCATGAATCAGAAATCCATGGTGATAGATTTTAACATACATTTAAATTTTCTTCTATTCTTTCATGTTTCCAGGAACATTTGAAAATATTTTACTTGAAACAAATTTACACTTTAATTTAGGATTAAACAAACATAAAATGTTTGAATCTCTAAGTCTAATAAAGACCAGGTGAGTGGGTTTTGAATTTTCTATCAAAATTTTTATTTTCAGAACCAAGAACAGAGATAATTCAATAAAACAGACATGCACACTTACAAACATTCATATCACAGCGATAACTCATAAATATGCACAACCAAGCATTATTCATATTAAACTTTAGAGGCAAGCAGAAGTATATTTACTTAGATTTTAATTAAATTTGTTTACTCACCAGTTTTTAAAAAGAAGAGACTAGAAGTTTTGAATTTGAAAACTGAATTGCCTGGGTTTTTAAGACTGGAAACCCTTGAATTGCGGAGGCTTTTTTTTTAAACTGCATGCTTTAGCTACTGCTTGGATTGATACTGAAAGCTTTGAATTGCTTACAGATTTGAAAAATGTGTTTACAGGCTAACACTTTCAGGTCTTTTTATTTGAAAAAGATTTGAACAGAGGTGGATTTTTGGTTTGAGTAGGATTTTACTGATTTGAGTATGAGAAAATGGTCTCGGTATTTTTGGTTTATGATCATTTCTGGTTTTGGAAGAAGGGTTTGACATGGATGAGTTTCTTTAAAAAAAATGAGAAGATAAAAAAATGAGAAGAAGAAGATGACGAGTTTATATAATGTATTTTAGAATATTAAGAATTAAGGAAAACAAAAATTAACTTTGACACTTGTTTTCAAAAGTTAACACTTGTCATAATCTATTATTGATTAACTTACATGTGTTTTTAATATGGTTTAAAGAGTTACACTTGTAATTATTTTATTTATATTATTTTTAAAAGATTTTGAAAGCTTTTTAAATTAATTTTCCTAATTAATAAATACATTTGTAAATTAGTAAATGCTTCCTTAATTTTATATAAATAAAACCTTTAAAGAAAATAAAATTAAACTAGTTATATTTTAAATAAAATCATATAAAATAGATTTAAAATCCAAAACATTTAAAATATCCCTCTTTTGAATTTTAATTTTAAATCCAAATTCAAATTCAAATTCAAAAATCCAATTTAAAATCAATTCAATAATACATATATATTTTAAACAAACCTAAATTCAATTTGTAATTAATAATTTTATTTAAAAATTTATTTATCTATATTCAAAAAAAAAACAGCCCTTATCATTATTGTTTTGAAAATAACAATTTTTATCAATTTAAAATAATTTATAAAGGGATTATCACATTTAATTTTGCTTGAAATTTCCGGGATATCACATTCCTCCCCCCTTTGAATCTTTTTGTCCTCGAAAAGGAACGAAGCCAGAATTTACTAAAATACTTAATATCAGTTAAATTTTCTCTTTGATAAATTTTAAAACACTTTTAAAATCTATATAATATTATAAAATAGTTTTTCATAAAAATACTTTTTATAACTCGATGTCTCAATAAGTCCATCCTCGTTCTCATAGAAATTCGATCATATGTTGATCAGGCGTGTGACTGAAAATCTATAAGTACTTGGTAAACCCATTTTCAACACCCAGTGAAAATACTTAGAAAAATAATTTTATTGAAAATATAGAAAACACTTTTGAAAAATAAAGGAAATATCTTTGGTGAGAATGCTCTGGAGATAATCACCCCATCCATGATCGCAGTTACATCCTGGGTTACGTTGCCATCACAGCAAAAGTCCATGTAACTATAGGCACTCTGCGCCCCTCGATTATGCCACGGAACCCGATGTAGATCACAGTTACATTCCAAGGTTACATTGCCATCACATCAAAAGTCCACAAAACTGTAGGCACTCCGCACACTCGATTTTCGCTGCCAAAAAATGAAACTTCTCCACTCCCACATAGGTCGCAGTCTACCGATGTAAAATCAAACGTAGACTGTTGGCTCTCAGCAGCATACACGACTTTCGCTATGTCACCATAGGTCATAGTCTACCGATATAAAATCAAACGTAGACTGTTGGCTCTCAGCAGCACACACGACCTTCGCTATGTCACAATATGTTGCAGTCTACCGATATAAAATCAAACGTAGACTGTTGGCTCTCAGCAACACACACGACTTACGCTATGGTCTGCAGTAGATCGCAGTGACATCGAGTTACATTGTCGTCACAGCATAACCCAAATGCCTCTGCAGGCATCATCTCCCTCGACTTTCGCTACATACTACACAAAATCCTCAGAAACTAGTTTTGTCCGGACTCCTCACAGGATCAACTTTAGAAACCCCCTTAGGGTTCAAGGCAGTACCACCCTGTGGTACTCCTAAAAAGTTCATTTCAAGGGAGTGCCTTTTTCCCCAGAGCCAATCTTAAAACACTTTATACTATACTCTTATAGTATCTTTCAAATCATATCCTTTATGATTTTCATCCAAATCTCCTTTACACAAAATCGATTCCCAAAATCGATAATCTCAAATTAGGCTTTCCAAATTCCAATATTGATTTTACACAAAAATCAAAAAGCCTTTCCAAACCCAAAGGTTCCAAAAACCTTTCCTCCAAAATTATTCTCATAAGATCCTTTATATATATATATATATATATATATATATATATAACTTTAGAAATCTTTGGATCACTTCATACTTGTATAAATTCCCTTTTATACTTCAAATACTTTCAAAAACCCTTTTCTTCTAGCAAAAGATTCAACAAGGGAAGTTTTATCAAAGATACATAAATTTGTTTATTCCAAATCAAATATTCAAATTTGATTACTCTATAAAGTCACTTACCAAATTACTTACTTGCATAAAGTAAATTTTTTTATCATAGAAATATCCAATTTCTACTTTACTTCATCATATATTTCACAAAATATACCTTTCATTTCAAAAACCATTTCACATTTCTTATTCACAAATTTTCAGTATCAATTTCATTCAAACCAGTATGATGTGCACATATCATCTGTACGCTATATCAATCTGATCGCTCACTCGTTCACACAATTTCACTTCCGAACTAGTATCGTCCACCCGACTTCCTAATGCAGACTCAGATCTGGTTTCTTGATCAGAAACCGTCATTCTCCTTACATAGCCATAACTATGATAGAGAATATCCAAAACCAATCAACAATCCATATTCAGGTTCGCCATCGAAAATCAAGTGAAAAATTCCAACTCGGATCGATAAACTATCTCGAAATTCTATGCTCAAATCCAGATCAAATCACTATGCAAATAGAATAATATACGTCATCCTACATATTTATCTTTATTGATCATTAGCCAAATCAATCTCCTTTTCTATTCACCTTCACTTGATTTCTATTTACTTATTCACATTTTCCTCAATCCTCTTTGGATTTTCACTTTAATTATTATTTCAATAGGTATTAATTATAAACAGTTTGTACTCTGATCGCCTTAAAATTAGAAAATAGCTTGAAAAAATAAAAATAGACAAGTAGTTGAAAAATAATTATTACTTCGTAAAATAGCTGTAAAATAGTTGGAAAATAGTCAAATAGTTATAGAAATTTTTAAATAATTTGCAAAATAGTTGTAAAATAGTAATTAGTTATAAAGTAGTTAAAAACAGTAATTAATTTATAACACATTCGAAAAATTGTTAAATAGTTCCAAAAATAATTGTAAAACAAGTATAAGATGGTTTTAGGTTTAAAAAGAAAAGTTGTATAGTAAATAGTTTGGAAAAATAGATTTATATTAAAACAATTTATTTTGAAAATAGTCCAGAGTCAAACTGTTCAATTCCCAACCACCATTTCTAATCAATTCAATTTAAATTTCTATTTCCATTTAAATTGACTCAATTCCAATTTAAATAACTTCAATTTCCATTGAAATTGATTTGACCCCAATTCAAGTTGAATTAATCCTCAATTTCTTTCCAAATTCAAATCTAATTCCATTTGAATTTTAAACCTATTCAACTTTAATCACAATTTCAATTAATTCAAATAAATTTCAAATTGAACCAATTTCAATTCATATCAATTCCAGTTTGAATTAATCCCAATTTCCATTTGAATTTGAACTCACTCAACTTCAATTTCATTTCAAATTAATCCAATTCAAATTTTTCATTTGAATTTTTAAACTTATCCATCTTCAATCATAATTCCAATTAATTCAAATCAAATTCAATTTGAACTAATTCAATTCAAATTTCAAATTTAAACCATCCTGAATTATATAAATTCGAGTTAAATTTTCAAATGTTGATTTAATCATTTAAATCAAATCAACTTATCTCTTTAAACCATTTAATTCTGAATCCAAATTCCATTTTTAACCTATTTCAAAGTTCAAATAATAATTCAAATCCTTTTTAAACAACTAAATCTTTGAAATTCAATTTATCACCAAATTTCAATTTTGAAACCAAACCTTCAAAGTTTTATCTTGAACATTCAAATCTTAAGTCCAAAATGATTCCATTTTATCTTAATAATGGATATATTACCACACCCCATTTCTTCATTCAAATACATTAAATAACATTATCTATTATTTCTTTATCACTTTGAAACTAATCTGGACCTAGATTTAAAACTTCACAATTCAGATCATTTTTAGTTCCAATTTATAAGTCATACTTACCCAAATGTTTTACTTCCTTAAAACATTTCATTTTGCTTACTCATTAATACACATTTTATTATTAAACACGACAATCATTTATGATAATAACCAAGATTATCATATCTGAAAACTAATTCATTATTATCTTATTCTGAAACTCTTTTTCAAATTCAAGATTTTAATTTTCTGTTTGAATCCATTTCAAACTTATCTTTATTCAATTTAAATTTGGTTGTATTACTATTACCACTTATATTTGATTCCAATGATTTAACAACCAACCACCTTAATATTTATTAGAAAGAAATATTGCTTTATATATCAAAATATATTCTTAAAATCTTTATATAAGAAAATAACAAGTACGCTCTTATATATATATATATATATACACACACACTCAACTCATCCTAGGGTACCATTAACCCTATCTTTAATGAGTATCCCCCCTCCCCAGAGCCAAGGTTTTCGCTTAACCTTCTGCTCTGATACCAAATGTAACAACCAGGAATTTTTGATCCTGAAAATTCCAGATAGTTAGGAAAGAAGAAAGAGATAGAAGAAGAAAACAAAAAAACAAGACTCAGAATCTCACATTTGCAGCGGATCAAAATGTAATATCAAATAATAATAGTTATACAAAGGAAAACCGTACTTATCAAATTACACTTTAATACATCAAAGTTACACATAAACACAAACACAGGACATATACAATCATGTCTCAGATACTACAATATCACAGCGGAAACTCTCCATACGTTCCTGCCATCCAGCTCGCCTCATAAGCTCCAAAACGTCCTTACCTGAAAATCTGTAATACTCGGTCTGACCCGAGCATTACATCAAAGTAACACCCGGATCAGGCTGGAAACCAGCGTGAGTAAACTCATCTAACATGAAATTCCAATGAATAGAACTTATTTAAAACCCAGGGTAACTCGTATCAATTTACAAATTCTCAATTTGTTATAGACATCACTTATTTCGCACATCAATTTTTAAGTACCAAAACTTAGATTAAATGGTCAAATTCACTTAAATCATTCCATACCAGCCTATTGATTTCACATATCAATCTATAAAGAATCGAAGTGGTTTCAGGAATTTACTAATACCCGACTCCGGTCTCTTCGAATTCAATATCATCTTAATCCAAGTTATTCAAGTGAAATGCAATTCGACTTTAAATACAAGATGTCACTTTTTACACAGCAATTCATCATCGATAGATAACCACATTATCATTGTCCACCCAAACATATCATATCGCAAAACATTTCATATCAGAGATATCAATCAATTCAAGGCATTTAATCATCATTAAATCATTCATAAGAAAAATGGATCATTTCCAAAATTAATTTAATTTATCTCTAATTCAATTAATTACTAACCTTTTAATAACTTAGATTACCTTTACTTAAACATTACAAATCAAATAATTAATCAGCTTTAAATCATCCATCTTATTTAATCATCCTTGATTTATTATCTTTAATTACATAAAGTAATTATCCTTTAATTAATTACAAAATTAATTATCCTTAACCATTTACAGTAATTAATCTTTAATTACTTTCATTAATTACATTAATTAATTACATTAATTAATGATCCTTAATTAATTACTTTCATTAATCATCCTTAATCAATCATAAACAGTAATTAACCATCCTGTAATTACTTATCTTAATTAATTAACTCCTTAATTAATTATATTAATCCTTTAATTTATTACACCAAGTAGTTAATCCTTAATTACTTCTCCTAAGTAATTAACCTTTAATTACTTCCCATTGAGTAATTTCCCTTATATTAATTACATCCAGTAATTTATCCGTCTATTACTTCACTAAGTAATTACACTTATCAATCTCATTAAGTAATTACACTTAATCAATTACCAAGCGACTATCTCTAATTAATTAACAAATTAATTAATCACATTCATATCATTAATTACAACTGGGTAATTCATCCCTTAACTACCCTATAAACCAATTAATGAATCTTTAATTATAGATTAATTATTATTTAATTATTAATTAATAAACCTTAATTATCAATTAATCTCCTTCAATACAAAGTAACCAATCCTTAATTACTTTTTTTTAAAATCAATTAATTAATCTTTAATTAACTGATTAATTATCCATTAACTATTGACTAATAAACTTAATTATTAATCAATATCACTCAGTACAAATTAATTAATCCACAATTACTTTAATTAAATTAAATAATTATACTTAAATTTCTTAATCAACTTAATTAATCTCTAGGCATTAAACCTTAATTATCTTAAGATAAGACTTTATCTTATTAATGCCTTATTACCATTATCATTTTTAAAATATTGTATCATAATGATTACCTTTACTTAATTAAATCATCAATTAAGTTTTAGAATAAAATAATCATTTAACTTGAAGTTAACAAACTTAACTTCCTTAAAATAACTTAAAACATTATCAAGTAGAAGTTTTAAAAACTAATTTCAATTTGTATTTTAAAATTTGCTTTTATAAAAATCTTAAATTATCATTTTTAAACTTAAGTTTTAAAATTACTTAATTTTACAAAATTTAACGTAAATAAATTTTCAAAACTTCTTGATCAATTGTTAAAGACAATTACAAAAAGAGTAAGTTTTAAATAAGAAAGTTTTAAACTAGATGTAAATTTTAAATTTAAAAAAAATGATTTTAAATCCTTTGAAATCTGCTCTTACTTAACTTTGGGTCAAACCCGAAGACAACTCGGGTTAAATCCCAAGTAAACCTCCCTTTCTACCCATTTATTTTTAAAAAAAAAACTTAGATTTTACTTATGTGAAAACCTGTAGGCAAAATACACGAAAAAACTCGAGTTTAAACCCGAGCTATCACATTCAAAACTCGTTCCCGACTTCGAGTCAAACCTAACCCCCAAACATCATACACCAACTCCCCTATGCACCTGCACAACCACCAGCGATGACGATGACCACTTCCGTAGCCTCCGACACCACGACCATTACCTATACATCAATGCCCGATCCTCCAAACACATACACAAGCCTCAATTCAAAATCGAGCCATGAAGATGAAACTGAAACCACAACGCATCGCCAGAAAATGCCTCGGTCGCCTTCCTCTGACCACCAGAATTGTTACCATTCCGGCCTCGCAATCTCCTTCCATTCTCGAAGCTATTCCCCTTGGTCTGGTGAAGATCGATCCACCATAGAAGTTGCATTGCCCCAAATTACAGACTCGACCAAAACTAGGGATTACAACAAGATTGCCTCACCGCCGACTCCACGGTGGGTTATCCACCTCCTAGCCATTTTTCCAAGACTTCCCATGCTTTCCCCTACCTCCAGCCCAATTCATGATCATCTCAGACCCCCTGGCCACCAAAATTTTCCCCAAAACCAATTTCTAGTCAACACTGAAATACTCATCCATCCAACTACTAAAAATCTTGATATTTGTTTTAAAAATCCTCTATTTCAAAATAGATTCAAGTTATAATCATGAATCAGAAATCCATGATGGTAGATTTTAACCTACATTTGAATTTTCTTCTGTTCTTTCATGTTTCCAGGAACATTTCAAAATATTTTACTTGAAACAAATTTTAAACTTTAATTTAGGATTAAACAAACATAAAATGTTTGAATCTCTAAGCCTAATAAAGACCAGATTAGTAGGTTTTGAATTTTTGATCAAAATATTTATTTTCAGAACCAAGAACAGAGATAATTCAATAAAATAGACATGCACACTTACAAACATTCATATCACAACGATAACTCATAAATATGCACAACCAAGCATTGTTCATCGTAAACTTCAGAGGCAAGCAGAAGTATATTTACTTAGATTTTAATTAAATTTGTTTGCTCACCAAATTTTAAAAAGCAGAGACTAGAAGTTTTGAATTTGAAAACTGAATTGCCTGGGTTTTTAAGACTGGAAACCCTTGAACTGCAGAGGCTTCCTTTTTTTAAAAAAAACTACATGTTTTAGCTACTGCTTGGATTGAGACTGAAAGCTTTGAATTGCTTACATATTTGAAAAATGTGTTTATAGGCTAACACTTTCAGGTCTTTTGATTTGAAAAAGATTTGAACAGAGGTGGATTTTTGGTTTGAGTAGGATTTTACTGATATGAGTATGAGAAAATGGTCTCAGTATTTTTGGTTTATGATCATTTCTGGTTTTGGAAGAAGGGTTTAACATGGATGAGTTTCTTTAAAAAAAATGAGAAGATATGTTGTGAATCTTCAAACAACATGAGAAGCCAAAAGGTAGGGCTGAAGATTCAACCATACTCTTGCTTCTATTTCCAAAAGCCGACGTATCAATAGTTTCATTCTTGGGGTTTCTTTTTAGCATCACCAAACTTCAGGTAATGGCATATTCTTGCAAGTTGGACCAAATGATCTAGTTAGACCGTAAGTAGGTCATTGATCCTTCTCGTCATCGCCAGATTTCGAGCGATGGTTGATTTCTGAACGTTAAATCCTTTATTTTCTTTGTTGGCGATTTTATTGCAAGAATGCTCTGTTTTACGATACAGAATCATTATCTAATCAACATCGTGGTTATTTGTGTTTGGACTTTGCAACATTTCTTTCGATCAAGTATTTGTGTGTCCATCCCTGCTCAAGGGCTTGCTATTTCAAACAGCTGTATTTGGGCGATTGTGAGAGATGGAGAGGTTTGGGACAAATGAATCGATTTCCCTTGGTCTGGCTCTCAATCCTATTCTAGGATTAAGGAAGTTCGATGGTATTAGTTCCGACCTTTCGTGATTTTCCAATCGTGTCCTTGGTTATGCATGCTTTGCTTGATTATTGTCGTCATGGAAGTTCTGTTCATACTCCAATTCTTGTCTTCGGCAATAAATAACCTATCCTCTTGGTTCCAAGCAACATTTTCTTGAGGCTGCCTGTCTTTTGGCTGTGTCTAAATTCTTTCTAAGTTGAATTCAAGAAATTCGGTTGTGCACCAGCTTTCATCCCTAGAAATATGCACACAAGCAATTCAATCCTAAGATTTCCTGTCGGTGCTACTTTATTCTGGTGCAGTGGTCGATCCTATGATGAAAGGTCGAGCCATCCAGATGACCTATGAAAGGTTATGTCTTCCTGTTGTTGCCCATTCTCGGGCAAACGGTAGTTTACTAACGACAAGGGTAGAATCACAGTTCAGGACTAACTTCTATCTCCGAAAGCTAGTGCCTTGATGGTTTACTACGATGAGTGTTTCTCATCGAACCTGTAGATTAAAATTTTCCTAGCGTTTTGAGGCAATACCAGTACATAGTGAATAGAAATTTTTTTAGTGTTGCTGAGGCAATGTCGGTACTTAGGAAATATAGGGTTTTCGGGCATTGCCCGGGGAATGCCGATACTTATGAAATAGAAAGTTTCCTGACGTTGTCGGGGTCACATCGATACTTAGGAAACGAGAAAAGACCTTAGAGTTGCCAGGGAAACACCTATACTCAGGAGGTTGGGGTCAATTTTCACTACCAATTCAACAATGATTTTAGCCCAGGTGGGTAATAGATTTGGTCCTTGAAAACTTGCACTTCGATGATTGGATTGTATAAGTCTTTTCTTAGTGCCACCTATCTTCGGGCAGTCTTAAAGTTATGTTAATGAGAATTGAATCATTCATCTGATCCTACAGAGTTGGATAAATCCTTTTAAACCATCGTGGATGTTTTCTTGATGTTTCTTAACCCTAAGATATGCTATATTCTGGGAGGATGAAAGTCCCAAGCGTTTCTGTTGCCTAGCTTTGTTTATAACCATCAAACATTACCCTTGGAAATGCAAGGCTGTTGCTTAATCAATTCCATAGTTATTCTTATTCATGAAAAATTGAATTTCCTCCAATCGTTTTTTGTTGTGATCCGACTTCTAAATACGGAACCCTTCATTTCTAGGAGGAACCCTTCATTTCTAGGTGTCAAATTCCTAGTTCTTATAGAAAATTAGAAGTTGTGGAGTGAGTCATCACATTGCCCTTGGTACGACCGTGCTTATTTCTATCCTGATTAAGGACCGGTAGATGAATGCTGATTCTCGATACCTTAGTTCGTGAAGGACCTTCATGACACTTTAGTTCATGAAAGAGTTTTCGTGGTCGGATATCCGACCACTAGACTGTTTTGGAACGATAATTTATCGATTCTAAGAGGAATTTTAGTCAGATGTCCAATGACCAAACGGCCCTAGAGTGATTATTCATCGACTCCAAGAAGAGTTTTTGGTCATATGTCCAACGACTCAGCGGTCTTAAATCGATGATTCATCAACTTAAAGAGGAATTTTGATCGGATGTCCGACAACCAGATGGCCTTGAAGTGATAATTCATTGACTCTGAGAAGATTTTTGGGTCATGTGTCCGATATCCCAGTGGTTTAAAAGTGATGATTCATCAACTTCAACAGGAAATTTTAGGATTCAGCTCGTTGGAACATAGGATTATCGGTTCCAGGAAACTAGGGTGTTTGATCTATTTGTTTGACGATCCTTTGGACAAGCCTTCTCGACGCTACCAGAGCAACACCGATTCTTAAAAGGTGAACGACATGACTCATCGAGGGCATATAAGCATTTATTTCGCTATGCTATTTGCAATGCCCCTAGTGTCTCGGTACAGCTCATTTGGAAAAGGAAAGTAGTAAAGAATGGATGAGAAGGCATCGCTTTAGGTTGTTGTTCCATTTCTTAGTAGCTAGCTAGACAGCGTGTTATTTGACAATCATCCTTTCATCTAATTTTGCTGGTTAGTGGAGGCGTTTTTCTACCGGGTCTTAGTGAACTTGTTAGGGCAGAAAGTCCCTAAGTTCCTATAGCTTCTTCACCGTTTGGTATATTCTTTGGCAAATTGCTAGATTTGCCTTCTGCTACTTGCACAACCTTTAATCTCTAGAACTCGCTTGCCATACTATAGAATTCTTCCAAGGTAATGGTTGTTTCATCTTTTAATGATTCCCAAGGGCCTTGCAGTAGAATGCATCTGTCGCCTTTACTTCGTCCATATACTCGTCATACTTGTAAAAAACTAATTTTGAATTATTTGTAAAGTTGTAGGAAGGTATAATTGGCATGATAAACTTCTTTGGATATTCTGCATGCTGAATTGCTTCGTCAAATGGGTTTCAATTGGGGAAGATGCTCTAATTGTTGTCAGTCCTGTCCGCTTTCAAGTTATAGTTGTTTCTAATGCTTGGGAATGGTATATGCATGATTATCCTATGCTTAAATGGTTTGAAATGCCGATTAAATGGAAAATCGCTTAGGATGAGGTCATAAATCAATGATAATCCCCAAAAAATTTCAAAGTACGTGAGATCGGTCTGGGGCGATAAGGAAGGCCCATAAGGTTGCATTCCAAATTTCAAGGCGTTTGGAATTCGCATGTTCAAGTTATAGGCAAATGAAGATGGATCGATATCGATGGATCAGTTATATTTCACTTGGAGTCCGACTTGAGAAAATTTGCCATTTACTTGGTGTCATCACATGGTTCGCTAGTCACATAATTTGAAGTGCTGAGTTAGTGATGAATGGTGCGTGAAGTCATTTGCCTGTTTGCTTGGAGAAAATCTTGGTTTTATCCAAGTTTGATTTCACAATTTCCTAGGTTTTCTACGAGTCAAATGGGCGATTACCTAACTTAGACTTCGATTGAGGACTTCCAGAATCTGCTTCAAGTAAAATAGGCAATTATCCAAGTTCAACCTCGAGTCAACCCTAAAATGAGTTTTTCAATGACCATTTTGATGATTTTCGATGATGAGCATTCGTGATTCGATGGTGGGAGCTCCATGATGGGATTGGAAGTTAGGAGTGATCATAATATACCATGTGAGATTGGCCTTGTAATTGATCCCAGTCTATGTCATTTCTTCTTGGTTCTCCTACCTCTAGGAGTACTATTTGAATAGCAGTTCCTCGTCCTTTGCTTGGCACTATGCTGCGGCAAAGGTTTTAGAGCTTCTTCTAGCATTTTGCATGCTAGCACTTTCATCTAGTTTGTCTTTATCAAACTGTTTCATCTTCAGAGCCGGAGAGAGCCATCGTTATATTTCTCTGTGGGGTTTTCACCCCAAAGTTCAGGTTTGTAGCAGGTGCTTTTGTAGTGGGTAGGGTGTTAATGTTTTCTTCTATCATGATTCGTGGAGCTTTGCCTACTACTTCTTTTTTCTTTTGCCTTTCGTTTCTTCCGTTTCCGTTCAAGCCAGAAACAGAAGAATGCTCTTGCTCTGTAGCAACCATGGCTTCAGGCGTCATTCTAGGAGTAGTTAGTGATTACAGTGCTAAAAAGCATCTATCTTTTCCTTAAGAGCCTTTTGAATGTTTGCCATTTTTTGGTTAATTTCATCAACCATCTTGTTCAATTCTCCCATAGTCACTACTTCATGCTATGTAAATGATCCTGGAACCTGATCTCCCAAGTTAGCTCCTAACAGCAGGTTGTTAGGGTTTGTTGACTTCAATTTGTTGAGGGTTTGTTTCTTTTCCTGCAATGGTGCTTCTATGGATCTTCTGGAGGTAGTTCTCTTTCTTCTTGGTGCCATTGATTCTCAACAGCAAATATTCTACGCAGAGATTGAGGATCTAACTTCTGAACCTATCTAATTCAAAGCAGATAACTAGATCTAAGCCCGAGTTAGGGGTTCTCAGTGAAAGTACCAAAATGTTAACAAAAAAAGGGATCAACACCATGGATTGAGTGTGAAAGCACAAGCCCTATTCTACAGAGCAATAATATAGAAAATAAATGTAAAAAGATCAGAAATAGTAAGAAAAAAAAGAGATTTATACTGGTTCAACTGTTAATGAAGCTTACGTCCACTTTATAACTTTCTATTAACTGGTAGTTGTTACAAATTGAATCAGAATACAATATTATTGAATCTTCTAAGTTAGATCAAGTCACAAGTACAAGAGTTCATTAGAAAATTATAGTGAACCCTTGGATGACTATAATATGGGAGGAGAAGATTAAAAAATAATCTCCGTAGAGCTCTAGCAGCCAGCCCAGAAGACTCTCTTTATGTTGTGGATAAGTGAGTATTTATAGGGGAATTCAATGAGTATTGTACTAGAAGTCCAAGTGCAGAAGAGTCTGATTGTTAACTCAAGTCATTGCCAAAAATATCAAATCAATCTAAGCCATTTCTATGGATCGCTAGCTATCCATAGGGGATGGATCACTAGCTATCAATCAACTTAACATATTTTTTCTATTAGAAGCCTTTACTTGGTGTTGCGAAGGAGCTTGGAAAGTTTGAGGGCGGTCCGACCTATCTTGAGGATTGCTAGCTATCAAAGGAGGATGGATCGCTGGCTATCCATCCACTTAGTACATTTTTGAAGTAATATTAATTTAATTGTCTTCCTATCTTCTATTTAAATACCTTCTCCAAATATCAAGTCGTATGGAGTTCGTTTGATCATCCATCTTTATAGGTCATTTGGTGTAACGACCAAAATTTTGGTTATTAGATTTTAAATGTTTAAATAATTTAAAATATTTAAAATAATTGTATATTATAATTTAATAATTTATAATTCAAATATAGGGAATGATTAAATATTAGAAATTGGAATTAAACGTCAATTAAATGGATTTAATAATTTTATTAAACTCCATTTAACTAATAAATAATATTGGTAAACCCAATTTGTAAATTTATATACAAATATAAATAAATCGAATTTAAATATTTAAAATTGTGAAATTACCCTTCCGGGACACAGTCTCGGATTTCGATGAAAACAGTTTCATTGCATCCGTAATACTGAATTATATTACGTTATCGAATTTTGTAGCAATCTGACGTATCGTTTGGTCGTGCGAGATCGAAACGCATTGAAATTAATATCCAAAATCTAATATAATAATTAGGTCCAAAAATCTATCTTCTGCATACGATCGAAGCAGGTCTCAAAACAAGTTCCATTGTATTCAAAATAGCCGTAAAACATTAGGAACGCCAGACAACGTCTCGTTTGGATTTCGATATTTTTGGATATGTTTTGTTGAATATTTTAAACTAAAATAATATTTATATGCACATACGTATCATATCAATCCATCATCTCATAGCCCACACACCCATCGTCTCACAGCCCACAAACATTTTGGTAGCTCGAGAAAAAATTTTGTCATGGAAAAGGTGAACGTAATCTTTTTGTTTTTTTTATTTGGTTATAAAACCAATGGCTTTTAAACACTTAGCTTCATTCGTTTTTATTTTCTTTTCCGTCATCTCCCCATTCCTTCATCGTTTCTAGTAAAGCAAGACAATGGCCACATTTCATAAAATTCAAAACCCAATAGTCAGTCGTCAATATAATTACAGAAAATGATATCTTTGAAATTGTAAAAGCTGGAGCTTTTCGCCCATAGCCTTAGATTCGTGCTCGGCCACCTTTGGTACAGGTTAACTTTGGAGCAGTAGATCTAGGATTGGCATTTGCGAACTTTTCAAGTGGATTTTGTGTCGAGGCAGGGTGTGTTGACTTTGTGGTGGTCAGGAGCTCGCGTACGCGCATTTTGGGGTGGTGCGGTCGAGTATCGAAACTCGCGACCTGGTGGCGTGACAAGGGAAGTCGGGTGCAGGCGCGTTTTGACCTGGGCATGGTGGAGTTGGTTCCAGATGTCGGTTTGGTCGAGCTCGGGGAGAGAGAGCCATCGGTGAAGTCGGTTTGCAAAACGGAGCGTCATAGCCCTGTGTCAATGAAATATCGTGCACGGTCAAGGATCTTGTTTCACTACGCGTTTATGTTTTGGGGGAGATGGAGAAGATTGTGGTAGGGGCAGTTTGGTAAATAAGTGTATAATTTATTTATATTTTAATTTTTTATTTAAATATACCAATAACTTAAAAATCTTGTTTCTTGCTCATACGAGGTTAGATTGGAACACTGTTTGTTGCTTGGGTTCGGGTCGTTGAGAGTTTTGTAATGGAGCTGGTTTAGTTGGATTTGGAGCAAATGAAATTTTACGCTAAAATTGGACGGTCATTCGGTTTTAGTCCGAAATCGAAGCGTTTAGGCGGAAACGAAAACCAATCTGAGTTTAACTTACATTTAATTTTAATATATCATATTAATGATGTTAAAATCATTTATTGATTTTTTTGGATGTTTGTTAAAATTGTTTAATTGCTTGTTTAGTTGAACTTCAGTTTGGAAAATGGATGACATATTAATTTGGTCGTTATGAACCCTTATAATTATCTACATATTATCGGTAACCATTGTTTTGTAGGAAAAATCTATAGAGAGACCCAAAGAGGGTTGTAATATTGATGGTTTTTTGAAATTATTTATTAATATTCCCTTTTATAGTTTAAATGTCGTTATAGCGATTTTTGCTATACTTTTATTAAATTTCAACCCGAAAACCCTGTCATATGAACTGGAGCTTGTATTTTCGCTAAAAAAAGAATATCAAAAATTCGGTAATCATTTGGCTAATGACTGTTTAAATTAATTAATCTTTTAAATTAATTAATTTGAGATTAATTAACCAAATTGATAAATAATGATTACAAATTGGTTTATCTTTTGCTTTTATTCATCATTTTTGCTAATGATGTTTTATACCTAATTAATCAGTTTAATTACTGATTATTTATGTTTAATTAATTATTGTAATTAATGATAATGGAGTTAATTAATATACTGAACTTAATTAATTATTTCAATTAATGATAATTGAAATTAACAATCATTTTAATTAATGATATTTAAAAGTAATAAATCATTTAAATAATGATTTTTGAATTTAATTAATCATTCTAATTAATGATTGTTTTTTAATTAAACTAATTATTTTAATTAATGATGTTTTAATTATTATTTTTAGCTAATGGAGTTTGAATTTAATTAATCTAATTAATTTATGATTATTTGAACTTAATAACTGTTTTAATTAATGGAATTTAAAATTATTTATCATTTTAATGAATGACGTTTAACATTAATTATTAGTTTAATTAATGATTATTTGAATTTAATAAATCTTTAATTAATGATATTTAAAGTCATTTAATTTATTTAATAAAAGTGGTGAAGTAAATTATCTAATATAATAAAATTGCGTTAATCAACCGATTTCAAGTCAATAAACTGATTTAGTAAATTTTTGAAAGTTGATTAACTAATGTCATAAAAGCGTTTGGAAATAATTATATATTTTATTATAGATAATGGATTTCTTTATTTAAAAGAGATTTTAAATGTGATTAATTATCTCTTAGGATAATCGATGTTGTTTTAAAGTTATGAAAAGGATTTAGAACCCGATTATTAGGAAGTCAAGTTGGAGAATCTTTTGGGCGTTCGGTCTGATGTTAGTTTAGGACTTCAGGGTCGCTCGCTTGGAAAAATTAATCTCTTAACGTTTTAACAATCAAAAACTAACTCTAAATGTGTTTTGCCAATACGGAAATCAAGCAAAACTTCAGTTCGTTTGAAAAAAAAAAGTTTGATTCGTTTATGGAAATAAATTATTATTGTGAAGCGAATGTGTTATATGGAAACGATTTATTTGCATAATTAGCATTAAACATCGAAGAACTAAACTTGCCGCTGTTTCAAAAGTTAAGAATAATTGTGTGACGTGACATTGAGGTAACAGTACTTTGACTTATCTGGTATTATTGTTAACCCAGAAATAGTACAAGTTTGAATTCAATGAGTGATGACAAGTGTACAAGACTTAATTTACATATATGATCGTTTTATCTCCTCGATAGTTGGTGTGAGAAATGCGGATTAAGGATCTTAAGGCTAAGGATAAACACTCGAGAGGGGTGAATAGTGTTTATGAGAATTTTTAAATCTTTTTGAGTTTTTGTTAATTTAAACACAAATGTATGCAATATTCATACACAGATATGATCACAGAATCAAACACAAATGCAAATATAAAGTAAAAGCAGTAAAGGAAAGAACACACCGGATTTTATACTGGTTCGGAGTTACCCTACATCCAGTCCCGCACACAAGTATGGATTTCCTTTCAAAGACAATCTTTACAATTACACACTCGATTTCAAGGCTATGAGGTACACCCTCCAGAATCACAATCCTCTGGGTAGAGATACTTGATTTCCTGGGCAACAAGTTCACCCAATTGATTTCCCAAGGCTACAATCACACCTTTTCTCGCTTGATTGATTTTCAAGGCTACAATCGCACCTTTTCTCGCTATGTTGATTACAAAAGGCCTATAACTCTGAATAGCACCGAGGATCTTGTTGAGATAGTGATAGAGAATCAAACCAGAGATAATCTAGTTAGATTCAATGTTGATTTCGGCAGAGTAATGATAAGAATTTGTATATAGAAATGTGGAAGAAGAAGAGGAGTGAAAAACTAGAAAAAATGAATTAAAATTTGTTTAAATTAACCCCTATTTATAGAAGAATAACAGCCATGTCCATTCGAGAAGAGTTATGACGAATAGACACTTCTTTTGAAATTTAAATTTTGAACTCAACTGACACCATGTCGACATGGGGTACTTGAGTATGTCGACATCCCAAAGGGATTTTTGATGTTTTGATTTTCTTTGAAAATAACCTTTATTTTATATCAAACTATTTTGAACTTTATAAATATACTTGACTATAATTAAAATACATAAGTAAATATAAAGAATAGTATATACAAAATTTTACTATAATTTTATATTAAAATCTAAGTATAAATATTTAAAAGTTAAATATATTATATTTAAAAGATAGTTTAAAAACAAAAATAATTTGATTTTGAAATTAAAGATTATTTTGAGGCTAAAAGTATTTGAAATCAGGATAGATGTTTTTTGATGCTTTTAAAAGGATGGTTTTGAAATCATTTTGAAAACAAGATATAATTTTGAAAAATCATTTTGAATAAAAAGTTAGTGGATACAAAACAATGTTCCACTAGATTTTTTGTAGGTTCTATCCTACTTAGGTTTTCATCCCTTTAACAGGCTCGAAGTGGATTCCATTCCACGAATAAATTGGATTTTAAGATGCCAGTGCTTTTCTATGAGTTTTAACAAAATTTCTAATTAAAAATGATAAATTACTTGAATTCTTGAACTCTTGATAATCTTGATACTCATGAGTCTTCAATCTTGATATCTTGAATCTCTATACTGTACAGTCTTCATTCTTGTTACCTGCATGGTTAAATCCTGCATATACATATATATATCTAAACTTATACTGTTAGTATTTATATTTTAAAATCTATTCTAAGGTTGTTGTCATCAAAACCATCATCTCGCAGACTAATTATTGGTATCTCCATTATCAATTACTTCAGCCATTTTATTTTCTTCACTCTAAGACGATGTGTCACTCATTTGAGCTTTGTTATCCTTTCTCAAATGACTAAACCCATAGGGCGAGTAGAAGCCAAGCTATGTGGGGTTGCTCCCATTAGGGTATTTTCACATCCACTCTAGATTGGATTAGGTGTTGCACGTTGAGATGTGAAGTACTCAGATTCTCGATAACCTTTGGCGAGGTCCGGCTTGGACGCGTTCGAGAGCCATCGAAGTTCTCAAGTGTATTTCTAGAGGTATGCTTTCGGTGGGGGGGGGGGGGGGGGGGGAAGGAGGAGAGGGAGGGCGCATCCTCATAGTCATTTGTTGGATTTTCTTTTCTTATTTGATTCAAAAACCCTGAATCTCTTTTAGCTTTAAATTACCACGAGTAGAGCCAACTCCTCATCACAGCATTTTAGTGTTTATTTAGTCCATTCTATTGAGTTTGGACTGTTACTTTAATTAGCCCATTCTATCGAATTGGGAGTGTTGCATTATTTAGCCCATTCTATTGGATTTGGACTGTTACTTTATTTAGTCCATTATATCAAGTTGGATTGTTTTTCCTTGTTTTATCCATTCTGTTCAGTTTGGATTTTACTTAGTTTATTTACATTCTTTCAAGTCTAGTTGATATTATTTATGCTCAATCATATTTGGTTTGTTTCCTGATATTCATTTCTGCTCTTGCTTGTATGGATGTTATTCTTGTAAGGTAAAAACCCGTTCCGTGTTAGCAGCGTGGTCTCACGAACTTTTGGTATATGTTTCCCCTTATTCGAGTTATCTCACGCTGGTATTTCCAGACTGATCCGAGTGTTATTTATTTATAATGCTCGGGTAAGACCGAGTATTTTTTCCAGGTTGTCTTTTGGAGTTTTGGAGATTATGGAGGGGAGCTGAAGATTCACTGTCATAGTATTTTATTTTCCGCTGTATTATAGAGTATACCTATCGGCATTTGTAAGTTCAGGATTTTATAACTGTCTAGCTGATAAGGTTTGTTTTAATTCTGATATGCTTTGTATTTTTTTAAAGAGACAATTTCAACTGTCTTTGTTATATTATATGTTGTTAGTTCCATTGTGAGATTCTGTTTTTCTCTGTTTTCTGTTCTTTTCTTTTGATTTATCCTAACAATCTGCCCTTTTGTCAATTGGATGCCCGACATTGGAACACAGTGATAGTGTTTGGTGTCGACTTTCGATGGTCAAATTGGCGGGTCATTACATTTGGTATCAAAGCGTAAGGTTAAGCGAGAACCTTAGTTTTGGTAGGGTTTGGCTCATTAGAGAAAGGGTATGCGACAACCTAGAATGAGTATGAGAGTATTATACACATGAGAGCGTATTTGTTAATGTTATAAAACGTATTATGTTAATTGGTCTATTGAATTTTTATGAATTTTGGTCGAGATGTTGGACGCCATGGTATTGATAGAGATTTCTAAACACTTGACCAAGGCCAACGGATATGGTATTGAAAATTTTGAAAATTTGGCAAATTAAATATTTTGCCTAAGATTATATTTCATATATATAAAGGAATGATTTTTAAAACTCTATATAGCTATATAATGTGTTGGTTTCAATGTGATAATATGTATTTATTATCACTATTGTTTGTTCGGTTATGCTCAACTTAAATGATAAGCATAGACTGTTGTGTGTTGATTGCTAAATTGTGCTCGATTTATTTAGGATCATTTACCGCTTGAATTAAAATGAACCCTCTATGAATTAATTTTCACAGTTTGATTATAAGGCATTCGAAGAATATGATTAAATTAAAAATTCACAATTTAATAATGGTGAGTTTAAATTTAAACTTTATAAAAAGTTGTAATATAATCTAAATAGTGGAATAAGATATTTAAAGAATAAATATTGAAGATAATTCTATTGTAATAAAGAAGGATTATTATAATATGAAATGAATTTTATATAAAGAAAGTTTTATATAAATTTAGTTTGAAAAATATGTTTATTATCTAAATCCCGGAATTTTTGAAACATAATTTCAAAGGAATTTTTGAGCAATGAAAAGGCTTTACTTAAGTATTTAAAGGTAAAAATATATTGACAAGTAATTTTTTTAAATTGGATTATATTTTCTTTGGGATAATTAGAAGGAAATTGTTTTGATTAGTTTTGTGACAATCTGAATAATCTTCTAAGTGACGAGCAAATGTTTTCTTAGGCAAACTTGTGGAGTACTTAGTAAATTATTTTCGTTATCATTATGCGATCGAAATGATTTCAAATCCGAATAAACCCAAAGTGAGTTTTAATAAAACAAATCGTTTGAAGTTATTATATATAAAAATATATGAAGTATGCTTTCAAAGGTAAGTATTAAAATTAAAACCAGGTACCTAATTTTTAAGTTCCCTTAAACGGGAATTGTTTTCCAAAACAAAAGGATATTAGTAATAAGTGATTGGTTTGATAAATAGGATTTTTCCCTTAGAAAAGTTATTGGATAATTTAACATCGGCAATACAAATAAACAACGGATATGAATATCCCAAAACAAGCCAAAAAGGCAGTAACAAATATCAATGAAGGTAACACAAGTTCCACAAGGTAATCGCCATATTGTGCGGCTCGAAAAGACCAACACCGAAGGGCGATACCTAGAGAATATACATATCAATGAAACATTATAAATTGCACATGCTCAGTACTGTATAAACAAGGATCCATGAGCCCGAAGACTCCAAACCCAATATCACTCGAGCGGTGACGAATGACCAACTCCAAAAGCGATACAATAGGGCAACAAACCCGAAGGCACAAACCCGAAGGCGACATAGCCGAAGGCAACATACCCGAAGGCAACAAACCTGAACGAGACAGTCCGAAGACACTATCCCAAAGGCAACAAACCGTAGTGGTGAAGGTCCGGAGGCAAAGTACTGGACACCACTAACTGGCAGAATGTGTCACAACTCTCGAAAAGGAACCCGAAAAGTATTAACGTGAGTCCCATAACCACACGTTCGCACTAAACGGTTTACTATCCGATAGTCAGTCTCACACTTAAAGCAGTACAAAGTTTACCTCATCTCATTGGTAAACCAGACCAAAGGTCAAAATAGTCAATTGAATAGGTCAGGGATTAATTGGGAAGATAAACGCACGGATTCATGGTCTGTGTTTTACCTAACCATTTAATCTCCTTTCCACTTCGCTCGAAGTGCGAAATTGTGTATGTTTTAAATAAGACTTATATATTAGAGAAGTGAGCTTTTAATACGACTGGAAGAGATCATTTTATAAAACCCGTGAATGAAATTAAAAAGGAATCATCAAAGTCAAAAATGCAATAATAACTAATTGGAGCCAACAAGAATTTATAAAAATTGGAAGTTCAAATCCAAAAGGGCAAATTGGGTAAAACAGCAGATTCAGTTGACTGGAACAGGATTTTCAGTTGACTGAATCATATCTGGAAACTTTCTGTTTTCAGGTTCAGTCGACTGAATCATACCTGGAAACTTTTTGTTTTTCAGGTTCAGTCGACTGACTCAGAGTTTTCAGTCGACTGAATCATACCTGGAAACTTTCTGTTTCCAGGTTCAGTCGACTGACTCAGAGTTTTCAGTCGACTGAATCATACTTGGAAACTCACGGGTTCCAGGTTCAGTCGACTGACTCAGAGTTTTCAGTCGACTGAACTGAAAAAATTTAGTATTCTCAGCTACCCCAAGGGAAAAATTCCAACAAATCGCAATCGGACGAGCGCGGACGCTAGGGGTTTACGCCAATCAGCAACCCGGCCCTATTAGCTCTTCGATGCATCACCAAAAACATGATAAAACAATAAGGCTATGATTTTTAGAGTTTTAACTTCGAAACTCCAAAATTTGCAACATTCATAAAACCAATCCAAACCCAAATGCAATTGCACACGAATAAATGTTAGGAATTCATACCTAACAACATAGATAGATATTGGCATAGATATGAGATAAAATCTCACCCTTTTTAACTCAAAAACAAAGATGGGAAGCCCAATTGCAAAGAAAAGACCAACCACTCTCCACTTCAACTCTACTAACTTTAATCTAAGATCAAAACAAGTATTTCCTAAGTTAGGTTTAGGAAGCTTTCTGAAATTGAAGAGAAAAAGAGTTGGAGAAGATGAAGAGGAGGCTTACCAATAGCTTCTCTTTGATTTTGGAGCAAGAATTCAAGTTTGCAAAGTAAACTAGGGCTTGGAATTTCTAATTCCTCTTCCTTTCCCCCATTTTCAGTTTTAGCTAGAGTTTAGGAAATGAAAATGAGTGAATGGGGAAGAGAGGGACTGAGTTAGGGTATTAAGCTAGCAAGTGGGCTGAACCCAAACCCAAAACCCAATAGAAAAGGTAGCAAAATTCGACTTACTCCAAACATATCAAAGTTTATATTTAAAAAGATCGCAAACGCCATTTTGGACTCAATGGAGGTGGTTTCGAGCCTCAATTCGGCCATTTGCAAAAAATAGATTTTCGGCCCTAAAAATCCGACTAACGACGCTATATTTAAATAAAACATTTAAATATAAAATCGTTAAATATGCAGGTTGTTACAGATCTCCCCTCCTTAAAAAATTTCGTCCTCGAAATTCCCAGAGATGATATTTGTAACAACTACATACATACATCATCCCAAAAAGAAAAGGAAATAAGCTTGAGATGAAAAGATATTCTCACCATTGCCAAGCCAAGATAGAAAACCCGGATAAGATCGCTCGATAAACTCTCTGGTTTCCCGAGTACAGTCATTGGGGTTAGCGGACCATTGAACTTTAACGAGCGGCACGTCCTTGTTCCGAAGGTGTCGCACCTCCGTGTCAAGTATGTGAATAGGCTGCTGTACAATAAATAAGTCCAGTGAGATCTCAAGTTCTTACAAATCAGGAGAATCGATAACAGAATCCGACTCTCGAAGACACTTCCGAAGTTGAGAAACGTGAAATACGTCATGAATGCTAGATAAATGAGTTAGAAGTGAAACCCTATATGCCACAGGGCCGATACATTTAGTAATAGAAAATGGTCCTATAAAGCGAGGAGCCAATTTTCCAGTCGTACTAAAGTGCATCACCACTTTCAAAGGAGAAACACGAATAAAAACAAGATCACCATCTGAGAATTCGAGAGGCTTCCTACAGTTGTCCGCGTAGGATTTATGGCGGCTCTGTGCCTCTTTCGTTCTCAAACGAATAAGATCAATCTTCTCAGAAGAGTCACGAACAAAATCTGGGCCAAGAATAAGCTTCTCCCCAGATTCCAACCAACAAGAAGGTGATCGACATGGCCTTCCATATAAAGCTTCGAAAGGAGCCATACCGATACTAGACTGAAAACTATTATTGTAGGAGAACTCTACAAGAGGTAGGTGATCCTCCCAACAACCACCAAAATCAAGAATACAAATACGGAGGAGATCTTCCAAGATACGATTCACCCGTTCAGTCTGTCCGTCAGAATGCGGATGATAAGCTGTGCTAAAATTAAGCCTTGTTCCCAAAGCTTGCTGAAGACTCTGCCAAAAATGACTCGTGAATAAAGGATCACGGTCACTCACAATAGAACTAGGAACACCGTGAAGTCTCACGATCTCCTTGATATATAACTTAGCCAAATGCGAAGCAGTCCTATTAGCCTTAATAGGAACAAAATGAAAAGATTTAGTGAGGTGATCAACGATAACCCAGATGCTAAAATAGCCTGATCTCGAACGAGGTAGGCCGTCAATGAAATCCATAGAAATCTGATCCCATTTCCACAATGGAATCTCTAGAGGCTGAAGAAGACCCGAAGGACGCTGATGTTCGGCCTTAATTTGCTGACAAGTTATGCAATTACTCACATAACTTGCCACATCGCGCTTCATGCCTTCCTAATAATAAAGACGACGCATATCGGCATACATCTTACTGCTACCGGGATGGATAGTATACTTAGAATGGTGACAGTCATCAAGAATGTCATGCCTAAGTGCAAAATCAGAAGGCACAAAAAGACGGTTCTTCATACGAAGACACCCATGAGAATCAATGCTAAAATCCCTAATGCCTCATCACAGGATCTGGACTCACAAAGCTGAATAAGATGCAACAAGTCAGGATCACGCCGCTGAGCATCGGCAATACGATCCATTAAAATGGGTCGAGCTCCCAAACTAAATAATAGAATAGGAGAATCAGAAGATGAACCTCTATCACGAATTTCACAAAAACATAGAGTCTCAAGAATGTTCCATTCGGCGAGCATCATAGAAACAACAGTCGAATGTTTACGACTAAGCGCATCAGCAGCACGATTACCCTTTCCAGGGGTATACTGGATATCAAAGTCATAGGAGGCAAGAAACTCGAGCCAACGCTGTTGCCTCATATTGAGTTCCTTCTGAGTGAACAAATACTTCAAGGATTTATGATCGGTATAGAGAATGAAGCGCTTGCCTAATAAATAGTGTCGCCAAATCTTCAAGGTGAAGACAACGGCGGCTAACTCAAGATCATGAGTGGCATAGCGAACTTCTTTCGGACGCAATTGCCTAGAAGCATAAGCAACTACCCGATCCTTCTGCATAAGAACAGCACCGAGACTACTACCACAAGCATCGATGTAAACAACAAGATCATGATTCCCTTCGGGAACCACTAAAATAGGAGCATTAGTGAGAAGTTCCTTTAATGTCAGGAAGGAAGTTTCACACTTGTCAGACCAATTATAACGAATGCCTTTTCGAGTAAGGCTGGTGAGAGGAAGCACAACACGGGAAAAATTCTTAATAAACCGACGGTAATAGCCCGCCAATCCAAGGAAACCACGAATCTCATGTACATTCTCAGGCCTCTTCCAATTCTGGATGGCTTCGATCTTTGAGGGATCGACTGAAATGCCGTCGGAGGATACAACATGGCCTAAGAACTTAACCTTATTCTCCTAAAAATGGCACTTGGAGAATTTGGCTCTAAGCTGATGATGAAGGAGAGTACTCAAGACAATTCTAAAGTGATTGGCATGCTCGGCTTCAGACTTAGAATAAATACAGATATCATCAATGAACACAAGGACGAACTTATCGAGATATTCCCGGAATACTCAATTCATGAGATCAACAAAGAAAGCAGGAGCGTTCGTCAAACCGAACGACATAACGAACCACTCAAAAGAACCATAACGAGTGCGGAAAGCGGTAAGAGGTATTCTATCCTCCGCGACTCGTAACTGATGAAAACCCGTGGTAAGGTCGAGCTGAGAAAAGACCTTAGCACCACTCAATAAATCGAACATATCGTCAATCCTGGGCAATGGATACCTATTCTTGATGGTAAACTCGTTAAGCTTGCGATAGTCAATGAAAAGCCTAAGGTTTCGAGCCCCAATTCGGCCATTTGCAAAAAGTAGCTTTTCAGACCCAAAAATCCGACTAACGACGCTATATTTAAATAAAACATTTAAATTTATAATCGTTAAATATGCAGGTTGTTACATGAAGTACTCGGATTCTCGGTAACCGTTGGCGGGGTCCGGCTTGGACGTGTCCGAGAGCCGTCGGAGTTCTCAAGTATATTTCTAGAGGTATATTTTTAGTGAGGAGGGGCGCACCCTCATAGTCATTTGATTCAAAAACCCTGAATCTATTTTAGCTTTAAATTGCCACGAGTAGAGCCAACTCCGCATCATGGCATTTAGTTTTTATTTAGTCCATTCTATCGAGTTTGGACTGTTACTTTATTTAGCCCATTCCATCGAGTTTGGATAGTCACTATATTTAGCCTATTCTATCGGGATTGGACTGTTACTTTATTTAGTCCATTCTATCAAGTTGGACTGTTTTCTTTATTCTATCCATTCTGTCCACTTTGGATTTCACTGGGTTTATTTCCCTTCTTTCAAGTTTGGTTGATATTATTTATATCCAATCATATTTGGTTTGTTTCTGATATTCATTTCTGCTTTTGCCTGTATGGATGTTATTCTTGTGAGGTCAAAATCCATTCTGCGTCAGTGGCGTGGTCTCACAAATTTTTTATATATGTTTCCACTTATTCGAGTTATCTCATGCTGGTATTTCTAGACTGATCCGGATGTTATTTATTTATAATGATCCGGTCAAACAGAGTATTTTCCCCAGATTGTCTTTTGGAATTTTGGAGATCATGGAGGGGAACTGAAGATTCACCTATTATAGTATTTTAATTTCCGCTGTATTATAAAGTATACCTATCTGCATTTGTAAGGTCGAGATTTTATAACCCTCCAGCTGATATGGTTTGTTTTAATTCTGATATACTTTGCATTTTTTGAAGAGACGGTTTCTACTGTCTTTGTTATATTATATGTTGTCATTTCAGTTGTGAGATTCTATTTTTCTCTATTCTTTTCTTTTTATTTACTCTAACAATCTTCCCTTTTCTCGATTAGATGCACGACATCGGAACACAGTGGTAGTGTTCGGTGTCGACTTTCGATGGTCAAAATGACGGGTCGTTACATCTGGTCCAGAAGAATCATCCATAACTCACTCAAAAATTAACAAAACTAGACGAAACTTTGCAGGTACTCTCTCCATGGTGTGTGATACCTACCCTATAAATTTCATGTTGTGGGGCCCATCCTACATGGATCATTAATGATCTATACAATTAGGTTGCTAGCGATCCATCAAACGACCTTCAAATGATCTCATTTTTTCAATGAGCCTTCTTTTACGTCTTATAAGTGTTCTTCCACAATTTCAAGTCTATCTGACTCAGTTTGATTTCTCTTGGTCAATTTAAAGTTAGCTACATTTGGTCAAACAGTTTGAATCAGATGAGTCTTCACTTCTCGAGCTAGATTATTTAACATGCTACGAAACTTGGCAAGTATTCTTAGAAGAGGTAGTAGATCATGATGGAAGAGGCTTTGACAACTCATGGTTCTACCTTTTGGATCGCTAGTGATGCATGGATGATGAATTGCCAGCGATCCATCTACTTAGTGGTTTTTGGCTCGTTTCTCTTAAGTTCGATTGGCTGGTTCTTTTAAATGCCTTGTTCAAGTTACAAGTCATTTTGGCTTAGTCTGGATGTTCTAACTCCTACTGAATTATGCTAGGTTAAAACTCAGTTAACATCAAACTTCTTCCTGATCACCTTAAGTACGCATACTTAGGTGATGATGAAACGTGTCCTGTCATAATCTCTTCAAATCGATCAAGAAGCCTTCCTTCTTTCAATTCTATCTAAAAACAAAGAGGCAATTGGATGGTCAATTACCGATATTAAGGGAATTAGTCCTTCTCCTGTTCAACATCGCATCCACTTAGTTGATGAAGCCAAGCCTGTTCGTGACACGCAACGAAGGCTTGATATCAAAATGAAGGATGCGGTTCAAGACGAAATTCTTAAACTCCTCGATAATGGAATCATATATCTCATTTCTGATAGTTTGTGGGTTAGCCCAATTCACGTCGTGCCTAAAAGTATGGACATACCATTATAATGAACGACGCTAACGAACTCATTCCAACTTATACTCAAACAGGTTGGCGTGTTTGCATTGATTGTCGAAAATGAATGTTGCAACATGAAAATATCATTTTCCTCTTCTTTTCATCGACCAATTGCTTGAACGATTAGCCGACCATGAATTCTATCGTTCTCTTGATGGTTATTCCGATTATAACCAAGTTCCAATTGCTCCAGAAGATCAAGAAAAAATGACTTTCATGTTTCCTTGTGGAACATTTGCTTACCAACGTATGCCATTCAGTCTTTGTAACGCCCCTGCGACATTCCAATGATGCATGATCGACATCTTTTCCGACATAATCAAACACTTTCTAGAAGTGTTCATGGATGATTTTTCCGTCTTTGAAAACTCTTTTACCATATGCTTACACCATCTCGAGATAGTTCTAAGTCAATGCAAAGAAAAACACTTAACGATAAATTGGAAAAAAATGTCATTTCATGGTCAAACATGACATTGGTCTTGGATATGTCATTTCAAACAAAGGCATTGATGTAGATAAAGTAAAAGATAACGTAATTGCGAATCTATCTATTCCCAAATCTGTCAAGGACATTCGTTCCTTTCTTGGACACGCTGGCATCTATCGACGCTTTGTAATGGATTTTAGCAAAATTACTTGACCTTTGAAAACTCTTTTGGAAAAAAATGTTCCTTTCAATTTTAATTTTGATTGTGTCTTTTCTTTCGAACATCTTAAAAATAAACTAATTTTTGCTCCAATCATTCGATTGCCCAATTGGGATCTTCCTTTCTGAAATAATGTGTGATGATGCTAACTTTGCGGTTGGCGCTGTTACAGGACAATGCATTAATGAAATCCTTCATGTCATCTACTATGCTAGTATGACTTTAAATGACGCTCAACTCAATTACACGACAATTGAAAAGGGTTTCTAGCGGTAGTCTTTGCGCTTGAAAAGTTCTGACCTTATTTGATTGGTTCACACATTATGGTTTACACCATCACTTTGCTCTTTGCTACCTTTTCACTGAAAAGAATGCTAAATCTCGTTTGATCCATTGGATCATTTTACTCCAAGAATTTGATCTTACTATCAAAGACAAAAAGATCCGACAATGTCATTGGTGATCATCTGTCGCATCTTCCAAACACACCATCTTCTTTACCAATCAACGAGACCTATCTGATGAAAAACACCTTTCCATTTCCATCGATCCCTGGTATGCTGATATAGCGAATTATTTAGTCACCAAGGAAACTCCTTCATTTTGGTCGAAACAAGATAAATAAAAATGTTCATTCCAACTTAGATATTTCTATTCGGACACTTCATACTTGTTTAAGTATTTTTTGACCAAATCATTCGACGTCGCGTCTCGAATTGTGAAATTAATTATCCTTTCATTTTGTCATGACTAAGCTTGTGGTGGTCATTTCGGTCCTATGAAAACAACAGAAAAAGTGCTCCCATGTGGTTTTTACCCGCCTACACTTTTCAAAGATGCATTCGAGTTCTGTAAAATTTATGATCACTGCCAAATGTTAGGAATTATCTTTTGAAAAAACATGATGTCTTTGAACCTCATTCTTATGATCAAAATCTTTTGACATTTGGGTATTAACTTTATGGAACTTTTTCGCTACTCTTTCGGAAATCCATACATTCTTTTTGCTATTGATTATGTCTCTGAATGAGTTGAAGCCATTCCATGTAAAACAAATGGCTACAAAGTTGTGAAATTCATAAAAGAATACATCTTTTCAAGGCATGGAATACCTTGCACAATAATAAGCAATAATAGAACCCATTTCTACAGTCGATCATTTGAAACTCTAATGAAGAAATACTTGATAACCCACAAGTTATCCACTCCTTATCATCATCAAACTTGCGATCAAGTTGAAGTTTCGCCAAATCAGATAAATTTTGGAGAAAACTATGAATAAAAATCGAAAAGATTGGTCACAAAAATTGATATATGCAATTTGGGCTTATAGAACTGCGTAGGTTAGTATATGGCAAAGTGTGCCATTTACTTGTCGAACTTGGACATAAAGCGTTGTGGGTGATTAAGAACATAAATTTTGATCTTGAAGAAGATGACAAAAATAGAAAATTGCAACTCAATAAATTGGAGGAGATTAAGAACGACGTGTATGAAAATGAGAAAATTTACAAAGAAAGAACAAAAGTTTTTTATGACAACTCTATCCTGAGAAAAACATTTTCGTCAAATCAAAAAGTTCTTTTGTATAACTCTTTACTTTATTCATTCCCTGGAAAATTAAAATCAAGGTGGATAGGACCATATGAGATACGTACCGTTTTTCTACTGTTTTTCTACAAGGTGCCGTAGAAATAGAAAAACTAAGGAAGGATCAAATTTTAAAGTCAATAGTCATCGTTTAAAAACTTGCTTGGAGTGGGAAGCGATCGAGAGGAGGAGCTCATAATTCTTCAAGAGCTAGACTACGTCTAGTAAGATATTTCAACCCTCTCTTGTGAATATGTATATATTTTTCTCCGTTATATCATGCATTGACCGTGGGGACACAATCAAAATCAAGTACTAACGGGTGTCTTATGTTTATTTTGATTTTTCATGGTTTATTTTTGCATTTTCTTTCCAAAACAAAAAAGGAAAAAAACCAAAACAAATTCTTTTTATTTAGCACATTGATTTATTTTTGAAGAAACATGATAAAATAAGTGTACATTTTTTGTTATTAAATTGATTAGAATAAGTATACGCCGCCTAAAACTTATTCGCGATGGTGAATTCTATTGATTAGAATATCGTTGGAAATATATCGTAATAAAAACCGCAGAATATATCCCAAATTTCAAAGCAAAACGAAATCAAATCATAACGAAATCGAAATCGAAATCGTTTGCTTATAAAAGATTAATTCTTGTTGTGGGATTGGTGTTCGGGTGATTTGCGATTTGAAAACTATAGCAGGGTGATTCAAATTTGAGTTTGGTAATTGGTTCGGGTTTCTTGATTTTGCGAATTAGTTTCCAGTGGTGGTTTTGGGTCGTTTGGTGAGGCGAGGGAGGGAAGTGAGTAGAAGGCGAGGTAGAGGCAAGTTTTGCATATTTGGTGATGGAGTTTGTGAGTTCGGTAGTGGGTGTAGAAGTTGAGGAGTTAGTTAGGGAGATTGGTTGTTGATTGACAGTGAGGATGAGTTCTAGTTTCTGGATTTGCATGCAGTGAAGAGCAGTCGTGATAGTGGTTTATGTTAGGAGGATTTGTAGTCGTGATTGTAGTAGGCAATGTAAGAGTTGATGTGATGATACGCTATGGTTCGCGGTGATTTGAGGTAGTGGTTAGAGATTGAAGTGGTTGGGGTATGTGAAGTTCAGATAGTTGTGGTTGTTTGTCGAGGAGGTGGGTGCTGCTCGTGATGGTGCTTGGTGAGGCAGTAGGTTAACATTTGATGGGAAGGAGTAACATGGAGATTGAAGGCAGTCGGTAGTTTTGGAACTTATGCGGGTTCAAGATTGTGGCAGATTGAAGTGGTGACGGTTGGAGGAAGGCAAAGGAGGAGGAAGTAGGTTGAATTGCAACTTGTATGTTGATGTTGGTTGCTATGTTGCAATTGAGGGTGGTTCAGTTTGTTTTAGGAGGAAGTTGTGTAGTGGTGATGTTGGGATGGATTGAGGTGCGTGATGTTATCTGGTTGTATTTGGATTGTTCGTGAGGAAGCTTCATGGACTATGCCTTTTATGTGAGGAGATGGTGATACTTCGGTGTTGTGGATTGAAGTTTTGTGAAGTGTGCATGTTGATAAGGGAAGATTGGTTTGAAGTAGTATTATTCAGAAAGAGATTGAAATGAGAGGCAAGAGTTTCAGATGGTATAGAGGAATATGGGGTAGGCTGCAATGGTAGATTTTATGAGAGGTGATCGATTGCTTCAATTCACACTAAGGGTTGAAGTGTGGGTTGTAGTGGAATGATAGAGTTGTAGGCAGGCGAGGGAATGTGATGATCGGGTGTAGATTGATTCAGGTATGAGGATAGGATGTAACAGACGGAGTGAATATTTGATGCAAAAAATAAAAATAGTGAAGCAGAGAATGTAATGCAAAAAAGTGAAATGGAGAGCGTGAAAATGTAATGCACAATGAAAAATGTAAAAGAAAAACAGAGAACTTGAAGCGTGCAGGGTGTTTTTTTTTTGGTTAAAGTTTGTATCAGAGAATATCACATGCCTATAAATTGAAATTAGAGGGAAAATGTAAGAAGTTGAAATATGCGATGCAACAACAAATTTTGAAACAAAATTCTATGCGTGTGTGTTTTTTTATTTTGTATGCAATGCAATTTGTTGAAGTATGCAATGCAATGAAATGCAGAAAACACAAAACAGAAATGTAGGATACCAAGAAAACAACATAGTATCAATTGTAATGTGAATCCTTTTTAAAGTGTAAATTAAAAGAGAAATACAATGCAAAAGTGAAAATAATACAATGAATGTTTTTTATATATAGATATACGAAAACTAACACAAAATAAAACCAAATGACACCAAACGTAAGCAAACAAAATTTAACAAAATTGACACTATTTTTTTAATTAACATGGAATAAAATAAAAAAATGGTGAAAATAATAATTCGAAGAGTAAAATTAAAATTAAAGTGTTTTTCCCCACAGAGGCGCCAAAAACTTGTTCATCGATGAAAAACTCTATCGATTAGGATAATGTCGGAAATATATCATAATAAAACCACAAGCGCACGACATACAATCGTACTACATATGCGAGTACAGATCGATTCATGATGAAAGCAAAAATTCTAAAATTACTCAATTAAATTAGCCCAAGATTTTTAAATTGCTTTAAACTAAAAAAAATTGGAAAAGAAACTGGAACAAAAGTGAATAAAACTATGAGATTAAAAGGCAATTTTGAGGCAAATCCACTCTCATGTTCAAACAAATTAATCTCTTTTTAATCATTTGTGGAATTAGTGGATGCGTTTATTATAAGTATGGGTTAATTACATTATTAACTAACACACTTAAACCATCAAACTCTAACACACCCTCTAACTCACTTATCGACTCTCATGAAATTAAAAATAAAATCTATTTTAAGTATGATCTATTTACTATGAACTAGTAACACGGAGCATCAAATTTTGATTCTATTTTTACTTTTATTACCAAAATCATATTTAGATGAAAGAGAAACTTGTGTTTATGTTTTATTAAGTATAGCATATTTGTTATGAACAACATAGGCTATCAAATTCAATATTAAACAACAAAATTCCGTAAACGTCAAAAGTTTAATTAAAAGCAAAAAAGAGATCATAAATGAAATGCTTATGTTAATTTAATGTGATCCATGGAAGCTTCATTACCTCTAAATTAAAGGATTTAGCTTCTCATATTTGAGCATATATTAACATAAATTGATTTCAACATAAAAGAAAACAAAATCTAATCAAAGAGAACAAGTGCTAACTAACTTGCATAAAATAAAACTAAGCTACTCGCATGAAAATATATCTAATTTACTAACATGAAATAAAAGAGAGCATGAAATAAAATAAATAAATAAAACATAGAAAGAAAGTTGCATAGAAAAAAGATGGCTAAGAAGCCATTAAAGAGAAGCTTTCATTAATTTTTGACTATAACTCTATTCATTAAAAAGATAAGAAGAAGATTTATTACGTGAAACATATGTAGGTATTTATACATGCCTGAAATCCTAATTCCATTTTTAGTGGATTACCAAAAATGTCCTTGAGATTAAGTAGTCTCCAAGTCATCATTAGTGCTTAATTATCCTCCACTAACATGTTCCTTTTTTTAATCATGGTCCATTAGCCAGTTGGTAGGTGGGCTCCTCCATGTTGCATGAATTCTTTTATTTCCTTTCTACTTTTTCTTTTAACATGTGTGCATGCATACATGTATAAAGACTCTTCATATTTGCACTCCAAATTTCTATAAAATAAAATAAAATGTGCAACTAAAGTTTCTTCAAATTAATTTACACACAAAAATTACAATTTTTCCCACATGTAGATGCATGAATGATGATTTGGAAATCCCATTGTATTTTGGTTTAAACATGTAAAAGCCCCTAATATGCCATTATTTTAATAAAAGAAGGTTAAATGTGGGAATAAAATATACTTTTTCACAAGCATGTCGCTCTATCAATTAGAATAACTAAAGGAGAAGAAAAGGGGGCACTCCTATAACATGCTCGCATGGAAAGCACTTAGCACTTTTCACATGCATGTGTGCGAGAAGGGGCCGAAAATGGTATGACTGTTGGGTACCAATTATCATATTTTTTGAATCTACTTTTTCCTCTTCGAATTTGACTGTTAATTGCAAACAGTTACGACTGTTTTCTAACCATTGCACCTTTTCGCCTAATATCCGTCCATGCACAATATATACATATTCAATATCGGTTTTATTTTAAACTTCCGCTCTTCTCGATTGTTAATCAATAAACTCCCTGCGAATCCACAGGCATTACTACTCTCTGGATTCGGGTTTTGCTGTATTCTGGGAAGCAGTTTGCCATCAACCAGTTAGCTATGAACGAGTGTGCAAAAATATTGCTTTAAGGAAAGTGTTAGCGTGCCTCAAAACCTTACTCAACTGTGATCCTTCATCTATGCTCCTGTAGCAAGAATCACATTCACTCGAGTATTGATAGCTTTAGCGTCACTCTATCAGTTGCACATACATCAATTGGATATAAAAACGACCTTCTTAAATGGTGAAATTAATGAAGAAGTCCACATGGAGCAACCTACAAGGTTTATATTTCCTGGTAATGAAAACAATGTTTGCAAATTAATAAAATCACTTTGCGGATTAAAGCAAATACCAAAATAGTGGTATGAAAATTCAACTCTACGAATTTATAATATTGTTTCTAATACAATACTACAGACCTGATATCCCAAATAGTTTCTAATACAATAGAGTCATGTATCAATCTAAGTAAAAATAAGGGAAGAGGCGTCGTTCTACTTGAGTACGCTAGTGTCATTGGAATTATAATGTATGTTATGCATTGTACAAGACCTGATATAGCATATGTGGTATGCAAACATGCATGATACACCAGCAACCTTGGAATACAACATTGGAAAGCAATTGAATGACTCTTTAACTATCTTAAAAAGACCAAAACTCTAGGACTCTTTTGTAATGGATTTTTAAATGTATTAGGGGGTTATACTGATGCAAGTTGGATGACTAGTGCCGGCGATAACAAATCAACTTCGGATTGGACTTTCAGATTAGGAGGAGGTGTTGTTTTATAGAAATCAAAGAAACAAACATGTATTACACATTTTACTATGGAATCTGAATTCATAATGCTTGCGGCCGCTGGAAAAGCGGCTGAAAGATTACAAAATATGTTATTGGATATTAAGTTATGACCGAAACTGATGCCGCCCTAACTTTACATTGTGATAGTCAAACAACTGTTTGGAGCATATAATAATATATACAATGAAAATTCGTGACATATAAGCCTCGGACATGGGTATGTAAGACAATTTATTTATAATGGAATAATTACCATTGTATACGTAAGGTCTAGTAATAATTTGGCGGACCCATCCATAAAAGCCATGACCAGAGAAATAGTAAGGCCCACATCGGTCGGAACGGGTGTTAAACCCTGTCTTATGAATACTCGATGATAGTGGTAATGCAGCTGTAATCTTAACTAACTTAATTTTAAGGTTTAATGAGCAATAACAACCTATCACATGATTGAAAGGCACTAAGTTAATTTAGCGCACACCTATGTTGTATTAAGCGCTAAGCGAGACGAGGTGATAGAAGTCTCGCTTTGCTTAATGTGGCTTAAGCATCACCTAAGCACTGATTAATTTTTTAGCCAAATTATTTGTATGAACATAAATTTATGCAAAGAGATTATATTAAGTGCTTCATCTGTGTATTCACAAATTGATCACAAAAAAGTAAAGTTTAACTTATAAATTCATAGAATGCAAAAGCTAGATTTGACTTTCGCTATTCTTTAAAAGTAAGCATATTTGAGCTAAGTACAAATCGTGTACATTTGGCAAATAAATATAATCATATCTTAATGTAAAAACTACTCCCATCCATCAGCCATTATGATTGCTCCCATCCGCCGACCCCTACGATAGAAAATAAGAAAATTTTGTAAGGAAATGCTATAATCCAATTTGTTTAATTTTTAAAATAATATCTTTTTGCTTTCTAATGCTTAATCATCACTTAACTTTAAGTGAAGCGCAAATAAGTGCCAACGAAGCGCGCTTAAGCGCCCAATGCTTAATTCTATCGCTTTTTGAAAAAATTAAGCGTTGTACAAGCATTTAACGCTTAAGCAATGTTTAAGCGTGCTTTTTATAACATTGGTGCACGCAATCACAGATACGAAGAGATTGCATTAAAAAATCTTAATGAAGTTCTAGGTAGTCTAGTAACAGAGACATTAAAAGAGATAGAACTTTACATTTATGAACTTGGAAGTGGTGAAGCTTCTAAGCAAGAGTTCATTGGGTTTACTCTTGTAAGATTTCATTAAGTAGAGATGGAGAGCATGGTCATAACGGTGCTCATAGGAAGGGATATTTATTGGTAAAATAAAGTTACATGTGTTAAATTTCGGACTTTATAGGTCAAATGAGATTCAATTTAAGTTAAGACCGCATGCTCTTCTTTAAGACCTTGAGATATTTACACTAATATGTGGTTTAATTGAATATATATCATATATGATGTGTAATCTTAAGCTAAGATAAAACTGATTATCATCAATAAAATGATCTAATGGGGGATTGTTAAGGTAGATTGTTACTGAAGATGGGAATAGTATATAGTCCCACATTAGGAAAATTATATTGATATTTGTGTGTGTGTGTGTGTGTGTGTGTGTGTATATATATATATGAAATATATGAAACCTCACAACAATTAATTAGGATAACTAAAGGAGAAGGGAAAGATGCACTGCCATAACATGCACGCATGGAAAGCACTTAGTACTTTGTACGTGCATGTGTGCGAGAAAGGAAATAGAAATGGTATGACTGTTGGGTACCAATTGTCATATTTTTTTGAATTTATTTTTTTCTCTTTGAAATTGTAGTGCGAATTGCAAACAGTATGATTGTTTTCTAATGGTCGTACCCATTCGTTTAACATTCGTCCGTGCATTATATATATGCCTCCAACACCAGTTTTATTTTAAACTTATCCTCCTTTAGATTGTTAAAAAATAAATTCCATATGGATCCACAGACATTACTGCTCTCCGGATTTAGATTTTGCTATTTCGTAGGAAGTAGTTTGCCAACAAGCCATTAGCAAACTCCAAACAAGTAGGAGAAGATATTGCTTTAAGGAAAGCGTCTACGCGCCTAAAAACCCAAATCAACTTTGATCCTTTACTATTTCTTACATTTTTAAAATAATATTCACCACAGACAAAGGATCAAAATCTGCATTCAAACTGTTGAACCAGGATTACGTTAGGCTAAATAGATAGGATGGAACCAACTTCGCATGCTGGCAAGACCAAATGAAATTTCTTCTTACCTACGAAGGTCTCAGACATACTAGATGAAAACCTTCAAATGCTTCCTCCTCTAGTCAAAAAGGACACTGAAGAATTAATGCAAAGAGATTGGAATGCGAAGAAGATGAACTACTATTGTAACATCCCGCCTTTTCGTACGCTTTAGATCGACGATAAACCACACACGTCGGACTTAAAACATACAAAAGGGCGGATTGTTATGGGGTAAATAAGAAAGAAAAACAAGAAAGAAATAAAACAAACAGAATCTCACAGTGGAAAGATAAAATATAATAATCAAATATACAGTTCATGAAGTTGTTTTTCAAAATATTTAATTATACTTACAATATATATCAGAGTTATACAAACCATAGAATATCAATAATGTAGCGGAATACAATAGTGTAGTGGAATAATATAATAAGTAATAGAAATAAAATCTTCGTCTTCGTCCTCCAGAGCTAGAGTCTTCGAATCCTGAAATACTCAGGCTGACCCGAATGAATTGAAAAGACAAAACACTCGAGTCGGAACTAAAAGATCTTATGTAAGTCAAATCAACAATAAATATAAGTGCAGTAACTTAAGAGATGCTCGGGGTTCACATCTCCTAAGGATCCGTTAAACTATTTACTATGTAGTAATATTTCGCTATTATAATAGTGTCTATTAGTAAAATAAACTTACTTTAAAATAACGTTAAGGAGTGACCCAATATTCCCCTTAACACATAATATATTCCCATAGTCTATACAGTACCGTAATCTGCCCCGTACTGGGCGTCGTCAGAGGGCACTCCATAGGTGTGGTACAAAACAAAATCGTATAAGGCGCGCTAGGGTAGGTGACACGGCACAACTAGGCAATGCCAGGGTAGATATACCAATTACGCTTCCGGGTCGGTGGTAACGCATAGCCGCAGCTACCGCCCACCTCGAGCCACACCCCCAAATCAAAGAAATCAAAAGTGGTCACCGAATAAATCCGAAGTCAGAGTAGAATATCGAAAGGATGTGTCCAATAAAAGGGGCTACCTTCTTAACTCGTCAATCGCTACTATTTTAGCCACCTTATGCCAACTCACGGGAGTTGGGTCCACGTATTTACCTCAAAGGAAATGCCGCCACCATCCTACTTCATTCTGGAATCTCCACCGCGTACACGGTTATTGAAGTGGTTTTTGGAGTTGGCAGAGAGTATGACAACTTCCGATCCCGGTCTCTTCAACAACCAAACGCTATTATAACACCGCGGTCTTTTCAAAATAGTTTATATTTTAAACTCAGAATATATTATCCATTTCAAAATCCTATAAATACGATATCATTTCTGTTTTAAAACCCAAATCATTTTGATATCATTTTTAAATATATCTTTTTCTAAAACCATCATAGCACTTTCAAAGTATAACATTAGAAATCGAAACTCTTGAATATAATACTTTCAAATTATAATACCTTGAAATCTATAGCTTTGGAACATAACTTAATATACTTCGATGGTTTAAATATTAAATTACTTTATATAATAAAATAGCTTCTTTAATTTTTCAAATAAATCCCAAATACCGATTTGAACCTCTCAAGAAACCATTTCAATTCATATATTTCAAAGCTTTAAATATTCCACCATTTCAAAACAAATTCTTTGATAATTCCATATATATCAATTTCAATTACTATTATTTAGATTTGAAATGTTTACTTAATAAATCAAATATCATTTAAGCAAAGCCTTTAAACTTCAAATACAGGATATACTTTCTATTTAAATTAACTTGATAATATTCATTTAAAGTGATTGATATTCATTTAAATCCTCTAAACCAAATCAAATCATACCTTTTAAATTCTCAGACTTATTTAAATTTCAAATCAATTTTTATTCGAGGATAATTCTTAATACACTAAAATTCAAATCAATTCATATTTCTCTTCCAGCCTCCATTATTTAAGTCATTATACTCTACAAATATAATATAAATAAATACTTCACTGTATCATATCTTAACAAAATCAACTTTTATTATTAAACTTCTTTTGTACTTTAAACCAATTTTATACATAGCTTAAAACCAAGAAATTAATTATATATATAAATATAACATTTATAAATATCCGAATCAATATCTCATAAACGATTTTTTTTCTTTACAAAACCATAGAAATCCTTTCAAAATATTTATATATATAGACTGCGGTGCATGTATATAATTTTCTATCCTATGGTCAAGTGATACGGATATTTATCATTTCAATCCGCAATTTTAAAATAAAATTTTACGGTTATATATCATTTTAAACCATAATCCCGAATGCAATAAAATGCATAATAACTTGCAGTTTATGATGATATAAATAAACATCCATTCATCCATCATAAAATCATACATCCATCAAAATCATCATCCAATTCAAACAATACATCAATATCTAACGAATAATAAACAACAGGTATCAACTAGCAGTTTATATTCAACAATAATTTAATTAACTGTTTAACTGGCAGTTTATATGCAATAAATAAATAAGTAACAATTTAATTAAATTAATTAAATTTAACTGGGATGATGATTCAAAATATGCCAACAGTTATAAAAAAATTTCTAAACACATCATAAATCAATTTAACAAACATAAGAAGTTTTAGAAGTTGTGAGTGGGTTAAAACACTCACCTTTTGGATTTAAATTGAATTTAAATTCAATTTAAACCCAAAAATTTGATGGTCTCAGAATCCATCCAAACCAGCGCTAAAATGTTCGGAATTTCAATACGATCCTAACAAAAAAACCGCATGTGAATTGGTGTTCGTACGTGAAAGTTATTGCATTTAAAACGAGTTGAAATCGAATTAAAAATAAAATAAACAAAATAATGAACCTTCCTCACCAACTTGCCACGTCTCCCTGCCCACATCACACGTACAGAATGTTCGAACCAGAGCTACCTTCCCCCTTTTTGACCGGCCGTTGACCACTCAAATCCCATCGCCTCCGGCCCTATAGCGCCGTCGACCACAAACTGAGGGCCAAGCCTTCCACGCCACACACGGCCAAGCCAACGACCCCACCTCCGTCGCCTCGAATTTCGTGCGCCGCCGTCCTTGGTCCTAGGGTTTCGAAACCCTAATCAACCAAATTCGAGTGGCTCTAATCGAATTAGCACACACGACCACCAGCGTTAGCTTCCCCTTGCCGAGCTCTTCAATATCCAGAAACCGATTTCCCAATTGTCGCCCCAAACAAAAACGCCCAATTCGACTTTGATTGCGATTTCTGATCAATCTGTTCACTGTCTCGGAAAATGAACAGCAGACGTAGATTCGTATCATTGAGATCTTCGATATATGTTTTTTTAAAATTTTTCTGAGTAGTTTGAATTTTCAGCTTTGGATTTGATTTGGGGTTGCAATCGAAATTACGGTTTTTTTTGCCATTGAAAGGAGGAGGTGAATAGAACGTACAAACAAATGAGAATGAGGGGAATTAGAGTTTGTAACTGGGTTTATATAGGTAGGTCAGAAATTAGAATGGATGGATAAGGTTGGATATACGCGTTAATGACAAAGTGGCCCAAAAAGCCCGTTCTTACTCGGAATGAAATTGGATAAACCCGTATATCAAAATTGGTGTTTAAAAATATTCTAAACGCGATGGAATAAGCTTCAAGTCCAAATTCCATAGTATGAAGAAGTTATGCTCAAATCAATATTTTCAAATTGATTTCAATTGATTTCAATTAAATTTATTTCAAGGCGTTTCAACCCCGTATGATCAAACAACAAGCCCGATCGCTACGAAACTTGAAATCCTACAATAATTCACCGTTACGGATCCGATGAAACTGGTTTCGTCGAAATCCGAGTCAGTGGCCAAAATGGCTATTTTTCCAGTTAATTAAATAAATTAAAAAAATTAGTTAATTAAATCAACTTTTAATTTCAATCCTATAATCGACAACTCTTATCATTTTTAATTTCTTAAACTTTTATACTAATTTAACAAATTTAACTGTCGATTTAAAATTTATTAACTCCTCAGTTTCCTTAAATTCAACAATTATAAATTAAATTTCCAAAATTCTATTTAATTAAACCCATCAATAATTATTCCATTCATTATTGTTAAATAGATGACTTAAATATTGGATTTGAAACTATTACATAAATTTTTTTCTCATATTATCTTTATTTCGAATTGCATACCCTTTAATTTCAATAGCTACAAAAATTTCACTTAATATAATTTGGATTTCAATGGAGTGATTTGTTTCAATCCAAAATTTTTATTAAATTCATTACTATTCTATAAACTTAGTTACCTTGTTTTCTTTTCATTCATTACCTTTAAATTTATTTCCTTCAAACCAATATTATAATTACTTACAGAACATTGATTATATTCAATGGCCATTTATTAAAATTTAAATTCATTGAATTAATTCAATGTTTACATTTGTTTTCATAATTTCAATTTGTAGCTAAGTATAAAATCTACATTGTTTCCATTAATTTGCATTTCATTCGATTTATTAATAATTACCTTAGTTAACCTTAACTTAGTATTAGATTAAAATTTTCATTGGTTACATCCTATTGAATTAACATTCTCCGATTACCAAATTAATCTACATTAAATTGCACTAATTAAGTAAATTAACTACAATTGATTTCAAACTAAATTTTCAGAACTAAATAAATAGGTAACTTATAACCATCGTTACCCTTAACTTTTAATTACATTTAAAAGTTTATTAATTACAACAATGTTCCAATCAGCTATATATTATTCTAATTTCATCTTTTATTTGTGTTAACTATTTTATTTTCATTATATTGAAATTTAGTCACTTATCCACCTTTAATATCCCAATTCATTTATTTATCTTGGTTTCAAATTTTTATTAAATCAATTGCCATCTTATGCATATAATTGACTTTTCTATTGATTTTACATTCAAAATTTTCATTTGTTATCTTAACTTACATAAGGTAATGTTTAATTACATTTAATTGCTATTGATTAAATACATTGGTAACAAACAATAGTTGTCACCATTATACATTTTATAATATTTGTAAATTTATTCTTTACAATCAATTATTACAACAACTCTCATAAAAATACATTTATTCCATTTCCATCCATTACACATTATTTTATTACCCTTTTACATCCCACTATAATCAGTGCACACATTAATACAACACATACTATAATTCCTTACACAATACTGATCTTATTCAGTTACCATTACTATCTATTTTATACAATAATTAGACGTTTACATTTGTTACTTATATTAAATTTTATAACCAAGCATAGCATGTTTAAATACAATGAATTGGAGTTTCATTAAGATTGTTGACAATTAACTTGTATTAACGTTGTTTCATTTTAATTTAGTTATTCTTACATTATTAAATTACAAATTTTTATTTCTTTCAATATTAACTCATAAAATATTATTAAATTAACAAATTTTAAACATCGAAAATTTATGGGTCATTACAACTATGCCGAGGCCACATTTTTAATACCTTACCCAACCATTTATGCGACCTATACACTCGAATGAAATCGTCTAAGGAGATTTGGGATGCACTAGAAGCAAAGTATAAGACTAAAAATATTGGAACATATAAGTTTCTCACCCTACAGTATTTTGAATTTCAGATGAAAGACGGTGTTTCTATAATGAATCAGATGCATGACATGTATGTGCTAGCTACCAAACTTGGTGATCTGAAAGTGCAGATTCCAAAATCAGTCCAAGTGGGGGCAATAATTGTATTGGAACAACTACCACCAAAAACTCTTACACACGACTGGGAACTCTCGTTAGAAAAGATTGGAAAACACATGCGAATTGAACAACAAAATAGAATTCATGATGGTGTTTTTCCATCCTCTAACATGAATAACTTGAATTCTACAATGAAGAAAGAGAGGTCAAAACAAGAACTTTAAGCCAAAGAAGAAGAGCAAGCAGGGAAACAACCTAATCCAATAGAAATAGGGAATAAGGGATGTTTTAACAGTAGTAAACTTAGGCACTAAAAGCGAGAGTGCAGGGCTCCTCCAAAATAGAATAATGGAAATGAAAGAAATCTACTTAGAAATCTATTAGCTTGCCATTGTATTCCACTTTCAATCATATATATGGTTTACAAGAGTTAAGATAGGCTACAAATTAGCCAATTGATTTGCTAAAACAAAGGTAACTAAATAAATACTTCCTAAATAAAGATATCGTCAAACCAACTGATTTGGTAAAAGAAAGGTAACTAAATAAATATTTCCTAAATAAAGAGTAAGTCAAATCAGAGAATAAATGCAGGGAATATCAGAGAATAAATGCAGGTAATATCAGAAATATTCTAACGCCTAGAATATATGTAAAATATATTCTATCACACCCCCTCAGTCGAAGCGGGAGGTTCTCGTATGCTTAGACTGTCCCTGAAATCATTAAATAATACGTGCGGAAGCCCACGCATGAAGCACACGCACTTCACCACGAGCTACTTTCTCACGGATGAAATAAATATCCATCTCAATGTGTTTAGTACGTTGATGCTGAATAGGATTGCCGGATAAGTGTATAGCACTCACATTATCACAATAAACTAGAGTAACCTTTTGAATAGGACAATGCAACTCCAGAAGCAAATTTATGATCCGGCACGAATCAGAAACAACATTAGCAACACCCAGTACTCTGCTTCAGCACTACTACGGGAAAGAGTAGGTGGCCATTTCGAAGAACAAGAAATCAAATTATCTCCAAGGAATATACAATAATCAGAGGTAGAACGACGGGTGTCAGGACAACCACCCCAGTCTGCATCTGTATATGAGATAATACGATTAATATTGGATTTGTACAAGTGGAGACCAAAAGAAAGGGTACCCTAGAGATAGCGTATGATACGCTTAAGAGATTTCATATGCTCATTAGTCGGGGCATGCATATGAAGGCAGATCTGCTGCACGGCATAGGAATTGTCTGACCGAGTGAATGTAAGATACTGAAGAGCACCTGCAAGACTACGATACTTAGTTGGATCATCATAAGGAGTGTCTGCGGTGACACTTAGTTTGGACTTAGTGTCAACAGGAGTAGGACATGAACTGCAGTTAGACATTCCGGCACGTTCAATAATTTTTGCAGCATACCGTGTCTAAGATAAGAAAAGACCATGGGAATGACGAGTGACAGCAATACCCAAAAAGAAACTCAAAGGACCTAGATCCTTCATAGCAAATTCAGAAGCTAAGAGAGTCATAATATACTTACGAAGACGATCAGAAGAAGCTGTAAGTATAATGTCATCCACATATAACAGAATATAAGCAATATCAGAACCATTCTTGTAGATGAATAAAGAGTGATCTGATGTACTATGAGAGAACCCTATGGTAGCAACAAAATCAGCAAATCTTTGGAATCAAGCTCGAGGAGCTTATTTTAATCCGTACAAAGATTTCTTCAAAAGGCAAGCATGATTTGGATAATTTTTGTTATGAAAACCCATGAGTTGATGCATATAAACTGCTTCATTGAGATGACCATGCAAGAAAGCATTCTTGACATCCATTTGATGAATGGGCCAAGATTTAGAAAGAGCAATGCTGAGAACCGCTCTAATGGTGACCGATTTAACCACGGGGCTAAACGTTTCATCACAATCAATGCCCTGTTGCTGTGTATTTCCATTACCTACAAGACAAGCTTTATAATGCTCAAAAGAGCCGTCAGACTTATATTTATGACGAAAAATCTATATAGACCGAGTAACATTAACATTAGGCGGCCTAGGCACTAATTCCCAAGTCTTATTGTCAATTAAAGCATTAAATTCATCCAACATTGCACTTTTCCAATTATGGTCACTAAGCGCACTAACAGGATTTTTCGGAACAGGAGGAATATCTGTAGTGGTGGTAGTATGGTAATTAGAAGAGTATTTGGGTTGGGTTTAAAAATATCATTTGATGCATGAGTGGTCATGCGGGTTGAAATGGGGTTGGGAGGCATTGGGGTGGTGTGAGGAATGGTCAAAGTGGGGGAGGTCATAGACGGGGTTGGGCTGTGGGGAAGAGAGGATGGGTCAGAGGAGGAAATAGAGGACCGAGTGTGGGTAGCAGTGGGAGGTGTGGAATCTGGGCTTGTGTGACACTGTGACCTAGATTGAGGAAGAGAGGACAAGTCATTGGGCAGTGTTGTTGGGTCAAGCTGCATATTTTGTGGTGTGGTATTTTGAGATAAATGATGTATTGATTGAGGATTAATATTGTCATTCAAAAAATCATACTTCGAAGGTTTTGTTTTGTGGAGTTTGGAGAATGGAAATTATGTTTCAACAAAACGAACATGACGACAAATTATGATTTTACCACTAGACATGTCATAGCATTTGGAGCCACGATGATTAGGAGCCGGACCTAAATAAGCACAAGGAGTCGACCTTTCTTGTAATTTATGAATAGTAGAAGAGGGGAATAATGGGAAACATAAGCAACCAAAAACACGCAAACCTGAATAATCCGGATCACTTTGATAGAGGGTTTGAGCGGGAGATTGGTAATTCAATACCTTGGAAGGAAGGATATTGAGAAGATATGTAGCCCTGGAGAGAGCATGATGCCAAAAGGAGAGCGGCATAGATGCATGAGCAAGAATAGTCCGAATGATATTATTTATGGATTTTATGTGTCTTTCGGCCTTCCCGTTTTGAGGAGATGTATGAGGACATGAGAGATGGAAATGCATACCATGTTTCTCAAAAAAATCCTTAAAAGTGCCACTAAAGTATTCCGTACCATTTTCACACTTAAAAGTCTTAATATTACGTTCAAATTGTGTCTTGACTAAAGCATGAAACGCTATGAAAAGTTGTTTGACCTGAGATTTTTTTGCAATAGGAAATGTCCACAAAAATTTGCTATAGTCATCAAGAAAAAGAACATAATAACAATGGCAGGAAGTACTAACAATAGGAGAAGTCCAAATATCACTATGAATAATATCAAATGGAAGAAAAGTATATGAAACTAAATCATAAAAAGGTAGCTTAGAATGTTTCCCAAGAGGGCAAGAAGAACATAAAGTTTTACAAACCTTATTACAATCAATAAACTTTTTACTACAAAGAGACTTAAGAATAACATCGCCAGGATGACCTAAACGATTGTGCCAAATATTCGAAGGCAAAGCAGTAAAAGCAGAATGATTGTTGGAAGAAATGGCTTGAGAGTCGGAGAAAAGTGGATATAAGCCCTCGGTGCTATCACATCTGATTAGTCTGTTCCTGCTCTGTAAGTCATTAATAGAGAAATCAAAAGGGTCAAAAGAGATAGAAACCATATTATCTGTGGTGAATATACGAACAGAGACCAGATTTTTGATGAGCCTAGGAGCATGTAACACATTGTTTAGGGTAAATGGTGGATAAGGTGGAGGCAATGTAGTGCGACCATGATCAATAATTGAATTAAATGACCATTACCAACAACAATGTTATGATGCTTTTTGCTTGAATTGAAATAAGAAGAGAGAATACCTGCATTCGCGGTCATGTGAGATGTAGCACCAGTATCCATGTAGTAGTTTCCATCTGGTTGAGATAACGAAAGAGCATGCATAGCGGCCTTAATGTCGGTGGGCATGTAGCTAGGAGCAGGAGGAGCAACTGCATTGAAAGCTTGAGGTCTGCACCCAAGTAAGCCTGATCCAGAAGAGGAGGGACGTTGGACCGCTGGATTGGGCCTTGGCTGCCAAGAGTATGCGAGAAATGGGCAAGGAGGAATAGTCCACCCTCCCCACCAGGCTGCTGCCACTGTGGTGGTGGGGCCTGCTGACGTGGCTGCCACTGGTGCTGCTGACATGGCGGCTGACTAGGACTGGACCCATTAATACTTTGGTGGACCTTTTTCTTCCCATTGCTTTTGAAATTGTTTCTCCCTTTATTATTGTTGTTGCATTTGTTGCTTGCAGATGAATCAGTGGCAACCATGACAACATCACTGGACCGACTCCCAGATCCACCAGTTTCATGAGCATGACGAGCCTTGATAGTACGCTTAGCCATTTTCAACCTTGAATGACAACTCTCAAAGGATGGCAAAGGCTCTTGATTTTGTATATAGTCCACTGTTCCACTATACGCTTTTGGTAAGAACCCGGTGAGACGTAAAACCAGACGACCATTTGTCACCGGAGCATCAACATCAGCCAACCTATCCGCCAAAGATTGTAGATAAGTACAATAATTGTCGATCGAGTTGAAAGCCTCAAAAGCTGCATTTGTAAAGTCCTCCTCGAGATGGGTAGCCCGAGAGGCTTTGTTGTCCTGAAAAAGAGCTTCAAGACGGTTCCATGCCCCCTCTGCCGTGTCATTACGTCTGAGAATAGCGAGGAGAAGATCGAAAGAAATGGTGCTGTAAATCCATTGCAAGACAACGACATCCAAACGCCTCCAAAGTGCTGGATCAGCGGACTTAGCCTGGACATAGGTAGCCATAGCCTTCTCCTCCGTTGGTGGAACCAAGTGATCGTAAAGATCATGAACCCTAGCAAGATTAGTAAACAGAGTAGCCCAAGAATGATACATGGCTTGCTCATTGTCTAATGTTATGGGAATAAGAGATTTAACATTAGTGATGGTGAGTGCGGGATGAAACTTGGATGAGTCTGCCATGGAAAAGAATTGAAGATAGAAGAAGAAGAACAGAGAAGAAGATAGGTGAGGCTAGGGTAAGGAGAATAGCTCTGATACCATGAAAGAAACCTATTTAGAAATCAATTTGCTTACCATTGTATTCCACTTTCAATCATATATATATGGTTTACAAGAGTTAAGATATGCTACAAATTAGCCAATTGATTTGCTAAAACAAAGGTAACTAAATAAATACTTCCTAAATAAAGATATCGGCAAATCAACTGATTTGCTAAAAAAAAGGTAACTAAATAAATATTTCCCAAATAAAGAGTAAGTCAAATCAGAGAATAAATACAGGAATATCAGAGAATAAATGCAGGTAATATCAGAAAATATTCTAATGCCTAGAATACATGTACAATATATTCTATCAGGAAATTCTAAATGCAGATATGGTTTTTATGAGGAAATGTAAGAAATCACTGCTATGGTTTCAGATTTACAAATTGGCATGATAACTGATTTGCAGATGGCTATTGCTGAAACAAAATTTTTGGACTGATGGTTTTATTCCGATGCAATAGTTCAGGTTTGCAATAACGTAGATCTTTTCAAAACTTATAAGGAGGTTGCAAATCAAGAAGAAGTGCTTATGGGAAACAGGAATGTGGAAGAGTTATAGGAAAAGGTAACATGGAAATTCAGTTCACTACCAACAAGACGGCCACTCTCACTAATGTGCTCCATGTTCCTGATATCAAGAAGAACCTTATTTCTGCATCTATCTTATGCAAAAGCAGCGTTAATCAGTCTTGGAGGCTGATAATTTAATTTTGTCCGAAAGTGGCATGTTTGTGGGTAAAGGTTATACTTGTAATGGGATGTTCAAACTTAGAATTAATGAAATAAAGGAATATTCTTCTTATATTGTTAATTCTTTATCATCATAGCATGCATGTTTAGGACATTTAAACTATTAATATCTGAAATATATATCTAAAAATGGTCTTATTTCTGTTACAAGTAATGATCATGATAAAAGAGAAATATGTATACAAGCTAAGATTATTAAGAAACCTTTTCCAAGTGTTGAAGGAAATTAGAAACTCTTGGATTTAATTCACTCTGATATATGTGAATTAAATGGAGTTTTAACCAAAGGAGGAGAATATTTCTCCATTGAGTTTTCTAACTTCTATGAAGAACATGGAATTATTCATCAACACATGACTCTTTACACGCCACAACAAAATGGCTTGGTTAAAAGGAAAAATAGAACCTTGGTTGATATAGTAAATTCTATGCTGTTAAATGCTAAATTACCACTTAATTCATGGGGTGAAGCATTACTCTCCACATGTCCTTTACATAATAGAATCATGTCAAGGAGAACTAAAGTCTCTCCTTACGAATTATGGAATGGTAGAAAACCAAATCTAAGATATCTTAAGGTTGGGAGGGGGTGTATTTAGGGCGACTGATCCAAAAACGGACTAACCTAGGTCAAGGAGCCTTGAAAAATATATTCATAGGATACACTGAAAACTCTAAAGCATATAGATTTTTAGACTTATCCTCTAACACAATTATTGAATCAAGAGAAGCTGAGTTTATGGAAAATAAATTCGAAGACGTTTCAACTACAATTCAATCACCAAACCCTAATCTCATTTAAACACCAATAAAAATCCTACTCCTTCTCCAAACAATAAAATAAATATGATAGAAGAACAAACGAAAATAAGAAGGACTTAAAGAATTAGAAAAGAGAAAAACTTTGATCCAGATTTCATATCTTTTCAAGATTTAGCATTTCTTATGGAAGGACCTAGAATTGAAGTTCTTAATAAGATACATATAGTTCTAAATACAGAAGATCATCCAAAATCATATGAACTAGCTTTAGCATCAAGAGATTTTACCTTTTGGAAAGAGGCAATCAATGATGAAATGGAATCGGTTTTGTTAAACAATACTTGGGAATTATCAGACTAACTTCAAGGATCAAAGAAAATCGGCTGTAAATGAGTGTTTTGAAGAAAACATAATAATGATGGCACTGTATAGATTTTAAGGCTAGATTGGTAGCTAAGGTATTAGACAAAGGGAAGGAATTTATTTCTTAGATACATATGCTCTTGCGTCAAGAATCACATCCATTTGAGTATTGATAGCTTTAGCGTCAATCTATCGATCACGCATACATCAAATGAATACAAAAATTGCCTTCTTAAATGGTGAACTTAACGAAGAAGTCTACATGGAGGAACTTAAAGGGATTATAATTCCTAATAATGAAACAAATTTGTAAATTAACAAAATCACTATGCAGACTGAATCAAGCACCCAAAAAGTGGCATGAAAAATTCAACTATACGATTTTAGAATTTGTTTCAAATATGATAGTCCGGACAGATGTATTTACTCTAAGTTCACCAAATAATATGTAGTTGTCATTATATGTAGATTATCTATTGCTTTTTAGCACAAATATCATAAGCATAAATGATACCAGAGAATATTTATCCCTACGATTCAAAATGAAAGACTTAAATGAAGTCAACACAATACTAGGGATAAAAGTTAACAAAACAGTGGAAATTATGCGCTAATGTCAATTGCATTATATTAAAAAAAATCTTTAAAAATTTGGGCACCTAAAAATCAAGGATGCAAATAACTCAATAGGTTCAAATTTAAATCTAAGTAAAAATGAGAGAAGAAGCATCGCTCAGCTTGAGTGTGCTAGCGCCATTGGAAGTATAATGTATGCTATCCATTGTATAAGAACTAATATAGCATATGCGACATGCAAACTTGCACGATATACCATCAACCATGGAGTACAACATTGGAATGAAATTGAAAGACTCCTTGGATATCTTAAAAAGACCAAACTCTAGGACACTTTTGTGACGGATTTTTAAGTGTATTAGAGGTTTATAGTGATGCAAGTAGGATAATTGGTGCCGGCGATAATAAATCAACTTCGGGTTGGATTTTCACATTAAGAGGAGATGTTGTTTCATAGGCATAGAAGAAAAAAACTGTATTATGCAATTTACTATTGAATCTGAATTCATAGCACTTGCAGCCACTGAAAAAGAAGCTGAATGGTTACGGAATATGTTGTTGGATATTAAGATGTGGTCGAAACTAATGTCAGCCATATCTTTACATTGCGATAGTCATGCAACTAAATCTAGCGCATATAATAATTTATACACTGGAAAGTCATGACATATAAGCCTCGGACATGAGTATGTAAGACAAATAATTAACGATAGAATAATTACAACCGTATATGTAAGGTCTAGCAATAATTTAGCGGACCCATTCACAAAAAACATGACCAGAGAAATGACAAGGCCCACATCGGTCATAATGGCTCTTAAACCCTGCCTTATGAATAATCAATGATTGTGGTTTCCAACCTTAATCCTAACTAACTTAACTTTAAGGTTTAATGGTTAAAACAACCTATCATATGATTATAAGACACTAAGTTAATTTAGTGCACACTGTTACATATATGAAGAGATTGAGTTGAAAACTCTTAATAAAGTTATAGGTAGTCTAGTAATAGAGTCATTAAAAGGAATAGAACTTTACCTTTATCAACCTAGAAGTGGTGCCTCTTCTAGGCAATGGTTCATTGGTTTTACTCTTATAAGAGTTCATTAAGCCGGAATGGAGCACATAACCATAACTGTGCACAGAGGAAGAGAAATTTATTAGTAAAGTAAAGCTATGTGTGTAACATTCCGATTTTATAAGTCAATGGAGACTCGGTTTAAGTTAAGACCACCCAGCTCTTCTTTAAGGTCTTGAGATATTTACACTAATATGTGGTTTAATCGAATAGATATCATTTACGATGCATAATATTAACCTAAAGTAAAACTGATTATCGTCAATAAAACAATCTATTGGGGGATTTTTGAGGTAGATTGTTATTGAAGATGAAAACAAATATATTAGTCCCACATTACGAAAATTGTTTTAATATTTGTGTGTGTATATGAAACTGTACATGCTCTATCAATTAGAATTACAAATGGAGAAGGAAAAGAGGCACCGCTATAACACATATGCATGGAAAGCACTTAAACTTTGCACGTGCGCGTGTGTGAGATGGGGACTGAAATTGGTATGACTGTTGCGTACCAACTGTTATACTTTTTTAGTCTATTTTTCTCTTCGAATTTGAACTATTAATTGCAAACAGTTACAATATTTTTCTAACAGTCATATCCCTTCCTCTAGCATCCGCCCCACGTTGGGGATTGTTGAGGTAGATTGTCATTGAAGATGAGAACAAAGATATTAGGCCCACATTGGGAAAATTATTTTAATATTTGTGTGTGCATATATATATATATATATATATATATATATATATATATATGAAACCTCACATACTCTATCAATTAGAATAACTAAAGGAAAAGGGAAAGAGGCACTGCCATAACATGTATGCATCGAAAGCACTTAACACATTGCACGTGCGCATCTGTGAGATATGGACCGAAAATGGTATGGATTTTGGGTATCAACTATCAAATTAATTTATTTTTCCTCTTTGAATTTGAACTGTTAATTACAAACAGTTATGATTATTTTCTTACGGTCGCTCATCTAATGTCCGTCCATGCACTATATATATGTCTACGACATTGGTTTTATTTTAAACTTCTCCTCTTCTCGATTGCTAAATAATAATTCCTGTGATTCCATACACATTGCTACTCTCTAGATTTGGGTTTTGTTGCATCTTGGGAAGCAGTTTGCCATCAACCGTTAGCAAAATATGAATGAGTGGGAGCAAATATTACTTTAAGGAAAGCATCAACGCATCTCAAAACCTAACTCAACTCTGATACTTCACTGTTTCTTGCATTCTCATAGCAATATTCATCATCAGCAAAGGATAAGAATCTACATTCAAACTGATGAACTAGGAATTAGTCGGGCTACACAGATTGGATGGAACCAACTTCACTTGCTGGCAAGACAAAATGAAGTTCCTTCTTTCCACTTTGAAGGTCTCCGTACTAGATGAAGACCTTCCAATGCTTCCTCCTCCAACCAAAAAGGACAATGATGAATTAAAGCAGCAAGGACTGAAACATGAAGAAGATTAACTTCTATGCCGAGGCCACATTCTTAACACCTTATCCGAGCATTTATACGACATGTACACATGAATTAAGTCGCCTAAGGAGATCAAGGATGTACTAGAAGCATAGTACAAGAATGAAAAGATTGGTACAGATAAACTTCTCACCCTATAAAACTTTGAATTTCAGATGAAAGACGATGTTTCTATAATGGATCAAATACATGACTTACAAGTCCTAGTTAGAAAACTTGGAGATTTGAAAGTGCTGATTCCAGAATTAGTCCAAGTGGGGACTATAGTTGCAAAACTTCCACCAAGTTGGAACAATTATAGCAAAAGCTATTACACATGACCAAGGAACTCTCTTTAGAAAAGATTGGAATACACATACAAATTGAACAAGAAAATAGAATTCGTGGTGGTGTTTTTCCATCCTCTAGTGTGAATAATGTGAATTATGGAACAAAGAAAAAAGAGCGGTCAAACCAGAACTTTAATCCAAACAAGAAAAGCAAGCAGGGAAACAGCTCTAATCCTAAAGAAAAAAGGAATAAGGGATGTTTTAAATGCAGTACACTTGGACATTACAAGCGAGAGTGCAGGGCTCCTTTATAACAGAATATGAAACTCTATAGATGCAAATATGATAGATTTCGAGGAAATGTAAGAAATCATTGGTATGATTTCAGATTTATATATTGGCATGATAACGGATTTGCACATGGCTATTGCTGAAACAAAAAATTCAGACTAGTGGTTCAATTCTGGTGCAATAGTTCTTGCTTGCAACAGCGTAGATCTTTTCAAAACTTATAAGGAGGTTGTTGATCAACAAGAAGTGCTTATGCGAGATGGGAACGGTGCAAAAGTTCTAGGAAAAGTAAATGTGGAGATTCAGTTCACTTCCAACAAGACGATCGCTCTTACTAATGTGCTCCATTTTCCTGATATCAAGAAGAACCCGGTCACTGTATTATTCGTATGCAAAAGTGGTGTCAAATCAATCTTGGAGGCTGATGATTTGATTATGTCTAAAAATGTCATGTCTATGGGTGAAGGTTATGCTTGTAATGGGATGTTCAATATTAGTATTAATGAAATAAAGGAACATTCTACTTATATTGTTGATTCTTAATCTTTATGGCATGCACGTTTTGGACATTTAAATCATAAAACTCTGAAATATATGTCTAAACATGGTCTTATTTCTTTTAAAAATAATGAGCATGATAAATGCGAATACAAAAGAAGATTACTAAGAAACCTTTTCCAAGTGTTAAAATAAATTCGAAACTCTTGGATTTAGTTCACTCTGATATATGTGAATTAAATTGAGTTTTAACTAGAGGTGGAAAAAGGTACTTTATTTCCTTTATTGATGATTTCTCTAAATACACATGTATGTATCTACTTAGAAATAAGGAAAAAGCCTTTCATATATTTAAACGCTATAAAACAGAAGTTGAAAAATAAAAAATGTAGGAAAATAAAGGTCCGACGAAGTGATAGAGGAGGAGAAATATCTCCATCGAATTTTCTAACTTCTGTGAAGAACATAGACTTATCCATCTATAGGGTGAAGCATTACTCTCCTCATGTGATTTACATACTAGAATCACCTCTAGAAAAACTAAAGTTTCCCCTTATGAATTATGGAATGGTCGAAAAACAAATCTAAGATATCTAAAAGTGTATACATGTATTGCCTTCAATAGAGTGACTGATCCAAAACTTATTAACACTACAACAAAAAAGACCTTTCACAGCGTTTTAAAAACGCAGTCAAATGCTTTCGCAGCGTTATGAAGAACGCTGCCTAACAACATGTTGTAATAGGATTAGGATATATTGCGGCATTTTAAAAGTGCTCTAAAAAATGTACCATATTGTAGCGTTTACTTTTTTGCAGCATTTCAAAAAATGCTGCAATATATCTTGATCCTATTACAACTTATTATTAGACAACCTTCTTCAAAACGTTATGAAAGTGTTTCACGGCGATTTTGAAACGCTACAAAAGGCCTTTTCCATAGCATAAATGAAACGCTGAAGAAAGTTATATATTGTTTTATCGATTTTCTAAAACACGATAATTATTGTGTAATATCGTAGAAATATGTTTATCGATATGCTTCAATTAACCCATATATAAAACATTTTTAGATAAAACTCAAACATAATCATATAAACACATTTAAATAGCTTAATACGTTATATATAATAAACATATCCAAGTTTGCACAATATCCATAAACTAAGTTTGCACCTTATGCATAAGTCAAATTAAACAAACATTACCCGAACCAGCTATATCATCTAGTCCACTAGTGGTAAGGTTCCCATATAGACCTGGTGATCCAATCCAACTCTGTATTTAGAGTTTCAATCAACTCAAGCTAATGCATCAAGAATTTCCTGGTGCTCTTTGAGATTGTGCAGGTGCTATAGAATTGTCTGAAAGCATCCACGTTTCATCCCATTTAAAATATTACTCCAACATGACTTGTACGCTATGTATTATATTAAGAATAAAGTTAAGAGAAAAATGTATGACCTGTAAGCTCTGTAATATAGTGACAAGGAATAAAGTTAAAAGCAAAATGTAAAACTCAAAATACGAACTGGTATGTTCAGCTACTTACCTGTTTATAGCACGTAGACATTTGTCCTGTTATCTCAATAGATGTGGAGCCCACCCTCTTCGCATATGACAAATTAAGTATGAAGTAAAATTTAAAACCTGAATTTATGTTATACACATACTTGGTGATGTAAACACCTGATAAAAAAATAAACGAAAATACATTTATATTGAGCTAAGCATTTAAAAAAGGTATCTAAAAGCAAATAAAAACACTATTTGCAAAAGAAATAAATAGCAATAGTAAATTCAATCTAAAAACAATTAAAAATAATCTATTTAACGCAAAAAACAGCAAAAATGATGATGCCATTTGAGATATCCTGAAGCAAAATATAACTCCTAGTAGAAGCTAACATATAACTCGTAGTAGAAGATAATATACATACATTCATAAAATAAAGAAAAATAGGTAGGACAGAATGTCGATTCCTCTAAAAAAGGATTTAAGAAAGAAAATTTAGAAGTCTAATATGATATATATTGTCCAATGGCAGTTTAACTCCCTCTTAAATCGATCTAATGGCAATGAGGAATGCTTAAATTGATTTGAATTTTCTTTTATGTTTGATTGGTCCAACGACATTTATGCATTGTTTGACTTTCATGGTGTCATTCAAATGCACGTTCCGATAATCAAAATTTTCTTATATAATTACAAAATTTAAAAAAACCAATAGTATAATGAAGTGATGCTTTATAATTTTTGCAGAAACATCTCTACGATAACTACACTTAGCTCTTGCTGACATGATAGTTCTAGTGTTTGTTACTCCTTTTTGACTGCCTTTAACGTATAAAATTGGATACCACTATCTGTATGCCAACATATTTAGACCATTTGATATTTACATTTCTTGCATCTTAGTACAACCACTATATGTCTAACATATTTAGTACATTTAATATTTATATTTCTTCTAGCTTCGTACAGTTTTGATAAAAAATAATGGAAAGAGCATTCAACATCAATGATAATGGAAAGGGAAATAGGAGGGTTAATGGACCCTGAAGGATACATGCCATGGGAAGGAGATTTTGGATTAAAGACTTTATCCTACATTGGATTTGGAAACCATGAACCTAGTTCTGATGTTAGGTCGAGAGTTAAGTGGCTTGGAGTTGAGGTGATAAATAATAAAACTACGAAATGTTACATGTCAGCTCAAACTAAACATAAATGTTGCATAGCAGCTCAAGCTAAATGTATGATGTTGGCTAGTAGTTGCTATTTGAAATGATTAAAAGTTATATTTTTACTTAAGTGGTGAAGTTCAAATCAAATAATAATTCTGGTAAATGATAAACAAAATCCAAGTACAAGGGTTTTGCTTTCAACAAGTTTTTTTTTTCTTTTTTCTTATACAAGATCATTGACAAACAAAATGATTTCTGCTATATCAGAGAAAAATCTATTAAACAACAATTTTAGTAGTTGTGGTATTTAATAGTAAATTATAAATACAAAAAAATAGTAAAAGAAATAGATTGAACCGGAAATAGATTTCACCTAACCCGATATACAAAACACTTATTTCGTTAACCGATTTACAAAAACTATTATGAACTCATAAATATAAAACAGCGAGCAATTTATGATTTTATAGTATGAAAAAAAATATCCAATTCAAATATCTCGTAAACTTCAAAAAAATCGAATTTTGTATTTGATTATATTTATAAAATGGTATGATTCTTCTAGTCTGCTAGTATGATAATCCCTATAACCATCACCTGTAAACACGGCAAGGCATTATTATTTATACAACATACTTATTTAACATTTTAACTCCAGTTGCATGAACTATTTTGTGAAAAACTATATTTTATTTTGTTTACCTAACCATGACAAAAAAACAAGGCAGCTAAGTAGTCAAAGTTATAAGCCATAGAAAAACAGTTATAACTAGTATGATATTATGTTCTTCTTTGTGTATCACAACATGTTGTAGAACTAATAACAAGGACATACATGTATCATGTATAATCAAGGATAAAACCGAGGACATTTCTTTATACATTAATATTAACATTCCTACAAAATACTAGGTCCATAGTAGGGATAAACAATCTATCAACAATTTTTTATAAAGTTTAGTCAACTTTGTTCAATTTTTGTAAAACTTAGTTAATTCGTTTAATTTTATAAACTTAATTAATATTTATGAACTTAGTTAATTTTTATAAACTTAGTTAATATTTTAAAACTTAATTATTTTTTTAAATTTAGTAATTTTTAGTTTTTAAAAAACTAGTTAATTTATACAAATTTAGTTAATTTTTGTAAAACTTGACCATCTTATTTATAAAGCATATCCCGACCACCCCCACTCTCAAAAGCTTCTACTGTTTATGAAGCTTTTTTTCCAACAATGTGGGATAAATTTATACTAGGATTTACAAGTTATATGTTTTTAAAGTATGTCCCAAATAAATTATGTAATCCTGAATTAGAAAAATTGGAATATAGAGTAAATAATTGACCTTGAGTTTCTTGTTATTTTTTGTTTTCATGTACATTTGAATCTCAATAACAGACACTTCCAGAAGCCGGTTTCCTTTTTAATGGTCATTGGAGCCATCTTCTTTTCGACATGATTTTTGAAGTTCTTTCAATATCTAAGAAAACCAAAAAAATCAGCAATTAGCTGAAGCATGTAACCAATAGTAATTCCGAAGAAAGTACTCGCTAATAAAAAAAGAAATTACCTTGTTCATTTATCCATGTTCACCCATGTCAAACCATATCTTGGAAAGTTTAAGATTAGTCTTGAACCACAAACTCTGCAAATATAAAGATGAATCTTAAGGGGCAATCATAGAACATATGGCCAAATATAAATGGGAAAAGATAAGCTAGGTTTATATTAATGAGTGGCATGATTTTAGACCTGAAAAAATAGCATCATCACAGTCGATTTCCAATTGTGAATCAATTATATCATCGTAAAAATATGAGAAATAAAGTTGTTAGATAATATTTATGTTCGTCAACTTATATCATTAATCAGAACCATGAAAGGAGAGATAAGATTTAAGAGTAGAATTCATAGATGACACACAATAAACTCAACTCACCAACTATAAGTTAAGCTTCTATAATAATCTCAACAAAGTTAAATTTTACAAACTTGGTTAGTACACTTAAACATTTATAAAACTTAGTTAAATTTTATAAAATAAAGTCTAATTTTATAAACTTAGTTATTTTTATAAAATCAATTAACTTTTATAAACATAATAATTTTTACAATAATTTTATAAACTCAATCTAATTTTTATATACCTAGTTAACTTTTATAAAACTAAGTCTAATTTTATAGACTTGTTTATTTTTATAAATTTAATTAACTTTTTTATAACTTATAATTTTTTATAAACTTAGTAATTTTTATAATAACTTTTATATACTTAATAATTTCTATAAAATTAGTTATTTTTTATGAATTAATCTAATTTTTATTAGTTTATTTAATTTTTATAAAACTTTTTTAACTTAGTCAATTTTATAAACTTGGTTAAATTTGTTAAAACTTAATTATTTTTTATAAACTTAGTAAACCTTATAAACATATTAAATTTTCATTGAACTTGGTTAACTTCACTAATCTTATAAATTTGGTTAATTTTTATAAAATATAGCCAATTTAGTTATATTTTTGTAAAACATTGTCAATTTAGTTAATTTTTACTTCGTTAACTTTGTTCGAGTTTTTTAACTTGGTGTTTAAAAAATTAATAATTTTTCATGTGCTTAGTTAATTTTATAAGCTTTTTTAATTTTATGAGACTTTATTAACTTAGTTAATTTTTAAATTTAGTTACTTTTTATAAAACTTGGTCAACATAGTTAAATTTTTATAAAACTTAGTTATCTTCATCATTTTTGTAAACATACTTAATTTATTAATTATTTATAAAACTTGGTTATCTTAATTAATTTTTTATAAAACTTAGTTAGCTTCGTTAATTAGTTGACTTTTTAAACTTATTTAGTTTTTACAAACTTGGTTATTTTTATAAAATTTATTTAACTTAGTTAACTTATATAGATTTTGTTAATTTTTATAAAATTTAGTCATCTAAGTTAATTTATTTAATTTTTATAAAATCTAGTTCATTTGGTTAATTTTTATAAATTTATTTATTTTTTATAGACATGTGCTAGCCAATTTCTAACTTACAAACCAATAACCTAAATCTACAGACATGTGTTAAGATTCATTTGGTCTTAAATCGTTGGGTTTTACATAGAAATTGTTTGTTATCGAAATCAATGAAGTTTAACAAAGTTTGTATTTTAGTTGAAACCAACACATCATAAGAGATTACACTTAAAACATATTTTCTCGTAGAATTAAACTTAATTATAATATTATTGAGTACTACGAATATGTCCAAGTCGAGGAAGGATGCACATCATTCTGAAATTATTAAATCTTGAAGTAGCGTAAAATTCAATTCATGAAACATAGTGCATATATTACTAAATATTTGTATTTCAATCCGAGAAAGAGTGAAAAACAGAACTAGAAAAAACCATACCCTCAAGAGTCTTCAATTGAAGAGAAGTTGTGTTGCCTCGTAAAATTTTATAGCTCCGAGCAAAGCTTCTCGACAACGTAACCAAACCCATGTGTCATAACACCCATGCAAACTTGATTTCGTTACAACATATATTTATTATTAGATTGGTTATGAAATCAAAAGAATCATACATCGATAAAATAGACCGAGTTTTGAGTAAAAAAAGCAGAAAAAACATTAGCAAATAATCGTGTCAAATGGGTATATGATTTGTTTCCTTCAAAGCATTAATAGACTAAAGTCGGCAGTCTAAACTGTAATAACAAGCAATATAGTAATATTTTCTTCATCTTTGATAGTATATAACTAATAGTATTGTAAATGCATGCTCGGAAATAGTACAAGCCTCAACACAGTAAAATGTAAAAGAGAATTACATCAAACAACTTCATCTAAGAAAGCAGTCATTTGAAGCTCCTAAAATCCTTTTTTTTAACTCAGAAACCCTTTTCACACACCCTGCCGTATACCTCCGTGGCACTGCTGCCGCCACTTTCCCCCACTTCATATCCACATCCTTAGGAAATGCTTTTAAAGCATTCAACAATGCAATGTCCTCATTGGAACCCCATCTCATGTTCCTCGCGTTCTAAATCTCACTCTTAACTCTCTTGTCCACTGGCTTTCCATCCTTCATAAACTGCACAAAGGAATCACTGTCTCCACCCTTCCTCTCCCCTATTGACTTCCCATCTTTATAACCCTTTCCACTTTAAACCTTCCTTCAAATGCCTCTGTGATCTTCTCCAACTTCCTTGGCTCCCTTACTGGACGCTTAGATGCATGTTTCTTTAGTATTTCATAGTCCTTTTCACTCCATTCCTTTTCCTTTTTGATTGGCTCCTTCTCAAAAGGACTCTTTTCAAAACCACTCTTTACGTTTTGGATTTCAACTTATACTTAAATATGTTGGTAAAATTTAGGGTTATACCATTACCATTTGGAAAAAAATCGAGTTAAGGGGAAATGCCTTTTATCGGTCTATATATATATATATATATATATATATATCATAAAACAGTTGATATCTATTAACTTGCTCAAGACGTATTCTTTAAGGATTCCAAGTATTGCAAACAAGTAGGAAAATGAGGAAAGTTGAAATAATAGGTCTCAACAAAACACCCTAATAGTTGTGCGAATACGTTAAAAAAAGGTGCTCATCTAATAAACCACTGCAATATTTACCTGGTCAGACTATCTCTACACTACAAAGTCTATACGTAACTGTTCTCAAAATAAAAATATTGTATAAAATAAAGTCTAGTATCAGCAAAAATAAATTTATACTCAGCCCACTAGAAATGCCAGTTGGTAAATACGAATTCAAATTGTTAAGTCGAATAAAATGTTTTATTTTTTATTATATTTTTTTTATTTTAATGATTGATTCCTTAAATATTGTATTAAACAAAAGAAGAGATATTTATGCTCCTGGTGATTGATATCGACCAAACATTAAAGTCAATTTTCTGTAAAAAGCATATTATTTTAATAAATTTGGAACAATGTTGTAGCTAAGTAATAATATATTTACATATTCTCAAACAGTCAAACTAAGTTCACTGAATCTGAGTTCATATTGCAATGGTCATGGTAAAGCATAAACAGATCTAAGAGCATACATTAACAAAACAACTCATTTTTATTGATTCCTAGGATTAAGATAAATTGGCTTCAATTTTCACAAAATAACTTAAAAACTAATTAGATAAAAAGCAACAAAGTAAATATGTACACTAATATCCAAAAGTCACGTTCTACGTATTGGTAAAAAAAAGTAAATCTAGAATTTGCACATAATTCTAATGTGAAACAACAACAGAAAATCGATATATTTAATCAGATCTAGCCATATAAATCATAATCACTCAAGTTAAAGTGAAAAAAAGAAAAGAAAAAAAGGTACATTGCTAGTCCACCCAAAAAAAGATCGACAATCTTACCCGAACCTGAAATAAAATTCTAGACTCCCTTTAAATTTTCGATTTTGCCTCCTTGAAGTCTGTCTGTATTCACAGATTTTGAAAAACAGCTATACATGTTCAACTGCAAGATTTAGTTACGAACACATACAAACGTAATCAAATTTCAAAAGAAATTAACGCCCAGCTTTCCGTTGTTTGATTCTTGAAATTCATGACTTAAATTTCCTGTTGTTTTAGTAATTTTTTTAACAAAATATAATTCGGTTGTTTGCATGGCTTATATTTCAGAAGATAATCAAGATCAAAATCAAAATAAAGAGGAAAAAACGTTACGTACTTTGATAATCTTAAGCTGGGCAAGGAAAGAGAATAGGAAACTCATACGAACTTTTGAGAAATGATCTAATAATATTTTATGAAATGAAAATCGAAGTTTTTCTTTTAGATATGGTTTTGGAATAGTTGAAGGCTAAGGTTGGGGGACAGATGTGATGTTGTTAGTTTTGCGGTCACATGAGCGGCGAGGAAGGCGATCGACTTCAAGATCTGACTGGATTTCGGGTACATGTCCGATAAGATTGAACCGCCACCAATGGTGGGGTCACTGTCGATGAGTCATAGACGATTCGCTTCAAGTGATAATTTTTGAATTGACTCATTGATATTTAGGTGGTAATGAAGATAAATGATGGCGAGGGAAATAGACAGCCTAATTTTAGTTAGAAAGAATGAAAATTTTGTAATTAGATTTCTGCGGGATGGAAATTTTAGCAGCAAAATTTTGAGCAATGTTTTATTCAATTAGGATTCAATTTGAGGAAACATGACAATTTACCACCTTGTTATGCACAGACAGCGGTTACCACTCCAGCCCACTTCAAACAGCGTTTTGTAATTTTATTTCCCATAGTTAAATAATTTTCAACAGCATTTTCAATCAAACGCTGTGTTATGGTGCTTCCAAATGTGAATTTTCTTGTAATGTAAATTAGGTCCAAGAACCTTGAAAAGTATATTCGTAGGATATGATGAAAACTACAAAGTATATAGATTGTTAGACTTATCCTCTAAAGTGATTATTGAATCAAGAGACGTCGAGTTTATGGAAAATAAATTCAAAGATGATTCAACTACAGTTCAGTCACTTTTCCCCAGTATCGTTCAAACAATAATATATGCTCCTACACCTTCTACTAATAATAAAAGAAAGGTGATAGAAGAACAAACGGAAAAAAGAAGGATATAGAGAATTAGAAAAGGGAAAAATTTTGATCCAAATTTCGTATCTTCTCAAGCTATAACATTTCTTGTGGAAGGAACTAGAACTGAAGCTCTTAATAAGATACATATTGTTCTAAATATAAAAGACGATCCAAAACATATAAAGCGGCTTTAGAATCTAGAGATTCTTCCTTTTGGAAAGAGGCAATCAATGATGAAATGGATTAAATTCTGTCATACAATATGTGACAATTAGCATACTTACCTCAAGTATCAAAGAAAATTGGCTGTAAATGGGTGTTCCAAGAAAACATAATAATGATGGTAGTGTACAAATTTTTTAGGCCAGATTGGTAGCCAAGGGATTTAGACAAAAGGAAGGAATTGATTTCTTTGATACATTTGCTCTTGTGGCAAGAATCACTTCCATTCAAGTATTGATAACTTTAACGCCATTCTATCAGTTGCACATACATCAAATGGACATGAAAACAGCCTCCTTAAATGGTGAACTTAACGAAAAAGTCCACTTGGAGCAACCTGATAGGTTTATACTTCCTGGCAATGAAAACAAGGTTAGCAAATTAACAAAATCACTTTGTTGATTGAAGCAAGTACCCAAACAGTGACATGAAAAAATCAACTCGACGATTTTAGTACATGGTTTCAAATAAAATAGTTCGAACAAATGTATTACTCTAACTTCACCAAAGAATATGCAGCTGTCATTTGTCTATATATAGATTATCTATTAATATTTGACACAAGTATAAAAGGCATAAACGATGCTAAAGAATATTTGTCCTCGCGGTTCAAATTGAAAGACTTAAATTAGGTCGACACGGTACTGGGGATAAAAGTCAACAAAACTAATGGAAATTATGCACTAAGTCAATCGCGTTATATTGAAAAAATGCTTCAAAAAATTTGGACACCTAGAAATCAAGGATGCAAGTACCCCAATTGATGCAATTATCAATCAAAGAAAAAATGAGGGAAGAGACATCACTTAGCTTGAGTATGCTAGCACCATTGAAAGTATAATGTATGTTATGCATTGTACAAGACCTCATATAGAGAATGTGCTATGCAAACTTGCACATTATACAAGCGACCCTGAAATACTACATTTGGAAAGGAATTGAAAGACTGCTTAGCCATTTTAAATAGGAAAAAACTCCAGGACTCTTTTATAATGGATTTCCAAGCATATTAGAGGGTTATACTGATACAAGTTGGATAACCGGTGCAGGCGATAATAAATCAACTTTGGGTTGGATTTTCAAATTTAGAGGACGTGCTATTTCATAGGCATAAAAGAAACAAACATGTATTACACACTCTAATATGGAATCTGAATTCATAGCACTTACGGCTGTTGGAAATGGGGCTGAATCTTTACTAAATATGTTATTAGATATTAAGTTATGGCTGAAACCGATGCCAACTATAGCTTTACATTGTGATAATCAGGCAACTATGTCTAGAGCATATAATAATGTATACAATGGAAAGTCGAGACATATAAGCCTCAGATATGAGAATGTAAGACAAATAATTGATGATGGAATAACTACCATCGTCAATATAAGGTCTAGTAATAATTTGGCGGACATTTCCATAAAAGCCATGGTCGGAGAAATTGTAAGGTCCATATAAGTCGGGATAGGTTTTAAACCCTATCTTATGAATAATCAATGATAATGGTAACTCAACCTTAATCTTAACTAACTTAATTTTAAAGTTTAATGGGTAACAAAAACATATCATATGATTGGAAGACACTAAGTTAATTTAGTGCACACATTTACAGATATGAAATGGTTGAGTTGAAAACTCTTAATAAAGCTCTAGGTAGTCTGGTAACAGAGACATTAAAAAGGATTGGATTTTACCTTTATGAACTTGGAAGTGATGCAGCATCTAAGCAAGAGTTCATTGGGCTTACTCTTTTAAGAGTTCATTAAGACAAGATGGGCACATTGACATAATGGTGCTTACGGGAACGGAAATTTATTGGTAAAATGAAGTTACAATTGTAATATTTCTAACTTTATAAGTCAAAGGAGACTCGGTTTAAGTTAAGACCACCCAGCTCTTCTTCAAGGTCTTAAGATGTTAACGCTAATATGTGGCTTAATCGAATAAATACCATATATGTTGAATAATCTTAGCTAAGATAACACTGGTTATCGTGAATAAAACAATCTAATAGGGAATTATTGATATAGGTTGTTACTGAAGATATAAACAAATATATTGGTCCGATATCAGAAAAATTATTTTAATATTTGTGTGTATATATATATATGAAACTCACATGCTCTATCAATCAGAATAACTAAAGGAGAAGGGAAAGAGGCACTGTCATAATACACATGGACCGAAAGCATTTAGTAATTTGCACGTGCGCGTGTGCGATAGAGGACCAGAAATGGTATGATTGTTGTGTGCCAACTGTCATATTTTTTGAATCTATTTTTTCATCTTCGAATTTGAACTGTTAATTACAAATACTTACGACTGTTTTCTAACAGTTGCACCCTTTTCCTAACATCCCTCTGCGCGCTATACATATGGCTCCACCATCTGTTGTATTTTAAACTTCTCATCTTCTCGATTGTTAAACAATAAATTACCTACGAAATCCATAGACATTTCCAGTCTCTGTATTCAGGTTTTAATGTATCCTAGGAGGCAGCATGCCAACATCCCGTTAGCAAATTCTGAATGAATGGGTGGAAAAATATTGCTTTATGGAAAGCGTCAGTATGCCTCAAAACCCAACTCAACTCTGATCCTTCACTGTTCTTATGTTCTTAAAGAAATATTCACCATGGACAAAGGATCAGCATCTGCATTCAAACTGATGAACCAGTTTGTCAGGCTAGATAGGTGAGTTGGAACCAACTTCGCATGGTGGCAAGACAAAATGAAGTTCCCGCTTACCACCTTGAAGGTTTCCTAGTTAATAGATTAAAATCTTCCAATGCTTCCTCCAACCGAATATGACACCGAATAATTAAAGTATCAAAGACCGAAATGCGAAGAAGATGAACTACTATGCCAAAGCCATATTCTTAACACCTTTTCTGACCATCTATACGACCTATGCACTCCAATGAAGTCGCTTGAGGAGATCTGGGATGCACTAGAAGTAAAGTAGAAGACTGAAAAGATTAAAACATATAAGTTTCTCACTGTACAATACTTTGGATTTTAGACGAAAGACGATGTTTCTATAACGGATTGGATGCATCACTTACAAGTCCTAGCTAGCAAACTTGGAGATCTGAAAGTGCAGATTCCAGAATCAATCCAAGCGGGGGCTATGATTGTAAAACTTCCACCAAATGGGAACAACTACCGCCAAAAATTATTACACACGACCGAGGAACTCCCGTTAAAAAAAATTTAGAAAACACATATGAATTAAACATGAAAATAGAATTCATGATGGTGTTTTTCCATCCTCTAATGTGAATAATGTGAATTCTAGAATGAAGAGAAAGTGCAATCAAAAACAAGAAATTTAAGCCAAATAAGAAGAGCAAGCAAAGAAATAACTCTAATCCAAAAGATAAAAGAAATAAGGGATGTTTTAACTTTGTAAACTTGAGCACTACCAGCGAGAGTGCAGGGTTCATCTAAAATAGAATAATGGAAACTCTGCAAATGTAAATCTGGTTGATTATGAGGTAATGCCAGAAATCATTGCTATGGTTATAGATTTACAGATTGGCATGATAACAGACTTGCACATGGCTATTGTTGAAATAAAAAATTTAGACTAGTGGTTTGATTTTGGTGCAATGGTTCATCTTTGCAACAATTAAGGTTTTTTTAAAACTTATAAGAAGGTTGCAGATCAAAAAAAGTGCTTATTGGAAATGGGAATGGTGCAAAAGTTCTGGGAAAAGGAAACATGGAGATTCATTTCATTTCTAATAAGACAATCACTCTCACTAATGTGCTCCATGTTGCCGATATCAAGAAGAACCTGGTCTCTGCCTCGATCTAATGAAAAAATGGTGTCAAATCAATCTTGGAGGTCGATAATTTAATTCTTTCCAAAATTGGAATGTTTGTGAAAAAATTTATGCTTGTAATAGGATGTTCAAACTTAGTATTAATGAAATAAAAGAACATTGTACATATACTGTCGATTGTTTATCTTTATGGAATGTATAGGACATTTAAACTATAAATCTATGAAATATATGTCTAAACATGGTCTTATTTCTGTTGTAAGTAATGAGCATGATAAATGAAAAATATGTACACAAACCAAGATTACTAAGAAACATTTTCCAAGTGTTGAAAGAAATTCTGAACTCTTGGATTTCGTTCGCTTTGATATATGTGGATAATGAAGTTTCAATAAAATATGGAAAAAAGTACTTCATTACCTTTAGGTTTCTTTAAATACACATGTTTATATTTACTTAGAAATAAGGATGAAGACTTTGATATGTTTAAACGCTATAAAGCAGAAGTCAAAAATCAGAAATGTAGGAAAATAAAGGACTTACTAAGTGATAAAGGAGGAGAATATTTCTCTATCAAATTTTCTAAGTTCTGTGAACAGCATGGAATTATTCATCAACACATAGTTCCTTACAGGACATAACAAAACGACTTGGCTGAACGGAAAAACAAAGCATTGGTTAATATGGTGAATTCTATGCTATTAAATGCTAAATTACCACTTAACTTATATGGTGAAGCATTACTCTCCAAATGTCATTTACATAACAGAATCTTCTCAAGGAAAACTAAAGCCTCCCTTTATAAATTATGGAATGGTTGAAAACCAAATCTAAGATATCTAAAGGTGGGGGGTTGGGGGAGGTGTATTGCCTTGATCCAAAACGGACTAAACTAGGTCCAAGAGCCTTGAAAAGTATATTCGTCGGTTATGCTAAAAATTCCAGAGCATACAGATAGTTAGCCTTATCCTCTAACATGATTATTGAATCAAGAGATTTTAAGTTTATGAAAAATAAATTCAAAGACGATTCAACTACAGTCCTGTTACTAAGCCCCTACCGTTCAAGCGCCAATAGGTGATCCTACACCTCCTACTAAAAATAAAAGAAAGGTGATAGGAGATCAAACAAAAATAAGAAGGACATAAAGAATTAGGGAAAAGAAAAAATTTGGTCTAGATTTTGTATCTTCTCAAGCTATAGCATTCTTTTGGAAGGTACTAGAACTGAAGTTCTTAATAAGATACCTATAGCGCTAAATACAGAAGAAGATACAAAAACATATGAAGAGGCTTTAGCATCTAGGGATTTTGCCTTTTCGAAATAGGCAATAAATGACAAAATGGATTCAATTTTGTCAACAATACATAGATTAACAGATTTACCTTATGGATCAAATACAATTAACTACAAATGGGTGTTTCAAAGAAAACATAATAATGATAGCAGTATGTAAACTTTTAAGGCTAGATTGGTAGCCAAGGGATTTAGACAAAATTAAGGAATTGATTTCTTCGATACATATGCTTCTGTGAAAAGACTCACATCCATTCGGGTATTTATATCTTTGATGTCAATCTATTAATTGCACATACAACAAATGGATGTGAAAATATCCTTCTTAATTGGTGAACTTAACAAAGAAGTCTACATGGAGGAACCTAAAGGTTTATACTTCCTGGTAATGAAAACAAGGTTTGCAAATTAGCAAAATCACTATATGGACTGAAGCAATCACCCATGCAGTGGCGTGAAAAATTCGACTCGATGATTTTAGAGTATGGTTTCAAATACAATAGTGCATTCAAACGTTTTTACTCTAAATTCACCTATAAATATCTCCCTTTTCGACCCTTAGAAGTAGACACTAATTCATCCATGATATTCACATGCCGGGCATTCAAGTGCTGGAAAGATAGATTGTTCAAGTGAGAGGAAGAAAAGACGGAACAAAATCTCACATCGTGACGAGAAATATATAATATACACATGATCTTTACAAAAATAAAGAACTGTAATATATACACAACATCTGAGTTCACTAACCTCTCATCAATCCTGGACAGTTATAATAACATGTCCTTACAATTGCTGACAAACATAAACAAAAACAAACAAAACGGTGCAAGAATATAAGATGTGTGGCTACGTCCTGGAGAATCCAGTTCTTCTCCTGAAAGCTCCAAAGTATCCAGCTAAATCTGGAAAATATATACGGATTGACCCGAGCATTATAAGAAAAATAATGCCCTGATCAGTTTCGTAAACCAACGTGAGAAACACAATCAAATGTATCTTAATGTTTTATAATACCTTTCAAAATAAAGGTATCTCATAAGACTATGCCGTGCATAAACATGGATGGGTTCTTACTTTATGATAACCAAACCATTTTTATTATATAATCCAATGGTATTATAATAGTGTCTAGGGTTTTAAAATAAATGTTGAATCATAGTCGAAATGGTTACATCAATTAGATTCCAGCATACTAGGTTCTAGAATCAAAACCGTAAGGCTCATATACGAAAATGGATTCCAACATGGTAAGGTAAGGGACTATCTTTCCAAAGTACACCTCTAGAAAAATGTATGTGAGGAGCTGCAACCTGTTGCACCTCTGCTACACAGAGCCGGCTACCCTTTTAACGTGACAGGCTGGATTACATCATCCCTCGACACCGAGGCTGACTTAATTTGCCCCTCGTTGCCTGCACGCAAACCAACTCTAGGAAACTGATCAAAATAGAGGAATGATGCTCACCTATGAAGTTACCCACATAGCTCTGTTGCATCCTCTATTTTTTCCATTCTCAAGTTATAAGGCTTGTGAGGCATGCTTTACCTTTTCCTCTTAGCAATTCCCACTCGGAATACTAACATTGCTCCACAGTTATCGATGCAAGGCTAGCATATACTACAAGAAAAAGTATTTTTAGTTGCAATTATTAGTAGCGTTTGTTATATAGTGCAACCAAAAGGTTATTTAAACGCGACCGATCGAAGGTTTCATAGAATTGAAAATAAAAAAATGTGCCCATGAAATAATGGACGGAAAAAAATTTAACGCGGTGCTCGATCTTTTTTAGTAGTCACGCAAAATCTTTTTCCTTCATTCTTTTTTCTTCCACTTTTTAAAAAAAACAGTGAGTACCACACAAATATCAAAATTAAAGCATGCCAGCCACTGCTGTCATATCGTATCCCAGCATCTCCCATCGTCACGCATACACAAGCACCTATCGTTGCATCTCCAGCCATGAAGGTCGCTACTTTCCAACATTGTTCACTCACAGGCATGTTGCTTCACCCAGAGGCTTCAGTCTCCAGTCATATGAGTAGTTGTTTAAGCCTAAATTAAATTCAAACACTACATCCCTAATAGCAAATCAATCCTTTTATTTGATGTGTGTAACAATCTACCTTTGAAGTTCGGGTAGAGTCTGAATTCAACACTGGTAATTTTCTGAAAGTTATTCAGATTAGTTTCTAACGTATTAATTAATCACGTGTTCTTTTGGATGAATTATATTTGTATTTTGGACAATTTCTGTTCATTGAACTATTTCGATTGTATGCCCATCTTCAAAATTGCAATGCTCAATTTTATCTGTTTTAGACATTAGAAGAGTTGTATATTTGCTGTAACTTTTCTTATTCAATTATTGCAATTCTTCGTTCTAATAATATTTTCACACCTATTAACTATAAATTTATTGGTGATTATTGTTTACAATTTAAACGTCTCGTTGACATCTGCATATTTAGTCTATATTACTAGTTAAATAATTAGTCTATGTTAGTATTTACAATTTAAAAATTATATTGGTTTGTGCTACCAGTTAAAGTACTTCATTGTATTATCATTATTTTAGTACTCCATGCTATGCATGAATAGTGCACATTTATATAACAAGAAATCCTATACATGTAGTTTAAATAATGAGATATTTGTATTTTTAATTTGTAATTTAGTAGTAAAGAGCGTAGTCGCAGAGCATGTTTTATTTGCTACTATGTAATACACTAACGATTGTTGTTTACATTGGGTTGTGCATAATTTCTTTGGCTGTACACTTCGGTCATATATATTGTGTGTAACGACCCTAAATTTCGATCGTTGAATTTGTAATGTTAAATTGATTTAAATATTAAAATGACTGGGTTAAAAAGGTTGGATAATTCAAAATTGCAAATACTGTGATTTTATTATACTTAATAATTGAAATTCAAATACTTTGACTATTAAAATATTTGAATTAGGGGATTTGATATTGAATAGTGATTCAAATAACTGAATTTTAAACTCAATATCAATTCAATTAATTTAATGGGCTAATTTATCTCCTTTTAAATAAATAGACGATAATGGCGAATTCAACCGTTAATTCAATTGTAGTAACAACAATGGAATAAATAATCAGAAAATCTGTTGCTAATATTTTGACTCGATTTCTATAAATGTATTTTTAATTTATTTTATTCGATTTTTTCATAATTTTAAATTTCGAAAATATTGAAATTTTTGTTTGAGTAGTGTTTATGATTTTCAGAACTAGATGACCGGTGTATATTATTATTTTGCTGGGATTGCATTATTGTTCTGAGCATGTTCGTATTTTTGTTTGGTCGATTCGGGGTGGCGTAGCGAGATACCAAAAAAAGTTATAATGTATCCAAGTTAACTAGACAATTTGTACTGGGCAGCTGCATTCTTTCTTTTCCTATTTCTTTTTCTCTGATCAAAGAAAAGCAAGCAAGCCTCAATTTTTTTTACTTGTTTCCAATAAATATCATGCATTAATTCACTAAAAAGAAAAGAAAAAAAACATAAAAACATACTAAATAAAACAAAATAACAATGGCATCCTGAGACTACTAAAAATCTCCTTCTTATGCTTTTCCCTCCAAAAGCTAGATGGATCCATTAATAGAGTTATTGGATCAAATTGATAGAACCCAACCCAATTGGAATCCAAACTCCTCCACCCGCCTCAATTGCTCCAACCTTTCATCTCTCCTTGCTCTAGTCCGCTTCCACTCCAACTCAAAAGAATGCCCATCCTTCTCTTGTTCGGCGATCATCCATTTCTTCGTTCAGTCTCATTCTGTCTTAGTTCATATCCTTGGTCCCTCCTCTTCTTTTTTATTTCGCATTCGAACTTCAGGGTACTAAAAATGAAATTGCCGATGGGTATCAAATCAAAATCAAATAAACAACTTTGTGGAAAATTTTGGAAACAATCTGGAAAATCCTCGTTTCAGTAGAGCTTCGCATTTCCATATTTTTTTCCACGTATGTGTGAAGATTTAGAGGGCCAACATGATGCTTGGAAGCTAGGGTTCCATATTGCCTTCGATTAGGGAGGGATTGGTCTCGGGACTATCTTCATTTGTCTCGACATGGGAAGGCGCATGCGTGGGGGCAGTTTGGGGAAGCTCGATCAAGTACGGTGAAGTTGGACTTTTATGGTGATTTGGGGATGGAATGAGTGTATTATGTTCAAAGGCATCAAAGTGATGGTAGAGGGCTGTGACTGGTCATGGTCAGCTAAAGGAGTTGTAGATGCTTTTGGATCGTTGATCGGTGGCTGAAAGCACGTGTGCAAGTGCACAAGCGTTCAGGTTATTGGTTCTAGGATTTTTAAATATGAAAGGGAGGAGGAGGGTTATACTGTAGCGTGTTGGGGTTGCGGGTTCGTGGCTTTGGGCTATGGCCGTTTGCATTTTAATGGTGAGCAATTGTTATTTTTGGTATATGTTTTGTAATTTAAATTTGAAATTTGAAAATGTATATCTACCTCATATTATTTGGTAAATTATACCGTTAATTTGGACCTTGTCTAAATTTTGGATTTAAATTTGAATGCAGTTCAATTTTAATTCAAAAACGAAACGCTTTGGCAAATTAAAAATCAAGCTAAGCAAAATCTCACTCATTTGGATTTCTAGTTATAAATTTAAAATGTTGAATTTAAACTATTGGTTGATTGGATGAATTTAATAAATATTTTCAGTTGGATGTTGTAATTTATATATAGTAATATATGTAGTAGTAGTTGGGTATATTTCCCACCGATTGGAGCGGATGATGTGAGTCTATATGAGTGGATCGTGTGATATATATATGTGCAAGTATAAGTAATCTATAGTAAAACAAGATAGATAAAAGTAGTAAAGTAAATTAAACTAATCACACCAGGATTTTATACTGGTTCGGACCTCCCGTCCTACGTCCAGTCCTGAAGCTTCTCTTCGGAATTTCCTTTCACTAACTAACCCTCACTTGACCCGGAGGAACAGGTTTACAATAGCATAGTTTCTTTGTCAAAGATGTGTTCTTATAACACTGATGTTGACTGTTGAATACAAGTGCTTCCAATATATTTATCTAGAAAGTGTTGAATGCGTAATCTAGAATATATGAAAGTGTAAGTAGTTAATTGCTTTGAGAACAGATGTAAGTAAGAGTATAGAAAATAATAGCATAGGAAAAGTATATATTTCTTTGTATTGCTGATGCTATTTATACTGATGAAGGGTTATCTTGTATAGTTGTATCCATTGTAATCTCCTAAAAGTCGCTTCTGATGATGATGAAGAGTTGCGATAAGAAGAAGCAGACGTGTCCCTTCGAGTGTGGCAGTTGGAGTTTGAAAATGCTCTGCCGAATTCAAAATCAGACGTCTGAGAGCATGTGTCAGACGTCTGCCCTTCATATATATTTTTGTATATGGTTGTCTTTCGGACGTCTGAGTTTAATACCAGACATCTGATTCCTTCTAAAATATAGAACCAGAGAATATCATCAGACGTCTGGTATTTTTATCAAACGTCTGTTTTGTACTGATTGGCAATACAGAAGAATAATCCAGACGTCTGATAAGTGCACTCAGACGTTTAAAAGCGTATATTTTTCTTTCTTTGTGTCTTGTGCATTTCCATTTTAACTTCCATTGATTTGTTTGCCTTTTGATTCTTGTTTCTATCTCTTTGGTCATCAACTACCTGTAAATATAGATACATACATACATACGATTTCCATTGTATAGTTGTTATCATCGAAACCGTAAAATAGAATTCCTAACAATCTCCCCCTTTTTGATGATGACAACTTATTCAATGTACTTATATATAGATTTGAAATCTCCCCTTGAATATATGCTTATATTATGTTATGAGAATATATATGCTTATATTATGTTATGAGAATATTAATATTTCTCCCCCTTTGACATTATCAAAAAGAATTTTTAACAAATAAGCCAATATGTCAAAAAAATATTCATTAATAAGAAAAGGATTACATGCATTGTTATATTACAAAAGTACACAAAAGCTACAAAAGTAAACTTAAATTTATTTCGGAGAGGATTGATTTTGGTCATCTTGTTTTGGTGAAGATAGTTTTGGATCACCTTCCTTTGGCGAAGCTTGATTCGTATCATCCTTGTTTTGATCCTCTTTTGTAGAAGTACTAGTTTCTGAAGGAGATATCATAGCTCCCTTTGGAGGATCATCGTCAAATAATTTAGAGTGCTTTGTAGGAGAGGAAGGAACGGGAGTTGGCCAATCCTCAAAGGGTGGAGTTGGACCACGGACCCGTTGTAATACCTCTTTCAGCACTGTTAAAGCAGTTGAAAGGGAATCTTCAACTGTGGCTAGGCGAGTAGCAAATGATACTTCAAGGTTGTCAATTCGCTTAGCCAAATGTTTTTGATTTTGGGACAGTATGTGTTGATTTCGAAGAGTGAGATCTCGAATACATTCATTTGGTTCTGTTTCTAGTTGAGTCTCCATAATATCCTCTTGTCCAGGGTAATTAAAGGTTGAGGAGGAGGAGGAGTTGCTTCTTTTTATTCTTCTCCTTGAGAAGGTATCATGGGTGGTGGAGGAGGAGGCTCAATATGACGAGATTGTCGATTGCACGTCCAATCCTCAAATGTCATGAATTCCGGGGGAATTTCGGGCAAGTGCATCAAGGAAAAGAATTTTGTTGAAGCATATTTGGGTGAAATTTCTTCGAATGTTGATAAATATGATTGAATGTTATTAGCCCGAAGAAGTCGCATAATATAAGTCGGGTAAATAATGAAAGGTCGAGAGCGGTTCCAAAATTGTTTAAGATCATCAAAAATAAATTTTGCCCAATTCACTCTTGTCCGACTAAATATAGCATACAATGCTTTATGCTCCATTTCTGTGATTTGCTCGTGACTACCTAATCGTGGAATAATGGTGTTTATTATCATCCTTGTAAGTAGTCGTGCCTTCGGGCGTAAATACTTGGAAGCAAATTTCGGCATATTATCTTCCCAAATTTGATGTGTAACACTAGTCCTAGGCTTAAATCTCATATTGGGAATGTTATACAGGTCTTCCGCGGTGTCAGAGCAACCAAGTGTTCGACCTATTAAGCCAGGGGTTAATCTAATTGTGTTTCCATATACACTGGACCAAATCCAATTTTCTTCATTCTCAGTATTCCAAACTGCGGTGCTATCTAAATTCGAGTAGAATAAGAAGATGGCTAATTGGTCAATTTGAATATCGTTTGTTTGAAAAGAAATCAGGGTATCTAAACCGTCTGTTTCACACAATTCATCTAGGTCATACATAGGAAATTTTAGTAAATTGTAGAAGGGACCTGTGTGAAGTTTCTTCTTTTGAATCTCTTCGTACCTTTTTAGAGAATGAGGAGCTCTATTCATCCAACGTTTGATTTGATCATCCGAACAAACTTGCGGATGTGAAGATGTTATTGGTTGATCTTGCTTTCTCTTTTTAGTAGGATTTTTTTTACGAGGCGACATTGTTGTTTTTTAAAATATGCTGTATGATTTTGGAGGAAAGAAGTGTATTTGAGAAGATCGTGGGAAAAAAAAACGGTTTTGGGGTAAAAAAATGACGTTAACGTGATCGATTTTATAGGGTCAATTGGGAACCAGACGTCTGAATAAGTAATAAGACGTCTGGTTTGCCCTAATTTTTGTCCAGTAGATAAAAAAAGACGTCTGAGATCTTTAGTAAGACGTCTGGTTGTTAGTTTGCGTATAATTTTATGAAGCAGAGAACAATTACAGACGTCTGAAGTTTAAAGCAGACGTCTATTTTGGTTTGAGATTGAAACAGAGGACTTGTACAGACGTCTGGTTATCTTTCCAGACGTCTGAAATGGCTATAATTTTATTTTAGAGTGGGCAGAGGCATATTTCAGACGTCTGGCATTATTTCAGACGTCTGATATATGCACATATCAACAGTTTTAGTATAGTATCAGACGTCTGGTGGCTGTTGGCAGACGTCTGAATTTTGTAAATTGACAAAAAATGATAGAGATTTTATTTGAACGTAAATAAATTTCCTTATTGTTATAAAACATGTATACTTATAGATACATACATCAATGAGAATAAATAATTTATTTAGATGGAGACGGAGTTTTAAGATTTCTTGATTCATCATCATTTCATGGTTGAATTGGAGACCATATATTTCCACGTTCATGTGTTCGTGGAGAGCCAGAATATCGTGTAGGTGAAGGGTCTGAAGGACTACGATACGAAGAAGATGGATCCAATGAACTACAAGGTTTTAGAAGTGGTTCATGAACATCTTTCTTGCATGGTGAACAAAACTTCATTGCAACTTGCTCGAGAAAGTTTAACCTCCGTGCCGTAACTTTTTGTTCGAAATAAAGTTCCCGTTGAAGATCCATCTGTTGTTTTTGGTAATGATGGATTTCATTGATTTTCTCCTTTGTGTTAGGAGACGTAAACAAAGATTTTTTAGCTTTCTTATTATCTGGTGTAAAACCTGTGCGATACGAAGACCACCTATGAGTTGATTCTTGCTTTGTGGTAGGCGTTGGGAGTTGTTGTGGTGTGTCAATCGCGCTATCCGTCGATGGTGTTGATACGGAGATGGATATATAGGAATCTGGAGAAGACATTTTTATATATAAAAAAAAATAATTGGTTGAATAAAGTTGTTCTATTTGGCTATATTTATAATTTGTAAAGTATGTAAATATAGATAAATTAAAGAATTTTAAAGGTGTAGAAATAAATATCCTAACTTGTGGTTATTATTTTTCTGAACACCTTAGAAGTGCAGAAATCAATAATATATCTTGTGGTCAATATTTTGGTAACTAAATGTAGCTTTAAAATTTTTTGTAGGTAATGTATTAAGGAAAAAGAATCATTCAGTGAACAAATTCCTAAACTTCGTCGAAGCTTAGAAAAAGTTTGTTCATCTAATGGTTTAGTAAAAATGTCGGCCACTTGATTTTCGGTACAAACGTATTCCAATGAAATGGTTCCTTTTTCAACATTGTCTCTTAGAAAACGATGTCGTATATCTATATGTTTGGTTCTTGAGTGATTAATTAGGTTTTTGGACAGATTAATTGCACTTGTGTTATCACAATAAATTGGAGACTTAATGATAGGTTTACCGAAATCTGATAGTGTTTGTTGCATGTATATTACTTGAGCACATGCTAGTGCTGCAGAGATGTATTCGGCTTCGCAAGTTGATAAGGAAACCCAATTTTGTTTTTTGCTAAACGAAGAAACTAATGATTGTCCGATAAAATGACAAGTTCCACTAGTACTTTTACGATCTGTTTTACATCCTCCGAAATCCGCATCACTATATATGAGATAAGTTCAAATGAGGATCCTTTAGGGTAGGACAACCCATAATCTTTAGTACTAGAAAGATAACGTAAAATTCGCTTAACTGCTCTTAGATGTGACTCTTTTGGTTTGGCTTGAAATCGAGCACAAAGACATACACTCATCATAATATCAGGTCGACTGGCCGTTAAATAGAGAAGAGAACCAATCATGCTACGATATTTCTTTTCATCAAAATCTTTTCTGTTTTCATCTTTTTCTAAGTTAGCAGTGGTACTCATTGGAGTTGGTTTACTTGAGCTTTTATTCATTTCAAAACGATTTAATAAATTATTACAATATTTTTCTTGATGAATAAAAATTCCATTATCAAGTTGTTTTATTTGTAAACCTAAGAAAAAATTCAATTCTCCCATGTGGGACATTTCAAATTCACTTTTCATAATATTTGAAAATTGGGTGCATAAATTATCATTAGTTGAGCCAAAAATGATGTCATCGACATAGATCTGCACTACTAAAATATCATTATTTTCTCTTTTAATAAACAAAGTTTTATCTATTTTGCCTATTTGAAAACCTGATGTAATTAGATGATTTTTAAGACGTTCATACCAAGCTCGTGGGGCTTGTTTTAATCCATATAAAGCTTTGTGTAATTTATATACGTGATCGGGATATTTTTCATGAACAAATAGTGGTGGTTGTTCTACATATACATTTTCTTTGATAAACCCATTTAAAAAAGCACTTTTGACATCCATTTGAAATAGTTTAAAATTATTATATGTTGCAAAAGCGAGTAATGTACGAATGGCCTCCAATCTTGCTATTGGAGCAAAGGTTTCATCGTAATTTATTCCTTCTTCTTGATTGTAGCCTTGAGCAACTAATCGTGCTTTATTTCTAATAATATCTCTGTTTTCATCGGTTATGTTCTTAAATATCCATTTTGTTCCTATTACCGATTGATCTTTAGGTCGTGGTACTAATTCCCATACGTTATTACGTTCGAATTGATTTAATTCTTCTTGCATAGCTATTATCCAAAAATTATCATTTGATGCTTCTTTATAATTTTTAGTTCAAAGTTTGACACAAATGCTATATGGCTTATATGATTGAGATGATTTCTAGTTACTCTTGTATTAAGGTCTCCAATAATATTATCTATTGGATGATTTTTAAGAATTCTAAGAGGTGATACCGGAGTGTTATTTTCAATATATATGTCATTATTAACGGTATTTGTTGGATTTATTAGTGGAATATTTTCTTCTTCATCGTTAGTTTTAAGATTACAAAGATTTTCATCGAACGAAACGTGTAAACTTTCTTCAACGGTATTAGTTCTTTTATTAAAAATTCTATAGGCTTTACTCCAATCCGAATATCCAATAAAGATACCTTCATCAGCTTTTGGATCAAATTTACCTAAGTTATCTTTTGTATTTAAAATAAAATATTTTGACCCGAAAGTTTTAAAGTATGATACCTTAGGTTTTTTACCAAAAAAATATTTCAAAACACGTTTGTTTAGTCATAGGACGTATTGTCACACGATTTAATACATAACAAGATGTCGCAATAGCTTCAGCCCAAAAGTGTTTTGGTAAACCACTACTATTTAGTAATGTTCGTGCGCATTCTTGTAATGTGCGATTTTTTCTTTCTACAACACCATTTTGTTGTGGTGTGCGAGGAAAAGAAAAATTGTGAGTTATTCTTTTTTTATTACAAAAATTTGTAAAAAGATCATTTTCGAATTCTCCTCCATGATCACTTCGGATATTTTTAAGTTCATTTGTGTTTTAATTCTTTTAGCAAAAATTTGAAACATTCCAAAAGTATCACTTTTTTGTTTTAAAAACAAAGTCCATGTATATCTTGAAAAATCATCAACTATTACAAAGACATATTTGTTGTGATTTATAGACCGAATTTGTGTAGGGCCAAATAAATCTAAGGGTAACAGTTCTAATGGTTCTTTTGTAGAAATATTATTTTTAGATTTAAACGAGCTTTTCTTTAGTTTTCCAATTTGACAATCATCACATAAATTTTCTACTTTGAAATTTATTCTAGGTAATCCCCTTACTAGTTCATATTTTGCTAACTTATTAATATTTTTAAAGTTGATATGACAGAATCGTTTATGCCGTAGCCATGGATCATCATGTTTGGCGGTTAAGCATAAGTTTGAATTTTTATTTATATTCATGTTTAATACATAAATATTTTTGTTTCTGAATCCTTCAAAAATGAGTTGTTTGTTATTATCTAAAATATTACATTTATCTTTTTCAAAATTTATTTGAAAACCTTTATCGCATAATTGACTAATGCTTAGTAAGTTGTGTTTTAGATTTTTTACTAATAAAACATTTGTAATAATAGGAGAATTTGATATACCAGAGTTGATGACTTCTCCAATGCCCACGACGTATCCTTTTGAATTGTCTCCAAATGTTACCGTTCCACCATCAATGTATGATATATTTGATAACATCTTTGAATTTCCGATCATATGTTTAGAGCAGCCACTATCTAGTATCCATTTCTCTTTATTTTTTATTTTGGGTACCTGCAAAATAAAAGATGTTTCAATTGGTACCCATATATTATTAGGGTCCTATTTGTTAGGAGAAGGTAGCCATACCCAAGATGGTTTGGTACCTTTATAAATATAATTTTTATTATAGACCACATTCTCCATATAATTATTGATATACTTTTGTCTAATTAAATGATTATTTGTTCTAGGAATCCAAATTTTTATAATTTTGGTATTATATGTAGACTTAGGTAAACTTTTAGTTTTTTTATAACTAAGATTTTTTGTAACTTTTTCTTTTTGTTTAGAGAAATTTTTAAAACCTATTCCATTTTTGTTCCTTAATGGTTTTGATATTTTTATAAGGTTTTTCAAATCTTGTTTTCCTTTATTAAATTTTGACACATTATTTGTAATCTTATCTAGCTTTTCTTTTAGTTCTACATTTTCAATTTTAAACAATTCAATATTATTTTTAAGGTCGGTATTTTCTTTTAAAAAATTGTCGTTTGCCTTTTTAGTGTTTTCAAGTTCTATAGTGGTAGCCTCATTCATTATCAAATTACTTTTGAATTTTTCTTGAGATAATTCAAGTTCTTCTTCTAGAATGATTTTTTCATCTTTTAACATACCTACTTCAATTTATAATCTATTTATTTTAGCTATATATTCTTTATTCAATTTTTTAACATGTCTAAATTTATCATCCAATTCCATGCTTAGTTCAAATAGTTCGTCATAGCTAAGTTCCGGACATACCTCATCGTTTTGTGCCATAAAACACACATTTGCTTGTTCTTCGTCACTATCGCTATCACTTTCAGATGATGAAGAATCCGAATCATCCCATGTTACTTTGAAAGCTTTCTTCTTCTTGAATTTTTCAAATTTATTCTTCTTTTTATCATTGTTGAGTTTTGGGCATTCTTCTTCATGTGTCCGTATTGATCACATTCATAGCATTTGATTTGAGATTGATTTGTCGAGTTGGACTTTCCTTCTTTTTGAAATTTTGTCATCTTTCTAAACTTCTTGAATCTATTATAGTTTTTGGCAATGAATACTATCTCATCTTCATCTAAATCCGAGTCATCATTCTTTGTTGCCTGAAATGCTATGTTCTTCTTTTCCGAATTTAGTTCTTTTCGTGCCTGCAAATTTGCTTCATAGGACATCAAATTTCTTATCAACTCTTCAACTTTGAGGGTAGAAAGATCATTAGCCTCTTCTATAGCCAATACCTTTCTTTCCCAGTCAGGTGTTAAAGAGTTGAGTATTCGAGAAACTAAATCAAAATCAGTAAACTTAACTCCTAATGCCATATGATCATGTTGAATACTTTGAAATCTAGAATACATGTCTACTATAGTTTCATTTTGTTTCATTTTGAAAGATGAGAATTGGTTTTGCAAAATTGAAATTTTAGTTTGTTTGACCTTTGTTGTACCTTCATGTGTAATTTGTAAGGTACGCCAAATATCAAATGCAGTGGTGCATAGCATTACACGTGAAAATTCATTTTTGTCTAAAGAACAAAATAAAACATTCATAGCTTTAGCATTGTTTGATGCTAAGGTTTTTTGTGCATCGGTCCAAGTGTTCATAGCAGTAGTGGGTGCTTCATATTTATCTTGAGTGGCTGACCAAATTTCTAGACCGTTAGCTTCCATAAAATTCTCATACGTGTTGACCAATATGCATAGTTAGAGCCATTAAAAAGTGAGGGTCGTGCTGTGGATTGTCCTTCTTGAAAAATACTTGCCATATTTAAAAAGATTCAAAAACATGTTACTGTTCTTTGATAAAACTTTGCTCTGATACCAATTGTGAGTCTATATGAGTGGATCGTGTGATATACATGTGCAAGTATAAGTAATCTATAGTAAAACAAGATAGATAAAAGTAGTAAAGTAAATTAAACTAATCACACCAGGATTTTATACTGGTTCGGACCTCCCGTCCTACGTCCAGTCCTGAAGCTCCTCTTCGGAATTTCCTTTCACTAACTAACCCTCACTTGACCCGGAGGAACAGGTTTACAATAGCAGAGTTTCTTTGTCAAAGATGTGTTCTTATAACACTGATGTTGACTGTTGAATACAAGTGCTTCCAATATATTTATCTAGAAAGTGTTGAATGCGTAATCTAGAATATATGAAAGTGTAAGTAGTTAATTGCTTTGAGAACAGATGTAAGTAAGAGTATAGAAAATAATAGCATAGGAAAAGTATATATTTCTTTGTATTGCTGATGCTATTTATACTGATGAAGGGTTATCTTGTATAGTTGTATCCGTTGTAATCTCCTAAAAGTCGCTTCTGATGATGATGAAGAGTTGCGATAAGAAGAAGCAGACGTGTCCCTTCGGGTGTGGCAGTTGGAGTTTGAAAATGCTCTGCCGAATTCAAAATCAGACGTCTGAGAGCATGTGTCAGACGTCTGCCCTTCATATATTTTTTTGTGTATGGTTGTCTTTCGGACGTCTGAGTTTAATACCAGACGTCTGATTCCTTCTAAAATATAGAACCAGAGAATATCATCAGACGTTTGGTATTTTTATCAGACGTCTATTTTGTACTGATTGGCAATACAGAGGAATAATCCAGACGTCTGATAAGTGCACTCAGACGTCTGAAAGTGTATATTTTGCTTTCTTTGTGTCTTGTGCATTTCCATTTCAACTTCCATTGATTTGTTTGCCTTTTGATTCTTGTTTCTATCTCTTTGTTCATCAACTACCTGTAAATATAGATATATACATACATACGATTTCTATTGTATAGTTGTTATCATCGAAACCGTAGAATAGAATTCCTAACAGATGAGACCCTTTGCCTCCACCATAATAGCGGATGACCGTATATTACCGCGACATCCTGCTTTAAAGCGGGATTGGTATTTTTATGTTATCTAACATTTGTGGATGCAGGGAAATAGGTTGGAGGGATCCAATTGGATTTCTCAAAAATATTGAATTTAATTTTGTATATAGTGATATATGCTGTATTGAACAATCTTTGATAGATTATGATATTGGTTGATTTATTGGATGTAATAGTTTCACTGGCCCAAAATTTTGGTATTTTAAATTACCATAAATATTATTTTGAATTTGGAAAGAAAATAAGAGGCGATTTTGGATGGAAAATATTATATTGTATTGTGGGGGATTGATTTAGATAAATAAATGGTTTGACTTAAATTAGTACTTAACTATTACGCAAAATAATTTAAATAGAGATTTTAAAATAAATGTATATAAGGACTTTAAACAATAAATTCAATTGATATTTGTTTAAATCCAAGGGATTTTTAATTATCGAGATTTGAATAGATGGGGAGGAAAAAGGGAACTTGAAAATAAAATATAAAATTGGTTACACTGGAATCTAAATAAGATTTTTAAATTATGAAATGGAAGTAGAAATTGGAATTTGATTTGTTATGGAATAGAATTTAGTTATTTGAGAAATTGATTTAAAAATGAGATTTTTAAATCAGAAATCGATTTATGAATGGATTTTTGTAATATGAACCTGTATAAACCGATAATGAGCTTGGAAAATTTATGAACGATGTTTATGAATTAAGTGGAATAATATGCATTCGATAAACTAGGAATATAAATTCATAACGATAATTTAAAATGAGATATGAGAACCGGTTTAGGAAGAATAGTAAATTCTATTTTTGAATTTGGGGAAATGGTTATTTTATTGGAATGTGAATTTATTTGTGGTAAATCGAGAGAGAGATCTACAAGGATGAAATTGGGTAGGTTAAAATTCTAAGAATGTTTTTCCTTAAAATTTGTTGAAATAAATTCTAAGTTTATAAACAAGTTTTGCAAATTGATTAGGAATTCTATAAATAGATTGGAATTAGATAGTGGTATTTATTTCAAAGTACTTTGATTTTTTTAAAATAATTATTTAACAATATCTTAAAATTTATTATTATTATTATTATTATTATACATATAATTTAAAGGATTTATAAATTGTTAGTTGGATATTAAATAAGCATAATCGATAATTTTTGGGAATCATAAGGGAATTGATAGTTTTTCAAAGATTTGTGAGGTAAGATGGAATATTCCTAAGTATTGGGATTAAATGGTTTTGGAAACATTTTAACTGTGAAATGATTAATATAGAAAGATTTCTCCTAAGTAATGGATTACGAATTGAAAATTTGAAATATTTCAAAGTGTTGAGATGGCTTAAAATATCCATGTTAGGGATATAAGAATTGAAATGTTTCAACTACTTAATATGGAAGAGGTTTAATATATATATATATATATATATATATATATATATATATATATATATATATCTTTGTTAAGATATTTTGAAAGTAGATGTTTTGAAAGAAAATTAAAATGGGCCTAGTGATTGCTTATGGGTGTAATTTGATAGTTAAATAATTGACTATCAAATTTGGTCAAATTCGTTGATCGTTTCAAAGAGACCGGGATCAGATTTAATTATCCGAAAACCACTTCGATCCGATTTGAGCCTTACGAATGGATATCGTGAAGACAGTGGAGATGGTGATTCGGTTTGTTCAGACCCAGAACAACTTGTATGGATGAATGCTATCATTGCATTGTTGCTTGGAAGGCGGTGTTAGCATTCCAAGAATGAATGCTATTCTAAAAGGTAACCGTAGCCTCAAGCCTCATCAACCGGAAATAAATAAAACATGGGAGATGCAGCAGGGCTAAGTGGGTCACACCTAATTAGGATATGTTATCATTTCTCTAGATATCCTTGGATATATTATAAATTATGGATATGGTTGTGCATGGAAAAGAGAGTGCTCGATAAAGGTGGGAACACCTAGGGTGATAACATTTTTCGTACTATCCAGGTTAGGGATAGGCCGGCCGTGTGTTGGTAGGGGATCTCGTCGAGGTCCTTGGTACATTTTTCTAGAGGTGTACTGTTATAGGCGGTACTCCAGTAGCCCAGTCGTTGTATTGAATCCAATATCAACTACGAGCCTGCACAGTTTTGATTGTGCCCAACTATGCTGAAACGTGAGATGTAAGCATTTCAGCTATTTTCTATTTACTTTCTATAGACACTATTATAATATGAGATGATTTTGATATAAAATGTTTTGGTTATCTTAAAGTAAAAACCCGTTGCGTTTATGTGTGATGCAGTCTGTCGAGAAACCTTTGTTTTCAAAGGATTCTGATAAATGTAATAATTCAAATTGAGTGTTTTTAATCACGCTAGTTTTCCAGACTGACTCAGGTGTTACTTTATTATAATACTTGGGTCAGACCGAATATTACAGATTCATGTTAGGATGTTATGGAGCTCATGAGACGAGCTGGATGACGAAGACGTATTACACATACTTGACTATATTCCATTATGTATTGTAGGCTGTATATTCAGCACTTGTGAGGAAAAGTTATTACAACCGTCCAGTATTGGTTTGTTGAATGCTGTACTCTGATGATGGGTATGTATATTAGCAGTTACAGTTTTTCTTTATACAAGATCTGTTGATATATGTTATACTTGTTCCGCTGTGATTGTGAGATTCTGTATTGTTGTTTATGTTTCTTCTTCTATCTTTCTTTTTCTTTCCCCTTAACAATCGTTTTTTTCGACTTTTGGTTTCTCGGTAAGAGATACATTGGACATATTAGTGTTGATTTTCGATGGCCGAAATTCCTATCTATTACATTTGGTATCAGGGTTGAAGGTTAAACGAGAACCTTAGCTTTGGTGGGGTAACTCATTAGAGATAGGGTCAGTGGTACCCTAGAATGAGTTTGAGAGTGTGTGTATGTATGAGCGTGTATTTATTAGTGATAAAAATTGTTTTATATTTTATTGGTCGATCTATTGAATGACATATGGATTCAGGTCAATACGAGTAATTAACGTTATTGACAGGAATCTCTAAACACTTGAACAGAGCAACTCGACATGGTATTGTTTTGAAAATTGGGTAAATGAAATAATTTTACCCTGATTCTATTTTATATATAAAGAAATAAATTTTCCAAAATTTATTATGGTATATTTTGTGTGTTTGGTTGTTAGAAATGATAATATTGATTATTATCATTAAGTAGTTGTTGTGCCTTGATAAAAGATGTTTATTATTAAATAAACGATGATAAAACATATGTTTTAAGGAGTGAGGTTATGTAAGTATAATTTATAAATGTAACTTATAAATCGAAATGGAGTTTAAATCGAGAATTTTGAATCTAAGTGCTGGAAATTTTGAAAGGTGTTTCCAATTGTTTCGAAAAATAACAATGATAGTATTATGTTGGAAGTATTTTTGAATAAAAATATATAAAATGATTTTTTTTAAAAAGAAATAAAAGCACTAAACTCACTTTAGTCGTTGGAAAATAATTCTGATGATGATCGCAACATCATCAGTGTTTATTTTCGAGTTTCTAAGTGATGGATTGCTACCTTAATGATTTGCTATTGGAGGCTTGTTTGATAAACAAGTTTTTGATTTAAAGAAGCTTAAAGCCAAAAACTTGTTTATCAAACATTAAAATGTTGGATTTGATATATATATGTATGTATATATATAAAAGTGAGATATGTATATGTATATATATATGTGTGTGTATCTATATATTTATGATTTTAAATCGATTTGAAATAAAACCGGGTGTATAGATTCTGAAATTTACTATCTAAATGTTGTGAAATAAAGAAAGATAAGTTTTAAACTTATAAATTTGAGAAATGATAGAGATAAGAAAATAAATTTTGAAATTGAGATAAGAGATTAAGTTTGACTTAAGAAAAATTAACTGAAAAGTGATTGTGATAGTGGAACAAATTATTGAAGAGGACTAATAAAATGAAAAGGAAATTGAATGAAATGGAAGATATTTATGTAAATAAATTTGGCATGAGTGAGACATGAATGAAATAAATATAAAGAGGAATGTTGTTAAACATGAAATTTGTAGATGGATAAAATTGAATGTTGGAATTAGGAATCTAAAATTTAATTTGAATAAGAATGGATATAAACTTAAGTGGTGAAGTGCAAATAAACATAAGAACTTTTGTATAAAATGTTTATAACAAACTTAAGAAAATTTGATGGTGAAATTCTTAAGTGAAATAGGCATTAAAATAATATACTAAGTAATAAGTGAATGTTGATAATTGAATTAAAATGAAATGAATGTGAATAAAAGAACTTAGAACAGCCAAGAATCAATTGAAATAAATACGTAAGTTGCACGTATATTATTCGCATAATGATTCGATCCATGTTCAAGCATAGAATTTCGAGATAATTTTTATCGATCCGGGTTAGGATTTTTCACTCGATTTTCGACGGTGAACCCTGTAACAACCCTAGATTTTGTTTATATTTTTAAATTGACTTTAATTTTATTTTAAGTTATTATAATTTTTTTATTTCAAACATTTCGTTTTTAAATATAAATGTTGATTATTAAGTGGTTTATAGTTCAAACTAGTATAATTTGAATATGTTACTGTAAAGTGAATTTCTGGTCAAACTGTTCAAACTTTGACTTCTAAACTTCGAATTTAAATTATTTTAAATCTTAAATTTTATCTTTTGTTATGAAAATAGATGTAATAACTTGAACACTACTTTTCATTTCGTTGAAAACGGAGTTAAACTGCAAAAGTTATGTACATTTCAATTTTGAGCGTAATTTGATTTATTTAACAAATTTGTCTATTTTAAATTATATAAATTATATTTTCTTTGTCATATTTTTATTTTAATATGTGTTAATATGTTATTTTATGTATATTTTTGTCTTTTAATTTTTTTTAAGTGATAGTATAATTTTTCTAAAGTTTACTTGAATTTATTTCAATTTTTAAAGCCTAGTTTCCAATTTTCTGCTATTTTCTTTATTTAAATTATATTTAAATTAAAATGTATATATTTATTTGTGAATGCATTTTATTTTTATGTTATTATCTTTATTATAAATATTTTTACAAGTCCATATAAATTTTTCAAAGTTCATTCTGTTTATTTTCCATTTTTCTAGACTAGTATGCAATTTTGTGCTATTTTCTTATTTTTTTTCTTATATAATTAATAAATATTTATATATATTTTATATTTTGTATATTTTCTAATTTGTGACTGAAATTATTATTATTTTCAGTAATATAAACTTTTATAAATAAATAAGAAAAATTTGAAAGGTTTTGTGACTCTTTATTTGCCTTAGTCCTTTTGCATTCTTGTCTTTTCATTTCAACCATTACTTCCATTTACTATTGGCTGACCTTATCATAATCTTCAGTGGACTTCTCCCATTTCTTTTCACGTGAATTATCTTCTCTAACCTGAGAAAAATAGTTTGGCCTTCATCTTGGTGAAATTTTTTGGTAAATCTCTCTTTTCTTTTCACTTTTCAATGTTTTGTTCTTTGAATTTACACTTGCTCTCTTCTACTTCAGGTTTCGTCTCTCCACTCCAGCCACCTTGCCGCCTCCACCACCACCTGAACCAGTTACCACTACCTCCAGCCCAACCCCAAGCCCAAGCTGTGGCCTCCCATGATGTTGATCCACACAAAAATCCATAAAACTCCACCTATATCCCATAGCCGAGCACAACTATGATCATCACCTCCAAACCACCACCTAGGCCAGCCACACACCACCACCACCTGCTGTTCCAGACTCGACACACCCTGCCACATCACCTCCCGACCCCCTGAAGCCTGGCCGTCTCCTCCTTGGCCTTGACCGAGCCTTGTAGTGGCCTAGAATCCTTGCTATTGCCTTGTAATGTTAGATTTTGCATCACCAAATGTTGCACCACTTTCCCTAGGATAGGCCGACTCCTCTAATTCCACAACCAGACCTTAGAGCTAGCCTTAGTCGTGTATTTTCCATCCATGGCTGAGCCTATGCTAGATGGAGGCAAGTGCAATTGATTTGGATTTGTTTTGTGCTTGAATTTATAAGTTGTTTAAAGGTTTGTGTAGTGTTTATTAATGTATATTTGAATTATTTTGCCTCATGTGTTCAAGGCAATTTATCTTTGGCTCTCTCAAACTCGAATCATTGTCGTGCCATAGTGCCTTTGAAGATCTCAGTTTGTGCATTCGTTGTTGTGTCTCCAGCTCAAACCAGTGAGTTAGTCTCACCAGACAATTTGTACTTATATAACTAGTAAACTGACCCCTTTTGAATCTGTAAAATGCATTATCATGTTACACCTGCTATACTATGATCATATGATGTTCACCCATGCTTAGTAACCAGTTATGTCATCTGTTACTGTTATATTATGCTGTTCTGTTATTTATATCAGTTTATCACACTGCAAGTTCCCTTTAGATTAGAATCACTATGGGTTGAAATGATACATACCCGAACGGACTTTAGAATAAGGGAAAATCGTTATGGACTGAAATGATAGGCCTGAATGATTTTCAATTATTTTCATTTACTTGGGACTGCGGGTTTGAAATGATAAAACCTCGATTTTCTTTGTAAATTACGGGTTGAAATGATATATTACCCGCATCACTTTACCTAGCGTAGAAAATTATATACAGACCCGTAGTTAAATATGTTTTTCTAAAAAATTTAAAATATTTTAGAAATGTAGATATTGCTATATTTTGATTTAAACTTAATTAAAAATAATTTTTGTAAAGTATTATTGATTTTCTGGAAATTTATAAGTTAAATAAATTATGGAAAATTTAGAAAATCTAAATGTAAGTTATTTTGGAAATTTAGATTTAATTATAATTGGAAATTAAATTAAATATGATATTATGATAAATTTATGATAATTTGAATTTAAAATGAATTTAAAGTGATTTTATAATATATTAATGATTTTTGAATAAAGTTAAAATGTGAAATGAATGATTATTTAAGTTGAAATTTTGAAATATAACCAAAATGGGAATTTGTGAATTTGGCCTAAAAGTGAATATTAAGTTAAGTAAATAAATTTGAGATTAAGTCATATTTTGAAAATTTAAAATTTAGTGTTAATTTGAAATTTAATTCAATGAATTTAAAATTGAATGCTGAAATTTAATAAGTGAATTATTATTAAATCTTGATTTTTGAATGGAAATTTAACTTTATAAAATCATGAACTTTAGAAAAATTAAATGATGTTTATAAATGTAAAAATGTATGAATTTATAAGTTAAAAATGTTTTAAATAAAAATATAATTGGTTGTGAAATTATATTGAATATTTGAAGTTAATTAACTGCATTTTTGAAATGCTATTAATTGCAATGTAAATGATATTACAACATTTGTAAATGTTGTAGTTGATGATAATGAACTAAAAGACTAAATTGAATTAAAGGCTATTATAGCAATTTTTGTAAGTGCTATAATTGTTGAATTTAACTAAGTTTATTTGAAATTTAAGTAAACCCTATTACACCATTTTTAAAATGTTGTCTTTAGTTAAATTGAACTGTTTTGAATGTAACTTTCCGTAGCATTTTCTAAATGCCGCGAAAAGTGAATTTTCACTGTTTTGACAAACTTAAGTGAATAAATGAACTTTGAAAGTTGAAAATTTTGGAAATTTAATAATTTAGTTATTAAATATAATAGCTTCATTTTAATGATTAAAAATAATTTTTGAAATATAATCTGTTTTGAAATGTGAATTGAAATGGTATTTTAAATTGAATGAAATGAAATATGATTTAAAATGAAGTTTTGTAAAGATATGATATTTGATATATTTAAATGATTTGAAAGGAAGTTTGTAAAGATATGATATTTTAATATATTAAAATGATTGGAAAGGAAGTTTTGTAAAGATTTGATATTTTAATATATTGAAATGATTTGAAATGAAGTTTTGTAAAAAATATGATATTTTGATATATTAAAATGATTGAAAATGAAATTTTGTAAAGATATCAGATTTTAATATATTGAAATGATTTGACATGAATTTTTGGAAAGATATGATGTTTTTGAAATGGTTTGGAATTAATTTAATCTTTATTTTGATAAAGATTTGGATTTGAAATGATATTTTGTTTTGAAGTATAAATACCATTTTAAATTATAACTGCGGGTTATAATAACGATTGGTTGGCAAAGAGACCGGGATCGGATATCTAGCATACTCTCTATCGATACCATAAACCACTTTGATAACCATGTACGCGGTGGAGATTCCAGAATGAAGTAGGATGGTGGCGACGATCTTGAGGTATATTACGTGGACCCAACTCCCGTGAGTTGGCATAAGGTGGCTAAAATAAGAGCGATCTCGGGCCAAGTGAGGTCATTCCTCCGATCGGACACATTCCTTCGATACTATACTCTTACTTGTGATTGATTAGATGGCCATCCTCCGATTTTGACATGGGAGTGTGTTTCGAGGTGGGCGCATGTGGATGCTGCGTTACCACTAGCCCGTGTGCGTAATTGGTATATCTATCATGGCATTGCCTTGTGTGCCGTGTCACCTGCCATACCGAGCCTTTAATACGAGTTTGTTTTTCTCCCGTAGCCCGTGTGGTATCCTTTGATAGTCACCCGGTGTGGAGATGTCATGATATTGGATGGACTGCTGGGACTATTATGTGTGAAGGGTGATATGGGTAGCCCGGAACGCTATTTAAAAGTAAGTTTATTTTACTGTAGACATTATTATAATAGCGCAATATTACTATATAGTAAATAGTTTAACGAATCCTTAGAGCATGGCCGGTTCCAGGCATCCTTTAAGTTACTTGTACCTTATTACAGTTCACTTGAGTTGGTTTACATTATATAAGTATATATTGTCCTGACTCGAGTGTTTGTATTTTTATTTACGCTCGGGTCAGCCTTAGTTGTTCACAGATTTGGATTCCACTTTCTAGAGATTGGAATCGCTGGAGATTATATGCTTATCTAGTTTTATCTATTTCAGTTCTGTTGTTCTATTCAGCCTGTACTTGGTTATCATCTTGAGACTTCTGTTGTACTTTATTTATTCTATTGTATTTTATTTAACTCTGATATATTTACATAGTAGCTTCATGAACTACTATCTCTTTTACTTCCACCGCATTTTTACTCTGTATCTGTGTTCTGTGATTATTATTTACTGTATGTTATGAGATTTGCCAAATTTTATTTACAACGCGGTATTTTGAGCAATTCAAGTCCGACATGTGCGGATGCGAATGGTTGAAAATATCAGGTTGTTACAGTTGGTATCAGAGCTTTGGCTTTGAGGCAAAACTTGGAATGTATGGTAAATTTTGTTACAGAATCCCTGTCATCCAAACTTGAATCTCTTCCTCTTTGATCAACTTCCATTTGAACTTTGGAACGTTCCCCGCGGTTCCAAAATTCATTCGTTTCCCTCACTATTCATCTCCTTTTGATTCTGGAATATCCCATAACTCCACTTCGAATGAGCTTTATAGTGCATTGGCGGTCCCGCCAATCTCAAAAAAATTCATTTGTAAAGGGGGAAACTCCTTTACAATTAGCATCGATTCACCAGAGATTTATATCTATCCTTGGTTTAGATGCTAATATCTTTTGTTATTCCAAACTCTATCTATTGAGATCGAATGTAGATTTACCTTAGAAAATCCACATCAATCTTATTCTTTAAGTCACGGTTGACACGGTTAAGGTTGCCCGCGATTTATTTAAACTTATCCACCTCCCTATTTTGTTATTCAATCATCTTGTCTTTTGTTTCCAATCTATCTTCCAAACATTTTGAATTGTACTTGTAAATCAATATTAATGTTTTGCTTTATATTGTGTTGTTTGAGTTGTTGATGTTGATTTAGATTTTCGATTGATTCGTCCGATCAACGCTATCGATAGGATTTCTAAAACACTTTGACAGAACAAACTGACACAATATTATTTTAAAATTTGGTTAATGAAATAAATTTTGATATAAGTAAATTTATGGAACTTAATAAATTGTTTTAAATTAACCATTTGAAATGATAATACTTGATTTATCATTTACTGTTCTATAAATGAATTTATAAGTAGCTGTTTATAAATTGATTTGGGAACTGAAATGCGTTTAAAACAAGAAATTTGAGAATTTAATTTCCGATGGTTTCAAACCTTGTGTTTAAAGTTTAAAGGGGGTATATTATTTAAACTATTTTATAATAGAAATTTGTTTCCAAGAAATTTTAAAGTTTAAAATTAGCGCTCTTCTCTTTGTCGCTAGAAAATAACTTCGGTGATGACCGCGACATCATCGACGTTCATTTTCGAGTTTCGACGTGAAGAGACCATTCTGTAGTCTTGCTACAGCTTTGTTTTGGGAAATTTAATTGATTTGAATTTCTAAAATAAGACTGTATTTATAATATATATAGATATATGATTTAAAATTGATTTGACATATTATGTATATATATTTAATTATCTCTAAATGGTTTGAAGGAATCAAAAATTTTATTCTTAAACTTTATCTTAAAGAATCATTCCAATTATAAAAAGAAAATCAAAATTTTAGATAAATGATTCAAACTTGAGATTAGGAAATTAGAAAGTTTTATTTGTATAACACTCAATTGTATTTAAATATAACTTACCCAAATTATACAAAAGCTAACAATGTAATTGGATAATATACAATATAAAAAGATTTTATAAATAAAATTTGAATGGTTAAAATAAATGTTATGCACTATAATTTTAGTTATAAAATTATTAACAGGAGTAAATAGAATAAAAGGTTAACTGAATAATTTACAATATAAAATGATGTTAATGGAACTAACAATAAATTAAAGAAGTTATAATAGGAGTAAGTATAATGGGAATAGATGATAAAATATATTGAGAGGAATAAATTTAACTTTAAATAGGAATAAAGAAGAATTAAATTTATTAAGTATATTATGAGTATAATAATGATTTTTCAAATCCATGATTTTTGGAATTGTTAGTTTAAGAAAATTGGATAATAAGATAATAAAACTAGAGATATTTAAGATTTATTTAACTTGTGTAAATTTTTTTTTATCAATTTAAGTTGAAACCATGGAAATTTCAAATTTATCTTATTTTGTTTCTCAAACTTATTATCTTATTTGTTTTCAAATTGTCTTTAGTTGTCCTTATTTTTCCTCATCTTGCTATAGACTGGTATATGCATCTATTTATAATCTTTCTGTTTAGAAATATTTCTATAATCTTTGATAATCTTTTAATCTGAGCACTGCTTTCCATCCACGGACCGTCGGTCAAGCGGAAATAGTAAATCAGATTCTAGAGAATCTTTTCATGCTTGTGTTCCTCCATCTGGAGAATCTTGTGAAGATCATCTCCACCTTGTTAAACTTACCTATTACAACAGTTATCAGGGATAATTCCAATCTTCTTATCATCTTGTCTTAATCTTATTTCACTCTATCTTTTTCTGTGCTTTCCCGTACCTCATTCCTTTTCGGGGACGAAAAGTTTTGAGTGGGGGAGAGTGTAACAACCCTAGATTTTGTTTATATTTTTAAATTAACTTTAATTTTATTTTAATTTATTTTAATTTTTTTTTATTTCAAACATTTCATTTTTAAATATAAATGTTGATTATTAAGTGATTTATAGTTCAAACTAGTATAACTTGAATATTTTGCTGTAAAGTGAATTTCTAGTCAAACTGTTCAAACTTTGACTTCTAAACTTCAAATTTAAATTATTTTAAATCTTAAATTTTATCTTTTTTTATGAAAATAGATGTAATAACTTGAACACTACTTTTCGTTTCGTTGAAAACGGAGTTAAAGTGTAAAAGTTATGTACATTTCAATTTTGAGTGTAATTTGATTTATTTAACAAATTTGTCTATTTTAAATTATATAAATTATATTTTCTTTGTCATATTTTTATTTTAATATGTGTTAATATGTTATTTTATGTATATTTTTGTCTTTTAATATTTTTGAAGTGACAGTATAATTTTTCTAAAGTTTGCTTGAATTTATTTCAATTTTTAAAGCCTAGTTTCCATTTTTCTGCTATTTTCTTTATTTAAATTATATTTAAATTAAAATTTATATATTTATTTGTTAATGCATTTTATTTTTATGTTATTATCTTTATTATAAATATTTTTACAAGTCCATATAAATTTTCCAAAGTTCATTCTGTTTATTTTCTGTTTTTCTAGACTAGTTTGCAATTTCGTGCTATTTTCTTATTTTTTCCTTATATAATTAATAAATATTTATATATATTTTATATTTTGTTATATTTTCGAATTTTTGACTGTAATTATTATTATTTTCAGCAATATAAACTTTTATAAATAAATAAGAGAAATTTGAAAGGTTTTGTGACTCTTTATTTGCCTTAGTCCTTTTGCATTCTTGTCTTTTCATTTCAACCATTACTTGCATTTACCATTGGCTAACCTTATCATAATCTTCAGCGGACTTCTCCCACTTCTTTTCACTTGAATTATCATCTCTAACCTGAGAAAAATAGTTCGGCCTTCATCTTGGTGAATTTTTTTTGGTAAATCTCTCTTTTCTTTTCACTTTTCAATGTTTTGTTCTTTGAATTTACACTTGCTCTCTTCTACTTCAGGTTTGGCCTCTCCACTTGTGACGATGCAACTTTTCGATGCTCGAAAACCGACATCAATACGTCCACTGTATCAACTTTTCGATGCTCGAAAACAGGAAGTATCTGGGCTCCATACCATGATACCACCTCTATCCAGAAGGAATGACATACACTAAAGGGGCGCTACCCCCTAATAACCTTGCCGCATCCTTCCTGTTTTGGCCATTTTCGGGGTGTGAGGTCCGACGAAGTCTTATCCACAAAGCCACGCTTTATACAAAAGCTGTGCTTTGATCATCAAATGCTCAACAGCACTTCGTATGCCACATTACCAATTTGGGAATGTATCACTAGTAACCATCAACTACATAACCTCTGAGTTCGTACGTCTCAGAGAAGGGTGTTAAGCTAAGAGAATAAATTCTCCGCCACCAACAGAAATATATTTGATAGAAACCAGCTTTACATGTCAAATTGTAATGTCAGACACACAATCCATACAAGTCCGTTCCGGTATCGAACGGAACCAAAGGCACTTCCAAAGAAGCCCGTGCAATCCGGATATTCACTAATTATGTCCGGACTTCCCGTCACTAAGGGTGATAAAACCTCTATATCGGAGATCAGCCGATGCAAAGTCATTCGATGATCCTTCCGTTTTCACATCTGGTCTTCAACATCGGTCTTCAAATGCAATCCATAACGACGTATCACATATTCGGAATGGGTTATACGACCCCAAGGTCCTTTCCCGGCTAACCCGAGTAGTGAGCGCTTATTCAAAAATAAGTGTGGCATTCAAATTCAAGCAATCACAACAAATACCTATTTAAAGGTAAATATTGATAGTCGGATTATTGAACTATCAATAGGTATGCTGAACATCACCAGATTCCAAATAATTTACCAAATTATTTATTTTCCAAAATTATCTTTACAAGATATATAATTTCCACACTTCAAAATTTGAAAACAAATTTCAAATAACTTTTCACCCTTACAACTTTTGAAAACAAATTTCAAATCGTTTTCCTTACGCAGGTATACTTTCATTTCAAAATGATTCATTTAAACCAATTAAATAAATCCTTACCGATTTACTTTATATTTACGTTCCAAATCCGTAAATTTATTCCAACACTTCAAAAATAAATCAACGTTTATTTTTAAACAAATTTCCCTTTCTTTTAGAAATTCCATAGTGAATTTATTCCAAAATATCTATGAATATACGATCTCCAAATCGATTTCTAATATTCATTTTCAATTTATCTTTAAAGGATAAAATCTCAAAACATTCACTTCATATTGGAAACATTTCCATACTTATTTAATAATAAGAAATTCACAAATCCATTTATTTTCAACACTTGGAAGATATTCAATATACTTAAATCAAAATTATGTATATATTTCATTCTTTAAGCAAAACATTCTCGTAAACACATTTATTTGAGTCAAGACGAATGTTGCGTAAAACATCGTTACGACGACCCAAAATCACTAGTATATGGATTCGAAATTTTAGATAGATATATAAATCCCAATACTATATAAAACATTTGCTTTCGGAAATCATTTACTATAACAACAGTGTTATAGTCCACCATTCCCTTCTATTTCTCGAAAACGTCTATTTCAACAATAAATGTTGAAATCAATGTATTAGATACTTAACGCATTTTAAAACAACTTCAAATCGTTTTAATTCCATTTAAAAGATCACTTCCCCAAAACATATCCATTTTATTTCATAATATATTCCCGGTCCAAAAGTCGTGAATATACTTTAGTTACCTAATTCAATGTTTCTACACATTTATTAAAAGATTATCCATCTTCCAAAATCGTGGATAAAATTCCCAACCAAACTCTTATTATTACAACCTTTAACTTTAAGGATAATTCGTTTTCCAAAATCACGAATATATCTCCTTTAATAACTTTTATGTTTGATTTATCAAATTCAATTGATTTCGAATTTACAAGCAATGTTTATAAATCCCATTTCTATTTATAAAACTTCGATTTATAAATCTCCTTTATTATCCAATTCAATCTATATAACTCAATTATATACCAGAAGTCCATATTATAAGTAAAGAAGTTATAATCCATTTACTTACAAAATCGTTCTTTTAAAACTTCACAAATTATAAATCTTATTACTTATAAGGTTTTATTTATAACCTTATTTTCAACATTAACAGAACTCCTTTTAGAATTCCATTTATTTCTATTTATAAAATATATGTTTTATATATCTCATCTATAAACCATTTATCTTTTCAAAAAATTAAATTTAAATAAACCAATCCTTTTAATAATTTACAAAACGTTATTTAAAACTTATATAACTCCATAATCATACTTAAGTACTATTTTCCAAAAATATAACTTTTATAACAATAAAATTATAATGTTTATTTATTTTAACAATTCAAAATTTAATAAAACGTATACTTTCAAAAATCACTTTAAAATTCTTTTTTTTAAAATCAAAAATCATTATTTTAAAACTTCAAAAATGGATCCGATAATGCAACAGCACCAAATAGTCAATCACGACAACAAACATCATATATCAATATATGATAATCAACAACTATCACAATATCTGTAAATAAATCAATATAGTTGAGGAATCCAGTTGGATCCCTCCAACCTGTTTCCCTGCATCCAAAGACGTTAGCACAATACCAATTTCGTTCAAATACGGAATATCGCGGTATATAGGATTTATAAAATATTATCCGCTATTATACGACGCAATAGGGTCTCATCCGCTATATAATGCGGGAAATCAACTCCAAGTACATAAATAATACCAATTTCACTTTGCTGTGAAATATTCGCGGTATATGTTTTTAACAAATATCATCCGCTTACTAATGGCGTATAATGTCTATTTCAACAATCAACAGATAATAATTTATCATTCAGACATACAATCAATAATTTTAAATCTAACTATTTAAAATTTAAAACTAAACAATTCGATTGAGTGAGAAGTTCTCACCTCGCTTTCAATTCAGTTTCCGCGTTTTATTTCGAATAAAATTAAACGTGCGTTTAATTTTATTCGAAATTTTTACTAGCTCCAAACGACTCCAAACCAGTTTCATCGCATAGTATTTGACAAAACAAAGCCAATGCAATTCGTTTCGTCGAAATCCGACCTCGTATGAAAAGGTTATAGCAATTTAAAGTTACACGAATTGATAAAATTCAATTTACATTTTATTTTCATTTTTTTTTAAACCTTATTCTTCCTTGGCCGTACGTTTTGGTTTGATGGCATCTGGACTGTGCGCTCTTTCTTCCTCTTCCCCGTTCACTCCAGTATACGCACGAGAAAATGAACTCAAAGCCATGACCTTGGGTTTGAAACCATGGCCACCACAACGCCTTTTGCATCGATCAGCACCCACCATTTGAAGGCCCACTGCTTGCTCTACACTCGGCCGAAGTCTGGTGAAACTCGGCTCTCCCAGGCCCTTGAAACGCTTGCATGAACCGTGCGTGTTCACGGCCAAATTCACGTCGATCCATAGCTTTGTTTACGATCTTGACCGTTGGATAGGAAGATCTCGTGATGATCTTTAACTTTGCAGTTGGAAATTTGTCGTAATTGCTTACGGATTAGAAGATTTTGAGGGAGAAAGATCTGATGATTTCAGCCATTAAAATTATGAAACTGGTGGCCAAAACCCTAGCCTTGTTTTATTTGCAAAATGAAGATTGAGGTCCTTTTATAGAAAAATTCCAAATTACTATTCACTCGAAATTTTCCGAACTCCAAACGAAGCGTGCCGGTTGGCGTTTCTAAGGTTTACCCCGCGTTTCAAATACAATGGAATAGGTTTCGGAGGCTAATTCGATCATCTGTGCGAGTTACGGAAATAAACAATCGATTTTAAATTAAATCGATTTAAACCAATTTCTATGCGTTTTGGCTTGCCTCGGACAAACGGTAAATCCGATTGACACGAAATTTGAAACCATGCAATAATATGACATTACAGATCCGATGAAATTTGTTTCGTCAAATCCGAGACTGTTTGAAAAATGGCTATTTTAACTCGTCAATTAAATATTAAAATATTCAATTTTCACAATTTAACTTTAAATTCAATTTTAAAAGTTCTATAACATCATTATAACTCCAACATGATTAAATAAAATTTTACAAATCATTTTCAATCATATTAAACCCAATTTTCAACTATTTCTGTATTTCCAAATATTAAATTATCGATTTAATTATCCAATTAAATTCAGATATTCGAAAAATAAATTATTCGACTTATAAATTTCACTTATTAATATTTAAAATCAATTAAATATAAAAAATTTAATTAACAAAATTCTGGGTCGTTACAAACTTCCCCCTTAAAAGAATTTCGTCCTCGAAATTACCAAGTAAGAAAAAGTTACAAAATCCATTAACTTTCCAAAACAATTCGTTTGAATTAAATTTCAAATTCATTTGAGTGTTTAACTTTCCCAAAATGCATAGTTAAACTTCTTTCAACAACTTTACTGAGTTTCCAAATCCAAACTTAGTTTTTTCAAAAAAAATTCCAATTTTCTCAAAAATATTCTAACGCCTTAAATTTTCGGAAAAATTCGTCAGAGTCTCCTTTGCGCGGCTCGATCCGGAAAAAATGACAGTATATATATCACAAATATACATCTCATCAAGTGATGAGGCATCCCGCAGGGGAAAAAGTATAAAAGTACGATATGTAATCCGAGATATGTACCTTATATATTATTAGCGAGCATATACGGCTAATATAGCGCGAAAGCGAGCTCCAAATGCGAAGCAAGCGCAATCCGCACCTACTATACACTCAACAAACCATGAGAAACATGCATATATGAAAGTAATATCAATATACATCATATAGCAACATAACAATTACATGTGCCAACATAGCAATGCATTCAATTAACAAATGCAACCATCATACAACTATCCAACAAATAAACATCCAACAAATCCATAACCAAATCAATATAAATTCACTTCTCATTAATATTAAATGAATTGGTTTCCAATTTAAATCACATTTGATTTGTTAGCATTGGATTTTATCAACATTTATTTTTCAATTAGTTCATATTCACTAATTTACATTCACATTAGTTTACTTCCAAATTGAATCAAATTCAGTTCATATTCATTTACTTCCAATTTGGATTCAATTACTTTAGCTTTCAAATTTTGCTAATTCAATTTCATTAACACTTAATGAATTTATATATAATCAACTAACATCCATATGACAACCAATGTATATTCAACATAACCAAATTATTTAATTTACATTCAATTTGGTCCAACACTCTTAATTCCAATTGGTTGATATTAAATTGACTCTCATTCAATTATTCAACTTCCAATAACATTCGCTTTTAATGAATTAACACTTTTATCCATTATTGCATATCAATTATTTACATTCTATTGATTAATATTTCATCCATTCATCAATTCAATTGCTAATTCATTTAACAATATAAGGTTGAATTTCATTTATATAACTCAAGTTCATATTCGTCACTTCTCTTGATTAATTTACTTCGATACCAAAATCAACTTTATTCAACTTCACTTAAGTTATATTCCACATATAAACCCAATTCAGATTCCAATTCTAAAGTAAATTCCATTTACTTTTACCAAAGTCAAATTTTCATCACTTATTCAAATTCAGATTTATTTTGCTTAACAAATCCTTTAACCATTTTAATAATTGGTTTCACTTACATTTTCTCATTTTATAAGTTATACAACTTATATTCAACAACTACCACTTGGATTTTATTGATTTACTTATACTTACTTTAATTTAACTCCATCCTTTAAGTTAAATTTATTCTATCAAAATTCAATTTGTATAAGTTATAACTCATTTATCATTCCCATAAATATTTTAAATAGGATTCCAGAGTCTTTTCAATCTTTCAGAACCATTTTTGAAAACAATTCAAATTACCTTTTGAATTTCAAACCCAAACCCAAATTTTCCAAACCACTTTCATTTAAAACAATTTGGCAGCAATCCCTCTTTTGGAAACCCGAAAATGAACACCGATAATGTTGCAATCATCACCGAAATTATTTTCCAGCGACCAAAAAGAGTTTAGAGCTTTAATTTCTCCAAAACAATTTTCCAAAATATCAAATCCTTTCAAAACACTTCTCTTGAATTTTATTTTCAGATTATAAATCACATTTATAATTCTTTTACTTATATAATTTCACTATTTTCTCTTTACTTATATAAGATCATTTCACAATTGTAAATCACATTAATTATAACTTCCATACTTATAATTCTTTTGCTTATACAATTCATTCTTTTACAATACGTTTCATTTAACTTATTCAAACAACTTTTATTAACTTTCATATATCTTACATTTTCAACAACCAAACAATCAATTGATATACACTTTAATAATTCTGAAAAATTATTCCTTTATACATAAAATATAATCAAGGTAAAATTATTTCATTTACCCAATTTAAAATGATACAATGTCAGTTTATCTCATTTAAGAGTTTAGAAACCCCTATCGATAATATGGCGTCCCATCTACCGACCAGAATTCACAAACAGCTCAACGGATAAGCAAACACAATATAAAACATTTTTATATTCACTAACAAATACGCGCTCATAGCTATTATTACACTCAAAATCATTCTAGAGTACTACTGACTCTATCTCTAATGAGTAATACCCAACAAAGCCATGGTTGTCGCTTAACCATAAGCGCTGATACCAAATGTAACGACGCGACTTTTCGACGCTCGAAAACCGACATCAATACGTCCACTGTATCAACTGCCGAGCAATCGAAGGCCGAAAAACCGTACCGTTAGGGTTAAAGAAGAGGTAGAAGATAGAAGAAGAGAGAAAGAAGAAGAAACAGAAACAATGACAGAATCTCACATATCGCAGCGGAACAACATATAATAGATAAATGAATAATCTTTAAAAAAAGAACTATATCAGTTATTACATTACATCATATTACATTACATTACATCATCAGAGTGTACAACAACAAACAGCGGAAAAGAAATACTATATACCAGTGAATACGCCATGCCATCCAGCTTGCCTCCAGCAACTCCTGAATTCCAGAATATCCTGATAACCTAACTCTTGACTGCCCGTGTGGAAATTGGTGGGCACCCAGAGTTTAGGAAGGAAAACAATAAACTCCGAGTCAGTCATGTGACTGGTGTGAGAACTTAAAACAGTTTATCTTTAAAAACAAAGAACAGAATAATTTTAAAATAGATTCGCAATGCTTTTTAGAAAATGAGACTACCGTAAGGCCTCCCGCATACACACACAATGCAAACGCAGAATCGGAGGAGATTTCTCCTTATGATAGTCAAAGATGCTTGATACGCATTAAAAAGAAACATTTGATATTATTACTAGTGCATAGTGTAGGAAAAATCATTTCGAAAATAAAGATATAAATCTTAGCCAACATACGACCATTATCGTATGCCTACAATAGCTACCATGTTTAATAGCAGGTTACCGCCACATTCCATGGCAGGTTATACAACTAAATCCGTATAAGGTTCGTATTGTTTCTTTGGATTTCCAACAAATGGTCAGGCCAAAGAACTTCCCATTGCCACATGGGTACGCCTCTGGAAAGACGACCCGAGAACCTAACCGGATCTCTGCCAACACAAGGCCAGGTTACCTTTCAAACTAGGTAACTACTGACACGAATATGTCATTCCCCGATCGTAACCGATCTATATCCGAGGATCCTCGATTCCAACAACCACAAAGTAATAAATATGCAGCAATAACATAGGTTAAGTATCTGGGCTCCATACCATGATACCACCTCTATCCAGAAGGAATGACATACACTAAAGGGGCGCTATCCCCTAATAACCTTGCCGCATCCTTCCTGTTTTGACCATTTTCGGGGTGTGAGGTCCTACGAAGTCTCGTCCACAAAGCCACGCTTTATACAAAAGCTGTGCTTTGATCATCAAATACTCAACAGCACTTCGTATGCCACATTACTAATTTGGGAATGTATCACTAGTAACCATCAACTACATAACCTCTGAATTCGTACGTCTCAGAGAAGGGTGTTAAGCTAAGAGAATAAATTCTCTGCCACCAACATAAATATATTTGATAGAAACCAGCTTTACATCTCAAATTGTAATGTCAGACACACAATCCATACAAGTCCGTTCCGGTATCGAACGGAACCGAAGGCACTTCCAAAGAAGCCCTTGCAATCCGGATATTCACTAATCACGTCTGGACTTCCCATCACTAAGGGTGATAAAACCTCTATATCGAAGATCAGCCGATGCAAAGTCATTCGACGGTAATCTTTCCGCTTTCACAAATATCCGGTCTTAAACACCGGTCTTCAAATGCAATCCATAACGACGTATCACATATTCGGAATGGGTGATACGACCCCAAGGTCCTTCCCCGGCTAACCCGAATAGTGAGCGCTTAATCAAAAATAAGTGTGGCATTCAAATTCAAGCAATCACAACAAATACCTATTTAAAGGTAAATATTGATAGTCGGATTATTTAACTATCAATAGGTATGCTCAACATCACCAGATTCCAAATAATTTCCCAAATTATTTATTTTCCAAAAATATCTTTACAAGATATATAATTTCCACACTTCAACATTTGGAAAAAAAATTCAAATCACTTTTCACCCTTACAACTTTTGAAAACAAATTTCAAATCGTTTTCTTTACGCGGAAATACTTTCATTTCAAAATGGTTCATTTAAACCAATTAAATAAATCCTTACCAATTTACTTTATATTTACGTTCCAAATCCGTAAATTTATTTCCAAACTTCAAAAATAAATCAACGTTTATTTTTAAACAAATTTCCCTTTCTTTTATAAATTCCATAGTGAATTTACAATTCCAAAATATCTATGAATATACGATTTCCAAATCGATTTCTAATATTCATTTTCAATTTATCTTTAAAGGATAAAATCTCAAAACATTCACTTCATATTGGAAAACATTTCCATACTTATTTAATAATAAGAAATTCACAAATCCATTTATTTTCAACACTTGGAAGATAGTCAATGTACTTAAATCGAAATTAAGTATATATTTCATTCTTTAAGGAAAACATTCTCTTAAACACATTTATTTGAGTCAAAACGAATGTTGCGTAAAACATCGTTACGACGACCCAAAATCACTAGTATAGGGATTCGAAATTTTAGATAGATATATAAATCCCAATACTATATAAAACATTTGCTTTCGGAAATCATTTACTATAACAACAGTGTTATAGTCCACCATTCCCTTCTATTTCTCGAAAACGTCTATTTCAATAATAAATGTTGAAATCTATGTGTTCGATTTAACGCATTTTAAAACAACCTTAAATCGTTTAATTCCATTTAAAAGATCACTTCCCCAAAACATATCCATTTTATTTCATAATATATTCACGGTCTAAAAGTCGTGAATATACTTTATTTACCCAATTCAATGTTTCTACACATTTATTAAAAGATTATCCACCGTCCAAAATTGTGGATAAAATTCCCAACCAAACTCTTATTATTACAACCTTTCACTTTAAGGATAATTCGCTGTCCAAAATTACGAATATATCTCCTTTAATAACTTTTATGTTTCATTTATCAAATTCAATTGATTTCGAATTTACAAACAATGTTTATACAAACCAATTTCTATGCGTTTTGGCTTGCCCCGGACAAACAGTAAATCCGATTGACACGAAATTTGAAACCATGCAATAATATGACATACGGATCTGATGAAACTAGTTTCGTCGAAATCCGAGATTGTTTGGAAAATGACTATTTTAACTCGTCAATTAAATATTCAATTTTCACAATTTAACTTTAAATTCGATTTTAAAAGTTCTGTAACATCATTATAACTCCAACATGATTAAATAAAATTTTACAAATCATTTTCAATCATATTAAACCCAATTTTCAACTATTTCAGTGTTTCCAAATATTAAATTATCGATTTAGTTATCCAATTAAATTCAAATATTCGAAAAATAAATTATTCGACTTATAAATTTCACTCATTAATATTTAAAAGCAATTAAATATACAAATTTTAATTAACAAAATTCTGGGTCGTTACACCACTCCAGCCACCTTGCCGCCTCCACCACCACCTGAACCAGTTACTACTACCTCCAGCCCAACCCCAAGCCCAAGCCGTAGCCTCCCATGATGTTGATCCACACAAAAATCCACAAAACTCCACATATATCCCATAGCCGAGCACAACTATGATCATCACCTCCAAACCACCACCTAGGCCAGCCATACACCACCACCACCTACTGTTCCAGACCTGACACACCCTGCCACATCACCTCCCGACCCCCTGAAGCCTGGCCGTCTCCTCCTTGGCCTTGACCAAGCCTTGTAGTGGCCTAGAATCCTTGCTATTGCCTTGTAATGTTAGATTTTGCATCACCAAATGTTGCACCACTTTCCCTAAGATAGGCCGACTCCTCTAAGTCCACAACCAGACCTTAGAGCTAGCCTTAGTCGTGTATTTTCCAGCCATGGCTGAGCCTATGCTAAATGGAGGCAAGTGCAATTGATTTGGATTTGTTTTGTGCCTGAATTTATAAGTTGTTTAAAGGTTTGTGTAGTGTTTATTAATGTATATTTGAATTATATTGCCTCATGTGTTCAAGGCAATTTATCTTTGGCTCTCTCAAACTCGAATCATTGTCGTGCCATAGTGCTTTTGAAGATCTCAGTTTGTGCATTCATTGTTGTGTCTCCAGCACAAACCAGTGAGTTAGTCTCACCAGACAATTTGTACTTATATAACTAGTAAACTGACCCCTTTTGAATCTGTAAAATGCATTATCATGTTACACCTGCTATACTATGATCATATGATGTTCACCCATGCTTAAACACCAGTTATGTCATCTGTTACTGTTATATTATGCTGTTCTATTATTTATATCAGTTTAGCACACTGCAAGTTCCCTTTAGATTAGAATCACTATGGGTTGAAATGATACATACCCGAACGGACTTTAGAATAAGCAAAAATCGTTATGGCTGAAATGGTAGGCCTGAATAATTTTCAATTATTTTCATTTACTTGGGACTGCGGGTTTGAAATGATAAAACCCCGATTTTCTTTGTAAATTACGGGTTGAAATGATATATTACCCGTATCACTTTACCTAGCGTAGAAAATTATATACAGACCCGTAGTTAAATATGTTTTTCTAAATTTTTGAAAATATTTTAGAAATGTAAATATTACTATATTTTTATTTAAACTTAATTAAAAATAATTTTTGTAAAGTATTATTGATTTTCTGGAAATTTATAAGTTAAATAAATTATGGAAAATTTAAAAAATCTAAATGTAAGTTATTTTGGAAATTTTGATTTAATTATAATTGGAAATTAAATTAAATATGATATTATGATAAATTTATGATAATTTGAATTTAAAATGAATTTAAAGTGATTTTATAATATATTAATGATTTTTGAATAAAGTTAAAATGTGAAATGAATGATTATTTAAGTTGAAATTTTGAAATATAACCAAAATGGGAATTTGTGAATTTGGCCTAAAAGTGAATATTAAGTTAAGTAAATAAATTTGAGACTAAGTCATATTTTGAAAATTTAAAATTTAGTGTTAATTTGAAATTTAATTCAATGAATTTAAAATTGAATGCTGAAATTTAATAAGTGAATTATTTTTAAATCTTGATTTTTGAATGGAAATTTAACTTTATAAAATCACGAACTTTAGAAAAATTAAATGATGTTTATAAATGTGAAAATGTATGAATTTATAAGTTAAAAATGTTTAAAATAAAAATATAATTGGTTGTGAATTATATTGAATATTTGAAGTTAATTAACAGCATTTTTGAAATGCTATTAATTGCAATGTAATGATATTACAACAGTTGTAAATGCTATAGTTGATGATAATGAACCAAAAGGCTAAATTGAATTAAAGGCTATTATAGCAATTTTTGTAAGTGCTATAATTGCTGAATTTAACTAAGCTTATTTGAAATTTAAGTAAACCCTATTACAGCATTTTTAAAATGCTGTCTTTAGTTAAATTGAACTGTTTTGAATGTAACTTTCCGTAGCATTTTTTAAATGCCGCGAAAAGTGAATTTTCACCGTTTTGATAAACTTAAGTGAATAAATGAACTTTGAAAGTTGAAAATTTTGAAAATTTAGTAATTTAATTATTAAATATATTAACTTCATTTTAATGATTAAAAATGATTTTTGAAATATAAACTATTTTGAAATGTGAATTGAAATGGTATTTTAAATTGAATGAAATGAAATATGATTTGAAATGAAGTTTTGTAAAGATATGATATTTTGATATATTGAAATGATTTGAAAGGAAGTTTGTAAAGATATGATATTTTAATATATTAAAATGATTGGAAAGGAAGTTTTGTAAATATATAATTTTTTAATATATTGAAATGATTTGAAATGAAGTTTTGTAAAGATATGATATTTTGATGTATTAAAATGGTTGGAAATGAAGTTTTGTAAAGATATCATATTTTAATATATTGAAATGATTTGACATGAAGTTTTGGAAAGATATGATGTTTTTGAAATGGTTTGGAATTAATTTAATCTTTATTTTGATAAAGATTTGGATTTGAAATGGTATTCTGTTTTGAAGTATAAATACCATTTTAAATTATAACCGCGGGTTATAATAACGATTGGTTGGCAAAGACACCGGGATCAGATATCTGACATACTCTCTTTCGATATCGAAAACCACTTTGACAACCGTGTACGCGGTGGAGATTCCAGAATGAAGTAGGATGGTGGCGACGATCTTGAGGTATATTACGTGGACCCAACTCCCGTGAGTTGACATAAGGTGGCTAAAACAGGAGCGGTCTCGGGCCAAGTGAGGTCATTCCTCCGATCAGACACATTCCTTCGATACTATACTCTTACTTGTGATTGATTAGATGGTCATCCTCCGATTTTGATATGGGAATGTGTTCCGAGGTGGGCGTATGTGGCTACTGCGTTACCACCAGCCCGTGTGCGTAATTGGTATATCTACCTTGGCATTGCCTTGTGTGCCGTGTCACCTACCATACCGAGCCTTTACTACGAGTTTTTTTTTCTTATGTAGCCCGTGTGGTATCCTCTGGCAGTCACCCGGTGTGGAGATGTCGTGATATTGGATGGACTGTTGGGACTATTATGTGTGAAGGGTGATATGGGTAGCCTGGAACGCTATTTAAAAGTAAGTTTATTTTACTGTAGACATTATTATAATAGCGCAATATTACTATATAGTAAATAGTTTAACGGATTCTTAGAGGATGGACGGTCCCAGACATCCTTTAAGTTACTTGTATCTTATTACAGTTCACTTGAGTTGGTTTACATTATATAAGTATATATTATCCTGGCTCGAGTGTTTGTATTTTTATTTACGCTCGGGTCAGCCTGAATTATTCACAGATTTGGATTCCACTTTCTGGAGATTGGAATCGCTGGAGATTATCTGCTTATCCAGTTTTATCTATTTCAGTTCTGTTGTTCTATTCAGCCTGTACTTGGTTATCATCTTAAGACTTCTGTTGTACTTTATTTATTCTATTGTATTTTATTTAACTCTGATATATTTACATAGTAGCTTCATGAACTACTATCTCTTTTACTTCCGCTGCATTTTTACTCTGTGTCTGTGTCTGTATTCTGTGATTATTATTTACTGTATGTTATGAGATTTGCCAAATTTTATTTACAACGCGGTATTTTGAGCAATTCAAGTCCGACATGTGCGAATGCGAATGGTTGAAAATATCGGGTTGTTACAAGCCCTGAAAATGTATTTTTGATTGATACTGTAATTCTCTATCATAGCATATGGCTATGCAAGGAGAATGACAGTTTCTAATCAAGGAACCAGATCTGAGTCTGCACTAGAGAGTCGTGTGAACGATACTAGTTCGGAAAGGAAATTGTGTGATCGAGTGAGCGATCAGATTGGATACTGCGTACGGATGATATATGTACATCATACTGATTTTGGTGATATAAATATGGGAAATTGAAAATGACGAATAAAATGATTTTGTATAATATGATGACAAATAAAATGATTTCGTATAATATGATTTAGTATCATTAGTAAATAAGATGCAGGTGATTAAGAGCAAGAGCCAAAATTGATACTTCCGATTTCAAAAGTAAATTCGGGTTGCCCAACAAAAAGGTACATGTTTAAATTGTCGTTTGAATTTGATGGTTTTATGATTGAACCACTTTGCTTTTGTTTTCTTTTGATGAGTTGAGCCGTAATGGCGATTTGTGATTGTTTCGATAGAGCCGTGTAAATGAGACGCTGACGAAATTTTTCGAAAATTTAAGAAGTTAGAAATTTTAAAGAAAATTTTGACAACTACAAACTGATTTTAAGTTATGACCTGAAATGTTAAATGAGATAACATCATTTGAAATATATGGATGAATCTTGGAATTTAGTAAAAGCAATAACAAGGTTTCAACAAATTAATTTTGGAAAAGTTAATGGGTTTTGGGACATTCTTCTTACCTTGTCAATTTCGAAGACAAAATTCTTTTAAGGGAGGAGGAATGTAATGACTCGAAATTTTGATTTTTTTTAATATTAAATTGATTTAAATGTTAAAATGATTGGTCAAAAGGTTGGATAATTCAAAGTTCCAAATAATGTGATTTTATTATAGTTAATAATTGAAATTCAAATATTGTGACAAGTAAAATATTTGAATTAGGGGATTTAATACTGGATAGTGATTCAAGTAATTAGATTTTAAACTCAATATCAATTCAATCAATTTAATGGACAAATTTAACTCGTTTTAAATAAATAGACAATAATGGCGAATTCAATCGTTAATTCACTTGCAATAATAATAGTCGAATAAATAATTAGAAAATCCATTCCTAATATTTTGACTCGATTTCTACAAACATATTTTTAATTTATTTTATTCGGTTTTTCCATAATTTTAAATTTCGAAAATAATGAAATTTTCATTCGATGATTTATATCGACAAACAGCGGTGTTTTTGTGATTTTTCAGAAGTAGATAACCGATGTATATTATTACTTCGTTGGAATCGCATTGTTGTTTTGAGCATGATCGTATTTTTGTTTGATCGATTCTGGGTTCGTACATGAAAGAAAAACGGTGCAGCGAGATACCGGAAAAGTTATAATGTATCCAAGTCATCTAGACAATTTGTACTGGGCAGTCGCATTCTTTCTTTTTCCATCTTTTTTCCTTTGGTCAAAGAAAAGCAAGCAAGCCTCAAATTTGTTTACTCATCTCCAACCAATATTGTGCATTAATTCACTAAAAAAATAAAAAATAAATAAAAACATACTAAACAAAACAAAATAACAATGGCATCCTGAGACTATTGAAATTCTCATTCTCCTGCTTTTCCCTCCAAGAGCTAGATGGATCCATTAGTAGAGTTATTAGATCAAATTGCCAAAACCCAACCCAATTAGAATCCAAACTCCTCCGCCCGCCTCAACCGCTCCAACCTCACATCCCTCCTTGTTCTCGTCTGTTTCCACTCCAACTCAAAAGAGCGCCATCCCTTCTCTTGTACGCCGATCATCCATTTCTTCGTTCAGTCTCATTCCATCTTAATTCATATCCTTGGTCCCTCCTCTTCTTTTTTCTTTTGCATTCGAGCTTCAAGATACCAAAAACGAAATTGTCGATGGGTATAAAATCAAAATCAAATAAACTACTTTATGGAAAAATTTGGAAACAATCTGGAAAATCCTCGTTTCAGTAGAGCTTCGCATTTCTATATTTTTTTTCCACGTGTGTGTGAAGATTTAGAGGGCCGACCTGATGCTTGGAAGCTAGGGTTCCATATTGCCTTCGACTGGGGAGAGACTGGGTCTCGAGACAATCTTCATTTGCCTAGATAAGGGAAAGCGCATGCGTGGGGGCAGTTTGGGGAAGCTCGATCAAGTATGGTGAAGTTCGACTTTTTATGGTGATTTGGGGATGGAACGAGTGGATTCTGTTCAAAGGCATCGGAGTGATGGTGGAGGGCTGCGGCTGGTCGTGGTCGGCTAGAGGAGTTGTAGATGTTTTTGGATCGTTGATCGATGACTGAGAGCGCATGTGCAAGTGCACAAGCGTGCATGGTTATTGGCTCCAGGATTTTCAATATGAAAGGGAGGATGAGGGTGATACTGTTGCATGTTGGGGTTGCGGGTTCGTGGCTTTGAGCTTTGGCCCATTTGGATTTTAATTGTGAGCAATTGTTATTTTTGGTTTATGCTTTGTAATTTAAATGTTGATAAACAAGCACCTTTGTCTAAGTGGTTAATTGATTCGGTTTTGGTGCTGGATGTCACAAGCTCGAAACTTGTTTTCGAACGTTTATTTGACATGGGATCTGTTGTCCCAATGATTTGTTGTATATAAAGTATCAGTTAAAAAAAAAAAAAAACTTTGAAAATTTATGTCTACCTCATATTGGATCTAAATTAACATGCGGATTTTCGCGTTGCGTTCGTATCATCGAGATGTACAACATGAAATTGTTTTTTGATGGATTTGGAGCTTGTCTGAATTTTGGATTAAAATTTGAACGCCAGCTCAATTTTAATTCAAAAGCGAAATGCTTTGGAAAATTAAAAATCAAGGTGAGCAAAATTTCACTCATTTGGATTGCTAGTTATAATTTAAAAATGTTGAATTTAAATTATTGGTTGGTAGAATGAATTTAATAAATATTTTCGGTTGGATGTTATAATTTATTTATAGTAATATATATAGTAGTAGTTGGGTATATTTCCCACCGATTGGAGCGGATGAGACTCTATGCGCCCCGCATAATAGCGGATGACCCCATATTACCGCGACATCCCGCCTTGAAGCGGGATTGATATTTTTATGCTATCTAACATCTCTGGATGCAGGAAAACCAGTTGGAGGGGTCCAACTAGATTCCTCCAAAATGTTGACTTTAATTTTATATATAGTGATATATGCTATGTTCAATAGACAGTGATAGATTATGATATTTGTTGATTTATTGGATGCTATAATTTCACTGGCCCAAAATTTTAGTATTTTAAATTACCATAAATATTATTTTGAATTTGGAAAGAAAATAAGAGGCGATTTTGGAAGGAAATATTATATTGTATTTTGGGTTAATTAAAAGGAGACTGATTTGGATAAATAAATTGTTTGACTTAAATTGACACTGAACTATTACGTAAAATAGTCTAAATAGAGATTTAAAAATAAATGTATATAACGATTTTTAAAAATAAATTCAAGTGATATTTGTTTAAATGTAAGGGAATTTAAAAATAGAGATTTAAATAGATGGGGAGGAAAAAGGGAATTTGGAAATAAAATATCAAATTGGTTACATTGGAATCTAAATAAGATTTTTAAATTACGAAATGGAAGTAGAAATTGAGATTTGATTTGTTATGGAATAGAATTCAATTATTCGAGAAATAGATTTAAAAATGAGATTTTTAAATCAAAAATCGATTTATGAATTGATTTTCGTAATATAAACCTGTATAAACCGATAATGAGCCTGGGAAATTTATAAATGATGTTTATAAATTAAGTGGAATAATTATCATTCGATAAATTGGGAATATAAATTCATAGTGAGAATTTAAAATAAGATATGAGAACCGGTTAGGAAGAATAGTAAATTCTATTTTGGAATTTGGGAAATGGTTATGGTATTGGAATGTGAATCGATTTCTGGTAAACCGAGAGAGAGATTTACAAGGATGAAATTGGGTAGGTTAAAATACTAAGAATGGTTTTCCACAAGAAGCAAGGTTTGTTGGAAAAGGATTTCAAATTATTAAACTATATAGTTTTAAAAACTATTAATTGGATTAAAATATTTCAGAAATTTAGTATTTAAAATTTTAAACTTTGTTGAATTAAATTCTAAGTTTATAAACAAGTTTTGTAAATTGATTAGGAATTCTACAAATAGATTGGAATTAGATAGTGATATTTATTTTAAAGTACTTTGATTTTTTTAAATAATTATTTAACCATATCTTTGAAATTTATTATTATTATTGTTATACATATAATTTAAAGGAGTTATAAATTGTTAGTTGGATATTAAATAAATATAATCGATAATTTTTGGGAATCATAAGGGGAATTGATAAAATTCCGAAGATTTGTGAGGTAAGATGGAATATTCCTAAGTATTGGGATTAAATTGTTTTGGAAATATTTTAACTATGAAATGATTGATATAGAAATATTTTTTCTAAGTAATGGATTATGAATCGAAAATTTGAAATGTTTCAAAGTGTTGAGATGGCTTAAAAATATCCATGTTAAGTATATAATAATTGAAATGGTTTCAAATGTTGAATATGGAAGAGGTTTGAATATATATATATATATATATATATATATATATATATATATATATATATATATATATATATATATATATATATATATCTTTGTTAAGATATTTTGAAAATAAATGTTTTGAAAGAAATTTAAAATGGGCCTACTGAATGCTTATGTGTGTAATTTGATAGTTAAATAACCGACTATCAAATTTGGCCAAATTCCTTGATCGTTTCGAAGAGATCGGGATTGGATTTAATTCTTCGAAAACCACTTTGATCCGATTTTGAGCGTTACGAATGGATATCGTGGAGACAGTGAAGTCGATGATTCGCTTTGTTCAGACCCAGAACAACTTGTATGGATGAATGCTATCATTTCATCATAGTTTGGAAGGCGGTGTTAGCATTCCGAGAATGAATGCTATTATAAAAGGTAATCGTAGCCTCAAGCCTCATCAACCGAAAATGACTAAACCAGGGGAGATGTAGTAGGGCTTAGTGGGTAGCACCTAATTAGGGTATGTTATCACTTCTCTAGATACCTTTGGAAATATTATAAATTATGAATATGGTTGTGCATGGAAAAGAGAGTGCTTGATAAGGGTGGGAACACCTGGGTGATAACATATTCGGTACTATCCAGGTTAGTGGAAGGCCGGTCCTGTATTGGAAATGGATCCCGGCTAGGTCCTCGGTACATTTTTCTAGAGGTGTACTGTGACGGGCGGTACCCCAGTAGCCCAGTCATTGTATGGAATCCAATATCCACTATGAGCCTGTATGGTTTTGATTATGCCCAACTATGCTAAATCGTGAGATGCAAGCATTTCAGCTAGTTTCTATTTACTTTTTATAGACAATATTATAATATCGGATGATTTTGATATAGAATTTGTTGGTTATCATAAGGTAAAAACCCATCGTGTTTATGTGTGACACGGTCTTACGAGATACCTTTGTTTTCAAAGGATTTTGATAAATGCAATAATCAAATTGAGTGTTTTTTTCTCACGTTAGTTTTCCATACGGACTCGAGTGTTACTTTATTGTAATACTTGGGTCAGACCGTGTATTATAGATTTAGATTACGATGCTATGGAGCTCAAGAGACGAGCTGGATAACAAAGACGTACTACACGTACTTGATTATATTCCGCCGTTGTATTATAGGCTGGATATTCAGCAGTTGTGAGGACATGTGATTAAAACTGTCCAGTATTGGTTTGTTGACTACTGTACTCTGATGATGGGTATGTATTTTAACAATTATAGTTTTTCTTTGTACAGGATCTGGTGATATATATTATACTTTGTTCCACTGCGATTGTGTGATTCTATATTGTTGTTTCTGTTTCTTCTTCTATCTTTCTTTTTCTTTCCCCCTAACAATCGAATTTTCCAGCATTCGATTTCTTGGCATGAGATACAGTGGACGTATTAGTATCGATTTTCAATGGCCGAAAATCCCGTCTGTTACATAGTGATGTTCATACAAAAATATTTCTGATGGGCTTTTTTCGATCTGAACTTGCCAAGACATCAAATACTTCCTCATACAACCGAACCAAAAATAATTAATACAATACAATAACAAAGCTCCTTGGATAAATTCTTAGGCACTATGTTAACTACACCTTCCTTTTTCTGCATTTCTGGATCTGGGCCATCATGCTACTTATTACTGTTAACTTTGACAAGATACATAAGCTGCATGATGTTTAATTTGTTGATAGGTATGATATTGTTCTTATATATTTCCCAGATTACCAAAGAAAACATTACCTGCTTAGTCCGTTTAACCATAACTTTATGTCAAGTAATATGTGGATATAATGTTAAAAGTATTGAATCTAGTGTACCTTTGCTTATATAGTCTTGTTCAAGCTCTTATAGGAGATAAAGTGGTGTACTGTTTGTATTTAATTTACGTTTAGTTCATCTACTGACTAAGTTCAGAGATTACCGAAGCAGTAGCACAGCTACTTCCAAATGATGATGATGATGCATTTGATAACTAAGCGGTTTCAATTCTAGATTTGGAAGTTCAGAGGCAGTATTTTTGGGTCTTAATTTGTTTGTCAAACGTCGAGTCAATTTACATTCGATAGAGATGCGAGCATCAAAATTGGGTATATATTATTACTATAACCGATAGGGTTGCTGAAGCTATGCAAGTATAGTAATTCTAATTTTCGATTTGTTTTGAATTTTGCTAGTTTTGTTTCTTCATGTTTATTTGAAAATATCTATATTTCACAGGGAGTGGGTGGAATATCGATATTAGCTCCAGGTACTTGCTTGCTGTGTATAAAAGTATAAAACAAGCTAGTGGCATATGCATACCCGACGAAGTACAATCAGAATTTACACCCATTAGACATTTTCGCGAATTTCAAGGGCATGGTGTGACTCTTAATATTATGACAATGACAAAGGTAAATTTGAACATAAACTCACTGTCGTATTTTTAACCTTATATTAAAGTAATATAATAATAATAATAAACAGCAATTTTGGTAAAAAATTACCTGAGTTTATAATAACAACAACAACAACAATATACTAAGTTTGATAAAAAATTAACTAAGTTTATAATATAATAATAATAACAACAACAATAAAAATTATAGTCTATAGTTTGATGTAAGTTAAACAACGACAACAATAATAATAAACTAAGTTCGATAAAAAATTAACTAAGTTTATAATAATATATAATAATAATAATAGCATTGCAATAACAATGATAGTCTATAGTTTGATATAAGTCAACTAAGTTTATTATAGTAATGAAAATAATAACAATAATAACAAAAACCAAGTTTATAAAATTTAACTAAGTTAAATATGTTTTATGAAAATTTACTAACTAAGTCTATAATAAAAATAATTTAACTAATTTAACATACTTTTATAAATGATGATGATGAATTAACTGAGTTTATAAAAATTAACAAAGTTCAAATAATAATAATAACCTAAGTTTATGTTAACTAAATTTTATAAATAGTAATACTATAACTAATTTAACAAAGTTTTATAAATAATAATGATGACAATGATTATAAATTAACTAAGTTTATAAAATTAACCAAGTTTATAATAATAATAATAATACAATTAAATTAACCTTGTTTTTTAATAATAATAACAACATTAAATTAACTAAGTTAACCAAGTTAATAAAAATTAACTAAGTTTTGTTAAAATTAAACAAATTTTATAAAATTAGTTAAGTTTAAGCTCATTAAATTTTATAATAATACAACTAATTTAACAAAGTTTTATAAATAATAACAATGATTATGGTGATGATGATGAATTAACTATATTTATAAAAATCAACTAAGTTTATAATAATAATATAATTAAGTTAACCGAGTTTTAGTAATAATAATAATTATAAATTAACTAAGTTAACCAAGTTAATAAAAATAAATAAGTTTTGTTAAAATTAACTAAGTTTAAGTTAACTAAATTTTATAAATAATAATATATAACTAATTTAACAAAGATTTATAAACAATGATGATGATAAATTAACTTAGCTTATAAAATTTAACTAAGTTTATAATAATAATAATAATAATAATAATAATAATAATAATATAATTAAGTTAACTGAGTTTAAATAATAATAATAAAAAAATAATAAAAATAAATTAAGTTAACCAAGTTAATAAAAATTAACTAGGCTTTGTTAAATTAAACAAGTTTTATAAAATTAACTAAGTTTAAGTTAACTAAATTTTATATAATAATAATATAACTAATTTAACAACATTTTATATATAACTATAAGATTGGGCTTTATTTGTTTCATTTCATTTATAACTTCGATTATTTATATGACATTATTCATAATATGATATACTCATACGATGTTGTAGATGTTTGATATTAGATTTGAAGTCCTACGAATTAACATAATTGTCTGACTATATGTTGTGCTTTCACTTATGCAGACATTGAATTTTCGAAGATAGCAAGGTTGGACTTTTATGGTGCTAGCTTTTACTTGTACATGCAACAAAGAATTATGGGTAATTAAGCATTTTGTTAGCACCAATTTGGTGTAACATTTTATTAGTACTAAGTGTGTGAATTTGTATACGAATGGTTATTGTATGTGAGTTTGGTCATTTTATCAAAAAACTATTGTATTAGAATGGTTATGGATATCTTATTCGATTATATGATTAATATGTTTTTTTAATTGTTTGAATATGATGAATATGTGAGTGATTGTTGATTGATATAGTAGAAACAAAATAGACCATCAATAGAAAATAATAGTATGAAAAAAGGGTGCAAAATGATCAACAACTTTTAGTATCGTTTCAAAAACCCTACAGAAATACATATAGTGGCGTTGAGTAAGCAACCGCAAAGTAGGGGTAAAGTTGGAAACTCTAGTGGTAGCACAAAAAACCTTATGATTGCGTTTTTTATATGCTACAAAATGATTTATCGCGTCGTTTGAGAAATGCTGCAATAAAAGATTTATAGTGGTATTGAAATAAATGCAACTAAAAATCATGGATTTCTAGTTGCGGGTTTTATCACGGTGTTTATCAAAACGCTACCATAAGTTTCGGTAGCGTTTTTTGTGCACCACCAAAATTAAAATTTCTTGTAGTGATATTCAACCATACAAGTTGTTCAGGATAAGAAAAAAACCGAAGACACTACTTCCACTATATTCATTTTGGAATCACCCTCCGAATTAATAGCAAGTAGCCTATGCACTTCAGTAGTTCGATTCCATCAGCTCGAACTTCTTCCAAAACGTAGAACATGCATATGGTTTTGGAGTGGTTAAGTTATGGAGTCATCTCATATAAGTACACTCTTCGCGCTTACCGGTTGCCCAAAACCAAATTGTTAATTTCGGTAAACTCATCTCTAGTTTTTCAGAAATAATCAGACAATACATAAGAGCAGAGATCACCTTCTAACCATTTGAGGGGACGGATTTCCTTATCATTTGTTCTAGGAGAACAAAACGAGTTTATACGTACATTATACAACCACCGGTGGTAATTGTACCATATAATCCCCATGTTTCCCTTGGATATTTCAAGAGTTATATCCTTCGGGGTTGAGTAGGGAGAGAATACTTCCCTACCACTAAAATTAGAAGGATTATTTATTTTATGCCAAGTTGTTGATAGTCGGTTATTTTACTATCAATTAAACAAACATTTAAACCGAAGCTACATTTCTCATCGAAACCACTAATCCTCTTAAATTAATTTTTCATTGATTCGAAATCACCCTTTCAAGTATTTATTAAATTTTTATTATACTTATCCCAGTGTATAAATACATTCACAAACCATTTCACTTAAAAACTTGGAAAACTTTACATGTACTTATATAATGGTACAAGTATATTCAAAAATATTTAAGAAAGATTCCTTACTTCAAAATCATATTAAATGGATCAAAACCCAATATCATTTAAACAGAGATAATAATAAACTAAATCACTATTCCTTTTATAAATCTCATTTATTTTATAGATGTCTCCTTTATAACTTTTCAAACTACTTATAAAACTTCTTTTATAAATTTCTAAGTTATTTATAAATCTCCAAAATTATTTATAAAACTCCTTTTATAAATCTTCTAAAAACCAAACTTCTAATCAATTTCCAAAATTTCTTTCCAAATTTATAAATTCCTTTATTAACTAAAACCCTTATATAAGTCTTTCTTTAACAATAATCCCCTTTAATTAATATTTTATTATTTTCGAACACCTTTTATAAAACAATTTATTATTTAAGAACACCTTTAATAAAACAGTCGGTTATCTTTAAACAACATTAGTAAATGAATAACTCTAAACAATCATTAATAAAATAATGAACTTTAAAAAGAATTAAAATAATAGAATAATATACTTAAAAACAAGCTAAAATAATATAATAATAAAAAATACTTTAACAATATTAATTCTTATAATAATAGAACTTTGACTTTCAAAAAAATATACTTTAAACTCAATAAAATAATGACTAATTAAATTTAAAAGATCATTAATATAATCGTAAATTAATTTAAAATAATAATATTATAATAATAAATTTAATTTAAAACTAAACAATATTAAATAAAATAATAATTATTTAACTTTAACATTTAATGATAAACATAAGTAACTTTAAAATTAATTAATTAACTATAGATATAAATAATTGTCTTTAAATAATAAACTTAAAATAATTATTATTTTTAATACATAATTAGCTTAAAATAATAACTACCTTTAAATAATCAATTTTAAATAACAATTAATTTTAAAATAATAATTAACTTTTGAAATAATAATTAACTTTAAATAATAATTATTAGCTTTCAATATATTGATAAATTTTTAAACATTAATAGTTATAAAATAGTTTAACGACTTTTAAACCTTATTAATATAATTAACAATAAATCTCTAATCACCTTTCATAAAATAGTTAGTTAATATATCGAATTTAGAAAGGAGGCTTAGTAACCCTTTGGTTCGTTATCAAGTCACCATTTATTCAATTTAACTTTTCAAATTATAATTTAGTATTTACATAAGTAGTTATATATGTAAATTACATCCATAACTAACAATAAACTATTGATGCAACACTTATCTAATATTAAGCAACTGAAATGTAAATAAGTGTCCATATTAATGTAATAACAGAGCGGAGTTTATTTCTGCTCAATAGATGCCCAAATATAATTTATTTAGTTAATTATAGCAGAACAATGATGTATTTTGCTAAACAGGATCGTGTTAATTTTAATTAGCAAGAATAATGCTTTATTCTACTAAAACAGGTGTCCAAATTACTCTATTCAAATTACTTTAACAGAATGTTGTTTATTTGACAAAATATATAACACTATTAAGTATAATTAATCAAAATACGTAATTATTCGAATTAACGTAATTAAAATCAATCAGTATTAATTTACCATTAAATTATACTACATTAAAACTAACAACAATTTATGACGAGACGTTGTGCTCGTCAATATGAACCCAACGAAAAAAATCCACGGATCAAATGGATTTAATATAGGTGAGATATCACCATTTTAAACTAACATACAATTAAACAAATATATTTATGTTATAAAATGAAGAAATAAGAAGCCATTAGAGAGAGAGAGGCAGAAGATATATTATTCATTCTTAAGAATAGATGTCTATTTACATTACATAGCCTTCTTTATATAAAGGCTTTGGAGCTAAGGATTTAACCTATTCCACGATGTTGGACTAAACAAAACAACATAAAAGCATATTCACTCTATATTTACATATATTGTAACACTCCCCCTTGAATATGCGTCTTCAAAATCTTGAATGCTCAGATAACTTGAAATTTTTTTCCGTTTCGAAACGTGTATGATGATTGCTCCCCCTCATTATTATCTTGCTAGCATTTATCAATTCAGTCGATATAGATATTGTCTATTGTCTCATTAAAAACTTCTATTAGGAAAAACCAATGGGAAAAACCTTGAAAGAGGAAAAGAGTGCAACTTGTGAAATCATAGATATCATACTAAAAATGATATTCCTTCTAAGAGTTTGATACTTCGGGATCAAAATAATGCCTCATTAAAACCTTACTAAGAAAAACCCAATGGAAAAAATCTTAGTGAAGGAAAGAGAGTACAATGACATATTTTATTTTCTTATTTCTTTAAATGAAGCTTGATACTTCTGGATCAAACTAATGCCTCATTAAAACCTTATTAAGTAAAACCCTATGGGAAAAATCTTAGTGAAGGAAAAAGAGTACAATATAGTATGTCATATTTCAATAATTTACTGCATCAGATAGAGTTTGATACTTCTGGATCAATTTAATACGTCATTAAAAACTTTATAAAGGAAAACCCGATGGGAAAAACCTTAGTCAAGGATAAAAATATAATTTAACTTAAATAACATATATCTGATGTTATTTCTTGAAAAGACATTTGATTCTCCTAGATCAAGATAATGCCTCGTTAAAACCTTAGTAAGAAAAACCCAGTGGGAAAAATCTTAAATAAGGAAGAAGAGTACATTATAACTTATTCAAATGTTACTAGGGAGTTGATACTTCTGGATCAAGGTAATGCCTCGTTAAAACCTTACTAATAAAAACCCAGTGGAAAAATCTTAGTTAAGGAAAAAGAGTGCATTATAAAATACTTACGAATGCTCCCCTTGATTTTAAATTTTCCTCTGAATTCATATTCGTCTTTCGATAACTCAAATTGGTTATAGATACTTCTGGATCCATAAATATGTATCTCATAATAATACAATTTATTAATATTTTCCTTCGATACAATCAAATTTCCTAAGATTGTTTCTTCCAAATATGGTTTGCATTTTAAGCATTTCGTATGCTACTTTTATGAAAAACACTTCATGTGCTTTCATTTTTGTACTTCAAATTAGTTTTGTGCATTGTAACTATACATCTTTCATGAATATTAAAAATTTCATTACAACATTACTAGAAAGCAGGAAGTAATCTACTCATCTTGATGTATCAAGATTTCCATTACAACAATACTTAGAAGAAATTTGTAATCTACATTTCATGTCTTTTTCATTCTTTATAACTACAAAAGTTATATATATTCTTCAGAAATTTGTATACTTTAATAAGTATTTGCATATCGCAACTATCACTTCAATGGATATTAAGAGTTTCATCACAACAATACTTAAAAATAGGAAGTAATCTACTCATTATGAATTATATCAAGATTTTCATTACAACAATACTTAAAAGAAGTTGTAATCTACAGTCTTGTTCTTTATCTTCTTTATAACCACCAAAGTTATTTATATTCTTCAGGAATTTGTGTACTTTCATTGTTTATAATGTTTTAACAATATTTATACCTTCAGGGTATTTTAAGTGTTCAAACACTTTCACTGCTTCAATGAATTCAATTATTTATAAAAACATATGCCTAGAGCATTTAACACGATGTAGCACTACATGTGCTTCAGTAATTTCAGTGTGTTTTTCTATTATATATATATTTGCGAACTACAGGTTCACATTTCTTATTTATGAGAATTTCATGATGGCCAATCATGTTTTTCTCTAATCCAGGATCTTTAATCCATTTATATACATAAGCGCTTTATTATTTATAAATTTATCATCGATGATTATTTCTTGTCAGTTCTAGACATGATTTATTGAGATCTCTTTAATTATCATGTTTTAGGTACCTAATCCGCTTTTAGGGTTATTTGACAATCATGTCATGGATCTCTTTCAGAGCACCCTTAAGTGTTTCTTCAAGAACACTCACCTCCTTTATTTTGCATCTTTATTACTTACTCCAAAAGTAATTTGAACTGACTTTTGAACCATATTTCAGATGTGGTTTTCACATTTTGATCCTTCAGGGATTCAAATTTATATTGGAGAAAGTCTACTAAGGATAATACTGATAATATTTTGCATCATTGTATATTTTAATAAATATTTAACACTGTTGATCAAAATGAACTTGTATCCCTTTATCCTCCCCCTCAATGTTGACAAACATTGTCACATTAAATAACAATCATCTTTGGACTCTAATTCTGATCCATTATGATATTGCTACTAGCAAATACATCATAAACATTAATAATAGGAGGATAATTCTTTTATTAGTTGATAAGATGCATTCAATTGATATAGCTTATTAGAGTTTGTTCTCGTTCATTGATCTAAACAATTGGAGGAATTTACTTATTATGTAGATCATTTGAATACATACATGACTTCAGGTCATTCAACATTTATGTTGATTGAATTTTAAATCACTAAATAATATCTGTGCATAATCTATAAGATGAGCTTATAACAAACTTTAGGTTGTTAGCTAAATATTTACATATATGGATGTATACGTGCGTCCACGTATCACACATATATTATAAAATTTTCATATTCTTTCTCATTTGAATTAGTGATTTTTAGAACAAACTATTACAAGGATTCAAACTATTAATTTCTATTTATAAATCAATGTCAATGCAAACCTGTCAAAACCGCATGATAATGTTCAAAACATTTGGTTTGGAACCATATCGAACTTCTGGTTCGAACAATATATACACACAATTTCAAGTTGTTAAGTTTTGTTCCTCAGTTGTATCTCAAGTATCAAATTTCTATGCATTTATTCGGTTTAATAAAATTACCAAATACATAAACAAATCTCTTCTAGAGATATGTTATCATTTTCAAATTTATAAATCTCTTCTAGAGATATTTTAGTATCATCACTTCTGGAGTGAACTTATCTCTTCTATATATATATATGCATTATTGGAATGCCATATCAATATACAATATTTCTTTTATATAAATTACATAATTACTATTTTTACAGTGGCATAAAATATCTCTGCTGGAGATTTTTGTTGTAACTGTCTTCGAAATGGCATATCAAACTTTTAAATACAGTGACAAAATTAGATTCACCAAGTGAAAGTAAGATGCAAGAGATAAAATTACTACTTCTGGAGTGTAACATTCGTATACAATATCATTTTTTTTTGGATAAATTATTGTTATTACTCAAAAAAAAATTTATATCATTATTCCTTCAGGGAATATAGCATTTCATTTTAAGGAATTGCAATGTAACAAAAATAAAATTCCTATAACATCTCTTTTGGGATGTTAGATTTTGTAATATGAATATAAATAAATCTCTAAAACATCTTTTCAAGAGATTAATATACACACACATCCAATGATGTTTGAAATATCGTATAACATAACATCTGCAGGATATTTTGTTAATATAGTGTAAATGTTAAGATATAAGGTAAGGTATAACTCATTTGGAGATTTTTGTATTCTTTTGAATGCAGCATCATTTTCTCATATGATTATTTATTAATTTTCTTCAACTTCTTCAGGAAGTACAACCTTATCATTTTACATAATATCAATAGAGCTTCGGGCTTCTAATTCATGAGCTTCAAGTTCACTAATTTGTTATGAACTTCAGGTTCTCAAATTTTATGTAAACTTCCCCCCCTTTTTTGTACCATATTGTTACAAAATAAAAGTCTATTCTTATTTCAAGACTTGTACATTTTGACAAATTAAAAAAAATACTGACAAGAATTCGAGCTTGTAAAGTTTATCAGAATTTTTTTTTGCATAATTCAAGAATTCAGGTCTTGGACTATGAGTATACAACTTCTGGTTGAAAAAAAAATCTTTGCACAACTTCAGGTTGTTGTTCAAACTTATTTCTTTCATTATATCGAACATTGTTTGCCAAAATGAATACACCATATAATAAACCATATGTCTATTCTTATTCCAAACATAAAAATACAACATCATTTAATTTACTGTAATCAATGCATTTAATGCATTTATGATAATAAATAATTTAATTTATTACCATAACACTTGCAATTAATTCATTTATGATAAAAATAACTACAATTAACCTTTACGTGGTCTAGGATATAACTACTGTCACAGCAAAATAATTTCATTATAAATATATATGAACCAATTGAACAAAAAGTACTTAAAGTAACACAATTTCATCTCAAATCTAGGTTCAATATTACTCAATAATAAAATTAAAATGAATATCTTAAAGTAAAATTTTATTTCCCAATAATCTGAATTTCTAAATAAACAGAATTATCATCTCAAATCTATCCATATCATTCATAGTCATAAATAACTATACATCTCGGATCCAAATTATTATTATTTTCATAAGAAAACTAACTTCATAATTCTTTACCAAATATATCAAAACAAACATGTAAATCTTCAAATCAACACAAGATATTTCAGAAATTTAGGGGTTTAAGATTATTTCAGATCTATTATATTTGATCTATTATATTTTACCTTTTGAAAGGCGATTTGATGCATGGAAGAAGGGAAAAAAATTAAGAAATAAACTTTCTATTAGAATACCTTATTTTTAATTAAAAAGAAAGAGGGTGGGAGAGTAGATATGTTTCTACGTATTTATTTGGTTTAGTAAAAGCACCAAATATATCAACAAATCTCTCCTGGAGGCTTTTTTTTAATATATTATTATCACTACTTCTGGAGTGAACAAGTTTCTATACATTTATTTGGTTTAGTAGTTAATGCCATTGGCAAATATTTTAGAACTTCAGGTTCCAATTTTACTTTAAATAAAGTCTTTGTTTAGCTTTTAGATCCTAAATGGTACAACCTTATTTTTATTATCAAACTTCAGGTTCGATTGCAATTGGAATTTACCATTTTCTGAATTAGCTTTTCTAATAATTTAAAGCTTCACATCTCAAATTTATATATTTGAGTTTTGATATATAATCCTTTTTTTTGAAATGAAAACTTATATGTATAATTTTTATTTGAGAACTTCAGGTCTCCAATATTAAATAAACACAATGAAACAAGAGGACTATTCATAATTTTATTCGAACATGAGAATCATAATACTATTTCTCTTCGAGGAAATAGTTTTTACCATATTTGTAATGTTATTCCAACATATTGTTTTTAGTTATGTCTTCTGGACATATTAATATCTTCTTCTGGAATTGCTTGTTTTTTTTTCAAGGCTTTATTTTAGCATATGAAAACTTTAATCTTTCACCTTCGCACATATGAACTTCAGGTTCCTATTCTTTTATATAAACTTAATACGATCTTCTAGATACGTATTATCCTTATATTTGTTTCTCTAAGAAACAATGAAATATTTTTTTTGAAAATATAAATCATGTGCCAAAATCATTTCTATAGTTCTCATTCAAACTAAAATCCAAACAAAAAAATTTCAAAATGAAAACCTTTTTTTAACCAAATAATGGAATGAGATCTAAAATGATAAGATTAATAGAGAAAGATCTATGAGATTATATATATATTATATATATAATGAAATCTAAAAAATTAGATCTACAATAAAACGAGATCTAAAATACATAGATAAAAATAAAATAAAATATGCAAGTAGATTCAGATCTTAATAATTAGATCAATAATCAAATGAGGTCTAAAATAAATAAAATAAATAGAACGAGATAAGAAAGATTTGAATAATCAGATCAGAAATGGCTTACCGCTTTGAAGATTTATAATCAGATCTGAAAATTTTCTTTTGTTTAGAGATCGTGTTAATAACGTGTTATAAAATGAAGAAATAAGAAGCCATTAGAGAGAGAGGCAGAAGATATATTATTCATTCCTAAGAATAGATGTCTATTTATATTACATAGCCTTCTTTATATAAAGGCTTTGGAGCTAAGGATTTAACATATTCCACGATGTGGGACTAAACAAAACAACATAAAAGCATATTCACTCTATAATTTACATATATTGTAACAATTTATACATATAACCAAATTCAATTTAATTCCTCACCCAAACATAGGTCGGCCTGGCCCATCCAAAATACCCAAACTCAAGAAACGTGGCGGCAAATCCACTCCCTCCATATGTCAAGCGCAAGAGATTATAGTTTTGGGGATCTAGGTGCAAACTTCCTTTATTTGAATAGTGCTCCCTCCTCTTCAATTATTCCACCTGCTCAAAATGAACCCGCTTTTACCTTGCCTTGACACTTCATGCCTACACACTCATGGCTGCTCCTCCGTGTTAGCTCATGCATGACAATGAGTAGCAGATACCTTTACTTCATGACACCCGTAATAACAACAGCCATACACCTTGACCAAGACCTGCCTTCTACAACAGCAACACCCCATGCACCCGACTTCCTTTCATGCACACACACTTACCCTTTTCTCTTCTCCTTCATGTACATGGCTAAATCTTAGTGCAGAGAGAGTTATTTGATTTATGAAATGGTGGTTGAAATGTTGCTTTATATGTTGAATTAGCAGAGAAGAAGGAAACTGTGTCCATCTAAAAAAAAGGATCCCCTATCCCATGCATGCTGTCACATATATACAGCCAATAATACTTCATGGCGATGGAATCATGGTACAAACATTTAAATGCTAAGCTTCCCAAAGTGTCGAGTAAAGCAAAAAAAGAATATGCTAAAAAATATTGCGATGATGTGTTTAGGTTTTATTTTAAAAGTTACGGCACTACGCAATATCCTATTCGCGTACGAGTCACGAATGACATAAATAAAAATATGATCTTGCACAACAATGTGACACGATTCCAAAACAAAAATAAAATAGATAGGTTATCTTATCAGTGAAGTGTCAAAATGCCCATATTTGCCGTAAAATATGTCAAACGACAATTTACTTATTTTTCAAATTAAAAATTATGGAAAAATCCTACAAATTAATTAAAAATACATCCCCAAAAATTGGGCAATTATTTGGAACATGGATTTTATTGTATTTAAAATTCAAATCTGAATATTAATATAAATTAAATATTCAAATTTGAAGACTCAAAATACGGGTCGTTACATCACCAAAGATTATGGAGTTGTCATTTCTCTGTATGTAGATGATCTATTGATATTTAGCACAAAAATCAATGGCCTAAACGATACCAAAAATATTAATCTTTGTGATTCAAAACGAAAGATTTAAATGAATCCGACATTATACAGGGGATAAAGTTAACAAACCAGTGGAAATTATGCATTAAGTCAATCACATTATAATGAAAAAATGCTTTAGAAATTTGGGCACCTAAAAATTAAGGATGCAAATACCCAATAGATTTGAGTATCAATCTAAGTAAAAATGAGGGAAGAGGCATCGCTTAGCTTGAGTACGCTAGTGCCATTGGAAGTATAATGTATGCTACAAGACCTGATATAAAATATGCGGTATGCAAACTTGCACGATATACCATCACCCCTGGAATATAGCATTGGAAATCAATTAAAAGACTCCTTGTCTATCTCAAAAAGACCAAAACTCTAGGACTCTTTTATAATGAATTTCCAGACGTATAAGAGGGTTATACTGATGCAACGTGGATAACTGGTGTTGGCGATAATAAATCAACTTCGAGTTGGATTTTCACACTAGGAGGAGCTATTGTTTCATGGGTATCAAAGAAACAAACATGTAATACACACTTTACTATGCAATCTTAATTCGTGACGCTTGCGACCTCTGTAAAAGCGGCTGACTGGTTATGGAATATGTTATTGGATATTAAGTTATGGCTGTAAACGATGCCAATTGTAACAACGAGTAATTTAATCACTTTTAAATTTTAATATTTAATATTTTTTAAATAATTAACCAATAAACATTATAACACAAGTAAAACTCTTTTAAATAATAAATAGTGATAAGGAAATGATTTTCAAAATTTGTTTGGAAAATAATTAATTTAAAGAAAAACATAAAATGTGACCGAAAATCTTTTTCCAAATTTCCAAATTTTCGATGTCTAAAAGTTGTCAGAAACTTTATGTACATTATAGTTAACATTTACACTTACATTTATTAAATAACTTAAGTATGGTTAGTAAAAATAAATGGTAGATATTTATTTACTTAAGCGAAAAAGAAGGAGACGTGACATTTTATTAAAAACATACATAAAAAATAAAACTTATGACACATAAGTACAAGAGCTATTAAATGCATGCTGGCTAAACAAAAGAAAGAAGGGGACAAATGTGATAACGTGGAGGAAAATGGATGAAGGGTTGGTACTTTAAGCGTAATTTAGTAATTTGTTTATTTCACTTTATGTAAAGACAATTTCCTAATTCTTTTTCATTTCAATTTTATTTTTCAAACCTTCATTCAAGTTTTCTTTAAACTTTCATGGCTTCCAAAGTTGGTTTCAAATTTGAAAATTCAATCATTTCATTTCTTCCTTAAGTAAAATCAACAAAACAATCATTTCTCTACACCGCATCAGTAACCAGAACAAGACCCATACTCCCCAAAAGCATAGTTGAGCCCATGACCACCCAAACTCGATGGCTTAGGCCTTATAAGGCTCCAAAATCCAATCTTGTATAAGTTAAAGCTAAGATGTAGTGTTGATTGAAAGTTCAGTGGAAGTTCGTGTTGTTTATGTAAGCAAAATCTCATTTTTTAATATAAAGTTATTAGCTTTATTTTGCCCGTAATATTGTTTGCTAGTTGCTTGCTTCTATATAGTGTAAAGTGATGATATTTGGTGTAATTTCCTATTTAAAAAACTTGACATCTTGGTAATTAGTTAGCAACTAGAAGTTAATCGGAAAAATATTGAGTATATAATGTTAGAAAACTCTCTACATGACATATAGTTGTTACATACCTTTATATATGGTTCACCCTTATGTTATGTATGTTTGGTTAAATAAGTGACATATGAAAGTGCTTATGAAAGTGTCCGTATAGCAACTATCACTTATCGGCACTTTGAAAATGTTATTCCCTTTGAAATCTTTTGTTTAATCTTGTGCATGGGTTTTATAAAGATAATTAATTATTAACATAAAGATATGATTAAGGTTAATTAACTATTTTAATAATCATATTTTAGAAAGCAATTAATTATTATAAATAATGATGACTAAGATTAATTAGTAAATGATTATTAATATTAATTGATTAATTAGATAATGATGTGATTAAGATTGATTAATCATTTTAGTAATGATGTATCAAATTTAATTACTCATTTTAACTACTGATCTTTAGAGCTAATTAATTTTGATATATTAAAGTTAATTAATCATTTTGTTAATGATGTTTTTAGACTAATTAACCACTTTAATAATAATGTTTAAAAATTAATTAATTACTTAAATAATAATGTTTTTAAAGTCAATCAATTATTTTAACAATAATGATTTAAAATCAATTGATTATTTTAATGGTGGTTTTTTAAAATTAATTAATCATTTTAATTAATGATATTAGATTTTAGTTAATCATTTAGTTTAATGATATTTGAAGTAATCAATTAGGATTAAATTTAATTAATTACTTTAAATGTAGATGCTTGAAGTAACTAATCATCGATTAATCTAATTATTTTAGTTATTTTAAATGTGAAACTCGATACAAGTTTGGTTTTAAAAAGTAAAAGTATCGATTCGGCTATGAAAAAAAGTTTTCATAAATGGTATCGCTTATATGGAAAGAATTAGTCATGCTCCTGACAATATACGTCGAGGTACGGAAACTTGCCACTATCTCAAAAGTTAAAAATGCCATCAAAACAATCTCTTCTACTTCTGCTTGCATGATTTCATTTTTAACCAAGAAATAGTACAGGCTTAAAATCGACAAGTAGTTGTAGGAATATGAGATTTGTCTGTCCATATATGATCATTTTTAATTACTCTCGATAGTTGATTTATTAACTATCGGTTCATATTTCTTCATTTTGTATCGTCAATCTAAGACGATTTGTTGCTCTTTGAGCTTTATTATTCTTTGTCGAAAATGACTAAAACCGAAAAGCGAGTGGGGGCCAAGTTATATGGGGTTGCTCCCATTAGGGTATATTCACATCTACTCTAGGTTGGTTTGGGTTATACATGCACTAAGATGTGAAATACTTGGATTCTCAGTAAAAATTGGTAGGGTATGGCTTGGAGTTCCCAAGAGGTGTCATAAGAGAGAATGCCTCTCTCAAGTATGTTGACTATAGGTATACTTTCGGTAAGTAGGGCACACCCTCTTAGTCATTTTTTGGAAAAATTCCTTTTCCTTTCCTTTGATTTCAAAATTTTAAAACTTACCTCTTTTTTTATTGCATCAAGAAGTGTTGTAAACACTTCGGGATGTTCAATTATCTATATCCATCGTAGTGATTGGATGCTATTATTGTGAGGGGAAACCTGTTCCGCGGTTGGTAGGGTGGTCTCACATACTTTATTTATTTTCACCCTTTTTGTTTGGAGATTTTCTTATACCAAACTTATTGTTCGAAACTTATTGTCTGATTCGAATTGTTTTTTGTAAACTCTTGGGTACTCAATTATATTTGAGTAGTCCGAGATTAGCAAGTTTTCTTTGGGCTCTTTGAAGATGATGGACATGCAGGAGGCTCCATTATCTATCTTGTGATCTATTTCCACTGTATGTTATGATAATTATGTATGTATTTTTTATTAGTATGTGTAAAGGCAGAATGTACAACTGCCTTATCTAATGATTGTCGTACTTTTGTGTAACTCTAATAACTCCATGTTTGGGAGTAACCTGATGTACTTTATTACTTTTATATTGTATGTAACCGTTCCATTGTGAGGTTTTGCATTCTATTTTTTTATGATCTTTGTTTTACCCTATGACAAATCACCATTCGGATGCTTGGGCAATAGCACATGAACACTGAGATTGCATTAGCATCATTCTCAAGGGTCAGAAAGGTGGGTCATCACAGTTGGTATCGGTGCTTTGATTGAGCAAAAACCTTAGCCTGATTGGGGTACAACTCATTAGAGATGGTGTAAGTGATGCCCTAAAATGACTTAATCTTGAGACATCGTACTTTTAATTTTTATAATAATAATAATAATATCTTTCTTCTAAAATCTCATATATATACATTTGTGTTGTTTTCCTTAAAACTATTTTAGTCTTATTCTTGTGGTCTAGAGATACCGTTACCTATCTAGGTAAAGATGAATATAAGAATAGGAGGAAGGGGCGGATCTAGAATTAGTACATCTAAAATGGTTGAGCAGCTAGAAATATGCCAGTTGTACGTCCCGTAGAGGAAGTGGTAGCGCCAGTTCAACCTCCTATGAATTTCCCTACTTTTGCAAGAATTACACCACTCTGCGTGAAAAATCATTCTTTGATACCGAGGATATTCTTGGAGTGCAGACTTGGCTTAGGTCCTGTAAAAGGATATTTGAAGATCTTGGATTGGAAGATGTAGAAAAACGTTTGTTAGCATCACGAAAAATTCAAAAGTTGGTGATGGACTAGTAGGATTCCGTAACGGCTATTACTCCAAAGGAGTTGTCTTGGGCACAGTTTAAGGAAGTCTTTTGAAGTGCAGTTTATCCCAAAAGCTAGAAGGCCGTAAATTTTTAGGAGTATTCTAGATTTGAAGCAAGGGGATTTGACGGTAGTCTAGTACGAGCATAAGTTTAATGCATTATATATCCATTTTTGGACTTGGATTAATAGATACCCTACTTAAAAATAAAATGTTTATGAAAGGGATGCAACCAGAGTTCCATCAGGAAATGACTAATCATGTCAATGATACATTCACTAACCTTATCAGTATGGTTATGGGGCTTGACGCTCTCGATATTGAGGAAGCAGTCCAAAAAGGAGTATTGCCAGCAATTAATGTTAAGCCGTTATCAGTGATACCGGTTGGAGTAAAGTCGAATTTCAAGTGCAAAGGAAAGAAGCAGTGATCAGGAAAGAAATCCGGAGGTGGTGCTATAGCACAGAATAAGCCATGAGACTTGTCCAAAATTCTTTACTTCAAATGCAACAATATGGGTCACTTTGCTAATCATTGCACTAACCCTCATAGCGATCCAATCTGCTACAATTGTGACAAGTAAAGACATATGAAGAATGAGTGCCCATTTCCAAAGAAGGAGTCACAAGGATATATTTTGCTATTGAGGAAATACCATCTGCTTCTTCAGGATAGAAGAGGAAGCAGGTGTTGCAAGGTACACTATTCATCCATGATCTTCCTATTAGGATATTATTCGATATGGGCCCATAGTTTTATTTTAGATGATCTTGTTAATAAGCTTAATCTTATAACTATCCTTTTTAATAATTCCCTTTGTGTGTCAAACCCAATTGAAGGACCAAATAATCTTGACACTCTATGTTTACATGTGCCGTTTTCTTTTCAAAACTATTCCTTTTCCTTTGATCTATTTGATTTTAGGTTCATAGGTTTTGGAGTATTGTTAGAGATGGATTGGTTATCTAAGTTTACAGCAATCTTGGATTATGATCAAAGGATTGTAACAGTTAGAGATACAGGAGATGTTGGTGTAGATATGTTTTACGAAGAGCCAAACAAGTTGAAGAGTAGTTTTCTATATTCATTCGAAGTAACTGAGGAGGATCTTAGGGACATACCACCGTGAAGAAGTGCAAATTTTACCTCCGCACCATGAAGTAGAGTTCTGTATCGATTTAATTTCAAGAACCAAAACTATTGTACAACCTCCACAAAGGTTGGCTTCAAAAGAAATGAGAAAGTTAGAAAGCCAAACCCTCGACTTGTTGCAGAAGGGATTGATAAAACATAGTACTTCTAGTTGGGGATTGCCAATCATCTTTGTTACCAAGGTATATGACTCTTTAAGATTATGGGTAGACTTCCAAGAGTTGGATAAAAGGAATATTAAGAATAAATACCCTTTACCAAGGATCGGCGACATGTTTGATCAGTTCCATGGTGCTTGGATATTTTCCTAATTGAATCTTGCCACTGGTTTTCACCGATTAAGGGTAGTAGAGGAGAGTGTGCCTTTAAGAACTTTAAGGACCAAGATACTTTCTATGAGTGGTTAGTTATGCCATTTTGGATAACTAACGCACCCTCTTTACTTGGGGACTTAATGAATCGAGTGTTCCGAGATGCTCTTAATAAATTTGTCCTTGTCTTATTGATGACATTCTTGTCTATTGGAAAATGTAGGAGGAACATAAGTACCATCTCTATGTTGTACTCAATATCTTGAGGAGTCATGTGTTGAAGGCTAAGTTTGCTAAGTGCCATTTTTGGAAATCCGTAGTAAAGTTTTGGGGCTTGTAGTTTCAAGAGAATGCATATCGATTGATCTAGCTAATTTTTTTGCACTTCAAGACCGAAAGAAACCTGAGAACGCGATAGAAGTTGGAAGTTTTTTGGAATTGACTGGTTTTACCGTAGGTTCATTAAGGATTTTTCGAAGATTACTTCTCATCTGACGAATATGTAAATTAAAAACAAATTCAAATAAATATAGATGAAAGAAAAGAATATATTACAAATAGAAATAAATATAGCTCATGATAAATGATGTTGTTTAAAAATTTGGATTTTTCTTATGTGTATACTTAAATGTTCAAAAAGGAAAATATAGCATTTATAAACAAATATAAATATTGTATATTGAAAATAATATATATTGGAAAGTGGGAAAGAAGTAAATATATAAAAAAATATAATATGATGGAAATAAGAGAAAATTTAAATAAAATCATTTAAATCTTTTTAAAAGGAATCTTTTACAAAATAGTGTTTTAACAAAAATGTTATTTCATACATTTTAAAATAAAATAGCAAGCTCTTATTTCTTTGAATTTTTCATTCTAAAAATAATAATATATTTTGAACATGAAGTTTTGAAGCTGTTATAATTAATACTACCTTCTTCTCAAATTATAATGAAAGCTTGAATCGATGGAAAATTTACTAAGTAAAATAGAAGAGAAAATAACCAAAAGAAATCAAGTAAAAGTAAAAAGTGAAAAAAAGTCAAATTAAACACACACACACACACACACATATATGTATATATATATATAAACACATCTGATCATAAAGTAAAATTTCAAGTTAGAAAAGTAAAAAAAAATATCAAGTACATAAAGTACAAACATATAAAATTGCCTGGTCAAATATAGAAAGGTTAAAACATTCATCCTTATTTCATTTCAACCTCAAACCAAATATCAACTCAAAGTCACAAAAATTCCTTTTCAAATCACGGTACAGATCAAAACTTTTCTTCAGCCTAAACCTTGTATGCATACATCATTTCACTTCTACAAATATGTAAATAGAAGTATGTATGTGTGTAGCTTCAGTTTGAAAACACTATAAAGAAAAGAAAAAAAGAAGCACTCTTTTCAAATTCAAAGGCAAAGAAACATTTTTAAGTAATCAAATCATAGGCTAAGATTCAAGTAGAAGATTTCAAAAGATTTCAAACAACGATTAAGTTGAGAATTTACATAGAAATGCTTGGAAGTTTTTTAGTATTGCTCTGATATATTTAATAGTGAAAATTTACATACATGCTTAATCTTTAAAAATCCTTATCCCCAAATCTAGTTCGAATTTGCTAATGATGTAAACTGGTGAATCGTTTGTTTTTGAGACAAGACTACATTAAAAATAGTTTGAAGCTACATCATGCTATATGTTGTGAGAAGCTTTGAATTTACAGTAAGCAACCATGGTTTTGGCAAATTCCAACATTTCTAAATAATTGATTCATGTATATAATCATGATTATTAGGTGAAAATATGATATTTAGTAAAGAAATAATGATTTTTAGTGGCACTGGTTTTGAGAAATTGAGAGTTTATCAATTTTCACTAAAAATATAGTTTCGGGCTATTGCGTTGTCGAGGGGGTGTGCGGCTTGGTCGAGGAGGAGCATGATGACGAGGGGAAGGGGTTCACCATGGATGATTTTTGAATTTGCCTTTGATTTGAGTGGGTGTGAAAATTTTTAGGGTTTTAAGGAATGTTTTGGTAAGGGTGTGAACGCGGTTGAACTGCGGCAAGGAGGGGCACCGAGTGGTGCTGCACTTGACTGGGAGATAGCGTGTGACGTGGGGGTCATATAAGTGGTGGAGGCGTGTGTTTCGATAGAGGGAAATGGCATAAAGAGACTTTTTTGGTCGATGGTGGGAAATTGGGCTCGACGTTGGTTCGATTTTGGTCAAAGGGGATCGGAGGTTGGAGTGACAAGTGTAGTTGGATGAACGTGTGAGTTGTGGCATGTTGGTGGTCCCAGGTTTGTCGATCAATGATGGGAGTGCTCGTGCACGTGCACGACGTGCACGAATTTATGGGTTCTAGGAAGCTTCAAGGCTTGTGCGATTTGGAAGGGAAAGGGGTACTGTGCTAGGTGGGTGTGGTCGAGTGTGAGTTGGGTGGATGATTGGAAAAGGTAGCAAGTTGTTCAATGGACTTAGGTGTGTTTTGGGATTTTTGATTTCGGTTGGTATTGGGCACAGGTAATTGGAGAAGGAGAAGTAAAGAATAAAGGGAGCAGAAGAGATCAAGCGTGTTTCTTTTCTTGGTATGTGGATTTGAGCTTCACCCAAACAAAATAATGAAGAGGGTTTTAAAAAATTAAAAATGTTTTAATTATATATACATATATAGGAAATTTCAAAATGATATAACTAATGCATACGAAACCTGATTTACGTGAAATTTTTTATGATGGGTTCATATCGACGGACACTACGTCGTCGTATAATTTGTTATCAAGTTTTAAAAAGTGAAAATTATGGTATATTAGAACGGGTAGAAATTTAATTACCCTGTTTAAACAAATATCGTCGTTTAAATTTATATGACCTGTCTATTGAAGTTATTTGCTCAAATAAAATAACAATGAGTAAATTTTAGTTGTTTACGATGTTTTGACACCTGTTAGTGGAATAAAACACTGTTCCGCTAATTATAAGAAATTGGACTCCTATTGGTAGAATAAATCACCGTTCTGTCATTATCACTGTATATGTGTGGACATTTACTAGCGGAAATAAATCCCAGTTCTGCTATCATATTTTTACGGACATTTATTTATCATGCTGATAATTATCTTGGGCAGTACGATGTTGAATTGATTGTTAAAATATGGATTGATGTATCTGAACTGTTATTCTAAATTGTGATAAATGGCTTTTTAGTTATCTAATTATTTTAAGTGTTTAAAAGTATATTTTAATTTTATCTTATAATGATTTGTTTTAAAGTTAATTTTTATTCAAGATTTAATCAGTATTATTATTTCAAAGGATAATTTATTCCATATTAATATTTTTTTATATAGTAAACTTTTAGTAAAGAATATTTCGTAAATAAACTTGAAATTATTATAGAAACTTTATAAGTATTATTTTGAGATAATTATTGAAAAAAAGATTTTGGGAAGTAATGGTAGAAATTCAATGGTGGAATCGGGAGGCAGAGATTGCCTAAGTTAAGTTTAATTTTTCTAGAATAGAAACGCAACCATCAAGCTGCGATCCATGGTCAATACCAAATAACATTTTCCAAATATACTTATATGTATATATTTCATAAAAGTCCCCAAGTATTTTTGAAAAGAATGATTTGTGGATATACTTATTTCAGTGAAATAAGGATACTCTTTTTGATAAAGCGATTTAATTTGTTTAAATTTAAATTAAATAAGGCTTAACGATTTCAGTGGGAAATGAAATCTTTGGTTGAATGCTTGTTTATTTGATAATTAAATAAAAAATATCAAATCTGGACCAAAACTTAACTTTGGAAATATCTAAAAGAAACACAGGGATTATATGGTACAGTTACCGTTCGAGGTGCTATACTATACGTATAAACTCATTTCGTTCTTCTAAAATGATTATAAGGAAATCCGTCCACTAACGGTTAGAAAATGATCTTCAATCTTATTTTCGTCTATTTATTTCCTAGAGAACCGGGGTTGAGTTTACCGAAAATATCAAAAAGTTGTTTCGAAGAGACCGATGTCGGATGAGTTATCCGAAAACTACTTCGATCCAACGAATGTGTTTCGAAGTGAAGACAAGAGCATGGAATCAAAGATAGAGCATTGAAGTGCAAGGGCTAGTCGCTACTAATTCTGAGGATGATTCCAAAATGGATGTAGTAGGAATAGTACCTTCGGTTTTTTCAGACCCAGAATGAACTTGTATGGATGAATGCTATCAGCACATTGTCATTGGAGGACAATGAGCATTCTAAGTGTAAATTCCTTAAAAGGTAATTGTAGCCTCAAGCCTCATCAACCGGAATGACTAAAAATCAAGGGAGATGCGGCAAGGCTAAGTGGGTCGCACCCAACTAGGGTATGTTTATCACCTTTCTAGATACCATCAGATATTATAAATATGGTGCATCGAAAGGAGGTCGATAAGGGTGGGAACACCCGGGGTGATAGCATATTCGGTACTATCCAGGTTAGGGGTAGGCCGATCTTGTGCTGTATGGAATCCCGGCGAGGTTGTAGATACATTTTTCTAGATATGTACTGTGATAGGTGGTACCCCAGTGCCTAGTCATTGTATGGAAATCCATTCTCCAATACGTGCCTTTACGGTTTTGTTATAGAGCCAAGTATGTTGGAATTTAATTAATGTAACAACTCGGCTATTTGAATAAGTACTTGTACTTAGACACCATTATAATATCACTGGATTTTCTACTAAAGTATTTTGGTTATCGTAAGGTAAAAACCCATCGTGTTTATATGTGACGTGGTATTATGATATACCTTTGTTTTTCAAAGGATTTTGATAGCAGTAATATTCAAATGGAGTGTGTTTTCTCACGCTGGTTTTTCAGACAGACTCGGGTGTTATTTTATTATAATACTCGGGTCAGACCGAGTATTACAGATTCAGGTTAGGATGCTATGGAGCTCAAGAGATGTGCTGGATGACAGAGACGTATCCCATGCACTTGGTTATATTCTGCTCTGTGTGTGTTAGACTATATAGTCTACACTGGTGAGGACGAGTTATTATTACCGTCCAGTATTGAGTTGTTGATTTGTTGTACTCTGGTGATATAATGTATAAATGACAGTTATAGTTCTTTTTGTATAAAGACATGTTATTATCTATTATATATTGTTCCGCTGTGTTTGTGAGATTCTATGTTGTTGTTTTATTTTCTTCCACCTCTTCCTTTTCTTTTCCCCTAACTGTCGGGTTTTCCGAAATTCGATTTCTCGACATGTAATACAGTGGACATATTAGTGTTGATTTTCAAGGGTCGAAAATCTCGGTCGTTGCACGTCATTAATTGATTATTCTCGATAGTTGATTTATTAACTATCAATTCAGCTTTATTCAGTTTATACCATCAACTTAAGATGATTTGTTGATCATTTGAGCTTTGTTATCCTTTGTCGGTAGTGAATAAAACAAAAAAGGAGTGGGGCCAAGTTATGTGGGATTGCTCCAATTAAGGTATATTTACATCAACTATAGGTTGGTTTTGGTTATACGTGCACTAAGATGTCAAATATTCGATTCCTCGGTAAGGTTGGCGCGGTCCCGCTTGGAGTTCCTAAAAGGTGTCACATGAGAGAATCACCCTCTCAAGCATATTGACCAGAGCTATACTTTCGGTAACGGGTTGCACCATCCTAGTCATTTATTGGAAAATTTCCCATTCTATTTATTTAATTCCAAAATTTTAAAACTTACCACTTTTTTAATTGCATCGGGAAGTGTTGTGATCATTTCACGATGTTTAATTATTTGTATCCATCATAATGATTGTGTTACTATTATGAAGGGAAACCCGTTCCAAAGTCGGCGGCATGGTATCACATACTTTGTTTATTTTCACCCTTTTTGTTTAAATGTTTGTTCATACCAGTCTTATTGTCTAACCCGAGTAGTTTGCTTCTATAAACTCTCGGTACTCAATTATATTTGAGTAGTCCAAGAGTAGTAGGTTTTCTGTAACACCCTTAGTTTTATTAACATTATTCAAGAGATTTAATTAGAATAAATTAAATAGAATAATGTAGAAAAGGGGATTGAGGTTGATTAACAAATTTTATGGCCGTGCTTATTTAAAATCTAATGAACTTGTATAAATGGGTAAGTAATCAAACACAATGGCATTAGGGTAAATAGCTACCCATATTTCTCACCCTTATACTATCTTTCTTATTCATACACATTCATTTTACTTAAAACAAAATTTATAGCCGTGAGAAGCATGCAAGGCCGACCAGTAGGAAGAAGAGAAGAGAAAAATCAAAGTAAAAGCTTAGGATCAAGCTAGAAGAAATCATCGAACTTCAATATCCATATATAATCTAAGATGAATAATAATCTCTACATCTCTACTTTAGTTCTATGATCTTTGTATTAGTGTAAATCTGTTTTTATGATATACTGAATGAGGATATGCTTGAATATTAATTTATATGGATTAAACAGGTATGTTAAAAAGGAGATATACATGGTTTTAGGGTAAAATCAAGATGAAATGATTTTTAATACTACGGGAAAATTATATGTTGTGGAAAACATGATTTTGGAGATGGATTTCAATTTCCATAATTTTCTGAATTAATGTGAATTTTATATTAATTTTATAGTGAAAAAATGATTTATTAGGTTATAAATTATTTACGATTAAAATAATAGTTATTTGGGTTTGAAATTTTTATATGTTGAAAAATATACTAAAATAGATTTTCGTGGATTTTTCTAGATTTTTCCTAAGTGATTTGATGAATATATAAAATTATTTAAGGCATGGGACTTTAATATTTTATATATTTAATTAAGGTGAATGGGCATTTTATAAAATAAAATTATTATTTAGTTCTGAAATTAGTGGTAGCACTTTTTTGAAAAAGTATTTATTAACCAATGAGAATTTGACTACAAAGGCAGGTTAGTTGAAAAGTTATCCTTTTAAGTTAAAAACAAGAAAATCATGCTTTTAGCATGTTTCAACCATTTTAGGTATCAAACCTTCCTACCCAGACCTTTCGACAAAGTAAAATTTCAATGCATATGGTACCGAGTTACTTGGCACATAATGAATTGGAAAAGGTCGAAGGGTACTTAGTCGAAAGGTTGGTTGCCAAAGAGGTTGGGGTATGTTGTTTTATAAATGAAAAGCTTACACCTCCTTGCTTTCGAAAAGGAGCTTTTGACTTGGTTGCTTTTGACCAGGTCAATTATCTAAAATAAAGGTTTTAAATTTTTGGACATAGTCGAAGGGTTATTTCCGCTTTATCATTATTTTGTTTTGACAAACTCGAAAGGTTTGCCAGTTTTAAAACTAATCGCTTCTCCAATGCTTTCGAAAGATGTCAAAGCTTTCGGCTTAGATGATTTACCTTGCTTTATAATTGAAGTATAAACCAAAACTTTCGAAGGAGTTGTTTTAAATAAATAAGCTTATTATTTTAAATGATATGTTTTAAAGCTTTTAAAGTAAGATTGCTTCCAATGAAGTCGAAAGGTTTTCAAAGATCGTTCTCCACATGTTTTAAATTGAACTCAGTGAGTTTTCGAAAGGTTTATTTTCCATTACTTTCGAAAGGTTTGCGTTTTAATGGTTTCAAATGGTTTTCTAATACTTACGAAAGGTTTGAGTTTCAATGGGGTCGAAGGGTTTGGAAAGAAGTGTTTTAAAGTACAAAGAGGGCCGGAGCCTGTAATTTTAAGAAGATATGATTGAAACCCATCGAAGTGGTTGAAAATAGTAGCTTCTGGCATTGTTGAAAGGTTTTAAGACTCATACTCTAAATTTCAAGGAAAACTCATGGCTTATATAAAGGAGATTTGTAATGACTTTAAGTTTGTGATTTTGAAGAAGTATTGCCTTGGTAAAAAATATAAGTTAAAGGTGTTAACTGTGTTTTATGAAATATATTTCAAGGACTTATATCCGTAAGAGTGGTATTGTTAAATTATTGTTGTGCTTCTTCAAATATGAACATATTCACATGATAACCCATAACTGTATTTTGTGAAAAAAGCGGTAAAAGAACCAGCTAGGTTAACTTAATAGTGAATGTAAATTACTTAAACTCCTGAATGAGTAGAATTGAATCCAAGAATTCAGGGTGATCAAAAATATAGGATGCCCAAACTTTATAGTTATTAGTGTAAACACAAAGGTTCATAGTTAACCCATGGAAACTATGATTAAGTAGTTATTGGAGCAAACCCATGAAAAATATGTATTAAAGATAGTTAGTAGGGGCTAATTGATTTATAGTGAACCCATGAAAACTATATCTGGATTAAGAATTTACATGGCTCAATATGTTTCTAGTAAACCCATGAAAACTAGGATAAGAAAGTGGCTAATGGAAGTATCAGTAGGTTCCTTGTCAACCCATGAAAACTAGGATGTGAAGTGAGTTATTGGATAAATCCACAGGTTTCTAGTTAACCCATGAAAACTAGGATAAGGTGATCGTTAGTGTAATGACTAATAGTTCAAGGAAGCTCATGAATTAATTAAGTTATTTGGTAGGAGCCTATAGGTTTTTTGTAATCCCATGAAAACTATGGATAAGACAGGGTGTCATATTAAATGAGGGTTGGGAAATCCTAATTGTTTTCAAGCATGCATATCATCATAATATTTTGAAAATGTATGTTTTAACCATTATGGATGCAGGAGCACAATATAGGGTTTTAAAAAGGTTTTAGGATAGTAGCGAGGGGAAAACCCGTTTCGCTAAGCAGCATGGTCTCACTAGATATCTAAAAAAGGATTGAGATGTTAGATTATTATTCATACCGGGCTTTATGGCTAATTCGAAGGTTTTGTTTTCACCTTAAACTCTCGGGTACTCAATTAATTTTGAGTAGCTTGAGATTTAAGGTTTACTGGTTTTCTTCTTAGACGAATAAAGCTTCCGAAGGCGTGCATGAGGCAGATAGTAATTTAGAGTTTTCTTGTTTTCATCGTGTACTTGTTTGTAGAGGCAGAATTATTAGCCTTACTATAAAGTCTGTTCAAACAATGGGGCATCTTCATATGTTTCTCTTGGTGAAATTGTAATAATTATATTCTGATAAATGTGGCTAACATATTTTGGGATTATATAATGAACATGAAATGTTTTATTCTGAATACGGAAATATATGTTTTTGAAGTATGAATTTTTTTTAATATTTTTGTGATCTGTGTACCAATGTATCTAGCACCGTCGTATTTGGTCGTCGAAGATTAATAATTATGAATGACGGCAGCATCCGTAGCCGTTAGTTTTGGGCCTTCAAGTAGGGGACAGTTATAAGTTGGTATCAGAGCATAGGTTTATGAAACTTTAAAAGAAAAGTGATAATCTACAAGCTTTTTGAAACATAATCCAACGAATTTGAAAATAAGATCGAGGTTTGGGTTAACACTATAGTAACATACTTATATTTGATATATAGGTATATGTCTAAGTACGTATTCCCCTCTCTCTTAGACCGTTCTTCTATATCTTACTATGACTCATATGTTGATATACGAGAAAGAGGATATGGAGGCAAGAAATGGAAGAGGAAATCTAGGTGGAGGAAGCACCACAACCAACGAAAATGCTCGATCTAATACTCGAAGAAACCAAGGTCGACAGGCTAATGCTAATAAAAAGGCTAAGGCTAATGTAGGTGCTGGATATCCACCAATAGATGCGGGGATGGTGTATCAGTTGTTGGCTAATCTTTTGTAAGCTGGAGCAGCTGGTAATGTGGAAGGTGCAAATCCAGTAGTTTTGGTTGGACATAGTAATACTAAGCTGAGTAGAGGCTATATCAGTCTGGGAGGAAAGCTATTTGTTGGGATGGAAGATGCTGTTGAAGTAGAGAACTGGCTATTGAACTGTGAGAGGATCATTACAGATTTAGGCTTGAATGATGGAGAGAAGAGAAGACTCGCCTCTAGACATATGCATGGGTTAGCGCTTCATTTGTGGAACAGTGTGATGGCCGGGGTGCTGGAGGAAGAGTTGACTTAGGCTGACTTCAAAAGGAGGCTCGAGTAGAGGTTCTTGCCTGAGGTTGCCAAGTCAGCATTGATGAGGAAGTTCATAGATCTTGTCCAACGACAGATGTCTATGATCGAGTATGTTGCTAAGTTTGATGAGCTATTTTGATATGGTTATGCTTCGGTTGACACTAATGTCAGAAGGAATGAGAGATTCATTAGAGGTTTGAGGTTGGAGCTAACCAGGATGTCTATGACTCATATTAGAGAACCTTATTATGTGATGGTGGAAATGACCGTCCGCCATGAGGAAATGCTTGCTGTTTCAGCTAGGGAGAACCTAGTTGAGTCCCAGGGTTCTCAGGGAATGAAAAGGAAATTCTTTCAAAAGAAAGGAGCCCAGAAACGGGAGGCCTCTAAGAAGGAAAAGGCTGATTTGGTGTGTTGTAAGTGTGATAAGAAGGGCCATTATGCCCACGAGTGCAGAAATAGTAAAGAAAAGAAGCACGCGGAGAAGAAAAATGTGAAATGCTTCAATTGTGACCAAGTTAGGCATTATAAGGACCAGTGTCCAGAGCCACTCAAGGCGAACAGAGGGAAGGTGTTTGCTATAGGACCACCATCTTCTACTAAACCTACTGCAGCAGAGAAGGTAAAGACTATGATGGAAGGTACGCTTTTGATACAGAGTATACCGGTTAGAGTAACATTTGATACCGGTGCATCACATTCATTTATATCATAGTATTTAGTTGATGAGTTATGTATAGAACCCACATACCTTGTTACTTCCTTAAGGGTTGTGAGTCCAATATGAGGGTATGCAACTCTTGGGATGAGACATGACCTGTTAGAACTTGATTTGTTATGTCAAAAGTGTGCATGTGTTTGTATGTTTATGATTTCATAGATATCAGGATCATTTTTGGTATGGATTGGTTGGGTAAGTATGAGGCTAAGATATTTTGCTAGGATCAAGAAATATCATTGAGGCACCCAGATAGTCATAACCAAATCATCTTCTCAGTGGAAAATTCCAGTAAGAGTGTTTGTGCTTTGTTAAGTGCCATGGAGGCTGGAGATGAGCATAGCTAGGTTCGTATAGTGAGGGAATTTGCAGATATATTTGAGCCGGTACTGGATTACCCCCAAAATGAGCTGTTGAGTTTCGGATAGAACTTGTACTGGGAGCTGAACCTATTAGTATACCACCTAGCAGGATGACACCGAGAGAGATAAAGGAATTCAAGGTGTAGCTAGTGGATCTTGAGGGAAGGAATTTTATCAGATCAAGTAGTCCGCCTTGAGGAGCATCCATGGTGTTTGTAAAGAAACCAGATAGGTCGTTAAGAATGTGCATTGACTATAGTAAGTTAAACGAAAGTACAATCAAGAATAGGTACCCTCTACCGAGGATAGATGACTTATTTGATTAGTTGAGTGGAGCCAGAGTGTTTTTCCAATTGGATTTGATGATAGGGTTCCATCATTTGCGAGTAGCGGAGGATCGTATTCCATTAATGGCATCTCGGGCTAAATATGGTTTGTATGAGTGGTTGGTGATGCCATTTGGATTGACAAATGCGCCTGCTTTCTTGGTTGATTTGATGAACCGGGTTTTTCGAGAGCACTTGGATAGGTTCATATTGGTATTTATAGATGACATTTGGCATACTCTAAATATGTAAGGGAGCATGAGATTCATCTTAGAGTGGCGATGGAGATGCTGAGGCAGAATTAGCTAAAGGCAAAGTTTTCCAATTGTCACTTTTAGAATAAAGTGTTAGTCCTTGAGATGATGGTTTTGTTGAATCACTAGTTTTTGATTCATGACAAAGCAAGAAAAGGATAATTCGCGACAAAAAGAAAATGGACTATGGCTATATCATCAAAGACTTTTCATCTATGCTTTCACTGTCTAGTATGTATGATTGAGTCTTAGAATTATGTTAAAATTTATCCTCAAGTAGTCCGCACTTCATATGTCACATCAAAAATCAAAACAAAAGCATACTTATAAAAATGTCACAGCCAGTCGACTGACCAAACCCAACCAGTCGACTGACCGTGTACATATACGATATGCACTGTCTATTTTTTAAATATATTGCATAGTCAGTCGACTGACCAAGAACGACCAGTCGACTGACCTGAGACCAACTGCCATATTTTCGAAAAGACATCTTCTTCTCCGAAAGGATGCAACCCTTCTCTGAACGGAAATAGTTGCTTCTTTTCGTCAGAACCCTTCACCAATGGCAGTAACTCTTCAACTACTATATATAGAAACTCTCAAACACTTCATACTTACCGATTTTCATTCTAACTATCTAATACTCTTCTTATGCTACAATCTTTGCATTCAAACAGCGAATATACTTTCTACTGCTTTGAATCTACAAATAACTTTCTTAATCTTCGATTCTTAGCATTACCTTCTCTTCATATCTTCACATACCTTTTATATATACTTGAGGATTTGATTATAGGAGGCTTGTACTATCAGAGACAAATTGGTGTTATCAAGAACACATAGTGTCAGATATTCTTTATATTAGTGAAGTCATCTTCTACTGCTGAGGCGAAAATCCTGTTCTGCTGCTCAGGTGTCTGTTCTGCTGCTCAGACTATGTATACCTGTTCCTCTGGGTTAAGTGAGGATTGTTGTTAGTTAAATTCCAGAAGGAATCTGGGACTGAATGTAGGACGGTGCTCCAAACCAGTATAAAATCTCTGGTGTCATTTTACTATACTACTTTTATATTCCGCACTATTTATACTCTGTGTTACTTTTATCCATATTATATGGTCCTATACACTTTCATTTGGTATCAGATCAAGGCATCTTGTAACTGTCACAAAGTTATCTGATATCTTGCTAATATGGAAAATAACACCAGCACTACCACTAACACTAGTTTTATTGAAGGTCAATCCACTGCCCGACCTCCATTTTTTAATGGCTTGAATTATAATTATTGGTCTACTCATATGAGAATTTATATGTATTCTAATAGTTTTGAATCATGGAATATCAAACAGAATGAATACACTCTTCCCGCTGGAGAATACTCCACTTGGTCAAACACACAAAAATTAGATGCTACTGCCAATGCTAAAGCTATGAACATGTTATTTTATGCTCTAGATAGAAATGAATTTAATCGTGTTAGCATGTTTCAAACTGCTTATGAAATTTGGAGAATGCTTAAAATCACTCATGAAGGAACTAACAAAGTCAAACAAAGCAAAATATCCATGCTCAAAAATTAGTTTCAAAACTTTAGAATGAAACAAGATGAATCTATCAATGATATGTACTCTAGATTTCAAGATATCTATCATTCACTATTAGGATTAGGAGAAAAGTACACTGATTTTGATATTGTATCCAAAATCCTAAACTCTCTAACGGATGAATGGGAAAGAAAAGTCTTGGCTATTGAAGAAGCTAATGACCTCTCTACCATAAAACCTGAAGAGTTAATAGGAAATCTAATGCCCTATGAAGTGAATTTGCAGGAAAAACGAGTACAAGCACAAGACAAAAAGAACATAGCCTTTCATGCTGAAGAAGAAAAAGATGAAGATTCAGATGAAGAAGATCTAGCATTTATTGCCAAAAATTTCAAAAAGATCTTGAAATTCCGAAAAAATAACAAAAATAATGGAAAAAGAAATTTTCCAAACAAACCATTATCCTCAGTTCTAGAATGTTTCAATTGTCATAAGAAAGGTCATATTCAGAAGGAATGCCCAGAATTAAAGAAAAAATATTTCAACAAAGGCAGAAAAGACAAGAAAAAGAAAGCATTCTCGGTAACATGGGATGATTTAGACACTTCTTCATCAGAGTACAGTAGTAATATGAAAACGAGAAAGCAAATGTCTGCTTCATGGCTACTGAAAACGAGGTTAGTGATTTTATTTTTGATGATATGATTGAAATAATTTCAGAACTAGTTAATACTTTGAAAAATCTCAAAAGAAAATATAAGGAGACTCGTGAACATCAGAACAAAGCAGAATTCGAAAGAGATATGCTTAAGGATGAGAAAAAAAATACTAGAGGAAGAACTTGAAAAATTACAAGAATCATTCTCTAATATCAATTCTCAATTCACTCTTTTGAGTCAAGAAATTGAAACTCAAAAAGAAAATAATGACGCTCTTGTTTCTGAAAATCATAAACTTAAAACAAAAGTAAAATTGATAGAATTGGATAATGCTAGTCTCAAAACTATGTTAGAAAGCATCACCAAAAATGTTTCGAACTTTAATAAAGGAAGAGAAACTTTATCAAAAATTATTGATAACTCTCAATCTGTTTCAAGTAAGAAAAGATTAGGATATGTTAAGAAAACAACAGCTCCACCTAAAAAGAAAATTAGGAGAAATGTTAATCCTATTACAGTTCAGACAAAAAGGAATTTTTGCTCAAAAAGTATAAAAGTTTGGGTTCCTAAAACAAACAACAGTTTGATTAGGAAGAAATATATAAACACCTTTTTAGAAACTGTTCATAAAAATAAAGAATATATTTTTAAATGGGATACTGAGCCCTCTTGGGTTTGGTTTTCTAAGATTTAACTCTTAGGACCCTATTAAAAAAAAGTGGGTACCAATATTATATTATATTTTTTGTAGGTCCCACTCAAGAAAAGAGGAAAATGGATACTCGACAGTGGTTGCTCAAAACATATGACAGGAGACAAAGATATGCTACCAAATATTATTTACTCAGATGGAGGCTCCGTCACATTTGGAGACAACTCCAAAGGATATATCATCGGCAAAGGCGATGTGAGCAACAATGATATTTCAAATTTACCTCTTATTTCAAATGTTTTACTTGTCAAAAATTTAAAACATAATTTACTTAGTATCAGCCAATTGTGTGACAAAGGATTCAAAATCACTCTTTCTGAAAACAAATGTTGTATTTTTGATCAAAATCAAAATCTTATCTTTGAAGGAAATAGAGACAGAAATATCTATGTTCTGAATATGAAAATAAATCATAATTCAGATATGTGTTCAATAGCCAAAGAAAATGATCCTTGGTTATGCACACACGATTCTGTCATATTAACTTCAAAACTATAAACAAGTTATCGAAAAATGATTTAGTAAAAGGTCTACCAAAAATGAATTTTAAAATTGATCATATTTGTGATGCATGTCAGTTAGGAAAGTTAACTAAGTCATCTTTTAAATCTAAAAAGGTCATTTCAACTTTACAACCACTTGAATTACTACATATGGATTTATTTGGACCAACACAAGTACAATTCATTAATCATAGTAGATATGTGTTTGTTATTATTGATGATTTTTCTAGGTATACTTGGACTATCTTTATGAAAAATAAAAGTGATACTTTTGATAATTTCAAAACGTTTGTCAAAAGAATTCTAAATTTTAAAGGCTTGAAAATCAAAAATATAAGAAGTGATCATGGAGGAGAATTTGAAAACGAAGCTTTTGAACATTTTTGTAAGAAAAAGGGAATATTCCATAATTTTTGGTTTCCTAGAACTCCACAACAAAATGGGGTTGTAGAACGTAAAAATAGAACCTTACAAGAATGTGCAAGGACTTTGTTAAATGGAAGTACGTTACCAAAACATTTCTGGGCTGAAGCAGTTGTAGCAGCTCGTTATGTTTTGAATCGTGTTTCTATTCGACCACTAACTAAGAATACTCCTTATGTACTTCTTAATGGACGAAAACCAAATATTTTTTACTTTAAAGTTTTCGGTTCAAAATGTTTTGTTTTAAACACAAAAGATCAGCTTGGTAAATTTGATCCAAAATCCGATGAAGAAATCTTTTTAGGATATTCAGATCGAAGCAAAGCTTATCGAATTTATAATAAAAGAACAAATATTATCGAAGAAACACTTCATGTATCTTTCGATGACAATTTTAAATCAATCCAAAGAATAAGAGATGATGAAGATTTCCCTAATAATACCACAAATACAGAAATTTCAAATCTTGAAAATAATGAAAACATTATTCACAATGACAATGAATTAAGATCTCCACCTAGATTATTAAGTGATCATCCGTCTGATAATGTTATTGGATAACTCAATTCATCTGTTAGAACAAGAAGTCAACTAAATCAAATGGGTTTTGTAGCCTTCCTATCTCATATTGAACCTAAAAATATTAAAGAAGCATCTACTGATGAAAATTGGTTAATCGCTATGCAAGGAGAACTAAATCAATTCGAAAGAAATGACGTTTGGGATTTAGTTCCACGGCCTAGTGATCAATCAGTTATTGGTACAAAATGGGTTTTTAAAATAAAGTAGATGAACAAGTAAATATTACTAGAAATAAAGCTAGATTAGTTGCTCAAGGCTATAATCACGAAGAAGGAATTGACTATGAAGAAACGTTTGCTCCAGTCGCTAGACTAGAAGCAATACGAATCTTACTAGCATTTGCATGTTTTCATAACTTTAAATTATATCACATGGATTTCAAAAGTGCTTTTTTAAATGGTTTTATAAAAGAAAATGTTTATGTTGAACAACCTCCATTATTCATACACGAACAATTTCCTAACCATGTCTATAAGCCTTAAAAGGCTTTATACAGTTTGTAACAAGCACCACGTGCTTGGTACGATCGTCTTAAAAGTTACTTAATAGATTCTGGTTTTGAAATTGGAAAGGTTGATCAAACTCTTTTTATTAAAATAATAAGCATGATATTTTAATTATCCAAATATATGTTGACGATATAATTTTTGGATCTACAAATGAAAAGCTCTGTCAAGAATTTTCTAAAATAATGACAAATGAATTTGAAATGTCTCATATGGGTGAGTTAAATTATTTTCTTGGTTTACAAATAAAACAAATAGAAAATGGAATTTTTATTAATGAAGAAATTTTTTGTAACAATCTAATTAATCGCTTTGGTATGGAAAATACTTCTACCAAACCAACTCCTATGAGTACAACCATACATCTTGATAAAGATGAAAATGGCAAAAGTATTGACCAAAAATTATATCGAAGTATGATTGGATCATTACTATATTTAATAGCTAGTAGACCTGACATAATGATGAGTGTTTGTTTGTGTGCACGATTTCAAGCAGATCCCAAAGAATCACATTTACGAGCAGTGAAACGCATACTATGGTATCTTAGTAAAACCAAGGACTTTGGACTATTCTATCCAAAGGAATGTCCTTTTGAATTAGCATCTTATAGCGATGTTGATTTTGGAGGAAGCCGGACAGATAGAAAAAGTGCAAGTGGGACTTGTCATTTCATTGGACGGTCTCTTGTATCTTGGTTTAGTAAGAAACAAAACTGTGTCTCATTATCGACATGTGAAGCAGAATATATTTCTGCAGTTCTGACATGTGCTCAAGTTATCTATATGCAACAAACAGTACAAGATTTTGGTTTCAATTTATCAAAGTCAACTATTTTCTGTGATAATTCTAGTGCTATTAATTTATCTAAAAATCCTGTTAATCACTCACGATCAAAACACATTGACATTCGTCATCATTTTCTTCGTGATAATATTGAAAAGGATTTTATAAATCTAGAATTTGTTTCCTCTGATAAACAATTGGCAGGTATATTTACAAAACCTTTAAATGAAAACACTTTCATTAATTTAAGACGAGAACTTGGTATTATCTCTTTTAAAAATTTATAAATTTTATATACACTTTCTGTATTGGTAGCTTCTCATAACACATCTTGACAATACACACACACACACATATATAACTCTCACTCAAATTTTATAATAATAATAAATAAAAAAAATTATGACTTAAAAGAGACTTGAACCCATGACCTCTCCTTTATTGTGTTTCAAGTGCTTCTTACCGTTTGAGCTATGATTGTTTCTTGTTTCATCTAGAAGATTGATTTTAATTATTCTGAAAATTTTCATTCAAAAACAAAACAACATAGCCACTGGAGCTCGAACTTGGGTCTCCTAGCTGGTAGTTCAACATCTTACCAGTTGTGCTATGAATGTTTTCCTACTGAGTCATATGTTTCATTCATTCTTAACCATTTATCCTTCGAATAATTCTCATCCACTATTTTTTATCTCTGGTTATTAGCTATTGATTGTTTATAACCTCACATTCACAGCTCAAATTCAATTATAAATTTGCATTACTCTTATCCTTTTTCAATCATTCTTACAAATTTTTTTAAGCAAATTTTAATCTTCAAGTTTCTCTTTGTTATCAATGGCCTCTCACGACTCTTATGATTCCTCAAACTCCAAATTGTCATTTTCTACTCCGAGATCCTCTAGCTCTACTCCATCCTTGCCAACACCTACCCCTATACATGAAACAGGTCGATATCACACTGGATTCTCTCCAAAACCTAAGAAGTCTCTAAAATCATTGTTTGTTTCTCCAAAAACAAAAGAAAAAATTGATGAAATCCATCATTATCAAAAAGAGAAAATTAATCTACAAAGAGAAATGTATTATGAACAATGGATGAATTCTAGTCGCCTTATCTTTTTAGAATCAATTGCTCTTAAATTTTGTGGGAAATCATCTAAGCATGACGTTGTTGAACCTTCAACTTCTCATCTGCAAAATTCATCCGACTGGAATAAATGGGAATGAACTCCACCTCAACCTCCGGCATCTCCAAACTCATGGGGACGCCAAAATTATTGGTCTCCTTTGCAACCTTATGTTGAGAACACCAAGGTTGAACCACAAGAATCCTCTCCAAAAACCCTAAATAATCATGTTTTTTTGCTCTATTGTTCTATGTTTACTTGGATTTTCTTTTTGTATATGTTTTTTTTAATATTGTTTGAATAAACAATTTTTTTAAGCTTTATTGCACTCTTTATCTACAGTCAATCGACTGATATTTCAAACCAATCGACTATTTACAGGGTGAACAAACTCTCGGGATATCAACCAGTCGACTGGTTCATATGGGTCAGTCGATTGACTGCAGAGTAAAAAACTCTCGGGTTACCAAACAGTCGACTGACCCACCCCGACCAGTCGACTGGCTGTACAAAAAGACTTCAATTCTGTCTTTTTTTCATCCTCCATTCACGTTACCCTCTTCGTTTTTACTGCCTCCAAAACCCTAGCCCCCATTTTTCTTTCAGAAATTTCTCAAAAATCTTCAAATTAATGGCCCCTCCTAAATCTAAACGCTCAAAACAAGGATCCTCATCCTTTGTTGACGCTCACGTTGCTCAGTGGCTATATGATGCAACTGCAATTGAATGGTGGGAGAAGATGAAGAACTCTAGGATTTTTGAAGGCTCTTTTATGGTTTATTATGATTTTGGTGCCTACTCTCTTCAAGAATTGATGCGAAGATGTGGCTTAGAATCACTCCTTGACTACAATGCAAACCGCCACAATATCAATCATCTTATGGTAAAACTCTTCTTCGCCAATTTAAATCTTGGTAACCAACAACCATCAAATCCAAATAATTATGCGTGGAGTTTGGTATGTGGACAACAAGTTTTCTTTTCCCTTGATACAATGGCACATATACTCCAATCTCTTAATGAAGGAATAGATTTAAATGATGTAGAATGCAATCCAAGGAAAAGAGATAGAATAAGTCACATGTTCATGAGTGACGACATGATTGAATTTCATTCTAAACTCCTTCGTCCTAAAGCAAGAATTTTACACAAGACGCTTATGCGCTCTATTTTGCCCCGAACCGGATCATATGAACTAATTTATCCGAAAAATTTCAAAGCGCTTTATGCCATTTGGGGAAACATACGAGTTAATTGGTTGCATCGTATAATGGATGAATTTCTCACTTTTAACCATGGGAATATGTATGTTATATATTTTGGAGAATATATTATGCGACTACTTCTTGATGCGGATGTTCGTCAACCAGATTCCGAATTCTCAACTGTCGGAATGATAAATATACGGACCATAAGCCTTATGAAGCTACCTACATGACTGCCACCTTTTACTTCATTTGAAGATTGGAAGCATCAACAGGCTCAACAACAACAATCTGGAGGTCCACAATTCGAGAACCGGTCGCACAACAAGAAGAAAGCGATATTCTCTTAGCCACTTCCTCTAGCACCCATGAAACCATCGAAATTCTCTCCCGCAATCAACTTATTTTGGATCCTAGACTCAAGAAAATGGATAAGAAACTTGATAAAATCAAAGGTTTCTTTTCTACATTATGGGATGCATTATCTTGTTCTTCCTCAACTGCTGCCACATCTATTTCTTAAGGAAAATGCCCCGAACCTCGATTTACATGGCCAACTTCTGAAGAGCATACTAGTAGTGACACTAGTGGCATAGGTAGTGGTGCGCAAGGAGCTTCTAGACCAGGAAAGGAGCCCGCACCAAAGGGAGAATACAATTGGGATCTTGATGAGTAGATCTTTTGGTGAGTGAGTTGGGTATGAATTATTTGCTTATCTAAAAACTTTATTGTCAATTTAAACATATTGAATCTTGCAACTTATTTATCTGTTGAGACTTGTACTAAATAGTCTCTCTTTGATACTTACCTCTGCACTTTACATTTATATTTTGTTTGTTGTCTCTCCTTTTTGTCGATGACAAAGGGGGAGAAGAATTGTCCTAATCATCTTTATGTAGGTACAAGAAGCATCATATATTCAGGGGTAGTATTTTATATTTGTTCTCTAGGATTCTTTAATATATACAGGTTTGTCATCAATTAAAAAGGGGGAGAATGTTGAATCACTAGTTTTTGATTCATGACAAAGCAAGAAAAGGAGAATTCACGACAAAAAGAAAACGGACAATGGCTATATCATCAAAGACATTTCATCTATGCTTTCACTGTCTAGTATGTATGATTGAGTCTTACAATTATGTTAAAATCTATCCTCAAGTAGTCCATACTTCATATGTCACATCAAAAATCAAAACAGAAGCATACTTATAAAAATGTCACAGCCAGTCGACTGACCAAACCCAACCAGTCGACTGACTGTGTACATATATGATATGCGCTGTCTATTTTTTAAATATATTGCATAGTCAGTCGACTGACCAAGAACGACCAGTCGACTGATCTGAGACCAACTGCCATATTTTCGAAAAGACATCTTCTTCTCCGAAAGGATGCAACCCTTCTCTGAACGGAAATAATTGCTTCTTTTCGTCAGAACCCTTCACCAATGGCAGTAACTCTTCAACTACTATATATAGAAACTCTCAAACACTTCATACTTACCGATTTTCATTCTAACTATCTAATACTCTTCTTATGCTATAATCTTTGCATTCAAACAATGAACATACTTTCTACTGCTTTGAATCTACAAATAACTTTCTTAATCTTCGATTCTTAGCATTACCTTCTCTTCATATCTTCACATACATTTCATATATACTTGAGGATTTGATTATAGGAGGCTTGTACTATCAGAGACAAATTAGTGTTATTAAGAACACATAATGACAGATATTCTTTATATTAGTGAAGTCCTCTTCTGCAGCTGAGGTGAAAATCCTGTTCTACTGCTCAGGTGTCTGTTCTGCTGCTCAGACTGTGTATACCTGTTCCTTCGGGTTAAGTGAGGATTATTGTTAGTTAAATTCCAGAAGGAGTCTGGGACAGGACGTAGGACGGTGCTCCGAACCAGTATAAAATCTCTAGTGTCATTTTACTATACTACTTTTATATTCCGCACTATTTATACTCTGTGTTACTTTTATCCATATTATACGGTCCTATACACTTTCAGGTTTTGATGGCAACCACCTTAGAATAAGATTATAAAATATAAATACTAACATTATAGTTTAGATATATATGTATATGTAGGATCTAACCATGCAGGTACCAAGAATGAAGACTGTATAGTATAGAGATTCAAGATATCAAGATTGAAGACTCATGAGTATCAAGATTATCAAGAGTTCAAGATTTCAAAGATTTAGAAACGAATTCACTTAACAGCTTCTGAACTCCATCTTCAGAAAAACTACCCAGCTAAGACCTCTCTGTCGGCTTACAGAACACTCCGAGCTGCACTGCTAACACTAATGCCAAACTTCTTAATCCAAAGTCCTCGAGAAACTCGGACTTCAAAGCAGACAGAAACCCCACAACAACTTGTTGTCTTCAGCCATAACATCGAAGCAGACTCTCTTCCCAAACTTGTTCCAAAGAAAACATCTTCGGAAACAATCCATAGTCACTGCATCTCATCATGCAGTTACAACTTCCTGAGGTATCATGATACCATCGCTTACTTCTGCCAAATCGACAGATCCAAACTCTACTCATCAAACTCTACACTTCAAAGATGTCTCCGAACCCTAACAGGTTTCCTTCAGAGATCGATGAAATACTTCAACACAACAAAACTTACTCGAGACGGTATTAGGTCCACAGTCTCGACACATACACTTCCAACCTCAAACATCAGACTCCAACCAATGGTAGTAATCGTGTTACAAACACTACTACCTTATCTACCTTTATAACCTATATTGGAAAACCCGAACAGGTACCCCAACAGATAGGTAGAAATAGATAAATATATATAAATATAAATAAAATTACAAATACGCTCTCTCAAGATAGACACCACTACAGAGCCTAGGTATTCACTCAACCTAATGCTCTGATACCACTGTAACGACCCAACTTCCAAAACTCCAGGAAGTCGCATCGCTAAAAAGAAAGAAGAGGATAGAAAAGAGAAAGAAAGAGAAGAAGAAGAAACAACACATCAGAATCTAAACAGCGGAACGAATAAATTATATTAATAACATAAAATATTACATAGTTTACAATCATTATCAGAGTACACAGACAATACAACACATACTAGACAGTTATAAACACCTGTCTAGTATTTACAACATAATACAATCCAGAGACAAATACAGAACACACAGCGGAATACTATATTCTAACGCAGAAGCCTCCTGCTCCATTGCTCCTCCAATATTCGTCAAAGCTAACCTGAATCCCTTGGCTACTCGTAAAAATTTGAGTACCCAAGAGTTTATGAAAAACAAAAAAAATAAACTCCGGGTCAGACATGGGTCTGGTGTGAGTAACAGGTTAAAGTTGCTTAACTTTCAAAAACCTTTTGAAAAGAAAGGTATCACGTAAGACTTTCCACACATAAACATGGAAAATTTTTTACCTTACACTAACCAAAACATTTGATAGGAAATCCAGTGATATTATAATAGGTCTAGGGTTTTCAAGTAAATATGAAATTGCCGAAATTGTTACATGATTAAATTCCAGCTACTAGCCACAAAAGTGGGTAATACAATCAAAACCGTTGGCACTTATTGGATTTTGGATTCCATACAATGGCAGGGCTACTGGGGTACCGCCCGTCACAGTATGTGGCCTAGATCAACATACCGAGGAGTACTCTCACTCCCCTGCAACACAAGGCCGGACCCATTCCTTACTGAATAGTTCCGAACAAGACAACCCCGCAGTTCGTGCGCACTAATAACTGCCCACTAAGCCGAATAAAAGAGGACCTCTAGATAGGGATCAATCTTGCTCTCCAGTGGGAGCTACCCACGAAGCCTTGCTGCACCTCCCCTGTTTTAGCCATTCCCGGTTGATGAGGCTTGAGGCTACGATTACCTTTAGTGGACATATTATCTTAGAATGCTCATCGTCCCCCTGACGATGTTCTGAAAGCATTCAATCCATACAAGTTCGTTCCGGGTTCGAACGAAACCGAAGGCATTATCTCGTTACACTCATTTTGGAAATCACCCTCAGAGTTAACGACGATAACCCTTGCACTCTGAGTCTCCATCTCGAATCTATAAGTACTATTCCGTCAAACTCATTACGGAATCACCCATAGAGTTATACTGACGTATAGCCCTTACACCTCGAGTCTTCACTCGCTCCACTTGGATTAACGACCTAACGTTTAATTGGAATCGATGTGGTTTTCGGATATCCAAATATGGAACCCGATCCGGTCTCATCGAAATCCAAGCGTGTCTTTTAGGTCCAAGTTGTTTTAAAGTTTAAAACAGTTCAATCTAATTATCTATATACACACAGATAGATAACTCATAGATTCACAACAGATAATTATCATTATCATAACCACAGATAATCCACATTTATCACTATCAAAGATAACCCATATCATCATGCAACCAATGCATCCATATCAATCAACAATACTAATCTCGTAGTTGAGATTTTCCAAACCATTCAAGGCATCCAATAACAACCATTCATAAGCAATGATTCATAATCATACTATCTATATTTAATTTAAATTGAATTAAATTAATTACATCATCTTTAATTAATTTAAAATGAATTAAATTAATTACTTTGTAACGACCCGTAAATTTTAACGGTTTTAATAACGTATTAATTGAAATTTTGTGGGAATTCTAAACGATAAAATTTTGAAATATAAATTTGATATTTGGAATGCGTCTAGTTAAACATAGCAACTGGTAAATTTTCGTCCGAAAATGTGAAAGTTTATTTCGCGCGTAAATTTACTTCAATCTAATCAGTTAAAAAGCGATGAAAATAAAACATTTTCAAAACCAAAATATTTTTACATAGAAAAATTCTAAACCATATTCTGAGCAAGATGTCAGTTTGTCGTTTTTTCAAATTCGGACATCTTTAGCTCCGTCGATCTTATTTTTCTACGTTTTTCATGCATTTTCCGCTAGTATAAAAATTTCGAATTTTTATAATTCAACCAAATCACTGATACCTGTATACTGTTTTGATAGTCTAATCGTGTTGATCTCTACGGTATATTCATTTCTGTGTTTTGAGTCGGATGCGCAACGCAATCGACAAACAGCTAACCATATCGGTACCGTATTGAACCTTTTGTTTTTTCGTGACCTTTCGTGTATTCTCAAGACAACCATTAAGATAATCGTTACCAGCAGCTGTTGCCTTCATATTGCCTAAACTTTCGTGCTTGAATATTAAAATTCCCAACCGGTTGATTTACTTTTCGTTCGTGTCTATTCATCTTTTACTATTTCTGTAGACTTCTGATCGCAATGTTAGCATTCTCTTTATAAAAAAAAGCTTCATATTTTTCTTTCCTGGTAAAGCTTCTCACGTGGCCTCTTGCAAACCTCACTTACTTTTGCTTCATGAAGAGTATAATCAACATTTTACTCTCTTTTTTTTATCTGAAGATTTGTACTGAAATATGCTTATTCACATTCACAACTCTCACTGTCGTGACCATCATCTCCATCTCCAAACAACCGACCGAGCAATGCCAGCACGCAACCCGCTCCTCCGACATCAACACGTCAGCATCGCCTAGCTTTCCGCTGACAAGCCGATTTTCTGCCTCCACCACCCATGCTCGCTGACCGATCTTCCCCTCCGGCCTCCTTCGCCATCACCTTTTGCACCGCTTCATCACCAACCTCTCCTTGAATGCTGCACAAAAGCCCATACCGCCCCTTCCGCTGACCACATCTCCAAACTCTCCAGCCTCGCCACCACTTAACACTAATAGCCACAACCATGCTTTCCCCTTCGCCGAAGCCTTCCATCGTGAAGCCGCTGTCCCGATCCTCACCACCTTCCCCTTCCACCATGAACCGCATGGTCACGGCAACCATCCTCTTCCTCTTTAACCTGTAAGATATTTTGTAATGATAGTTTATATTTCACGTTCTAATATTATTATACAAGTTATATATTTTAGCAACAGTATAGTTTATATAGTATATTATTAAAGATGTACATATTTTAATAAACCTTGTTTGATATTTTATTAATATATGTTTAGTTTGTATAAATTTACCTATGTACATAGTTTACTTTATGGGTGTAGTATATTGTAGGCAGGGCCGGCCCAAGGGTAACTAATGCCCTAGACGAAATATTTTTTATTCTTGCGTTTTGTTGCCCCATTTACATAAATTATATGCAAAAAATCAAATACACTTTTAATAACAAAATTTAACATTAATTACAAAATATTGTTCATTGATTACAAAATATTGTTCAAGTAGTCATTTCAATTACATCTCAAAATAAATTGAAATCCGACATGATATCATAAAAATTAACATGCACTAAGGAAGCAACTTCTTCGTGCATTCTTCAAAGCAAACTCGTCTATTATCTCTTCATAATTGAGTGTATCCAAATACTCATTTTCAATTGAAATAATAGCTAATCCACTTAATCTCTCTTGTGACATAGTGGTTCGAAGATATGTTTTTATCAACTTCAATTTTGAAAAACTTCTTTCCGCAGAAGCAACTGTAACCGGAATAGTTAACAGAATTCGATAAGCAATCCAAGCATTTAAAAATCCACTAACATCACGGTAAGACCTCAAGAAATTAAGAATATCAATTGATCTAGTCATCCCCGATGGTAGAATATTTTTTAGTTGTCGAAGCTCAAAAAATAATTCTTTACCACAAATATCTTGTTCTTCATTGTGTCCCAAAAATCCTTCTAATTTCATGCAACGTTGCTTCAAATCTATATCATCAATATTCCTAAATCTTGAGTTTAACAAAAAGCCAAAAGTTTCTTCATAAAGCTTGAATTGCTCAAATCGATCTTTAAGTGAAGTCAAAGCTTGATCTATTATGAGAAGAAAATAAGTAACTCTAAAATTTTCTTCAAGAGATTGTATATTGTCATTCTCAACGATATCTTCATCAAATTGCCTTTTTCTTCGTACGACCCTCTTTTCAAGAAACTTTGGATCAATGCCAACTTCATCTGCAATTTCTTTTGCCTCCTTCATCATGGTTTCAAATCCTTCTTCTCTAAATTCTTCAAAAAATTCTACAAGCCCTTCAATTTTTTTAATTGCATCTTCAATATCAATTTCCTCTCGTTGAAGTATTTTACTTACTTGATTTATATTTTCTAATATTGTGTACCAAATACACAAACTAATTAAGAACTCAAAATTTTCCAATGCATTTTGGCACAATCCTTTGGCCTCCATCATCACGGCATCATCTTTTGAATTATTTGCAATGTCAATTAAAGCATCCCTTAGCTCAGAAGTTTGAGTTCTTATTGCTTTAACACTTTCAATATGGCTTTCCCAACGTGTTGCTGATAATGGTTTGGGAGTTAAACCCTTCACATAGCTTCGAAGTATTTCCCAACGTTGAACTGAACCAGAAAACAATGTATAAATTTTTTGCACATATGCAAAAAAATTCCTAGCTTTCATACACGATTTTGCCATATCACATAGAGCAAGGTTGAGACTATGGCACCCGCATGAGATGTAAAAAGCTCTAGGATTTATATCAAGTAGTCTTTTTTGTACACCTTGATGTTTACCTACATAAGATTTCGAATATATAATAATATAATCAATAGTCTTTATCAAGAATAAGATAAATTTTAATTTAAAATTATACCTTTCATGTTTGAACCATTATCGTATCCTTGACCTCTCACATCATTAATGTCAAGTTTGACATCCACCAAAATATTTTTAAGTTCCATAAAAAGACCAAACCCAGATGTATCATCAACTGTTATGAAACCAAGAAAATATTCTTCTACTTTAATATCATTTACATCGTCAACATTCACACATCTAATGACAATGGACATTTGCTCCTTATGGCTCAAATCTGGAGTACAATCAAGGATAACAGAGAAGTACTTTGCTTTCTTTATTTTCATAAGCATTGTCACTTTGATCTTGTTAGCCAATAAACTTATTAATTCATTTTGAATTTTATGACTAAGATAATGATTATTAATTTCATTATTTTTCACCCGCCTAAGATGTTCTTCCATAATTGGATCAAACTCAGCTATGAATTCAATAAGTTGACAAAAAAGTCCATTATTCTTCTCATAAATCTTCTCATTTGATCCACGGAATGGTAAATTATTCTTGGAAAGTGTTTTGACAACACCAATTATCCGCACAAGTACTTTTTTCCAATGTTGCTTCTCTTGATCAATTTGAGCTTCCATAGCTTTATCAATTGTCGCTTTCTGTTGAAGTCCTCTAAGCAAATCGACCCATTTGATAACATTGACATTGTGCAATGGGTTACTTTCATGCTCTCTTAGCTTAGTAGATAAATTTTGCCAATCATTAATTCCTTCATCGGCTAGTTTCGATGTGAATTGTGTACTCTTAAATAATTTGCAACAAAAACAATAAACTTTATCGTATTCATTTGAATACACAAGCCACTTTCGTTCATGCTCTTCTACACGTGGATAACCACCAATATAATGTTTAGAAGTAAAGTGTCTGCCATTAACTTTATTTCTTGGAAATGCATCATTTTCTTTCAAAATCTTAATGGGACCATGTTGAATTAACATAATTCTTTTTGTATCGGTAATTTTTCCCCATAAACCTGGATCATAGTTGATATCAACATCCTTCTCAAGATCAAGTGTAACTACATCATCAACACCTTCATCAACAGCAATAACATCTACATCATTCTCATCCTCCATATGTTGATCTTCAATCTCTACTTCCACAATTTCATCTATAAGCTCATTGTCTTCGTGGATATCAATATTAAAATCATTGTTCTCGTTTGTCAATGTAGCTTCTCCAACTTGACTTGAATTTGAAGTTTGAGTTCTTTTATTCCTTGCTTCAAATAAATTCGAAATAGAACCAGCTAACGATTTTGCTTCGTCATCTTTGCGTTGCTTTTTCTTTCTATTTTGAAATCCGGAATTTTGTTTTCGATTCCTGTCTCATTTTTAAATTCACAATAATATTTTCAATGTATAAATACTAGCAACAATAAAACTAACTTTTAATGATTTCTTATTCATTCAAAACTTAGCACATTTCATTTAATCAACCACAATTTCTGTCAATCAAAATTTAATTAGTTATGTAATCAACAATTATTTATTAAATAAAGGAAATAATCTTTAAAACGTAAAGAATTAAATTAACAATGATGAAAGAATTTGTCCATTTTTCAATGAATAATAAACTGTTATTCTAAAATTATTAAAACCCTTACATTTATGGTCTTCAAAGATCAAATCTAGCAACTTCACTCTTTCTCCTTCAGCAAAAGTTATGCCTGTTAACAAAAAAAAGAGTCAATGGAGACACAACATAGCATGAGTTGCATTGAAATTCATGATACAAATCAGTAAGTCAGACAAACAACATAGCATAAGTTCTCATTTCTGAAGTTATTATGTTAGCATAAGAAAATAGTATAAAATTTAATGTGAAGCTTTGTTTCAATTTTACTTTGATGCAGTCTGAATGTGTAGAGAGCTATCAAAAATTGCAGTCAAAAATTGCTATCAAAAATTGCAGTCTGAATGTGTAGAGAGCTATCAAAAAGAAAAAGTCAAGTTGCTCTTTGCAAATACATATCAAAACTGCAAATACAAATACAACAATTGCAGCAATACATATCAAAACTGCATATACATGTCAAAACTGCATATACAAATATCAAAACTGCATATACTTCCTCCTGACCCACTGCCTTACAACAATTGCAGCAATACATTATACATATCAAAACTGCATATACAAATACCGTTCTTCATTGTCAGCAATCAGCATCTAATCATATGATTCATATAATCATATTCATCCTCTTAATTCTAATTTTCCTATCTCATCATCTAATTCTAGCCACATCAGTCGAGATAGAAATTGAATTAACAAACTAATTTCAATATCAAAACTAATTTCAAATTAAAAAAATTTGATCAAAAAATAGGGCTATGGAAATTGGGGAATGTAATTATCTGATTGAATAAGGATTGAGGAGGCTACCTGATTGTTTGTCGATCGCCGTCGCCGATTGGCCCGATTGCGTGCGCGTGAGATGAGACTGAGAGGGAGGCGTCTTTCTTTCTTCGTGAGAGCGAGAGCGATATTTTTTTTTTTGTTGCCCCCAGGTCTTTTGCTGCCCTAGACATATGTCTAGGTGGCTTGGGCTTTGGGCCGGCTCTGATTGTAGGTATCTATGCATTATCAGTGTGTTGATAAGATTTGTATAGGTTTGTTTATCTACTGTTTGAGCCTACAAAGAATTATACGTACATAGGTTATATGAAAATTTGTGATGTTGAAAAAAAAAAAAATGTTTTAAAAGGTTAAACTAGATATCGGTTATAGAGTATACATATGTATATTTATAAGTTCAGATAAATATATTGGTTTATACGTGCAAGTGTGAGTCTGCATGCGGTCTTTACTGATTTATGTTCACTTTATATGTTACTAGTAGGTTATTATGTCAGCTCATACACCTATATTTAAGATTGAAAAGTATATGATGGTTTATATGGAGTATAGTATTACACGCATATTAATGGTTACTGTAACATAATGGTTACAGTAATAAACATATAGTATTATATAGACAAGTTTTGAGTCTATCGGTTAACATACTTATAAGTTGTGTACAGCTAGCTACTCTATTGTTATATATTAGTTCATGTAGTCTCTTTTTCTGTTAGTTATATATAGCTTTCTTTTCTCAATAGTTACAGTTTTATCAAATTCAAAGTTTAGACAATTATAGAATGTTAGTTTTAAATCTGTTAGTAGCCATGTGTTAGTATAGGTCAGTATAGGCATACTTTAATAATTTACAAGAAGAAAAAGGGTAGATACATATAGCACGTTCAATGTTTGATAATATGTTAGTCTTGATGTGATGTTCATAATTAAGTTGTATCGGCTACTATCCATATGTGTTAATAGGTTTGAAAGTTTATACACATTTGTTTTACTGCATATAATATGTGCGTTTTTTTTTTATATAAGACTTTAAATATATGATATATTTTATTTATTGCGCTGTAAAATGGAAATTGATTTTTAACAAATAATGTTTATAGTTTGCAGTATATATATATAAAAAAAATTAGTATATATATGAGTTCACTTATACCTCTGGTCTTAATCAATCCAGCTTTGATTTGATTTCGTCTATTCTTATTATTCAGTTTTGATCGTTGAATTCGTGCCGATTTTCTTTGCTTGGATTCGTAATTCAATTTCTATGTCCGTATCAGTGTGCGTATCTGTGTCATCCTCTCGTGCATCTCTAGCCTCGAAAGGTGAGTAATCACTCACGATTAATATTCTTTTATTTATTAAATTTGATTTCAATTGAAACGACAATTGAAATATGTTGTTGTTAGTTGTTTAAACTGTTATAATTGCTATTACCTGAATCTGTTCACCTATGACATCTGACACCATTATCTGTTAATTGTTATGCGATGTTAATACAGTTTGATTGATAATTGATTGATTGTTTGTTGTTTATATTGGAGGTTAACTTGAAATGTATAAGTGGTAAATATTATGCGATTGAATTTGACGTTGAATAGTTTAAAAATGTGAATCGACATATGTGTTGAATTTGATTAGTTAATTTGAACAATATGACCCTTTTTAATTGTTAAGTTAATTGACACGTAGAATTTGATAAATTATACTTTGAACCTTTGAACGTATATTGGATTAATTGTAATAGTATTAAATTTGAAATTGAAATTGAACGACAAGTGGAAAAACGTAATGTAATAATATTTAATCTACACGAAATGATAGTGTAGATTCTAGAAATAATTATATTAATTCGCACAAACAACAATGTGAATCAATACGATTATTTCGGGATTATTGAATTGATTATTGGATTGTGTTTGATTATTGTTATTGCTTGTTATTTACTTTGACACCATCCCAGTTATCACACTGCAAGTTCCCTTTATTATGCTAGATCTTGAATTGAAATTGGAATCGGGTTGAAATGATATATACCCAAATGAACTTGACTTAGGATAGAGAATTAAATAAAATCCGATTGGTCAATAAATTGATTTAAAAATAAAATAATAATTTTTTTCGAGCAAAGGATAAGTTTTGAAATGAAGTTGGAAATTGGGATTTTATGAAAGGAAAATGTAAAGATTGAAATCTGAAACAAATGTTAACGTAGAAATTGATGAAAGAACGTTGTTTGAAATTTAATTATATAATAATTAAATTTGGAATTATTAATAAATAATTTGGAATTAGTAATAACTGAGTTTGAAATTATAATTAAGTTTGAAATTGTAATTAAGTTTGAAATTTTAATTAAGTTGAAATTATTAAATTAAATTGAATAATTAAGTTGAATTTATAATCAAATTTGAAATTATTAAGCTTTGAAATGATTAATAATTAAGATTGAAATTATTTAATAATTGAAAGAGATTTAATTATTTGATAATTGAATAAAAATTGAATTCTTTGATAAGAGAAATTGAACTTTTAAATAAGTGGATTTGAACTTCGTTAATAAATGAAATTGAATTTCTTTATTTATTAAAGTTTAAAAATTTAAGTAAGTTAATAAGTGAAATTAAACTTCTCGAATATATGAAATTTAGTTCTTTATTAATTAAGTTTGAAATTTATAACGAAGACAATGAATAAGTGAAATTGAATTTCTTTAACAAGAAATAAAATATGATTTATTGAAATGAATGGGTTTATTGAAATTAACGTAAGACTTGTAATTTAAAGAATTGATTTGACGAATTTAATTTATTTCAATTTGAAGTTTGATATAATGAAGTTGAACGTAAGTAATTGATTTAAATGAATTGGAATTAAATTAGAAGTTGTTTCGAATGACAAATTTACTTAATGAATATTGAACGAAATCGATAAATGGATTTAAATTGATTTGAATAAAAATTTAACAATTTAAATGATTCGGAATAAAACTTATATACGAACTTGAATCGATATTTGAATGGTTCTAAATAAAATTTGAAATTGAATTGTAAGACTTTGAAATGTTTATTTGGAAGTTTTGAAACGTAAATTTTGGAAATTGATACTGAAAGACAAATGAAATGTTGATGTATAAATTCTAATTGAAATTGAATTTGATTTGCTTTTGAAATTTACTGATCGACCAATCGGTGTCATAATTACGAAAGTTATTAAAGAGACCGGAATCGGTTATGGACATACTCTCTGTCTAAATCGAAAACCACTTTAATAACTATACGCGGAGTGGTGATCCAGAATGAAGTGGTTGTAATGATGTACGTGATGACTGAAGAAAGAGAACGATAATGGATAGCCTTGACACTTGTGTCAAATTGGAAATGACTAAAATCAGGAGCCGTGCCGGACCAAATGGGGTTAGCCACCTCGAGCGAACACACTTCTTCGTAACTACTACTCATTACTTGTTATTGATTGGTGCACCCTCGGAATTTCAGGAGTGTTGTTTCGCGGTGTTGCGATCGCTGCGGCGATGCGTTCTCACCAGTCCGGATCAGGCAAACGGTAGTTTCACTACCTTGGGTATTGCCTCATGTGCCTTGTCATACTTGTATCCCTATATACGCGACCACTACGAATTTGTTTTGTGTTATACCTATGGAGTACTCCCTGATATCCCACCAGTTTACGGTGGAGTTTACAGTGCTGTATAGACTATGACATTTATATAAATTGTGTTAAGAGGGATAATGGTAACGCCTTAACACTATTTTGATACTTTATATTACTGATAGACATTATCTATTTAGCGTATACTATTACACAGTAGATAGTTTAACGGATCCTTAAAGGATGGTGATTCCAACATCCTTTGAGTTACTTGTATTTCGATTGCTATTTCACTTGAGTTGGATTTATTGATATAAGAATATTAATCTTGACTCGAGTGTTTGGTGTTTTGCTTTACGCTTGGGTCAGACTGAGTGGTTGATCAGCTTTCGAGACTCACCTTTGGAGTTGGAGCTTCGCCTGGAGATCCAGCTATCTATCCAGCTTTCAGATACTCGATGATTCCAGTGATGTATTCTGATTCTTATATTTGACTGTTGTATTCGAGACTTCTGTTGTAACTTATATAACTCTGATGTTATCTTATATATTTATATAGTAGCTTCATGAACTACTATCTCTTTGCTTCCGCTGCATATTATTTCTCTGTCTGTGATTCTGTGATTATTTATTTACTGTATACTTGAGTTTTGCCGATTTTAAATTAACAATTCGGTATTTTGAATTATTCAAGTCCGACATGTGCGGATGCGAATAGTCTAAAATAGCGGGTCGTTACATACTTACACAATATAAATCTTGCTTACATTATCATTAATTAATTACAAATTAATTAATTGATTAACCTCTAATTTTATCATCTTAATTAATCAATCCTGATTAATTATTCTTTAATTAGTTCCATAAAATTAATTACCCTAAACCAAATACAGTAATTATCCTTCAGTTACTTCATTAATTAATTAACTACAATTAATTATATTTAACCTTAATTAATTACAATTAATTAATTACACCTAATCACTTATTATTGATTAATTAATCAAACTTAATTATACCATTAATTATATATATTAGTTAATGATTCTTAATTATATTTAATTAATTACTCCATTTAATTAATCACTTTCAGTAATTAATCTCACTTAATCCGTAATTATTACTCACCTTTGATTAATCTCATTCTGTAATTAACTACCCTTAATTACTTATCAAATTAATTATTCCTTAATTAATTTCTTTAATTAATCACTTGATTAATTATACAAAATAATTTAATCTAAATTATTTTCACAACTCCATAATTATTCACTAATTATATCCAGTAATTACCTTTAATTACTTTACTGAGTAAACCCATTAATTACGTTAAGTAATTATTATCAAATCTCATGTTTAAAATTAATTAAATAATTAATTAATTTAAACCAACCTTAATAAACTCCATTAATCACATTAAGAAATTAGTGTCTTAATTACTTTTATTTAAGTAATTAAACTTAAATAAATTTCACAATTTATTAACATTAATTAATTAATTTAATTAATTATTGAAAATTAATCATATTAATTAATTACTAAATAAACTTTAGTTAATGAACATTATTAACTATTATTTATTCTTTAATTACTTCTTAATTAATTCTATTTTAAATTAATCCCAATTATTAATTAAATAAATAAGTTACTTCTTCATTATCTTATTTATTTAATTATTTAATATCTTAATAATTTAAGATAAACCATTCCTTATTAATAGTTATATAAGTAACAAGTGTACTTAGAATATTGCAATTTAAAGTTTAAATTCAAATTCCATTTTTGAATCTAAATTTCAAAAATGATATTTATTAAAGCATTGTCCAACTTAAATTAATTTATATTTCTTTTAAAATAAATATAAATAACATTTAAAACTTATGATTAAAACTTATATAAGATAATACTTAATATACTTAATTTAATTAAAAACTAAGTTTAAAATACATTATTATTTCAAAAGGGAAATCAAGTTTAAAAATATTTGTTTGAAAACAATTTACTTCTAATTAAACAATTTAAATTTAAACTTGTTTGAAAATCATTCAAATTTTTTTAAATTATTTAAATATCAGATTTTAAATTCAATATACTTGAAACCATTCTTTATTTAAATTGTTTTTTTGAATTTAAACTTGAATTTACTCTTGCTTTACACCTTGATTTTAAACTCCTTATTTAAAAGTACAATTCATTTTTTTAAAAACTTGAAGATTTAAAAATCCTTAAGAAATCTGGACTTAGATTTGAATTTAAACTGCTAATTTAAAATTAGCTTTCAAATTTAAAATGAAATTTAAATTTTCCAGAAAACTGTCAATTTCCTATTTTTTTTTAAAAACTGAAAACCTCTTTTAAATTTTTAAAACTTATAAGATTCAAAATCATTTGAATCTATAATAAACTAGCTTTAAACCTAACTCAGATTTAAAACCTAACTTCACTTAAACTTTTGATTCAAATTTTAAAAACTACAGACAGTTTCTACAGGAAACTGTAATATTACAGTTACCCGAGCCACCTCAAAACGCTTCAAGTCAGACAAGCCATTTCTTCGAGCAAAAAAAAAAAGTACCGAGTTACACTTCGAGTCCAAACACTCCTATACCCAGAAATCAACAGGCTCAAAGATTTTTTGCACGGTGCACGTGCACCGTGCCTCCAGCCATCACCAGCCACCTCTGGTGGCTTCCCTACGCCGGCGTCCAACCTCTCAAACAACTACCACACTCAGATTCTCCTTCGAATTCACGAAATCGAAATTACGTTTCCATTCCAAAACCTGGAAACCCAACAGAAAACAATTTCCCAAAATCTGTCACCCCCACGATGCTCCGACCACCAGAGAACCTCCACCACCGGCCATAGCCTCATCTATGCCCAAGTTTTCAAATCCTAAAACGTAGTTGCACTCGATCAAACATTAAAGCCGTGCCCATCTATTTACTAACTCCTTAAAAAAACTAGGGCTCCAGGTAAAAACACATCATCGCAGCTGCCAAGGTGATTTGCATCACCATCTCTTATTTTTTCTAACTTCACTGATTACTCCTCTATCCATAATAAGAATCCTGACCTTCCAAACTGCCGAGATCGCTGAAAACCCGAATATTCCCCTTTCAAGTTGATACCAGAACTGATCTTACAATCTTAGTTTAAATCTTTAGATTTTAGTTTTATAAATCTTTATTTTGAATGTAATTCCAGATTCCAAACGTGGAATCATCAGATTAAGATGTTTGAAAATTTGATAATGCTTGCACATATCTGTTCTCATGGCTTCCAGAGAATTTTCCAAACTATATTTATTATTATTATTTTATAAATTTTTGACTAAGATTTGATTGAACACACAAGTTTCTTTGAAACTTAAGTTGTAACAGTGACTTAATTAAAAGGTTTTGAATTTAAATTCAAACTAGTACTTAAACTGGAAACAGAGATGTCACATACATCATACAACAGGCATTCAATCATATATCTACACAACATACTCATAAATATACACAAACTTGCAATGTTTCCCACAGCAATAGCATGCAATTCATAATTTATTTTTAAGTTTAAAAGTTACTCAAACACTTCTACAGAAAAACAACTTACACAAGAGCATAAATCATTCATATTGAAACATGAAAATCCTTAAGCAACTTCTAAAATGTTTAAACTTCATTAATTAAAATGTTACTCACCTGTTATATTGGAAGACAGAGCAGTTTTTGAAAAAAACTTTGGTGCTTTTTAATTCTGGAAATATGCAGTTCCTTCTTGTATTTGATTAAAACTTGAGTGCTTTGTTTGCTTGAGTTAAAAGCTTGAAGGCTTGATACTGAACACTTGTATGCATGCTATATGAAACTCCAGATAGAAGAAAATGTAGGTCTTCAGATTTGAGAAGGTTTTACAGGGGAAGATGATTTGCAGAGGATATGAAAAGACTACAGATTTTGGAAGAAAATGATTATTGATCTCAGATTGAAAGAAAAAAAAATTGCATGCAGACTTTGAATTGAAACCTGATTCTGGTTTGAGGAAAAATAATAATTTCAGATCTTTAATTTGAATATGAATTTGGTTTTGAGGAAGTGGTTACTGTTTTGCTTTGAATAAATTTTCAGCTGAAGCTTTTATCTTAGCTTTTGAAAAAAAAATGAAGATAAAAAAGAAATGGGGAATAAAGAAAACTTGTTTTTATAAGTGTAATTGATTTATTTAGAAATTAAAATCAAAAATAAAAGGACACTTGTCTCAACTCTTAACATTTGTCAAGTAAGTGTGTTAATTAGTTAACACATGCTCATTCAATTTGCAAAATGTTTACATTTGTCCTTAATGTTAATTAGTTATAATTAATGTTAATTAGTTACTTAGCTAGATGTTAATATAAGAAGAAAAGTGAATCTTTGTTTAATTAATTAGTTAATATGTATTTATTTATATGTGGATAATTTCAAAATGAATAAATCCAATTTGATTTATGAAAATAAAGTTTATGCAAATATCTTAAAATCAAAACAAATTAAAAATATTTATACTTTAAATTTTTAAAGCTTTGAATTCAAATTCAAATCAAGTTATATATATTCATATAACTACACAATTAAAATTTGACAAACAATTATTTTTATTAAAATCTATTTGTTTAAAACAATGTATTATTATATTTTGAAAATAACAATTTTGATAACTCTAAATAATTTATAAAAGAAATTGTTTCTTTATTAATAAATTACTTATTTTATCAAACTATATCAAAATAACCTTTATTGTTATTTTTATTTAAATTTAAACTTGAGCTAAACATATCTTAAATCATTTAAACATTTCCTTATGTATTTAAAATCATTTGGTTATTTATCATATACTTTTATAAAGCTTAATACCAAATAATTTAGTTTAAGCAAATTAATTTTTTATCTTATCAATTTAAAACCATATTTATTTATTAGATTAAAACAAAATCTACTTTCAACATATATATATATACATTATAAATATAAAACAATTATTAACTTTTAAAAGATAAAATCTTATCAATTACATATGTATTTTAATTGGATTATTAAATTAACTCAAATCTTATTAACAAGGATTATCAAATCAATTTAATTTTCAATTCAGATTATTAAATTGATATTGCCAGAAATTCCGGATCATCACATTCCTCCCCCCTTAAAAGAATTTCGTCCCCGAAATTTAAAACAAAGGTAATTTAGTATTATTTCTAAAGATTAAATTTTAAAACACAAGCATATACCAATGATATGCTAACAACCATAGCAATCAATTCACCCAATCAAACAAATCTAATTATCCAGAAAAATTCTGGATAAAACTTCCACGAGTTTCCCCGGTATAAAAATATCGGGATACTCGCTTTATATATTCCAAACAATCAATACTATTAAACTATAGAGCTCCTATTCATCTATATCTACAGAACTAGATGACATATCAGACTACAGACAAGTCTGACTCAACCACCAACCTCTAAAACTACTGGTTCCAAAACCAGAAATAGACCATACACGTACTCCCTCAGAGATACGTGAAACTCATCAAATTCCAGTTATCCAAACTGACAATTCAATCCTGAAATCCAAACACCAATCCAACCAAAACATAGAGAAGAGATCCAAACATCACTGAGCTAGCTTCTTCAGTCTTACCAATACTTATAGCTCCTGAATCAGAGAAAACTCCAACAACAACGAAGTCTCCAACTTCGAATTCCAAATTCCTTCTTCCCTTATCTATAAAAGCCTTCAGACAAATCCTAGGCTGCCAACATCCAAACTTATCAGCTTAACCCTTGCTGATTCCTCTAGAACAATCAGAACCAAAAACAACCCATCTCAATGATCTCCTCAAGATTAATCCAAACCGAAACACAACCCTACTCCATAACCAGCAGAAAACAACAAACTTCTCCCAATCCGAAAAAGAAAATCAGAAACACTATCAAACTGCTTCCGCAGCACAACTCTGATCCGAGGTAGATAAGAAAATGCTGACGAGCAACGCAAGCACCAACTGGAAATCACCTTCCAGAAATATGGTTCTATAGATCCATAAAGAAAACTCAGAAATTCCTCCAAAACTGAGTTGCTTCATCAAATTCTATCTCTAGGAATCATCCTTCGACTAAACAGAACCACTGGTTCCACTCCTGGAATTCTAGTCGATAAGAAAACTCAATTTCCAGATGCGGTCAAATCTCTGACTTCCCGGAAGACATCTAGAAAATCTCCAACCATCCAAGAGAACACTCAACCAATCGCAAGTCACTTTTGCGATCAACCCAGATAAATTTCCAAATAAAAATGTTCTCTCTTAACCAAACAGAACAGCTTACACTGTCTAGTCAATCCATTGAAGAAACGAATTCACTTAATAGCTTTTGAACTCCATCTTCAGAAAAACTACCCAGCCAAGACCTCTCTGTCGGCTTACAGAACACTCCGAGCTGCACTGCTGACACTAATGCCAAACTTCTTAATCCAAAGTCCTCGAGAAACTCGGACTTCAAAGCAGACAGAAACCCCACAACAACTTGCTGTCTTCAGCCATAACATCGAAGCAGACTCTCTTCCCAAACTTGTTCCAAAGAAAACATCTTCGGAAACAATCCATAGTCACTGCATCTCATCATGCAGTTACAACTTCCTAAGGTATCACGATACCATCGCTTACTTCTGCCAAATCGACAGATCCAAACTCTACTCACCAAACTCTGCACTTCAAAGATGTCTCAGAACCTTAACAGGTTTCCTTCAGAGATCGATGAAATACTTCAACACAACAAAACTTACTCGAGACGGTATTAGGTCCACAGTCTCGACACATACACTTCCAACCTCAAACATCAGACTCCAACCAATGGTAGTAATCGTGTTACAAACACTACTACCTTATCTACCTTTATAACCTATATTGGAAAACCCGAACAGGTACCCAAACAGATAGGTAGAAATAGATAAATATATATAAATATAAATAAAATTACAAATACGCTCTCTCAAGATAGACACCACTACAGAGCCTAGGTATTCACTCAACCTAATGCTCTGATACCACTGTAACGACCCAACTTCCAAAACTCCAGGAAGTCGCATCGCTAAAAAGAAAGAAGAGGATAGAAAAGAGAAAGAAAGAGAAGAAGAAGAAACAACACATCAGAATCTAAACAGCGGAACGAATAAATTATATTAATAACATAAAATATTACATAGTTTACAATCATTATCAGAGTACATAGACAATACAACACATACTAGACAGTTATAAACACCTGTCAAGTATTTACAACATAATACAATCCAGAGACAATACAGAACACACAGCGGAATACTATATATCTAACGCAGAAGCCTCCTGTTCCACTGCTCCTCCAATATTCGTCAAAGCTAACCTGAATCCCTTGGCTACTTGTAAAAATTTGAGTACCCAAGAGTTTATGAAAAACAAAAAAAATAAACTCCGGGTCAGACATGGGTCTGGTGTGAGTAACAGGTTAAAGTTGCTTAACTTTCAAAAACCTTTTGAAAAGAAAGGTATCACGTAAGACTTTCCACACATAAACATGGAAAAGTTTTTACCTTACACTAACCAAAACATTTGATAGGAAATCCAGTGATATTACAATAGGTCTAGGGTTTTCAAGTAAATATGAAATAGCCGAAATTGTTACATGATTAAATTCCAGCTACTAGCCACAAAAGTGGGTAATACAATCAAAACCGTTGGCACTTATTGGATTTTGGATTCCATACAATGGCAGGACTACTGGGGTACCGCCCGTCACAGTACGTGGCCTAGATCAACGTACCGAGGAGTACTCCCACTCCCCTGCAACACAAGGCCGGACCCATTCCTTACTGAATAGTTCCGAACAAGACAACACCGCAGTTGGTGCGCACTAATAACTGCCCACTAAGCCGAATAAAAAGGGACCTCTAGATAGGGATCAATCTTGCTCTCCAGTGGGAGCTGCCCACGAAGCCTTGCTGCACCTCCCCTGTTTTAGCCATTCCCGGTTGATGAGGCTTGAGGCTACGATTACCTTTAGTGGACATATTATCTTAGAATGCTCATCGTCCCCCTGACGATGTTCTGAAAGCATTCAATCCATACAAGTTCGTTCCGGGTTCGAACGAAACCGAAGGCATTATCTCGTTACACTCGTTTTGGAAATCACCCTCAGAGTTAACGACGATAACCCTTGCACTCTGAGTCTCCATCTCGAATCTATAAGTACTATTCCGTCAAACTCATTACGGAATCACCCATAGAGTTATACTGACGTATAGCCCTTACACCTCGAGTCTTCACTCGCTCCACTTGGATTAACGACCTAACGTTTAATTGGAATCGATGTGGTTTTCGGATATCCAAATATGGAACCTGATCCGGTCTCATCGAAATCCAAGCGTGTCTTTTAGGTCCAAGTTGTTTTAAAGTTTAAAACAGTTCAATTTAATTATCTATATACACACAGATAGATAACTCATAGATTCACAACAGATAATTATTATTATCATAACCACAGATAATCCACATTTATCACTATCAAAGATAACCCATATCATTATGCAACCAATGCATCCATATCAATCAACAATACTAATCTCGTAGTTGAGATTTTCCAAACCATTCAAGGCATCCAATAACAACCATTCATAAGCAATGATTCATAATCATACTATCTATAATTAATTTAAATTGAATTAAATTAATTACACCATCTTTAATTAATTTAAAATGAATTAAATTAATTACTTACACAATATAAATCTTGCTTACATTATCATTAATTAATTACAAATTAATTAATTGATTAACCTCTAATTTTATCATCTTAATTAATCAATCCTGATTAATTATTCTTTAATTAATTCCACAAAATTAATTACCCTAAACCAAATACAGTAATTATCCTTTAGTTACTTCATTAATTAATTAACTACAATTAATTATATTTAACCTTAATTAATTACAATTAATTAATTACACCTAATCACTTATTATTGATTAATTAATCAAACTTAATTATACCATTAATTATATATATTAATTAATGATTCTTAATTATATTTAATTAATTACTCCATTTAATTAATCACTTTCAGTAATTAATCTCACTTAATCCGTAATTATTAATCACCTTTGATTAATCTCATTCTGTAATTAACTACCCTTAATTACTTATCAAATTAATTATTCCTTAATTAATTTCTTTAATTAATCACTTGATTAATTATACAAAATAATTTAATCTAAATTATTTTCACAACTCCATCATTATTCACTAATTATATACAGTAATTACCTTTAATTACTTTACTGAGTAAACCCATTAATTACGTTAAGTAATTATATTCAAATCTCATGTTTAAAATTAATTAAATAATTAATTAATTTAAACCAACCTTAATAAACTCCATTAATCACATTAAGAAATTAGTGTCTTAATTACTTTTATTTAAGTAATTAAACTTAAATAAATTTCACAATTTATTAACATTAATTAATTAATTTAATTAATTATTGAAAATTAATCATATTAATTAATTACTAAATAAACTTTAGTTAATGAACATTATTAACTATTATTTATTCTTTAATTACTTCTTAATTAATTCTATTTTAAATTAATCCCAATTATTAATTAAATAAATAAGTTACTTCTTCATTATCTTATTTATTTAATTATTTAATATCTTAATAATTTAAGATAAACCATTCCTTATAAATAGTTATATAAGTATCAAGTGTACTTAGAATATTGCAATTTAAAGTTTAAATTCAAATTCCATTTTTGAATCTAAATTTCAAAAATGATATTTATTAAAGCATTATCCAACTTAAATTCATTTATATTTCTTTTATAATAAATATAAATAACATTTAAAACTTATGATTAAAACTTATATAAGATAAGACTTAATATACTTAATTTAATTAAAAACTAAGTTTAAAATACATTATTATTTCAAAAGGGAAATCAAGTTTAAAAATATTTGTTTGAAAACAATTTACTCCTAATTAAACAATTTAAATTTAAACTTGTTTGAAAATCATTCAAATTTTTTTAACTTATTTAAATATCAGATTTTAAATTTAATATACTTGAAACCATTCTTTATTTAAATTGGTTTTTTTTGAATTTAAACTTGAATTTACTCTTGCTTTACACCTTGATTTTAAACTCCTTATTTAAAAGTACAAATTCATTTTTTTAAAAACTTGAAGATTTAAAAATCCTTAAGAAATCTGGACTTAGATTTGAATTTAAACTGCTAATTTAAGATTAGCTTTCAAATTTAAAATGAAATTTAAATTTTCCAGAAAACTGTCAATTTCCTTTTCTTTTTTTAAAAGCTGTAAACCTCTTTTAAAATTTTAAAACTTATAAGATTCAAAATCATTTGAATCTATAATACAACTAGCTTTAAACCTAACTCAGATTTAAAACCTAACTTCACTTAAACTTTTGATTCAAATTTTAAAAACTGTAGACAGTTTCTACAGGAAACTGTAATATTACAGTTACCCGAGCCACCTCAAAACGCTTCGAGTCAGACAGGCCATTTCTTCGAGCAAAATAAAAAAGTACCCGAGTTACACTTCGAGTCCAAACACTCCTATACCCAGAAGTCAACAGGCTCGAAGATTTTTTGCACGGTGCACGTGCACCGTGCCTCCAGCCATCACCAGCCACCTCTGGTGGCTTCCCTACACCGGCGTCCAACCTCTCAAACAACTACCACACTCAGATTCTCCTTCGAATTCACGAAATCGAAATTACGTTTCCATTCCAGAACCTGGAAACCCAACAGAAAACAATTTCCCAAAATCTGTCATCACTTCCCCCACGATGCTCCGACCACCAGAGAACCTCCACCACCGGCCATAGCCTCATCTATGCCCAAGTTTTCAAATCCTAAAACGCAGTTGCACTCGATCAAACATTAAAGCCGTGCCCATCTATTTACTAACTCCTTAAAAAAACTAGGGCTCCAGGTAAAAACATATCATCGCAGCTGCCAAGGTGATTTGCATCACCATCTCTTATTTTTTCTAACTTCACTGATTACTCCTCTATCCATAATAAGAATCCTGACCTTCCAAACTGCCGAGATCGCCTAAAACCCGAATATTCCCCTTTTAAGTTGATACCAGAACTAATCTTACAATCTTAGTTTAAATCTTTAGATTTTAGTTTTATAAATCTTTATTTTGAATGTAATTCCAGATTCCAAACCTGGAATCATCAGATTAAGATGTTTGAAAATTTGATAATGCTTGCACATATCTGTTCTCATGGCTTCAAGAGAATTTTCCAAACTATATTTATTATTATTTTTTTATAAATTTTTGACTAAGATTTGATTGAACACACAAGTTTCTTTGAAACTTAAGTTTTAACAGTGACTTAATTAAAAGGTTTTAAACTTAAATTCAAACCAGTACTTAAACTGGAAACAGAGATGTCACATACATCATACAACAGGCATTCAATCATATATCTACACAACATACTCATAAATATACACAAACTTGCAATGTTTCCCACAGCAATAGCATGCAATTCATAATTTACTTTTAAGTTTAAAAGTTACTCAAACACTTCTACAGAAAAACAACTTACACAAGAGCATAAATCATTCATATTGAAACATGAAAATCCTCAAGCAACTTCTAAAATGTTTAAACTTCATTAATTAAAATGTTACTCACCTGTTATATTGGAAGACAGAGCAGCTTTTGAAAAAAACTTTGGTGCTTTTTAATTCTGGAAATATGCAGTTCCTTCTTGTATTTGATTAAAACTTGAGTGCTTTGTTTGCTTGAGTTAAAAGCTTGAAGGCTTGATACTGAACACTTGTATGCATGCTATATGAAACTCCAGATAGAAGAAAATGTAGGTCTTCAGATTTGAGAAGGTTTTACAGGGGAAGATGATTTGCAGAGGATATGAAAAGACTACAGATTTTGGAAGAAAATGATTATTGATCTCAGATTGAAAAAAAAATGCATGCAGACTTTGAATTGAAACCTGATTCTGGTTTGAGGAAAAATAATAATTTCAGATCTTAAATTTGAATATGAGTTTGGTTTTGAGGAAGTGGTTACTGTTTTGCTTTGAATAAATTTTCAGCTGAAGCTTTTATCTTAGCTTTTGAAAAAAAAATGAAGATAAAAAAAATAAATGGGGAATGAAGAAAACTTGTTTTTATAAGTATAATTGATTTATTTAGAAATTAAAATCAAAAATAAAAGGACACTTGTCTCAACTCTTAACATTTGTCAAGTAAGTGTGTTAAGTAGTTAACACATGCTCATTCAATTTGCAAAATGTTTACATTTGTCCTTAATGTTAATTAGTTATAATTAATGTTAATTAGTTAATTAGCTAGATGTTAATATAAGAAGAAAAGTGAATCTTTGTTTAATTAATTAGTTAATATGTATTTATTTATATGTGGATAATTTCAAAATGAATAAATCCAATTTGATTTATGAAAATAAAGTTTATGCAAATATCTTAAAATCAAAACAAATTAAAAATATTTATACTTTAAATTTTTATTGCTTTGAATTCAAATTCAAATCAAGTTATATATATTCATATAACTACACAATTAAAATTTGATTTTTTATTTATTAAAATCTATTTGTTTAAAACAATGTATTATTATATTTTGAAAATAACAATTTTGATAACTCTTAATTTATAAAAGAAATTGTTTCTTTATTAATAAATTACTTATTTTATCAAACTATATCAAAATAACCTTTATTGTTATTTTTATTTAAATTTAAACTTGAGCTAAACATATCTTAAATCATTTAAACATTTCCTTATGTATTTAAAATCATTTGGTTATTTATCATATACTTTTAAACAGCTTAATACCAAATAATTTAATTTAAGCAAATTAATTTTTTATCTTATCAATTTAAAACCATATTTATTTATTAGATTAAAACAAAATCTACTTTCAACATATACATAACATATATACATTATAAATATAAAACAATTATTAACTTTTAAAAGATAAAATCTTATCAATTACATATGTATTTTAATTGGATTATTAAATTAATTCAAATCTTATTAACAAGGATTATCAAATCAATTTAATTTTCAATTCAGATTATTAAATTGATATTGCCATAAATTCCGGGTCATCACAAATTTAGCGAGAAAAGGTGTGACTGTAGCCTTGGAAATCAATCAAGCGAGAAAAGGTGTGATTGTGGCCTTGGAAATCAATCAAGTTAGAAAAGGTGTGATTGTAGCCTAGGAAATCAATTGGGTGAACTTGTTGTCCCTAAAATCAAGTACCTCTACTCTGAGGATTGTGAATCTGAGACGTGTACCTCGTAGCCTTGAAATCGAGGGTGTAATTGTACAATTGCTTTTGAAAGGAAATCTGTACTTGTGTGCGGGACTGGATGTAGGGTAACTCTGAACTAGTATAAAATTCGGTGTGTTCTTTCCTTTACTGCTTTTACTTTATATTTGCATCTGTATTTGATTCTGTGATCATATCTGTGTCTGAATATTGCATACATTTGTGTTCAAATTAAAAAAACTCAAAAAGATTTAGTAATTCCTTTAAACACTATTCACTCCCCTCTAGTGTTAATCTAGCCTTAAGATCCGTATTCCGCATTTCTCACGGAAAGAGGTTAAGTTTCTTGGTCATGTGGTTTCAGAGGAGGGATTGGCAGTCGATCCAGTTAAGATCGAAGCTATTAATAATTGGAAAAGGCCAAAGATGATAACCGAGATCAGGAGTTTTCTTGGATTTGCTGCCTATTGCAAGAGATTCATTAAGGATTACTCGCGGATAGCAACATCTTTGACTAAGTTGACCATGAAAGATGTGAAGTTTGTTTGGTTCGACAAATGTGTGGAAGCATTCCTTAAGTTAAAGCATTTGTTGACCAATGCTCCAGTGTTATTAATCCCGGATGGTAACCAAGGGTTGGTAGTATACACTGATGCATGTGGCACTGGATTGGAAGCAGCGTTAATGTAGAGGGGCAAAGTTACTGCTTATGCATCTAGGTAGCTTAGACCGCACGAAGTTAGATATCATACTCATGACTTAGAGTTAGGTACTGTGATATTTGCCTTGAAGATTTTGAGGCATTTTCTTTTGGGGGAGATATTTGAGTTGTATACCAATCATAAGTCATTAAAGTATTTATTCTCTCAGAAGGAGTTGAATATGAGGCAGCAGAGATGGTTGGAGTTTTTGGTTGCTTATGATTTCGATGTAGAGTATACTCCTAGAAAAGGAAATGTAACGACCCGTATTTTATGTGTCGATAAATCGTAAAATTATTGTCTTTAGGTCGTTTGCATTGTTTGAGTCAACCAGAGCTCACCTTGTCCAGGAGCTTAAATCGTGTGGAAGTTAGCTCGTGTGAGTGACTTAGTGGAATGGAGCGACTTAAGTTATTGACCGACCTATAGGAATGAGCCATCCAGAGATAGCTCGTGTGAAAGTTAGGTCGGTGGAACGACTTAAGGATAGTAGGCGACTTAAGGAAAGTGAACGAGTTAGAGGTTCACGGCTTAAGGATTGGACCGACCTATAGAGAGACCGACCTATAGAGTGACCGACCTATAGGAGTGACCGACTGAAGGTAGATAGCGAGTTTGTGGCTAGCGGCTTAGGGATAGGTCGGTTGAAGCGAGTTAGCGACCTAGTGGTTAGTGCCGGGTTATAGTTAGGTCGTAAGACGACCTAAGGTTGCAAGCGACTTAGGGTTAGGTCGTAAGTCGTTGGGTCGTATGCGACCTATGGTGGTTTGCCTTGTATGGTTAGATCGCTGTAGTGGTTAGGTCGGCATCTCAGTTAGGTCGTAAGTCGCGCACGTATGTTATGGCTTAGGTCGATGAGTCGTTAGGTCGTAAGCCGTGGGGAGGCTTAGGTCGTAAGACTTTATGTGTTTAGTTAAGTCGCATGAAGGCTGAGTCGTAAGTCATTAAGTCGCTAAGCCGCATAAGGTGTTAGGTCGTTAGGTTGTTAGGCCGTGTTTGTTAAGTCGCTTGGTTTCACTGAGGTATTTATTATTAGGCCGGCAGTGCTTTAGGTCGTAGGTCGGCAATGTTATAGGTCGTGAGCGACCTAATATCGAGTAAGCGACTTAAGGAGGCCTGAGTGTTAGGACGTAAGTCGTTAGGTCGGCGACAACTTATGGGGGCAGACGACTCATGGATCTGCCTATAAATAGAGGGGTTTGGTTCACTTTTTTGGCATCGGATTTTGAAGCGACGAAGTGCTGCCATTTTGATAGCTCGACTACAACACTTCTTCACTTCTTTTCTCCACTCTAATCTAGTGCTTCCTTCCATCCAAGATTGAAGATCAAATCGAAGATCCAAGAGCCAAAGTTGAAGATCTCCATCCATTGAAGAGAGATTTCATCGTTTGAAGCGGAATCTTGTCGGATCAAGCTAGATCCTTTGCTGTCCAGATCTGAAGTTAGTTGCTTTTGAGGTGTTTAGGTGATTCGGTGAGTGGTAGTTATCTCTCACACGGACCCAAAGGAGTATATTGGATCGGTGGCTTGTTGTGTGTTAAAGATAGTGATTTCATGCATTTTTCCTTAAGTCTGCATGTAGATCCATCATTTATAAAGTTTTGAAATCCATTTTACTATATGTTGACCTATGCTAGTTCATTCATCAAGATATTACTTAGAATTCATTTTTGTTAGATTTGGACTCTTTATTTACGAAATTGCCATTATTGTTATAACTGTTATTTAGATCTTGTTCAAATGATTGATTGTTTGGATTAATGATTGATCTGATTGATTTATAGAAGTTAGTTAATTGATGATTTGATTTGGACAAGTTGGTCTACGATGATTCAAAAGCTAGGTGGAAAGGCTCTTGAATAAGGAAAGCTGCTTGTGGCATATGAAGCGGATGAGAAAGCTCATATGGATAGATTTGATGTGATGAAGCAAAGCATGATATTGAGATGGGACTTTGCCATGATGCGAAGAAGCAAAGCATGATGTGAGATAGCCTTGGTTTAATCCAGACGGGATCATCCCAAGCATGTTGATAACTCGGTGATATGGTTCGAGTTTATGGATAATGGTGGGCTCGAGAAGTAGCTTGGGCCAGTTTGAGAATAGTCGTCAAGGAGGATGACTAGAAGGCTTGGATTTCATCGTTATTGAAGGTTCTAGCAAACTCAAAGCAAGAGTACATGGGGCGCCCAAACGACTACAGGTAGGTGGTCGGGACACCCAAAAGACTACAGGTAGGTGGTCGAGTACTCTGGGCAGATTCGATAGTCCTAGGCACGGGTCGTGATGACGTGCGGAGTTATGTCTAGAACCGGGGTTACGATCAGCCCTTGACGAACGATGAAAGAATGAGCCGGTCATTCAATTAACGGTGAAATCGAAGCAATGATAACAGTGATAGCCAGAGTCATGGATGTTTGGATGCTTTGGTTGTATCGTCACTCGGTCTCAAGAGCGATGTTTTGTGGGTGCTTATCTGATCTTGGTTTAGGCCTTGGGGGTTTGTACTTGGAAAACATCGACCTCGACCCAAGTGATAATTGCTTTAATTGTCTGCTTTGCTATGCTTGTTTCTGCTTAGTGTGTCTGGGGGCTATCACTGAAGAAAGAGGTGGAGTGGGATGGTTGGATTTCTATTCCTTTTTACCCTTTATGCTCTTTTGGTATGTTTGATAGTTGATTTACTGCTCACTAGGACTTTTGTCTGACTCAAGGTTTTATGTTTAACTCTTATTACCTTGGGCTGTTCATCCGTGTTGGGATGGGCAGACTAGGTAGCAGGTGACAGGTGCTGTTCTTAATGACCAACGCTGTTGATGACGAAGACGAGCTGGAGGCTTTTGCATATTGTTTTTGTTACTATATGTACTGGATGTTCCGCTGTTTGTTTGATACTCTGAGTGTTATGTAGTGAGGCTTGATGTATTGACTATTTAGATGTTTGTATAAAATTACTATGAGTTTATATGATAAGATTCTGTTCTATGGAGCTTCACTACGTATACTTTTCTATTGTATTTTATCCATGCGCTGTGAGCAATACGATAGATTATTCTGTGTTTGCCTTACCTTGATGATCGTCCATGGCGGTCTGGCACACTTTACAGCGCACTATTTCCTTGTTTAGTGCAGGTGTCATAGGCGGTCGTCACATTTGGTATCAGAGCTTTGGTTAATCGATTTTAGCCAATGCTCGCTGACGTAACTACATATGAGAGACGTAATTGTAATTTTGATGGTTGATTACTATATATAACATAGTAGCTTAGAAGGATTTGAACTTCTTATGCAGTTGTTTCTCAGGGTATATTAATCATATCTTATAGATATTAGGAATGAGTCTAAGAGGGAGACCAGCTGCTAGGGGAGGCCATGCTGTTGAGGGGGCTGCTGATTATGCTTCTATTCGAGGCTATGATGACTTCGATCATGAGAAGGATGCCAGCTCCGGGGCCATCAGTAGATGTTGGAGTTAAGGTTCAAGCTCCAAGACTAGTGGATTTTGCTAAGTTGTGTAAAGACTATACTGCTCTTGGAGGAAAGGTTTTCTTGGGGACAAAATCAACTATTGAAGTTCAGAGATGGATTGATGCTTGTAGAAGGATCTTTGGTGATTTGGTAATTGAGGATGCAACTAAGAGGAAGCTTGCATCAAGACAGCTTCAAGGAAGAGCTTCTGATTGGTGGAATTCCATCACCATTGATACTCCAGAGGAAGAGATCACTTGGGAGCAATTTCAAATTAAATTTGAAGCTAAGTTCATTTCTACAGCTCAGAAATCTGTTTTGTTTAAGAAGTTTATGGAGCTCAAGCAAGGTGGAAGACCGGTTCTTGAGTATGTTTCTAAGTTTGAAGCTTTGTCCAAGTATGCTCGGTCATATATTGAATCTCCCTATCAGAAGAATGAGAAGTTTGTGACAGGCTTGGATAGTTACCTTGGGAGGCAGTTGGTGGATCATTTGGATGACCCATTTGAGAAGCTTGTGGAGAAAGCTCTCAGGCATGAGAATCTGTTTCCTAAGGAAGGATCTGTTGTTGCTGTAACCAAGGAAGGGTCTAAACCACAGCAGGGTGGAAACAAGAAAAGGAAGCAACAGCAACAGAAGGGTAAGGATGGCCACAAGAAGCTGAAGGGTGAAGTGACCTGCTATAATTGTCAGCAGAAGGGTCATCTCTCCAAAGATTGCAAGAATTCTAAGGTCCCAGGGAAGTGCTACAATTGTGATAAGCCGGGGCATATCAAGAAGAATTGTCCAGAACCGCGAAAGGACAAGCAGATTGTGCAAGCTTATGCTTTGGGGGCTATGCCATCGTCTTCGAAAGCTCCTACTGTGGAAGAGAAAGGAAAGAGTGTGGTGGTTCAAGGTACTCTTTCTATATGTGGTGTTCCAGTTAGAGTGTTGTTTGATACTGGGGCGTCGCATTCGTTTGTTTGTAATGATCTGGTAGACCGGTTGGGTTTGGAACCGGATATTGTTGATAGACCATTGGTTGTGACAAATCCAGTTGGGGGTTCGTCTTGTTTGTGTATGATATGCCGTGGTCTGGTTGTGTTGAGTCATGATTGCTCTTTTGTTTGTGATTGTTTTGTTCTGAACTTTGCGGGGTTCGGAATTATTTTGGGTATGGACTGGCTTAGGAAGTATGCGGCAAAGGTTGATTGTAAGAGGCTGGAGGTGACAGTCGAGAATGTGGAGGGGCGAAAGGTTGTGATACGATGTAAGCATGAAGAAGGCGTCTTCATGAGCTTCATGTATTCGCTGGTTGTTCCACGGGATGGACTGTCATCGGTGCCGGTTGTGAATGGATTTGAGGATGTCTTTGACGAGGTCAATGGGTTACCGCCGCATAGAGAGATCGAGTTTCGTATCGATCTAGTTGAAGGAGCCAGACCTGTTGTGATGCCTCTTAGGCGGATGGCACCTAGGGAACAACAAGAGTTGAAGGTGCAAGTTGATGACCTTTTGCAGAAAGGATTCATTCAGCGTAGTGTGTCCGAATGGGGTGCACCAGTTGTGTTTGCAACCAAAGAGGATGGATCGTTGAGGTTGTGTGTGGATTATCGTGAGCTGAATAAAGTGACTAAGAAGAACAAGTATCCATTGCTGAGAATAGATGACTTGTTTGATCAGCTTCACGAAGCTAAGGTGTTTTCTCAGATGGATTTGGCAACGGGATTTCACCAGTAGAGAGTGGCAAAGGATAGTGTGCCGAAGACTGCTTTCAGGACACCATCCGGTTTCTTTGAGTGGCTGTGATGCTGTTTGGATTGACCAATGCACCAGCATATTTTGTGGATCTTATGAATAGAGTGTTCAGAGATCAGTTGAATAAGTTCGTACTTGTGTTCGTGGATGATACTCTGATTTATTCCAGAACTGAAGAAGAGCACAAGACGCACTTGCGGATTGTTTTGGAAATCTTGCGGAAACATCAGCTGAGGGCTAAGTTTTCGAAGTTTCACTTCTGGAAGGGTGAAGTGAGGTTCTTAGGTCATATTATCTTTGGAAATGGAATAGCGGTTGATCCCGCTAAGGTGGCAGCAATCCAGGATTGGGTTAGACCTAAGAATGCATCTGATGTGAGAAGTTTTCTTGGATTAGCAGGATATTATCGACGGTTTATCAAAGACTTTTCCAAGATAGCTGCACCATTAACAGGATTGACGAAAAATAATCAAGTATTCAGATGGGATGCTAAGTGTGAGCAAGCTTTCGGAATCTTGAAAGAGCGACTAACAAGTGCTCCTGTTTTGACTATTCCAAGTGGGAATGATGAGATGGTGGTTTACACCGATGCATGTGGTACTGGACTTGGAGCAGTGTTGATGCAAGGGAATAAAGTTGTTGCGTATGCCAGTCGACAACTGAAGTCGCATGAAAAGAGTTATCCGACTCATGATTTGGAGTTAGCGGCGATTGTTTTTGCTCTGAAGATGTGGAGACATTATCTATTGGGAGTTCGATTTGAGTTGTTTACAGATCATAAGTCGTTGAAGTATTTTTTCTCCCAAAAGGATTTGAATCTTCGGCAGCAACGATGGCTAGAGTTTTTGGCATCATATGATTTTGGTATAGCCTATACTCTGGGAAAGGGTAACGCAGTGGCTGATGCGTTAAGTCGAAGACATGTAGGATTGGGAGCCATGTTTTCAGAATGGAAGAGTCTCGAGTATTTAGCTGGATTTGACTTCAGGCCTAGATGTGAATTGGAACCTGAGATGTTGGCAAACTTATCGATAAGACCTGCTCTAGTGGAAAGAATTGGCGAAAGCCAAAAGCGAGACGATAAGCTTGTCAAGATTATCCGAGATTTGAAATCTGGATCAGACCCAGAGAAGGATATAGGATTCGAAGTCGATCGAGAGGGTTGGCTTCGGAAGCATGGGCGACTAGTTGTTCCCGATATAGATGAATTGAGGGATGAAGTTCTGAAGGAAAGTCATCATTCGAAGTTGACAATTCATCCAGGTGGAAATAAGATGTATCGGGATATGAAGAGAACCTATTATTGGGAAGGTATGAAGAAGGATGTTGGAAATTTTATTTCTAAATGTATGAACTGCCAGTTGGTAAAAGCCGAGCAGAAGAAGCCAAGTGGATTGCTTCAGCCATTAGAAGTTCCTACATGGAAGTGGGAGCAAATATCGATGGATTTTATTGATGGGTTACCTAGGACCAGAGCAGGAAATGAAGGGATTTGGGTAATCGTAGATCGTTTGACTAAGAGTGCAAGATTCATTCCTGTTCGATCAACTAGGACTGCACCGAAATTGGCTGAGTTGTATGTTAAGTGGATAGTTCGATTCCATGGTATTCCGAAGAGTATAGTGAGCGATCGAGACCTATTGTTCACTAGTAGATTTTGGAAGAGCTTCCAAGAAGTTTTGGGAACCGAGTTGTGTTTGAGTACAGCTTATCACCCCCAAACAGATGGTCAGACCGAGAGAGTCAACAGAGTTTTGGAAGATCTCCTTAGAGCATATGTTTTAGATTTCGGAGGATCATGGGAAGATCATCTTCATTTGGTGGAATTTTCATATAATAACAGTTACCAGTCAAGTATTGGTATGGCACCATATGAAGCATTGTATGGAAGACCGTGTAACTCTCCGACATGTTGGTTGTAAACTGGAGAAAAGCTGATACTTGGACCAGAGATGATTCAACAAACTACGAATTATATAGAGATCATTCGGCGACGAATGAAGGCAGCCCAAGACTGTCAGAATAGTTATGCCGATAAGCGTCGTAAGGATTTGGAATTCGACGTAGGCGATATGGTTTTTGTGAAGATTTCTCCACTAAAGAATGTTATTCGATTCGGGAAGAAAGGAAAATTGGCTCCGAGATTTGTTGGACCATTCCCGATCATCGAGCGAATTGGAAAGCTCGCTTATAGGTTGGAATTACCAGAAAAGATGTCGGGTGTGCACAATGTTTTTCATGTATCGTATCTACGGAGGTATGTGCACGACTCGAATACAGTGGTTTCTGTTGATAGCTGTGAAGACTTTGAGATTGATCCATTTACTAGAAGACCTCGTAAACCGCTTTGTGTTATGGAAACTGACACGAAACAGCTTAGGAGGAAGACGATTACGTTGCTCAAGGTACAATGGAGTGATGATGTTAACGACTGTACATGGGAGGAGGAAGAGAGGATGAAGGCAGCTCATCCTGAACTCTTCGAGGTATGGCCATAAGGTGTCGTGGCATCTCATGAATTGTAACTTGTTCTAGTCTTAGAATTCTGCATGCTAGGCTAGTAATTGGATGCATGGTTTGTTGATTGCTATGGATGGTAGGCATGTAGAATAGTCTTTGATTGTTCTTGTTTGTTTGGAATTTCGAGGGAGAAATTCCTAAGGGGGAGAGGATGTAACGACCCGTATTTTACGTGTCGATAAATTGTAAAATTATTGTCTTTAGGTCGTTTGCATTGTTTGGGTCAACCAGAGCTCACCTTGTCCAGGAGCTTAAGTCATGTGGAAGTTAGCTCGTGTGAGCGACTTAGCGGAATGGAGCGACTTAAGTTATTGACCGACCTATGGGAATGAGCCATCCAGAGTTAGCTCGTGTGAAAGTTAGGTCGGTGGAACGACTTAAGGGTAGTAGGCGACTTAAGGAAAGTGAACGAGTTAGAGGTTCACGGCTTAAGGATTGGACCGACCTATAGAGAGACCGACCTATAGAGTGACCGACCTATAGGAGTGACCGACTTAAGGTAGTTAGCGAGTTTGTGGCTAGCAGCTTAGGGATAGGTCGGTTGAAGCGAGTTAGCGACCTAGTGGTTAGTGACGGGTTATAGTTAGGTCGTAAGACGACCTAAGGTTGCAAGCGACTTAGGGTTAGGTCGTAAGTCGTTGGGTCGTATGCTACCTATGGTGTTTTGCCTTGTGTGGTTAGATCGCTGTAGTGGTTAGGTCGGCATCTCAGTTAGGTCGTAAGTCGCGCACGTGTGTTATGGCTTAGGTCGATGAGTCGTTAGGTCGTAAGCCGTGGGGAGGCTTAGGTCGTAAGACTTTCTGTGTTTAGTTAAGTCGCGTGAAGGCTGAGTCGTTAGTCATTAAGTCGCTAAGCCGCATAAGGTGTTAGGTCGTTAGGTTGTTAGGCCGTGTTTGTTAAGTCGCTTGGTTGCACTGAGGTATTTATTATTAGGTCGGCAGTGCTTTAGGTCGTAAGTCGGCAATGTTATAGGTCGTGAGCGACCTAATATCGAGTAAGCGACTTAAGGAGGCCTGAGTGTTAGGACGTAAGTCGTTAGGTCGGCGTCGACTTATGGGGGCAGACGACTCATGGATCTGCCTATAAATAGAGGGGTTTGGTTCACTTTTTTGCATCGGATTTTGAAGCGGCGAAGTGCTGCCATTTTGAGAGATCGACTACAACACTTCTTCACTTCTTTTCTCCACTCTAATCTTGTGCTTCCTTCCATCCAAGATTGAAGATCAAATCGAAGATCCAAGAGCCAAAGTTGAAGATCTCCATCCATTGAAGAGAGATTTCATCGTTTGAAGCGGAATCTTGTCGGATCAAGCTAGATCCTTTGCTGTCCAAATATGAAGTTAGTTGCTTTTGAGGTGTTTAGGTGATTCGGTGAGTGGTAGTTATCTCTCACACGGACCCAAAGGAGTATATTGGATCGGTGGCTTGTTGTGTGTTAAAGATAGTGATTTCATGCATTTTTCTTTAAGTCTGCATGTAGATCCATCATTTATAAAGTTTTGAAATCCATTTTACTACATGTTGACCTATGCTAGTTCATTCATCAAGATATTACTTAGAATTCATGTTTGTTAGATTTGGACTCTTTATTTACGAAATTGCCATTATTGTTATAACTGTTTATTTAGATCTTGTTTGAATGATTGATTGTTTGGATTAATGATTGATCTGATTGATTTATAGAAGTTAGTTAATTGATGATTTGATTTGGACAAGTTGGTCTACGATGATTCAAAAGCTAGGTGGAAAGGCTCTTGAATAAGGAAAGCTGCCTGTGGCATATGAAGCGGATGAGAAAGCTCATATGGATAGATTTGATGTGATGAAGCAAATCATAATATTGAGATGGGACTTTGCCATGATGCGAAGAAGCAAAGCATGATGTGAGATAGCCTTGGTTTAATCCAGACGGGATCATCCCAAGCATGTTGATAACTCAGTGATATGGTTCGAGTTTGTGGATAATGGTGGGCTCGAGAAGTAGCTTGGGCCAGTTTGAGAATAGTCGTCAAGGAGGATGACTAGAAGGCTTGGATTTCATCGTTATTGAAGGTTCTAGCAAACTCAAAGCAAGAGTACATGGGGCGCCCAAACGACTACAGGTAGGTGGTCGGGACACCCAAAAGACTACAGGTAGGTGGTCGAGTACTCTGGGCAGATTCGATAGTCCTAGGCACGGGTCACGATGACGTGCGGAGTTATGTCTAGAACCGGGGTTACCATTAGCCCTTGACGGACGGATGAGAGAATGAACCGGTCATTCAATTAACGGTGAAATCGAAGCAATGATAACAGTGATAGCCAGAGTCATGGATGTTTGGATGCTTTGGTTGTATCGTTACTCGGTCTCAAGAGCGATGTTTTGTGGGTGCTTATCTGATCTTGGTTTAGGCCTTGAGGGTTTGTACTTGGAAAACATCGACCTCGACCCGAGTGATAATTGCTTTAATTGTCTGCTTTGCTATGCTTGTTTCTGCTTAGTGTGTCTGGGGGCTATCACTGAAGAAAGAGGTGGAGTGGGATGGTTGGATTTCTATTCTTTTTTACCCTTTATGCTCTTTTGGTATGTTTGATAGTTGATTTACTGCTCACTAGGACTTTTGTCTGACTCAAGGTTTTATGTTTAACTCTTATTACCTTGGGTTGTTCATCCGTGTTGGGATGGGCAGACTAGGTAGCAGGTGACAGGTGCTGTTCTTAGTGACCAACGCTGTTGATGACGAAGACGAGCTGGAGGCTCTTGCATATTGTTCTTCTTACTATATGTACTGGATGTTCCGCTGTTTGTTTGATACTCTGAGTGTTATGTAGTGAGGCTTGATGTATTGACTTTTCAGATGTTTGTATAAAATTACTATGAGTTTATATGATAAGATTCTGTTCTATGGAGCTTCACTATGTATACTTTTCTATTGTATTTTATCCATGCGCTGTGAGCAATACGATAGATTATTCTGTGTTTGCCTTACCTTGATGATCGTCCATGGCGGCCTGGCACACTTTACAGCGCACTATTTCCTTGTTTAGTGCAGGAGTCATGGGCGGTCGTCACAGGAAATAAGGTAGAAGATGCTCTCGGTAGAAAATATCATAATGTGGTGTTAGAAATGTAGGAAGATGGAGGGATCTAGAGGCTTTAGCCAGTTGTGTTGTGCCGTTGATATCTACTACTAGTTCTGGTCAGGGAATCTCCATGTTATCTTGTTTAGAAGTTCAACCAGTATTGAGCGAGAGGATAGCTTCTAAGCGAAGAGAAGATCCAATTTTAGTCAAGAGGATTAGAAGGCTTGAGGAAGGATCATAGAATGATGATATAAAGGATTTTAATCTTGACCAAAGAGGATGGTTGAGAAAGAAGGGACGACTCTGTGTTCCAAATATAGATAACTTAAGGAGGGAAGTCCTAGAGGCATGTCATCGATCGAAGTTTATGATTCATCCTAGAGGAACCAAGATGTATCAAAATATGAAGATGAGCTTTTATTGGGACGACATGAAGAGGGATGTTGGTTTTGGTTAGGCAGTGTGTAAACTATCAATAAGTGAAAGCTGAACATCAGAAGCCGAGTGGGTCACTTCAGCCTTTATATATTCCAGTTTGGAAATGGGATTCGATATCGATGAATTTTATCGATGTGTTGCCAAGATCTAGGGAAGGGAATGAAAGAATATGGGTTATTGTGGAAAGACTGACCAAGAGTGCCCATTTCATTCTTGTAAAGTCATCCCGAACGACATCTGTTTTGGCTAAGTTGTTCATGAAGAACATAGTTAGGCTTCATGGGATTCCTAGTAGCATAGTCAGCGACAAAGATGCATTTTTCACTAGCGAATTTTGTAGGAGTCTACAAGAGGTATCAGGTACCGAGCTCAAGATGAGTGCAACATATCAACCATAGACGGATGGGCAGACTAAGAGAGTCAATAAGGTACTCGAAGATTTATAGAGAGCTTGTGTATTGGTCTTTTGTGAATTTTGGGAAGATCACCAACATTTGATTGAGTTTTCCTATAATAATAGTTATTAGACTAGTATAGTATTGGTGCCTTTTGAAGCTCTGTATGGAAGGCCATGCAAATCGCCAGCATGTTGGTCTAAAACTGGAGACAGATTAGTCTTAGGTCCAAATTTGGTTAGAGAGGCGACAGAAATGATTGAGTTAATCCGAGGACAGATAAAGGAAGCTCAATCTAGGTAGGAGGCGTAACGACCTAGAGTTCTCAGTAGGAGGCAAAGTTTTCATTAAAGTATCACCGATGAAGGGTGTGGTACGCTTTGGAAAGTTGGAAAAGTTGGCCCCAAGATATGTCGACCATTTTAGATTATAGAAAGGATTTACAAAGTAGAATTGCCAAGCAGTTTGGCAGGTGTCCATAAAGTATTTCTTGTGTCTCATCTTCGTATCTATGTGCATGATCCAAAGGCTACTATTCCTCAAACAGAGTTGGAGAATTTTGGTAGTAAAGCCAGATTTGACTTTTGTTAGAAAACCAGTTCGGGTTGTAGCGAGGGATGAGAAGAAATTGAGGACTAAGATAGTCGAGTTGGTGAAGGTTCAGTGGAGCAATAACGAGAAAGACTGTACTTGGAAGAGAGAGGACATAATTCGAGAGGCTTATCTTGATCTTCTTTGATGGTATGTTTATATTAGATTTATACATATTGTTGCTAGTCAGGTAGGATGGTATAGTCATTAGGAGATGTTACAGATGATTGTTATGATTGCTAGTTAGTTCTTACTGAATTTTGAGGACAAAATTCTTTAAGGAGGGGAGCCTATAACACCTCTAATTTTATTAACATTGTTCAGAAGATTTAATTGGAATAAATTAAATAGAATAATGTAGATAAGGAGATTGAAATTGATTAATAAATTAGGTGGTCATGCTTATTTAAAATCTAATGAACTTATATAAAAGGGTAAGTATTGAACACAAGGGCATTAGGGTAAATAGCCATTCATATTTCTCAACCTTATACTATCTTTCTTAGTCATATATGTTCATTTTATTTAAAACAAAATTTATAACCATGAGAAACAAACAAGCCGACCATTAGGAAGAAGAGAAGAGAAAAATCAAAGTAAGCTTAGGATTAAGCTAGAAGAAATCAATCTCAATCAGACTTCTATTTCCATATCTAATGTAAGGTAAATAATAATCTCTACATCTCTATTTTATTTTTATGATCATGTGGTTTTCCATTTTAGTGTAAATCTATTTTTAAGATATATTGAATCAGGATGTGCTTGAATTTTGATTTATATGGATTAAACAAGTTTGTTAAAAAGGAGATATACATGGTTTTAGGATAAAACCGAGCTGAAATGATTTTTAAATGCCGTGGGAAAATTATATGTTGTGGAAAACAAAGATTTGGAGATGGGTTTCAATTAATTTTCGAAATTAATGAAGATTTTATATTAATTTTCTAGTGAAGAAAAGGATTTATTGGATTATAAATTATTTACGAATAAAATAATAATTATTTGGATTTGAAATTTATATATGTTGGAAAACATATTAAAATATATTTTTTGAGGTTTTTCTAGATATTTCCTAAATGATTTGATAAATATATAAATTATTTAAGGTATGGAACTTAAATGTTTTATATATTTAATTAAGGAGAAGGGACATTTTATAAAATAATATTACTATTTAATTCTAAAATTAGTGGCAACACTTTTCTAAAAAAGTATTTATTAACCAACGAGAATTTGACAAACAAAGGCAGATTAGTTGAATTTTTTTTTTTAAGTTAAAAACAAGAAAAATCATGCTTTTAGCATGTTTCATCCATTTTAAGCATCAAACCTTCCAACACAGACCTTCCGACAAAGTGGAAAGGCTATAGCTTTCGACAAGGTCAAAGTTCAATGCATATGGTACCAAGTTACTTGGTACGTAATGAATTGAATAAGGTCGAAGGGTACTTAGTCGAAAGGTTGGTTGCCAAAGAGGTTTGGGTATGTTAAAAGGAGCTTTCGACTTTGTTGCTGTCGACCATGTCAATTATCTAAAATAAAGGTTTTAAACCTTTCAACATAGTTGAAGGCTTACTGCCGCTTTATCATTGTTTTGTTTTGAACCTTTCGACATAGTTGAGAGGTTATTGCCTCTTTTTCTAACCTTTCGAAGTCGTTGCTTTCGACAAAGTCAAAAGGTTTACTTGTTTTAAAACCAACCGCTTCTCCAAATGCTTACGAAAGGTATCAAAACTTTCGACTTAGATGATTTACCCTTGTTTTATAATTGTAGTATAAACTAAAGCTTTCGAAGGAGTTGTTTTAAAGGCAGAGGACTATTGTTTTAAATGATATGTTTTAAAGCTTTCGAAGTAAAGCTTTCGACAATGTCGAAAGGTTGCTTCCAATGAAGTCAAAAGGTTTTCAAAGAAGGTTCTCCACATGTTTTAAATTGAACCCAGTGAGTTTTCAAAAGGTATATTTTCCATTGGTTTCGAAAGGTTTGCATTTTGATGGTTTCAAATGGTTTTCAATACTTGCGAAAGGTTTGAGTTTTAATGGGGTCGAAGGGTTTGGAAAGAAGTGTTTTAAAGTATAAAGAGGGTCAGAGCCTATTATTTTAAAAAGTTATGACTGAAACCCTTCGAAGGGTTGAAAATTGTAGCTTCCAACATTGTCGAAAGGTTTTAAGACCCATAGTCAAAATTTTCAAAGAAAACCCACGGCTTATAAAGGATATTTGTAATGATTTAAGGACGTGATTTTGAAGAAGTATTACCTTGATAAAAATATAAGATAATGGTGTTAACTATGTTTTATGAAATATATTTCAAGGACTTGTATCCGTAGGAGTGGTATTGTTAAATTGTTGTTTTGCTTCTTCAAATATGAATATATTCACATGATAAACCATAACCATATTTTAGGGAAAAAGGGGTAGAAGAACCAGCTAGGTTAACCTAATAGTGAATGTAAATTACTTAAACTTAGAATTGCATCCAAGGAGTCAGGGTGACCAAAAATATAGGATGCCTAAAATTTATAGTTGTTAGTGTAAACACAAAGGTTCATAGTAAACCCATGAAAACTATGATTAAGTAGTTATTGGAGTCAGCCAAAAGGTTCATAGTTAACCCATGAAAATTATGATTAAGTAGTTTATGGAATAACCAAAAGGTTCATAGTTATCCAATGAAAACTGTGATTAATTAGTTATTGGAGCAAACCAAAAGGTTCATTGTCAACCCATGAAAAAAATGTATTAATGATAGTTAGTAGGGGCTAATTGGTTTATAACGAACCCATGAAAAAAATATCCAGATTAAGAATTGACATCAGTTAATAGGTTCCTAGTAAATCCGTGAAAACTAGGATAAGAAAGTGGATAATGGAAGTATTAGTAGGTTCCTAGTCAACCCATGAAAACTAGGATCTGAAGTGAGTTATTGGATAAATCCATAGGATCCTAGTCAACCCATGAAAACAAGGATAAGGTGATTATTAGTGAAATGACTAACCGGTTCAGGGAAACCATGAATTAATTAAGTTAATTGGCAAGAGCCTATAGGTTATTTATAATCCAATGAAAACTATGGATAGGACTGGGTGTCATATTAAATTGGGGTTGGTAAATCCTAATTGTTTTCAAGTATACATATCATCATAATATGTTGAAAATGTATGTTTTAACCATTGTTGATGCAGGAATACAATATAGGGTTTTAAAAAGGTTTTTGGATAATAGTGAGGGGAAAATCCATTCGCTAAGCGGCGTGGTCTCACTATATATCTAAAAAAGGATTGAGATGTTAGATTATTATTCATACCAGGCTTTATGTCTGACTCGAAGTTTTTGATTTCCCCTTAAACTCTCGGGTACTCAATTGATTTTGAGTAGTTTTAGATTTAAGGTTTACAGGTTTTCTTCTTAGATGAACAAAGCTTCTGGAGGCGTGTAGGAGGCAGATAGTTATTTAGAGTTTTTTTTCTCGCTATGTAGTGATCTATTTTCGCTATATTTTATGATATTTATGTATGTATTTTGTATCAGTATATGTATAGGAAAAATGTTTAACTGCCTAGTCTGATGGTTGTAGTACTTTTGTGTAACTCTGATAACTCCATGTTGAGGAGTAACCTGATGTACTTATTACTTCTATATTATATGTAATCGTTCCAATGTGATATCATCTGTTATATTCTGTTCTGTTCTTTATTTGACCTTATGGAAACTCATCCCTGAGATGCTAGGTTAACAACACATGAACGGTAAGATTGAGTTAGTTTCGTTCTCAAGGGCCAGAATAGTGGGTCGTCACACCAGCCATAGCTTACGTTGTGATAGTCAAGCAACTATGTCTAGAGCATATAATAATGCATATAATGGAAAGTTGGGACATATGTCTTAGACATGAGTGCATAAGACAAATAATTAATGATTGAATAATTACCATTGTATATATAAGGTTTAGTAATAATTTGAAGGACCCATTCACAAAAGCCATGACGAGAGAAATGTTAAGGTCCATATTGGTTGGAATGAGTTTTAAACCATGTCTTATGAATAATCAATGATAATGGTAATTCATTCTTAATCTTAACTAACTTAAGGTTTAATGGGTAATAACAACCTATCATATGATCGTAAGGCAGCAAGTTAATTTAGTGCAATTGTTACACATATGAAGAGGTCGAGTCGAAAATTCTGAATTAAGTTCAAGGTAGTCTAGTAACAGGGACATTAAAAGGGATAGAATTTTACCTTTATGAACTTGGAAGTGGTGCCACTTCTAAGAAAGAGTTCATTGGTTTTACTCTTTAAGAGTTCAGTAAGCCAGGATGGAGCACATGGCCATAAAGATGCTCACAAGAAGGGAAATTTATTGGTATAATAAAGTTACATGTGTAATATTTCCAACTTTATAAGTCAAAGGAGACTCAGTTTAAGTTAAGACCACCCATCTCTTCTTTAGGGTCTTGAGATATTTAAACTAATATATGGTTTAATCGAATAGATACCATATATAATGCATAATTTTAAGCTAAGATAAAACTGGTTTTCATCACTAAAACGAACTAGTGGGAATTTTTGAGGTAAATTTATTGAAGATGGGAACAAATATATTAGTCCCACATTAGGAGAATTGTTTTAATGTTTGCACATATATATGAAGCCTCATATGCTCTATCAATTAAAATAACTAAGGAGAAGGGAAAGTGGTACTACCATAACACGCATGCATGGAAAGCAGTTTGCAATTTTCATGTGTAAGTTTGTGAGAAGGCGACGGGAAATAGTATGACTATTGGGCACAAACTATTACATTTTTTGAATATATTTTTTCCTCTTATAATTTGAACTATTAATTGTAAACAGTTACGACTGTTTTCTAATGGTTGCACCCCCTCGCCTAACAGCTGTCCATGCACTATATATACGCCTCTAACATCGATTTTATTTTAAACTTCTCCTCTTCTCGATTGTTAAACAATAAATTTCCTGTGAATCCACGAACATTGCTACTCTCTAGATTCTGGTTTTATTGTATCCTGGGAAGTAGCTTGTCGTCAATCCGTTAGCAAACTCCAAACGAGTAGGAGCAATATTGCTTTAAGGAAAGCATTAGCGTGCCTCAAAACCTAACTCAACTATGATCTTTTATTGTTTTCTACATTATTAAAGCAATATTCACCATGGAAAAAGGATCATAATTTGCATTCAACTGACAAATACAGACTTCTTCAGGCTAGGCAAACTGGATGGAACCAATTTCGCACGCTGGTAAGCCAAAATGAAGTTCCTTCTTAACACCTTATGGTCTCCTATGTATTAGATGTAAACCTTCCCGCGCTTCCTGCTATAACTGTTAGGGACACCGAGGAATTTAAGCAGTAGAAACGCAAAGAAGATAAACTACTATGTCAAGGCCACATACTTAACACCTTATATGATCGTTTATACGACATATACACCCCAATAAAATTGCCTAAGGAGATCTGGATGCACTTGAAGCAATGTACAAGGCTAAAAAGATTGGAACAGATAAGTTTCTCACCTTACAATACTTTGAATTTCACATGAAAGACGATGTTTCTATAATAGATCAGATGCATGACTTACAAGTCCTAGTTTGCAATGTTGGATTTGAAAGTTCAAGTTTCAAAATCAGTCCAAATGTGGGTATAATTGCAAAATTTCATCCAAATTGGAACATCTATTGCAAAAAGCTCTTACGCATGACTAAGGAACTCTTATTAGAAAAGATAGGAAAAGTAATATGAATTGAACAAGAAAAAAAAATTCATGATGGTGTTTCTCCATTCTCTAACGTGAATAATGTGAATTCAGAAACAAAGAGAAAGAGCAGTCAAAACTAGAAATTTAAGCCAAACAAGAAGAGCAAGCAAGGAAGCAACTCTCATCCAAAAGACAAAAGGAATAAGGGATGTTTTAACTACGGTAAACTTGGGCACTATAAGCGAAAGTGCAGTGCTCCTCCAATATAGAATAATGTAGACTCTACAAACGCAAATAAGGTTGATTCAAAGGAAATGTAAGAAATCATTTTTATGATTTTAGATTTTCAGATTGGCATGATAACTGGTTTGCACATGGATATTGTTAAAAAATAATCAGATAGGTGGTTTGATTCAGGTACACTATGTTTGCAATAATAGATATCTTTTCAAAACTTATATGGTGGTTGTAGATCAACAAGAGGTGCTTATGCAAAATGGGAACAGTGCAAAAGTTCTAGGAAAAGGAAATGTGGAGATTCATTTAACTTCTAACAAGACTATCACCCTCGCTAATGTGCTCCATACCTAGAAGAACCTAGTCTGCATCAATCTAATCAAAAAGAGATGTCAAATCAGTCTTGGAGGCTCATATTTTAATTCTATCCAAAAATGCCATGTTTGTGGGTAAAGGTTATGCTTGTAATAGGATGTTCAAACTTAGTATTAATGAAATAAAGAAACGTTCTGCTTATACGGTTGATTCTTTATGTCTATGGTATCCATGTTTAGGGCATTTAAAGTATAGATCCCCAAAATATATGTCTAAACATGGTCTTATCTCTGTTGCAAATAATGAGCATGATAAATGCGAAATAAGTATACAAGACAAGATAACTAAGAAAACTTTTCCAAGTGTTAAATGAAATTCAAAACTCATGGATTTAGTTCACTCTAATATGTGAATTAAATGAAGTTTTAGCTAGAGGTGGAAAAAGGTACATCATTACCTTTATTGACGGTTTCGTTAAATAAAAATGTGTATTTCCTTAGAAATAAGGATGATGTCTTTGATATGTTTAAAAGCTATAAAGCAGAAGTTGAAAATCATAAATGTAGCAAAACAAAGGTCTTACAAAGTGATAAAGGAAGGGAATATTTTTCCATCGAATTTTCTAACTTCTGTGAACAACATGGAATTATTCAACAACATAAGGCTCCTTACATGCCACAACAAAATGGCTTGGCTAAAAGGAAAATCAAAACTTTGGTTGATATGGTGAATTCTATGTTGTTAAATGCTAAATTACTACTTAGCTTATGAGGTGAAGAATTACTCTCCGCATGTCATAATAGAATCACCTTAAGGAAAACTAAAGTCTTACCATAAAAGTTATCGAATTTTCGAAAACCAAATCTAAGGTATCTAAAGAGGTGCGGTGGATTACCTTCTGTAGGGTGATTTATCCAAAGCGGACTAACCTATGTCCAAGACCCTTGTAAAGTATATTCGTAGGATATGCTAAAAACTCCAAAGCATACAGATTGTTGGACATATCCTCTAATACGATTATTGAACTAAGAAATTTCAAATTTATGGAAAATAAATTCATAGACAATTCAACTATAGTTCAGTCACCAAGCCCCAATATCGTTCAAACACCAATAGATGCTCCTATGCCTTCTATTAACAATAAAAGAAAGGTGATAAAAGAAAAATAGAAAAAAGTAGGATGTAGACTATTAGAAAAGAGAAAAACTTCGGTCCACATTCATATCTTCTCAAACTATAGCATTTTTTGTGGAAGTAACTAGAACTGAATTTCTTAACAAGATATCTATAATGGTACATATAGAAAATGATTCAAAAACGTATAAAGAGGCTTTAGCATCTAGAGATTCAACCTTTTGGAAAGAGGTAATGAAAGATGAAATGTATTCAATTTTTTTAAATAATACATGGGAATTAAAATACCTCAAGGATTAAAGACTACCGACTTCAAATGGGTGTTTTAAAGAAAACATAATATTTATGGTAGTGTATGAACTTTTAAGGCTAGATTGGTAGCCAAGGAATTTAGACAAAAGGAGGGAAATGATTTCTTCAATACATATGCTCAGAATCAAATCCATTCGAGTATTGATAGCTTTAGCATTAATCTATCAGTTGCACATACATCAAATGGACGTGAAAACAGCCTTCTTAAACGGTGAACTTAATAAAGAAGTCTACTTGGAGCAACCTAAAGAGTTTATACTTCCTGGCAATGAAAATAAGGTTTGCAAATTAACAAAATCACCATATATGGACTGAAGCAAGCATCCAAATAGTGGCATGAAAAATTTGTCTCGATGATTTTAGAATATGGTTTCAAATACAATAGTGCAAATAAATGTATTTACTCTAAGTTCACCAAAAAATACGGAGTTGTCATTTGTCTGTACGTAGATGATTTATAGATATTTAACACAAATGTCAAAGGCACAAATGATACTAAGAATATTTATCCTTACGGTTCAAATTGAAAGACTTAAATGAAGTTGACATAATACCGAGGATAAAAGTTAACAAAACTAGTGAAAATTATGCGCTAAGTCAACCATATTACATTGAAAAAATGCTTTTGAAATTTAGGCACCTAAAATTCAAGGATGAAAATACCTAAATATATTCAAGTATCGATATAAGTAAAAATGAGGGATGGGGCTTCGCTCAGCTTGAGTACGCTAGCACCATTGGAAGTATACTATATGCTACTTGTTGTACAAGACCTGAAATAGCATAGCATCAACCCTAGAATACAACATTGGAAATCAATTGAAAAACTCCTTGGCTATCTTAAAAAACCAAAACTCTAGGACTCTTTTATAATGGATTTCCAAGCGTGTTAGAGGGTTATACTGATGCAAGTTGAATAACTAGTATTGGCGATAATAAATCTACTTCAGGTTAGATTTTGACATTAAGAGGAGGTATTGTTTCATGGGCATCAAAAAAACAAACATGTATTACACACTCTACTATGGAATCTGAATTCATAGCGCTTGCGGTCGCTGGAAAAGAGGCAGAATGGTTATAGAATATGTTAGTGGATATTAAGTCATAGCCAAAACCGATGTCAGCCATAGCTTTACATTGTGATAATCAGGCAACTATGTCTAGAGAATATATGAATGTATACGATGGAAAGTTGGGACGTATAAGCTTTAGACATAAGTATGTAATTTTTTTTATTAATGATGGAATACTTACCATTATATATGTAAGGTCTAGTAATAATACGACGGACCTACTCACAAAAGCCATAACCAGAGAATATTAAGGTCCACATCGGTTGGAATGGATCTTAAACTCCGCCTTTTGAATAATCAATGATAGTGATTACCCAACCTTTATCTTAACTAACTTAATTTTAAGGTTTAGTAGGTAATAATGACCTATTATATGATTAGAAGGCACTAAGTCAATTTAGTGCACAATGTTGAAAGTATGAAGAGGTTGAGTTGAAAACTCTTAATAAAGTTCTAGTAGTTTCGTAACAGAGACATTAAATGGGATAGAACTTTACCTTTATAAACTTGAAAGTGGTGCCTCTTCTAAGCAAGAGTTCATTGGGTTAACTCTTGTAAGAATTCATTAAGTCGGGATGATGCATATGGTCGTAACAGTGCTCCAGGAAGGGAAATTTATTGGTAAAATAAATTACGTGTGTAATATTTCCGACTATATAAGTCAAAGGAGACTCGGTCTAAGTTAAGACCACCCGGCTCTTCTTTAAGGTCTTGAGATATTTACACTATTATGTGGTTCAATCGAATACATTCCATATATGATGCGTAATCTTAAGCTAAATTAAACTTATTATCGTCAATAAAACAATCTAGTGAGGGATGTTGAGATTGATTTTTATTGAAGATGGGAATAATTATAATAGTCCTATATCGGGAAAATTATTTTAATATTTGTGTATATGTATGAAATCTCATATGCTCTATCAATTAGAACAAATAAAGGAGAAGAGAAAGGGGCACTGCCATAAAACACATGCACGGAAAGCACTTAGCACTTTGTACATGCGCATGTGCGAGAAAGGGGCGGTAATGTTACGACTATTGGGTACCAATTGTCATATGTTTTCATTCTATTTTTCCCTCTTAGAATTTGAACTATCAACTGCAAACAGTTACGACCGTTTTTTAATGATCACACCCCTTCGCTTAACATTCGTTCGTGCACTATATATATATATGCCTCCAACATCGGTTTTAATTTAAACTTCTACTCTTCTCGATTGTTAAATGTAAATTCCATGTGAATCCAAAGACATTGCTACTCTATGGCTTTGGGTTTTGTTGTATCTTGGGAAGTAGTTTGCCATCTACCCGTTAGTACACTCTGAACGTGTGTGGGCAAATATTTCTTTAAGGAAAGTGTTAGTGCGCCTCAAAACCTAACTCAACTCTGATTCTTCACCATTTCTTGCATTTTTAAAGCAATATTAACATGGAAAAAGGATTAGAATTTGCATTCAGACCGATGAACCAGGACTTCATCTGGCTAGACAGAGTGGATGGAACCAACTTTGCGTGCTGGCAAGACAAAATGAAGTTCCTTCTTACTACCATGATGGTCTCCTACGTACTAGATGAAAACCTTCCAGCGATTTCTCCTCCAACAGAAATGGACACTAAAGAAATAAAGCAACAGAGACTCAAACGTGAAGAAGATGAACTCCTATGCTGAGGCTACATTATTAACACCTTATTTGACTATTTATATGAGTGGTACACTGAATTCGCCTAAGGAGATTTAGGATGCACTAGAAGTGACGTATAAGACTAAAAATATTGGAACATATAAGTTTCTCACCCGATAATACATTGAATTTTAGATGAAAGATAATGTTTCTAAAATGGATCAGATGCATGACTTACAAGTCCTAGTTAGCAAAGTTGGAGATTTGATTCTAGAATTAGCCAAGTGTGGGCTATAATTGCAAAACTTCATCCAAGTTGGAACAAGTACCGCAAATAGCTCTTATACATGATGAAGGAACTCTAGTTAGAAAAGATTGGAAAATATATACGTATTGAACAAGAAAATAGTATTCGTGATTGTGTTTCTCCATCCTCTAACGTGAATAATGTGGATTCTGGAATGAAAAGAAAGAGCGGTCAAAATTAGAACTTTAAGCCAAACAAGAAGAGAAAGCGGGGAAACAACTCTAATCAAAAAGACAAAAGGAATATGAGAAGTTTAACTATGGTAAACTTAGGCACTATAAGCGAGAATGCAGGGCTCCCAAAATAGAATAACGGAAACTCTATAAATGCAAATATGGTTGATTCGGAGTAAATGCAAGAAAACATTCATAAGATTTTAGATTTACATATTGGTAAAACAACCGACTTGTACATGGCTATTGCTAAAACAAAAACATCAAACTGGTGGTTTGTTTCTAGTGTAACGATTCATATTTGCAACAACATAGATCTTTTCAAAACTTACAACGAGATTGCAAATCAGCAAGAAGTGCTTATGGGAAGCGGGAATAGTGCAAAAGTTATAGGAAAATGATACATGGAGATTCAGTTCACTTCCAAGAAGACAACCACTCTCATTAATGTGCTCCTTGTTTCTGATATCAAGAAGAACCTAGTCTCTACAAAGCGATGTTAAATCAGTCTTGGAGGTTGATAATTTAATTCCGCCCAAAAATGGCATGTTTGTCGGTAAAGGTTATGCTTGTAATGGAATGTTCAAACTTAGTATTAATGAAATAAAAGGACATTTTGCTTATACTGTTGATTCCTTATCTATATGGCATGCACGTTTAGGACATTTAAACTATAAATCTTTGAAATATATGTCAAAATATAGTCTTATTTTTGTTACAAATAATGAGCACAATAAATGCGAAATATGTATGTAATCCAAGAATACTAAGAAACCATTTCCAAGTGTTGAAAAAAATCGAAACTCGTGCATTTAGTTCACTTTGATATACGTGAATTAAATGGAGTTTTAACCAGAGGTGGAAAAAGGCACTTCATTACCTTTATTAGTGATTTCTCTAAATGCATATGTGTATATTTGCTTAGAAATAAGATTGAAGACTTTGATATATTTAAATACTGTAAAGTAGAAGTTGAAAATCAGAAATTAAGGAAATAAAGTTCTTATGAAGTGATAAAGGAGGAGAATATTTCTCCACCGAGCTATCCAACTTACGTGAAGAACATAGAATTATTCATCAACACATGGCTCCTTAGAGGCTATAATAAAATGGCTTGGCTGAAAGGAAAAATATCTTTGGTTGATGTGGTGAATTTTATGCTGTTAAATGCTAAATTACCATTTAACTTATGGGGTGAAGCATTAAGCTTTGCATATTTACGTAATGGAATCATCTCAAGGAAAATTGAAGTCTTCCCTTACAGATTATGGAATGGTCAAAACCAAACCTAAGATATCTAAAGATGTGGGGTTTTATTGCCCTCTATAGGATGACTGATCCAAAAAGGACTGAATTAGGTCCAAAAGCCTTGAAAAGCATATTTGTAGGATATGCCAAAAACTCCAAAGCATGTAGATTCTTTGATTCATCCTTTAGTATGTTTATTGAATTAAGAGATATTGAGTTTATGGAAAACAAATTTAAAGATGATTCAATTACAATTTAGTCACAAAGCCCCAATACCATTCAAACACCAAAAGATGCTCCTACGCCTTCTATTAACAACAGAAGAAAGGTGATGGAAGAAAAAACAGGAAAAAGAAGGAAATAAAGAACTAGAAAAGAGAAAAACTTTGGTCTAGATTTCTTATCTTCTCAAGCTCTAGCATTTTTTATGGAAGGTACTAGAAATGAAGTTATTAATAAGATAGTTATAGTGCTAAATACATAATATGATCCACAAACGCATAAAGAGGCTTTAGTATATAGAGATTTTGCCTTTTGGAAAGAGGCAATAAATGATGAAATGGGTTCAATTTTGTCAAAAAATATATGGGAATTAACAGACTTACGTCACAGATCAAAGACAAGTGGCTGCAAATTGGTGTTTTGAAGAAAACATAATAATGATGGCAGTGTACAAATTGTTAAAGCTAGATTGGTAGCCAAATGATTTACACAAAAGGAAGGAATTGATTTCTTCGATATATATGCTTCTATGGTAAGAATCACATCCATTCGATTATTGATAGCTTTAGCGTCAATCTATCAGTTGCACATACATCAAATCAACTTGAAAACCGCCTTCTTAAATGGTGAACTTAACAAAGAAGCCTACATCGAGCAACCTCAAAGGTTTATACTTCTTGTTAATGAAAACAAGGTTGTAAAAAAATAAAATCACATATGGACTTAAGCAAGCACCCAAACAGTGGCATGAAAAATTCGACTCGATGATTTTAGAATATGATTTCAAATACAGTAGTGTAGAAAAATATATTTAATCTAAGTTCACCAAAGAATATAGAGTTGTCATTTGTTATGGTCTATTAGTGTTTAGCACAAATATCAAATGCATAAACGATACCAAAGAATATTTATCCTCGTGATTCAAAATGAAAGACGTAAATGAAGTTAGCATAATAATGGGGATAAAAGTTAACAAGTCTAGTTGACATTATGCACTAAGTCAATCGTATTATATTGAAAAAATGTTTCGCATATTTGGGCACTGAAAAATCAAAGATGCGAATACCCTAATATATTCAGGTATCAATCTAAGTAAAAACGAGGGAAGAGGCATCGCTCAACATGAGTACGCTAGCCCCACTGGATGCATAGTGCATGTTATGCATTGTACATGATCTGATATAGGATATGCAGTATGCAAACTAGCATATGCTAGTAACCTTGGAATACAACATTATAAAGCAATTAAAAGACTTCTTGGCTAACTTAAAAAGACTAAAAGTTAAAACTATTTTATAATAGATTTCTAAGTGTATTAGAGGGTTATACTGATGCAAGTTGGATAACTGGTACCGGTGATAATAAATCAACTTTGAGTTGGATTTTCACATTAGGAGGAGATGTTGTTTCATAGGAATTAAAGAAACAAACATGTATTACACGCTCTACTATGGAATCTGTATTCATACCTCTTACGACCTCTAGAAAAAAGGCTGAATGGTTACAGGAAATGTTAGTGGATATTAAGTTATTATCAAAATGATGCCAACCATAACTTTACACTATGATAATCAGACAACCATGTGTAGAGCATATAATAGTGTATATAATGGAATGTCGAGACAAATAAGCCATAGAAATGAGTATGTAAGACAAACAATTAATGATGGAATAATTACCATTGTATATGTAAGGTCTAGTAATAATTTGGCGGAATTATTCACAAAAGCCATGACATAGAATGGTAAAATCCACATCGGTCAGAATCGGTCTTAAACCCTATCTTATGAATAATCAATGATAGTGATAACCCAACTTTAATCTTAACTAACTTTATTTTAAAGTTTAATGCGTAATAACAACCTATCATATGATTGGAAGGTGCTAAGTTAATTTAGTGCACATTGTGACATATATGAAGAGGTTGAGTTAAAAACTTTTAATAATGTTCTAGGTAGTCTAGTAATAGAGACATTAAAAGGTATAGAACTTTACCTTTATGAACTTGGAAGTGGTGCTACTTCTAAGCAAGAATTTATAAGGTTTACTCTTATAAGACTTCATTAAGCCGGGATGGAACATTGGTGTAATGGTGCTCTAGGAAGGGAAATTTATTGGTAAAATAAAGTTATGTGTGTAATATTTCCAACTTTATAAGTCAAAGGAGACTCGGTTTAAGTTAAGTCCAGCCAGCTCTTCTTTAAGTTCTTTTGATATTTACACTAGTATAATCAAATAGATACCAAACATGATGCGTAATCTTACGCTAAATTAAACTAATTATCGTCACTATAACAATATTGTAGGGGATTATTGAGGTAGATTGTTACTGAAGATAGGAACAAATATATTAATCCCACATCTGGAAAATTCTTATAATATTTGTGTACATATTTGTAAGCTCACATGCTCTGCCAATTAGAATAACTAAAGGAGAAGGGAAAGGGGGCAATGTCATAACATCCACGTTTGGAAATCACTAACTACTTTGCACGTGTCCATGTGCGAGAAGGGGACCGAAAATGGTGTGGCTGTTGGGTACCAGCTGCCATATTTTTTGAATCTATTTTTCCTCTTTGAATTTGAACTGTTAATTGCAAATAGTTGTGACTCTTTTTTAAGGGTTGCACCCCTACGGCTCACATCCATTCATGCACTATATATATGCCTCCAACATCAGTTTTAATTTGAACTTCTCCTCCTCTCGATTGTTAAAAAAAATAAATCACGCGAATCTACATACATTGTTGCAGTTTAGATTCAGGTTTCGTTGCATCATGGGAAGCAGTTTGCTATCAACCAGTTAGCAAACTCTGAACAAGTCACGAAAAATGTTGCTTTAGGGAAAGCATCAGTGCACCTCAAAACCTAACTCAACTCTGATCCTTCACTATTTCTTATATTCTTAAAGCAATATTCACCATGGACAAATGATCAAAATCTGCATTCAAACCGATGAATCTGGACTAATCAGGTTAGATAGACTTGATGGAACCAACTTCGCATGCCAGCAAGATAAAATGAAGTTCCTTCTTACCACCTTGAAGGTCTCCTACATACAAGATGAAATACTTCCAGTTCTTCCTCTTCCAACCGAAAAGTACGCCTAAGAATTAAAGTAGCAAGGATTAAAATGCAATGAATATGAACTGCTATGCCGAGGACATATTCTTAACACCTTATCTGACCATTTGTATGACCTATACACTCCAATGAAATTGCTCATGGGTATTTGGGATGCACTAGAAGCAAAGTACAAGGCTGAAAAGATTGGAATAGAAAAGTTTCTCATCCCATAATACTTTGAATTTTAGATGAAAGACGATGTTTCTATAATGGATTAGATGCATGACTTACAAGTCCTAGTTAGCAAAGTTGGATATTTGAAAGTTCATATTCCAGAATCAGTCCAAATGGGGGCTATAATTGCAAAACTTCATCCAAGTTGGAACAATTATCGCAAAAATCTCTTACATATGACTAAGGAAGTCTCGTTAAAAATGATTGGAAAACACATAAGAATTGAACAAGACAATAGAATTCGTGGTATTGTTTTTCCATCGTCTAATGTGAATAATGTGAATTCTAAAATGAAGAGAAAGAGCGGTCAAAACCAAAACTTTAAGCTAAATAAGAAGAGCAAGCAGGGAAACAACTCTAATCCAAAAGAAAAAAGGAATAAGGGATGTTTTGACTGCAGTAAACTTGGGCACTACAAGCAAGAGTGCAGGGCTTCCCCAAAGCAGAATAATAGAAACTCCTACAAATACAAATATGGTTGATTCTGAGGAAATGAAAGAAATCATTGCTATGGTTTAAGATTTATAGATTGGCATGATAACAAATTAGCACATGGCTATTGCGACAAAACTTCAGACTAATGATTCTATTCTGGTGCAACAGTTCACGTTTGCAGCAACATAGATCTTTTCAAAAACTATAAGGAGGTTACAGATCAATAAGAAGTGCTTATGGGAAATGGGAATGGTGCAAAAGTTCTAGAAAAAGGAAGTATGGAGATTCAGTTCACTTGTAACAAGACGATCACTCTCACTAATGTACAAGAAATTGAATGTTAGGTACGTACACGTGCATGTTCATGGGTCAATATTGATACCATGTAGTTGAAGTGCAAGCATATTGCAATTTGTTATCACTTTTGTTCATTTCATTTTTCATTCATTTTTTTAAACATTGGTAAGGGGCGTTTGGTACCAATCCCCAAAGCAGGGGATCAGTCTAATCCCTTAGTGTAAATGGACATAATTTTTTTAAAGCCTAAGTAAGTAGGTGGCATTCGTATTAAGCTATGGAATTAGCTTATTCCACTCCACATCGTTCATTTTCTCTCTCTACCGATTTGAACCCCTACTCCCCTTCAAAAGTACCATTATCAAAATCGTGTTCAAAGCTATCACCTCCCTTCCAAACCCATCGCCGATTCGAGTCTCCATCTCCTCCTATAATTCTGGTCGTTGTCTTGGAACATGTACAACATCTAGCTGCAATCGAGTCTACCCTCAAATTCAATTTGAACCCAAATCCATATTTGCTTAGGAAAACTTCCACTGTTTCAGAAACCCGATCTCTGTCATCATATAATGGTGAGCTTAGGATCTAAATTAAGGCAAAGTGATTTTGATGTATATTTCACATGAGCTTAGGATCTAAATCATTTTAGTGAAGACATTGATGGGCAGAGCCTGGAAATAAGGGCGGAGTTTTCTTAATGCAATCAACATGTAGTATGCGAGCTTTTCTAGCTTTAGGTAGTTCCTTTCAGTATGCCAGGGTTTACCTTCCGACGCGATCGTCGATTCACCTTCATGGACTTCTCTTAATACTCATTTGATTTCATCGTTGGCGGTATACCGAAGTAGGAAGACGGAAAAGCCCATCATGTACATGACTCCTTCTTGGAGGATGTATCATGATGCTTTACGAAGGATTTGTCATTTTTCATTCTTTTATTTAGGAATGATCCCCTTTTGCAAATAATATTTATTTGAAGTCATCCACAACTCCTTCTCAAGCTCTATTTCTAAGGCCCAATCAATCTCTATCTGGTCAATGCTTGGAGCGTTGAGTACTTTACTAAAACCAAGCCTATTTATTATGCATCTGAGGAACTAACGAATTTGGCTAATGAGTCGGCTTTCTCATTGTGATCTCTAGGTATGCGTGTAATACTATAATGCTCAAAATCGGTTAGCGGCTCTTGAACCCGATTGGAGCAAGTCACGCTCCTCTGGTATGATATTCTCCATTGACTTGATATACTACTAACTACAAGTCATAGAAATTTAGAAACTTTTACCTCCAGTTCTCTAGCCAGTTTAAGCTCAGATATCAAGGTTTCATATTTAGATTCATTATTTATTGCAGGGATATCAAGTTTCAGGGTGTAGCAGATCAAGCGTTCCTTTAGAGTTACATGTATGACTCCGGTACCAAAACATTGATCTTTGGATGCTCCATCCTTGTACACCTTCCATTGGATGATAGGCTCTTTACTATAATTCGAAGATTCGTCTTGTGCAATGACATCGAATATGAAGTCCGCCAATGCTCTTCCCTGGATAACTCTTCGAGGGAGATAAGTGATCGAACAGGCTTAATTCGATGTTCCATTTAAGTAACACCTTCCAGACATCTCAATTCGCTGTAGGACTTGTCGTAACAAAACTTGTCGATGAAGATAATGATGGGATGAGCTTGGAAATAAGGGCGGAGCTTTTTTGATGGAATCTGTAACGACCCGTAAATTTTCTATAATTAAATTAGCTAATTTAATAAGATTTCGTGATTTAGTGTTAGAAAAAAAATTGTAAGTCGTTTGGAATAATAATAAATGTTGAATCTATTGGGATTATAATAGAGTTAATAAGATTTTGAAATTGGAATTTATTGGATAATTGAATAACGAGTTTAATATGATTAAAAATGATTTGTAAAATTTTATTTTATCATATTGGAGTTATAGTGATGTTATAGAACTTTTAAAACTGAATTTAAAATTTATTTGTGAAAATTAAATATTTTAATATTTAATTATCGCCTGAAAAATAGCCAATTTTTGAACAGTCTCAGAATTGGACGAAACTAGTTCCATTGGATCCGTAATAGTTAGTTATTGTCGGATTTCAATTTTCGTAGCAATCGGAGTTGTCGTTTGACCGTGGCAGCTCGAAACGCGTTGAAATTGTTTTAATATTAATTTGGCGAGTCAAAATAGTCATTTTTCAAACGGTCTCGGATTTCAACGAAACTAGTTTCATTGGATCCGTAATGTGATATTATTGTCAGGTTTCAAATTTCAAGTCAAACGGATTTACCGTTTGTCCGGGGCAAGCCAAAACGCATAGAAAATCGTTTAATCGGTTTAATTTAAAATTGATCGTTTATTGCCGTAACTCACACATACGATCGAATTAGCTTCCGAAACACATTCCATTGCGTTCGGAACGTGGGGTAAACCTTAGAAACGCCTGCCGGCACGCTTCGTTTGGAGTTCGAAATTTTTTCGGTGAATAGTGTTTTTGCAATTTTCTATAAAAGGACCCATCCTCTTTCATTTGCTCCAAACCGACCAGCCGCCACTTTTATTTCAATGGCCTGAAAATTTCGAAACTTTCTCCTCATTTTCCTCTCAATCCATCAACAATTAGCAAAAACTCTCAACTACAAAGTTGTAGAGCACGATGAAAGCTTCAAATCCATACGGAGATGATCGAAAACGGAGCCACGGATCAACGGGAAATCGAGCAAGAAGGGGCTGCGTTTTTCACGCAAATCGAGGTGATAGGGGAGGCCGAGTTCAGCATGGTGGCAGCCGATGGTGGCTCTCGAGCGGGGCTTCGCAACGATGGTCTCTGATCAACTTCCCGACGCTTGTGGTGGTCGCAAAATGGAACCCTAGTTTGGAGCTTAATGGGTTCTTGCGTGTTTTTTTTTCCTGTAGAGCTAACGTGAGGGAAGATGAAGAAACGAACGGCTTGGATCTGGGTCAAAGGGGGACGTGCAGCCCTGATTTGTTTTAGGGTAAAATTAGAATAAAATTGTGAATTTATATGTATATTAATTCGTGTAATCTTTAAAAAAATCATATCTTTTTCATACGAGGTCGAAAACGCACGAAACCAGTTGCGTTGGAATCGTATGGACGAGCTCTTCGCTATGGAAATGGATTGGAATCATTTGGAGCTAGAGAAAATTTGGGTTAAATCGAACGTCATTCGATTTGATTTAAATCGTAAAAATCAAGGTGAGTGTTTTATAATGCTCACACCGTACTAAATATCTTTATGCTAGTTAAATTTGACATTATGAAGTGTTATGATCTTATTTGTCGTTGTTTGATAAAAATTTAATCGTCATATAGCTTGTCTTTTGCATTAACCGTTGAAAATTAAATTGACAGTTAAATTGAAATTAAAATTGAATTGCGATTAAATTACCTGACATTGATAACTATGAAACTGCCATGAATTGTATTGTTTATTGGATGATGTATTTTGATGGATGCTATTGGTTGATAATTGAATGTTTGGATGTTTATTTGCTTATATAGATCCTGTTATGCATACATATGATACTGAGATTTAATTTAAGTAATATATACTCATCCCTGACATTTAATTGAAATAAATAATTACTTGGCCATAGGATAGAAAATTTTATACGGACACCGAATTGGCTAAATTAATAATTTTTGAAATCGTCGATTTGAAATTTATTTAAATGTTTCGATTAAAAGTGATAAATAGAAATCAATTTATAGAAATCGAATTTGTCGAAAATTTGAGTTGGAATGTTGAAATAAATTTTGGTTAAAAGAAATTGGTAAATAATTTAAGTTGTGACTTTAAAATTTAAAATTTGGATACGATTGAATTTCGAAAATCTATTTATTTTAAAGATTGAACATTATTTCGAGCTTTGAATATTACTAAGTAAAAGTGATATGAAAATGATATTTTGAAATCGAGTTTGGAATTGAATCATATTTGGAATTTGGATTTAAACTTGAATATTGTTGGAAATTTTGTTAAGTGTTATAAATTGATATTTTGAGAAATCAAGCTCCAAATCGATATAAATTGAAATTGCATTAATTAAAGGTGAATGTAGAATTGAATTGATTTGAAGTAAAAGTTGACATTGTTTTGAATTGAAATCGAAATTGAATCGGTAGAATGGAAATTGAAATTGATTTGAATTGGGAAGTTATAATTGAAATGGATTGATTTTGAAGCTGTTTTAATTTGTTTTCAAAATTTCTCTGTTATATAAACCATTTTGAATACTTAAATTATTTTAATCTATTTTAAATCTACTTAACCCAATTTAAATTATTTTAAACTAATTTATCTATTTTAAATCCATTTTAAAGATTTTAAGTGTTTTTAACTATTTTAATTATTTAAAACTACTTTTAAACTACTTAAAACTATTTTTCTAAAATCCTAAGCTGGTCAATAAGGTGAAATGTTTATATTTAAATCTTTAATTTAAATATGAAATCTGATATTTTGAAAGATACGATGATATTTGAATGGATTTGATTTTTGAAGCGAATATGATATTTTGATATCAATTATGAACCGATTTGAAATATAAAGAGCCAAAGGTGTAATAATACGTAGTTATTAAAGAGACCGGGATCGGATATGGACATACTCTCTGTCGATACCGAAAACCACTTTAATAACTATTATACGCGGAGTGATGATCCAGAATGAAGTGGATGGTTTGGTGAACGCGTTGACTGAAGAAAGAGAACGATTTTTGGATGACCCCTGACATGACTAAAACAGGAGCCGCGCCGGGCCATTGAGGTTCGCCACCTCTAGCGGACACACTTCTTCGATACCATATCTATTACATTTGTGATGCGATTTGGGTGCACCCCTTGATTTGGGAGTGTCGTTTCGCGGTGTTGGGGTAACTGCTGGCTATGCCCAACATCAGTCCGGATCACGCAACTACTAGTATCTTAGTTGGTATTGCCTCATGTACCTTGTCATACTGATTATCCTATTCGCGACCACTACGTTTTGATTTGTACCTTGAGTATATGGATTGCCCTCTGGTGACTTCCGGTTTTGGGGAAACTACGGTCTTGTATATGCTTTTGGGAATATAAAATGTGTTAAGGGGGATTATGGTAACGCCTTAACGCTATTTTGATACTTTATATTACTGATAGACATTATCTACTTAGCGTATATTACTACATAGTAGATAGTTTCACGGATCCTTGAGAGATGGAAAATCCCGTAACATCTCTTGAGTTATTGCACGCACGTTGACACTGGATATGAGATGTCAAACCCCATAAACATCTCTGACGCCGTTACACTCATATTTATTTACGATTGATTTAACTTTCATAAGGATATTTTAGTCCTGACTCGAGTGTTTTGTCTTTTCATTACGCTCGGGTCAGTCCTGAGTTTTCAGTTTAGGTTGAAGATCATTTCCTTGGAGGACGGAGACGAAGATTTGATATATTATCTACTACTATTATATTCATTCCATTCCGCTGCATTGTTGTATAATATTTGTTGTGTATGTAACTCTGATAAATGTTGTATAATAATAATCAAATGTATTCATTTCAAATGTATTCATTTAATTAACAGCTTCATGAACTGTTATTTTATTATTATACTTAGCCTTCCGCTGTGAGATTCTGTGTTGTTTCATTTCCTTTATTTCCCTTCCTTTTCTTTTCTTAATTACCCCAATAACTATCTGCCCTTTTAATGGTTTGGAATCGACATGTGTATTTGATCGTCGGTCTAAATTGTCCAAAAAGGCGGGTTGTTACAGAATCAATGGGTAGTACATGAGTTTCTTAGCTTCAGATAGTACCTTTGAACACCTGTCAACTGCTTTCTAACATAATACGCTAGGTTTTGGATTCGATTTTCTTCATACAACAGCGCGTCACTTATGGCATATACCGACACTACTAGATAAATGTACAACTCCTCATGGTGCAGAAACTTGGATATGAAGGTCTCTCTAAGTGATGTACCAAAGCTTGGAACACATCAACACAATCCTATGTCCATTCAGAGTTTCTCTTCCCCCTTTTGATTAAGTCGAAGAAGGGAATGCATTTATCTGTGGCTTTAGAGATGAACTGGCTCAGGGTAGCAACCTTTTCATTTAGATTCACATACTCGATTGTCTTTAGTACTTAGATATTTCTTATTGCTTGAATCTTCTCAAGATTAGCATCAATTCTAGGAGAGTTGATGATGAAACCCAAGAATTTTCCTAATGCAATACCAAAAGAGAATTTCAAGGGATTAAGTTTCATTTCCATTTTTTTGGAGAACGCTAACATCTCCGCCAAGTCAACGATATGGTCGTTTGATCTCCGTGACTTCACGAGCATATCATCCATATATACTTCTATTGATCAGCTGATCTGGTATTTGAACATCCGTTTGACCTGTCTTTGTTAAATTGTTCAAGCCTTCTTTAATTCGAAAGGCATTACAACGTATCGGTATAATCCTAGGTTAGTAATGAAGCTGGTGTGTTAATGGTCGGGGATGTGATCAGGATATGGTTGTATCATGAGTATGCATCCATAAATGAAATAAATTTATGTTTAGCAGTTGAGTCTACCAACTGGTCGATCCTCGGAAGAGGAAATCTGTCTTTTGGGCACACCTTGTTAAAGTTCGAATAATCTACCCTTATCCGCCACTTTCTATTAGCTTTTCTCACAAGAACTGTATTAGATACCCATTTCAGTTAGAAGGCATTGCAGATAAACCCATTATTCTTGAGTTTATCCACCTTCTTTTTAAGCACAACAGATCTCTCCAAATCCATGCTGTGTCAATTTTGCTTCATCGAAACATGCCTTGAGATGATATTCAATGCATAACTCACAGTAGTTGACAGGATACCACACATGTTAGAGTGAGTCCAAGGGAATACACCAAGATTTTCTTAGAGAAAGCCAACTAATTCCTTCATTATCATTGCACTTAGCTGTGATTCGATCTTCAGGTCTCGTGATGGGTCGCCGTGGCTGACTGTGATGTCAATCGTCATCTCAATAGTTGTAGCCTTGGTCTCTTTGGGCTCCTCTTCTTCATGTCTTGGATCTATATCCCTATAGAATAGACTGTGGTAGCCAAGGCTCAAACGCTGATTTCGAAGCTTTGTTGGTTTTGATGCAAAAAAGTTTAATCGCATCTTTTCCTTTCTCCCTTCATTGAGCGTCTTTCAACTCAGCCATATATAGGCATGCCCAATCACTTGATCTTCGTGGATAATTACCATGTCATTTTTGTTGAGTATTTTAGCCTTGAGCAACAAGGGGCGATGACTTCCCTGAATTCAGTAAGGATAGGTAGGCCCAGAAAAGCATTATGCGGAGAGTTTAGATCCATCACAACAAATGACATCACTCGCACTCTCCTTGGCTACCATCTCCTAACTCCACCAGTAGCTCGACATAGCCAACGGCTTCTGTTGCAATACCATTAAAACCATGAATATAGGCTTTGCACGGTTTCAGATCTTTGGATTCCAGTAACATATGGTCATATTCCTGCTTGAAAATGATATTCACGAAACTTCCAAAATCAATCAGAATCTTTGTCATCAAGGCTAGGCCAATCATGGCCGAGATCACCATCGGGTTAATCGTAGGGGCCTCCACCTTGTCTGCATCTCTGCTTCAAAATACGATATCATCTGTCATAGTTTGCTGCTGCTTTGTTGGAGCATCGTCCTTTGTGTTTGAGCAACATTCAATATCAACATGTCTGATAGCATTCACGTAACACTCCATCTCATTCCTGCTTTTATCAACCAGATGTGGTCCTTCGACAATGGTATTAATAATAATCTCCCCACCTTCCACCAAGGTTCCTTAGCACTAGGTGTAGCATATCCTCGATTAGGGTCGAATGTCCCTTGCCCGCCATTCTATGGGGCTTTAACAAACCACTGCAACTTTCTTTCTCAAATTAACTTCTCAATAACATTATGAAGGTGGTGATATTCATTCATGGTATGTCCATAACTCTTATGAAGCCTACAGTAATTTTGAACAGTCTTTGCTTCTCTGTTGGTTCCATCGGAGGTGGTTTCCCAAACTACATGTGTTACAGGTCGATAGATAAACATTCTCTAGCAATGTATTCAATGGCATGTATGTATTGAATGATAGGATCCTCGGTTTTCCTCTCTCGAAATCCCATCTTTGTTCATGGTTTCTATCACCACCTTGTTTCTTCTCATTCAGTTTCTTCTGAACATTGATTTGAACTTTTTCAAAACTATCACCATACATCTTTACCACCACATTTCTCTGTAATCCCTCAGCACTTGGGCCTGCGACATCTCTCTTCCTAGTTTGCTTTGCCTCCTTCTTCCTCAGAAACCGAGTCACCTTTACAAAGAAGTGGTCTAATGCAGAAGGTGGCTTTCCTACTAGCCAATCGCTAAACTTGAAATCGGAGTCGACTCTCGTAGTCAATGCCATGAGTATTGCACCATTATTTGGATTACTAGCTTTTTTAACAGTTATATTTAACCTTTCCAGAAAATATTTCAATGAATCTTCTGATGCCTAGACCAAGCTGGAGAGTGACATTACATCCTCGGGGCAAGTCATGTGCATACGGAACTGCTTCAGGAACTTCTTTGCTAGCTCTTCAAATGTAGAGATTGACTAGGGTAGTAACTTGGTGAACCACATGGTCGCAACATCTTCAAGAAAAATGGGGAAACACCTGCACTTGACTGCATCAGTGGCTCGAGCGGAGTCCATTTGCCATTCGTACATCAAGGGATGCTGCCTGGGGTCGATTTTTCCTATACAGGCAGGTATCGTTGGCATATGGAAACTCTGTGGGTATTTTTCATGTAGAATATTATTGGTGAATGGAGTATGACTTCTAGAGGGTCCCTAATCATCATTGGTCAAGCCCCAAATTTCTTTCACCAGCTGCCTCAAAAAAGTTCTTATGTCTAGTGTTTGGAAAGTTGATGCCAGATGGTAGTCGTGCTCCACCTCATGTGTACGACATGATCCATGCCTCCAGATAATGCCATGTCGCCTTAGCTCCTCTTGCTCTTGATCTATTTTCTAAGTAGTAGCTCTATTGTTGTTTCTCAACTGTGGTTTAACCACGTTTTACCGAGCTCCAGCATTTTGATTGATCGCATCACTTCTAGAATAAGCACCTCCACCAATATACCGATCTGTCCTTTTTTAGAGGGTTCATTGCCGGTTCCCCTGGGGTTTAGGAACCGATCGGTGTCGATCAGCATATGTCGACCGCCTAATCTCGTCTTGATGTTCCAGGTGTGTACGGATCCGTTTTGCAGTGTTTGCTTTGGTGATAGTCATCAGAAGAGAAGGAATTTTCCAATTCTGAAAATTGAGTAGGTTCCTTTCTACTCTTTCCATGCCGATCTTTCAACTGGTTCATCAGGTCGATGTCTTCCTGGATTTTCTGATTGAGTTGTTGGTGGCTATCCATCAATTCCTTTATTAGGACTTAAAAGTCAGCTCTGGTGATATATTTAGCCATTTTCTAGGCATCGGCCGCCGTCGATTGTACATTTTGATCAACTTGTTGAACACTAGCATCGTTATTTCCTTTAACAACGTGGGAAGTAATAGACGTTCCTTTGGCCATGGCTAATAGCTTCCTTATAGATCTTCTTAAAATCCTAGTAGTAATGCAACTTGTCAGCAGAAAACTGGATCTATCTCGCGGATATGGGAATTCACTATTAGATGATGAGATCCTATCAGGCTGAGAATTCTTTCTCAATGAAAGCACCAAAGTGTTAGCACCCAAAATTGGTATAAACACTCAATAGATTCTATGTAGAGGAATAAATGAAGAAATAAAAATTAAAATAGAGGACGCAAGCAGAAATAAGTGAAAAACAATAATAAATGGATTTATAATGGTTCGGTATTGAATGCCTACGTCCACTTTGATGAAATTGCTTTATTAATGACTCGAATTTCTTTGCACAAGAGGTATCGTAATTCGTAATTACAATGGATTACAATGAAACCCACAACATAAAGATTCTTCAAATTAGCTACAAACCCTATACTTATAGGCGTAGATGATAATATATCTTTCTGAAACTTTATTGGAAGAATCTATATATGTAGATGAGGTTACCCAGAAAATTTCGAGGCCCAACTACCAATGTTGAGCGATCGAGGCTGATCGGTCTTTCTATCCATGTGGCCAGCTACGATCGGTCAGGTGGGTCTCCCTCTATGCTAGCTTTATGTTTCCAAGGTTGTTTGCATAGTCGCTTTCGGGTTTTAAGAGATATCAATTGATTCCCATTGAGCTGAATTGTTAATCCAAGTGTTTACATCCATAATGATCCGATACGTTTTGATCCCCTACTTAAAGAAAGCGCTATTCCATACTTAGAATGTTCTATAGAGTCTCTCTCTTGGCTTCTCTTGTTTGTTACTTCATATTATCATCTGTGCTTGATCTCTGGACTCTATTATTACCCCTTTGAACTGCTTTCATTATCTATCATCGAGTTTAACTTGTCCAGTGGCCTGGATATAGCTGAATTAAAAGGTCGGTCACACTTGTCCCCCAAAGTACGTCTAGTTTCAAACTTGACGTACTTTGAATTGAAGCAATTTAGAGTCACCCGAAGGAATTCCATTTGGATTCCCAAACAGTCGTTAGCCATCCATTGAATTATCTTACCGAAGAGTCATGTCTCTCTCCATCCATCATGGCGCTTGGTCAATATTTGTCCATATAAATTAAGAGTGTAATCCCCAGTCTTCACCTATGCTTGGTTCCACTGAGTTTATTTATTGAGTTAGAGGCTTTGGTCATCTACAACAACATCTTTTTTGCGATATCCAGGTAATAAATTAATCTCCGTCGATTCAAGAAATTGAATGTTGGGTATGTACATGTGCATGTTCATGGGCCATTGTTGATACCGTGTATGTGAATTGCAAGTGCATGGCAATTTGTTATCACTTTTGTTCATTTCATTTTTCATTCATTTAAAAAAAAATTGGTAATGGGCATTCAATACCAATCCTCAAAGTAGGGGATCGGTACTGATCCGTTAGTGTAAATAAACATAAACAAATTTTGAGCCTAAGTAAGTGGGCGACATTCGTATATAAGCTACGGACTGAGCTTATTCCACTCCACTCCGTTTATTTGCTCTCTTAATTGATCCGAACCTCTACTCCCCTTCGAAACCATAATTATCAAACTCGTGTTCAAGGCTATCACCTCCCTTTCAAATCGATCGCAAATTAGAGTCTCAATCTCTTCCTATAATTCTCATCGTTGTCTTGGAACATATAGAACATCTAATTGCAGTCGATTCTACCCTCAGCTTCGATGTGCATGTTCTCGTCGTACACGTGCATGTTCACGTCGTTGTCTTGGAATATATGTTTCTTAAGTGAGGGATCAGGCACATTCCCTCCACCTAGGAGGACTTAGCCATTTTCTAAATTTATTTGAGCACACTTGAACTTTGGGACTTGTTTACCTAAACTTGTATGCATGAATGAACCTGAGCCATCCCATAGGAGCATGAACATGTGAACAAACTTGGACATGAATTTTTTCATATCCAATATTGGACTTGAACTTAAACACTTAAACTCCAGGATGGAACTTGACATTGATCTTAGGACTTTGACATGAATACCAATGAATATGACTCAGAATGTGAATGTTTGGACTTTGCATTAAAATTATATGAATCAAATAATCAGAAACCAAAGTCGCACACTTTTGAATATAAAATGAACTTGAACATTTGATCATGAATGAACTTGGATGCAAATTTCATGCTTTAGTATGCTAACGACTGACCTTGTATCTTAGATGAAATCCACAATCATCGATGTGAATTGGTTAGGACGGTCAGTGATGACAGTCACTCTGGTCAAACCCCGGAGTCTCATCATAACTATCATTTTAAATCTGAGCTTTTTATCTCTTCACTGTATAATACTGCATCGCATTGCACTAGTTTACACTTAGCTTGGGGGAACAAATTAATTTTTCTAATGATTACAATCAACTAAGTTTGGTAGCATGGGTTCCAAAAACTTGGAGCATTTAGCTACTATGGGTATTGAACAAACTACTTCTCATGAACATTCCGATGTTGAGTCAAGGTATACAACAATATCGACTTGGAACTCTTCAGGCTAGCAATCTGAACAGCCCGAAAGTTCTCATCTAGTGCTCGAAATTCCTTTAAATACTGAAGTAGGATTCAAGCCAACTCCTGACACTTAAGAAGATGCCATGTTTTTGAATGATTCGGAGGATCTAGCGGCTTCAAAGGTTGATGAGGCCCCTCTCCCCAGGCTGTGCATTAAACATGGGATTTAGTATGAAATGTGCGAGCCCCGTCTCATAATGGTAGGGCTCACTTGCCCCTAGAAGAGGTATACTGAATGCATCAAGTTCATGTGCTAGGCTGGTTGCATTCCACTCTTCAACCTCTTCATTCAAAAAATGTTGCATCATCTAAGATTGGAGCTGGCCCAACTGCATCCAAATAGCTATGCATTCTTGCATTGTCACATATATGCTATTTCTTGAGTTCTTACATCATGAGCTGACTCCGAAAGACATTAGATTAATTTACAACCTCAAATGGCAAAGAAGAATCCTCTTGTACATTTTCCTCGAGTCAGTCACAAATTACCAAGTTGTAACCGAAGTCTGAATTTTTTTAATGCTTTTAAGGATGAATGGTTCTACGTGCAATGCCTATTCGATTTTGTTGGATGGTGGTTGGAGGGACGTAAGTTTCACTTCAAACATAACTTTAAGTGCATTTATTCATGTTGTATCCCAAATTAAGTAGTTTCTCATCGAACATTATAGTAGCCATCAAAGTCCCACCGATGACATATACTTGGAGGCGGTTTTAGCACTAAAAAACATACCAGTAGTGGATAGAGACATTAGATCTCTTCTCATTGATGAGCGACCTTTTGTCTTTGGCTTACTAGAAGAAGGTTGTAGCATTAGACTGCCTAGAAATAAATCAAGGAGGAAGTTATAGAGAGAATAGGTGTTGTTGGGAAAGGAGATGATGAGCTGACCCTATCATGCCTCCAATTGAAGGGGCTCAGGACATCGCGGAGGAAGGCGAGGTGGCGAGGTATGGAGGACACTAATAAGCCCGATCGTGGCACTGTAACCTATGCCATGAGCCTGCGGTTAGATCTTCCCAAGGCCCACAGCTCCCATCCTCGATAAAGTGAAAAGGAAAAAGGCTCATTTATAAGATTCGTTGAAGGCAAGTCTCCAAGTAATAAAAATCACCCTTTGCTGCTATAGATCAATCGAGCTCTTTGCCTTTAGAAACTCTATTTGAGGGGTTGTCTGACATCCGGCTCCCAGATGTTGTTGGAAATTATGATTTTTCCAATTAAAGCCTCAAGGGGTCTAATTCTTTTATTTGACTCAACGGTTAGGGGAGATTACCCCAATGAGCAATGTTCCAATAACTGGCCCATTGTAGGGTCAATGGGACACTCATGATCATGTGCACTACATCGCATGACACTTATCTACCTTTAACTCTAGTGATTATTGTACTCTTTCATTTTGTTTGCAAGCTCGATGGGATGCTCTATAACTATGATCACTTAAAGAGATAAGCATACTTTCTACCATCTTATTTTAGGCCCAGTTGAGGTTTGGACCCCGGTCGAGACAAAGAAGAGTATGAAGGAAGAGAAGACCGAGACTGAAGCTACCAATCAAAGGATTCATCGTCCAAACATAAGTCAAAATCTCAATCTTCTCATGGCAAGGGTGTCGGTCAATATCCCCGTATATATAGTAGCAGCAAGTTGCTGCCTCATGCACCCACTTTGGCCACTGGGCCCGAGCAAAATTCGGGTTCTTCCAGCACCCGTAGATCTCCAACAGCTAATCTGGTGTTGAAGGCTTTGATATTTCATCCTGCCAATACAATAGACGGACCCTCTCATTCCCTAGTAGTCTTGATGCCACTACTACCGAGAAGATGGCTAAGCTCAAATCCATGTTTTCTAAGTTATGCTTTGACGAGTTCAAATTTTATTCCCGCTTTGCATGCAATTACTCCGAAGGCCAAGGACACGGTGCTCTCCTACATTAATGATGTCTATGTTTCGCATAGTATAACTCTCCATGTGGCCGAGAGAATCTCTGAGGTGTCGATGGAATGGAAACATGAAATTGATTGCTTAAATCTTGAGGCAATCGATGACAAATACATTATTAGGTGCTTAGACGAAGCGGTCAAGCAGTTGGGGATGAAGCTGCAGATGGAGGGAAAAAGCCAATGAGTCTTCTGAAGCTATCGAGCGCTTAATGAAAGCGTACCAAGCCAAATTAGACACTGTTGTTCGTCCCAACTGCACTTTAGCCCTCGAAAAAGACGTTTTACAAAAGGAGAAGGAGGCACTGAAAGAGAAAATTGATGCTATGGCCATCGCATTAAACATCTTGAGGAAGAGCTTGAGAAGGAAAAATAGGTGAACTGAGGCTTAGCTGGAGTCCCGGGGATAACACAAGGAGATTGTCAAAGCTCGCAGAGCTAAAACAAAGGTCGACAGATAACTTGCATAGGTAGAGGCCCTTAAGGAAGAGGCTAAGAAGGCGGACCGGACAGAGATAAAGGATGAGTTTGATCCACTGTTGATATATTACAATGCATGCGTCCTGATGAATCGCAACCTCCGCTTCCATAGAGAGGGCTGCCTAAAATCGCTCATCGAAGCCTGGAACCGTATTATGGATTTCAAAAAGAAGTCCCTTAGTAGTGCTGAAATGGTTGAAGAGTAGCTCGTGCATGAAATTTTGAATGACAAAGAGCCCGATGAGCTCAAAGCTGCTTGGTTCAGTTTACTTAATATTCCAACGATCACCGGTAAAGGGAACGTTGGTGGCAAAGCCTCTGGAGCTGGCTCCCAAGACCACCCTACTACCCAAGCAGTTGGTGCTTCAATTTCTCATGCCCTAGAGAAGGACACGGGCTACGATACAGATTATCTAAGGATAGACATATCTTTGGAGTTGTCTTCGATTTTGGAAGGCGGCACTCCAACTACGATCGAAGGCCAATCTGGTGTAGGTATATCTCTTACTTCTCTGATGTTTAAGAAGGTTTACATTTCACCTGATAATCATGGGATTACCTATTGATCTTCATGAAATTGCTGGTCCGTCTAGATTTGTCCATGCTCCTGAATATGATGTTTCCCTAGGACAGCAAGCGCAAGCCCCAGGGCCTACTTTAGCCGTCACTATATAGGTGCCTTCTACGGATCAAGCTGCTAAGACTCCAGGCCTGAATATTGAAATCATAAGAGATTTGGATGAAGAAAAAACTAATAAAAGTAGGGGCAGGATGAAGAAGAGAACATCATATTGATCCATGCCTCCAAACATACTGATAAACTTAGCATAAAGAGCATTTTGGAAAGTAGGAGTTGGAGGTTCAAGCCAAGAAGGAAAGTGCCGAAGTCGATATTACTCCGCTTCAAATTATACTAATAGACGGCGTCACTCTAGAGGAGGTCAATCCTTCATTATCCTAAAGTGAGACAGCCTCTGTTTCTAAAAGCATATCTCCTAAGGGTAGTAGGTGCAAAAGAGGGGCAAAATGGAGAGAACAAGGTGGTAGCTCCATAGAATCCACCTCCGAAGAAGCCCAAAAAAAGAGGAGAGAAAGTCATCGAACCAGCTTGAATAGTTCGTAGCTAGGTAGCTATTTTCTTTTTGTTGGCCACAATTCTATGGGTATGGCCCTCATTTTTGGTTTATAGTTTCTGAAATAACTTTATCCTTAGTTTCTAGGTTTCAGTATATAAATAAAAACACTTTCATTTCTGTTCAGGTTTTGTATGAAATTTGTTAAAGTGTTCGAGCTGTTACATTTTTCATTTAATGTACTTGTAACTCATCGCCATCGTTCAAGTTGTAATGTATTTCAGTCACTCATTGCTTCAGATGTTGATCCAACAAACCCATCTCAAGTCCTCCTTTCGGTCGTGGCCTTAATCGTATCAAACGCTAGGCACGAGCCACCGTGTTATGCTCTTGTGTTCAATGGTTAAGTGATTCTACTTCTGCCCCTTGTCTTGGGTTGGCGTAGTTAGTATGCCGACGGTTGGGTCCCATCCACTATAAGTTTATACACCTTTTGTTGGTTTTGGCTAGAGTTGGAGAATGAATGGTCGAATCACACTCATTCAATGTGTTTATACTGTCTCCGCACTTTGGGGATTAGATTTTGTTGATATATGGTCAATCACACCCATTTGATGTATATACTCCAGCCCACACTCTGGTGACTGGAGTTGTTCTGGGAAATGATCAAGTCACATTTCCTTTGATTAATATCCTTGACCTTAAATCTAGGGCAAAAGTCGAAAAGTGTTCGATCATACCACAAACATTTTCACTTTACATTCTTCCCATCAAATTGGGAAACGGAGTTAGTCAACAGGTTGTCGAGTCACATCCATTTTATACTTTATACTTGACCTATCAGATCGCAAGCGAGAGTTAATAGATGAACGATCGAGTTATGTTCATATTGTTTAATTCAAGTGTGGACCTAGGTACTTGGTTGGTGCCAACCTTCGGGTACTTATTGGTTCATGTTATACATATGTGGGCGAAAGTGAGTCGTATATCGCAACTACTATATTATGCACAAATAATTCACAAATATGGAAGGAACTTCAGGTTTTATTGCAAAATAAGAAAGAAGTAACAGAATCTGTCTTATTACATGGCTTTGAATTCAACTGGAAAAGTAAATAATAAATGAAATACAGACAAAACTAAATTAAATAACATTGTGAATGCACATTATTCCACGCTCTAAGAAGTGTGATGCCATCGACAGTTGTTAGCTTGAAAGTTCCATCTCCAAACTTCCAATTAGTGACATACGGTCCTTCCCATCTCGGACCTATGTTTGTAGGGATAGGAAAGACACATTCGAGGAAAAGGGTGCCAATTTCAAAGGTTTTGTTCGGACTTAAACATTACAGTATCGGGCAACTCAGTGTCGGTGTGTAGCTGCCCTCCACTCAACTTCTTCATGCTTCTCGTTGACCATATCCAAAGATTCCAAGAGTAGATCTCTGTTAGTTCTGAGGTTATAATAAGTCACTTGATGAGAAGGGACGTCAATTTTTACAAAAATCATGGATTCGGTGCTATAAGAAAGGGCGAATGGAGTATGGCCAGTTGCGGACTTGTGAGTAGTTTTGTATGCCCATAACGCTGAAGGAAGTTCATAAACCCACTTGCCTCTAGCCTTTCCCAAACGCTTCTTTAGAATGGATTTTATGATTTTGTTGATAGCTTCGACCTGTCTATTAGGGTAAGCAGCCACCATAAATTTTTCGCGATATGATGTCGATGACAAAAGTCTTTAAATTTAGCACTATCGAATTGGGTCCCGTTGTCGATTTTGATTGTTCGAGGAAGGATAAAAGACAGATAATGTTTTGAAAAACAAAACTGATTACTTTATTCATAGTAATCATGGCTAAAGGTTTGGCTTCAGCCCATTTAGTGAAGTAATCAACTGTCACGACGGCATACTTCGCACCACCTTTGAAAATTGGTAAAGGGCCAATGATGTCTATACGCCAAGTAGAAAATGGCCATGGACTGACCATCTGAGTAATTTCCCTCGGCGGGGCTCTCGGATTTTTTGTAAACAGCTGGCACTTGTCGCATCGTCTAGCATAATCTACCGCATCTCGATTGACAATTGGCCGGAAATAACCATAGCGGAGTATCTTCTTTGCCAAGGTTTGCCCTTCAGTGCGATCACCACATTCTCCTCCGTGGACTTCTCTTAATACTCATTTGATTTCATCGTTGGTGATACACAAAAGCAGGGGGATGGAGAAACCCTTCATGTACATGACTCCTTCTTGGAGGATGTATCATGACGCTTTGCGAAGGATTTGTCATTTTTCATTCTTTCATTAGGTAAGGATCCCCTTTTATAAATAATCTTTAATCAGAGTCATCCACAACTCCTTCTTAAGCTCCATTTCTAAGACCCAATTGATCTCCATCTGGTCAATGCTCGGAGCGTTGAGTACTTTAACTGGAACTAAGCCCATTTGTTGTGCATCCCAGGAACTGGCCAATTTGGCCAACGAGTTGGTTTTCTCGTTGTGTTCTCTAGGGATGTGTGTAATGTTGTAATGCTCGAAATCGGTTAGTAGCTCTTGGACCTAATTGAGGTAAGGAGAAAGTCGCCCTCCTTTAGTCTAATATTCTCCATTGATTGGATACACTACTTACTGGGAGTCATAGAAAATTTGCAAATCTTTTACTTCCAATTCTCTAGCCATTTTAAGCCTAGATATCAAGGCTTCATACTTAGCTTCTTTATTTATTGCAGGGATGTCAAGTTCCAGGGTCTAGCAGATTAAGCATTCCTTAGGAGTTACCTGTATGATTATGGTGCCAGAACATCGATCTTTGAATGCTCTATCCTTGTACACCTTCCATTAGATGATAGGCTCTTTACTACACTCCGGAGACTCGTCTTGTGCAATGACATCGGCTATGAAGTCTGTCAATGCTCTTTCCTGGATGGCTCTATTGATCTGGCTCAATTTGATGTACCATTTAAGTAACCTTCCAGATATCTCAGGTCGCTGTAGGACCTGTTGTAACAGCTTGTCAATGAAGAGGTTGATGGGATGATCTTGGAAATAAGGGCAAAGTTATTTTATGCAATCAATAGGCAATACACGAGCTTTTCTAGCTTTGGATATTTCCTTTATGCACTTGTCAACCACTTGCTAACATAATACGCTGGCTTCCAGATTCCATTTTCTTAATGCAACAGTGCGTCACTTATGGTATGTACTGACACGGCTAAATAAATATACAAGTCCTCATGGTCCAGTAGCTAGGACATGATATGAGGTCTCTCTAAGTGATGTACAAAAGCTTAAAACGCATCAACACAATCCTGTGTCCATTCAATGTTTCTCTTCTCTCTTCTGATTAAGTTGAAGAAGGGAATGCATTTATCAGTGGCTCTGAAGACGAACTGGTTTAAGGCGGCAACCTTCCCATTTAGACTTTGCACTTGCTTAATTGTCTTTGGTACCTGGATATTTATTTTTGCTTGAATCTTCTTGAGGTTGGATTTAATTCCTTGAGAGTTGACAATGAAACCGAATAATTTTACTGATGCAATGCCAAAAAAGCATTTCAAGGGATTAAGTTTTATTTCATATTTTCGAAGAACACTAAACATCTCCGCCAAGTCATTGATGTGGTCGTTCGGTCGCTATAACTTCACGACCATATCATCTACATATACTTCCATTGATCGGTTGATCTTGTCTTTAAACTTCCAGTTAACCAGTCTTTGGTAAGTTGCTCCAACATTCTAGAGTCCAAAGGCATCACAATATATCAGTATAATCCTAGGTCCGCAGTGAAGCTATTGTGTTAATGGTTGGGGATGTGCGTCGAGATCTGTTTGTATTTAGAGTATGCATCCATAAAAGAAAGCAATTCATGTCTAGCAGTTGAGTAAACCAACTAGTCGATCCTCGAAAGTGGAAAGCTGTCTTTTAGGCATGCCATGTTCAGGTCTGAGTAATCGATGCTTATCCCCACTTTCCATTAGCTTTTCGCACAAGAAATAGGTTAGATATCCATTTCGGGTTGAGTGCGTCGCAGATAAACTCAATCAGATAAACCCATTATTCTTGAGTTTATCTACCTCCTTATTAAGCGCAATAGATCTCTTTAGATCCATGCTACGTCGCTTTTGTTTCACAGGTACATGCCTCGGGTCGATATTCAATGCATGGTTCGCTATAGTCGGTGAGATCCCATACATGTCGGAGTAAGTCCAAGTGAACACACCAAGATTTTCTTGGAGAAAGCCGACTACTTCCTTCATCATTGCACTAAGCTATGATCTAATCTTCAGGTCTAATCATGGGTCGTCGCCGCTGACCATAATGTCAATCTTCGGCTCAACAGGTGCAAGCTTGGTTTCTTTGGGTCCCTCATCTTCATCTCTTGGATCTATATCATTATAGAACAAAATGTGGTGCCCGAACCAAGGCTCGAACGTTTATTTCGAAGTTTCATTGGTTTTGGGGAAGGAAGGTTTCTCTGCATCCTTTCCTTTCTTCCATCGCTAAGCGTCTCTCAACTTTGCCACGTATCAGGCATGCCCTGATGCCTGATCTCCATGGATAATTCCCATGCAATATTATGTCGACAATTTTAGCATTAAGTAATAAGGGGCAATGGCTGTCCAGAATTCCACAGTGGGAGCCCTGAATTCCACAAGGGTTAGTCGGCCTAGAAAAGCATTATACGGTTAGTTCAGATCTATCACGACAAGCGGTAGCACTCGCACTCTCCTTCGGCCGTCTTCTCCTAACTCTATTGGTAGCTTGACATAAACTATCGCTTTTTTTTGCAATACCGTTAAATCTATGACTACAGGCTTTACACGGTTTCAGATCTTTGGCTTCCAGTAACATCTAGTCGTATGCCTTCATGAAAATGACATTCAAAGAAGTTCCATAATCAATTAGAATCTTTCTCACCAAGGTGGGGCCAATCATGACCGAGATCAACATCGGTTTAATCGTTGGGACATGCATCTCTGCTTCAATATCATCTATCATAGTTCTCTACTTCTTGTTGTTGCACCGTCCTACATGTTCGAGCAACATTCAATATCAACATGTCTAATAGCATCCATGTGATGCTCCATCTCAAATTATTTTTTTATTAGCTGGATGTGGCCCTTTGATAATGGAATTAATAACTAATCTCCTTTCTATCCCCTGAGGTTCCTCAACACTGGTCGTTGCTTGTCCTCGATTGATGTCGGATGTCCCCTGCCTGCCATGCTGCGCTGCTTTAACAAACTGCTGCAACTTTTTTCTCGAATTAACTTTCCAATAACATCACAGAGGTGGCGACATTCATTCATGGTATGTCCATAACTCTCATGAAATCTACTATACATTCTGAAAAGTCATTGCTTCTCCGTTGATTCTATTAGAAGTGGTTTCCTGTACTACATAGTGTTACACGTTGATAGATAAACATTATCTAGAGCTGTATTCAATAGCATATCTATATCGAATGATGGGATCCTCAACTTACCTCTTTCGGAATCCCATCTTCATTCACAATTTCTATCAGTGCCTTTCGTTTACTCATTCGATTTATTTTGAACTTTTCCGAAACTATCACCGGACTGCTTTACTGCAACATTACTCTATACTCCCTCGGCGCTTGGGCCTACAAAAGCTCTCTTCCTAGTTTGCTTGCTTCCTCCTTCCTCGAAAACTAAGCCACCTTTGCAAAGAAATGGTCCAATGTAGAAGGATGCCTTTCTGCTAACCAATCACTAAACTTGGAATCAGGGTCGACTCTCCTTGTCAATGCCATGAGTATTATATTAATATTCAGATTACTAACCTCTATAACATCTGTATTAAACCTTTCTAGAAATTTTTTTAATGACTCCACCGGCGCTTGGACCAAGTTGGAGAGTGACATTACGTCCTTGGGGCGAGTCGTATGCATGCGGAACCACTTAAGGAACTTCTTTACTAACTCATTAAAAGAAAAGATTGATTGCGGTGGTAACTTAGTGAACCACATGGTCACAACATCTTCTAGAAAAATGGGGAAACATCTGTACTTGACTGCCTTAGTGGCTCAGACGCAGTCCATGTATCATTTGTATATAAAGAGATACCACCTGGGGTCGGTTTTTTCTACATAGGCAGGCATCGTCGGCATATGGAACCTCCACGGGTATTCTGCATGTAGAATATTGTCTGTGAATGGAGTATAAATTCTGGAGAGTCCCCAATCATCGTTGGTCAAACTTTGACTTTCTTTCACAAGCTGCCTCACCACAGCTGTTGAGTCCGGTGTTTGGAAAGTTGATTCCAGGCGGTAGTCATGCTCCACCTCATGAGAATGACCATATACATGCCTCTAGGCAGTGCCATGTTGCATTGGCTCCTCTTCCTCTTGATCCATTTCCTGAGTAGAAGCTCTATCGTCGTCTCTCAGCTGCAGTTTAACCATGTTTGCCTGAGGTCCAGCACTTTGATTGATCGCGGGCACCTTTAGAATAAGCACCTCTACCTACATACCGATCCCTTTTTGACTAGAGGGTCATTGCCGATTTCCCTGGGCGGTTCAGCACCGATCATTGTCGATAGACCTTAACTGATTGCTTGATCTCATCCTAAAGTTCTAGTGCATATGGATCCATTTTGCGGCATCTACTTCGATGATAGTCATCAGATGAGGAGGAATTTTCTGATCCTGAATATGGAGTAGGTTCCTTCCTAGTCTTTCCTACCAGATCTTTCAACCAGTTCATCAAGTCGATGTTAGCCTAGATTTGTTGATTGGGCTGCTGATAGCTATCTATCAATTCCTTTATTAAGACTTCAAAATCAATTCTAGTGAAATATTAAGCTGGATTCTAGGCACCACCAGCTGCAGTTGTACATTTTGATCAACTTGTTGAACACTAGCATCATAATTTCCTTCAACAACATTGGAAGTATTAGACTTTCCTCTGGCCATGGCTAATAGCTTCCTTCTAGATCTTCATAAAACCTGAGTAGTAGCAGAACTTGTCGGCAACCTAGATCTATCTCGCGAATACGGGAATCCAGTAGTAGATGACGAGATCCAATTAGGTTGAGAATTCTTTCTTCGTGAAAGCACCAAAACGTTAGCACCAAAAACTGGTACAAACATCCAATAGATTATATATAGAGGAATAAATGAAAAAATAGAATAGAGAAAACAAGAAGAGAAAAAGTGAAAAACAATAACAAACAGATTTATAGTGTTTCAGGATTGAATGCCTATGTCCACATTGATGAAATTGCTTTATTAATGATTTGAATTTCTGAGTACAAAAGAGATTAGGTCAGAATTCATAATTATGATGGAGTATAAAGAAAACTACAGCATAATGATTCTTCAAATGAGCCATGAACCTTGTATTTATAGGCATAGACAGCCGAATACCTTTCTGAAAATTCATCAATAGAATCTCCAAATGTATACGCGATCACTCAGAAAATTTCAAGGCCTAATTGCTAATATTGAGTGATAGGGGTCGATCGATCTTCCTAGGCACGCAACGAGTTGCGATGGATCGGTTCGGTCCCTTTCTATGCTAACTTCATTTTCAATATTTTTTGCATAGTTTCTTTCAGGTTTTAAGAGATATCGATCGATTCCCATTGAGTTGAACTGCTAATCCAAGTTTTTCACATCCATAAGGGTCCGATCCAATCTCTTACCTAGCGGAAGTACTATTCTGTAGAGTCTATCTCTTGTCTTCATCTTGATCATTACTTCATATTGTAGTTTGTGCTTGACCTCTGGACTATGTTGTCACCCCTCTACACAACTTTCCTTGTCTACCATCGAGTCTAACATTTCCAGTCAGCCTGGATATAGCCGGTTCAAAAGGCTGGATAATAATAAGATACCTATAGTGCTAAATACAGAAGATGATCCAAAAATGTTAAAAGATGCTTTAGCATCTAGATATTATGCCGTTTGGAAAGATGCAATTAATGATAAAATGGATTCAATACTGTCAAACAGTACATGGGAATTAACAGATTTACCTCATGGATCAAAGACAATCGACTGTAAATGTCTGGTTTGGAGAAAACATAATAATGATGGCAGTATACAAACTTTTAAGCCTAGATTGGTAGTTAATAGATTCAGACAAAAGGAAGGAATTGATTTCTTCGATGCATATGCTCCTGTGGAAAAAATTACATACATTCATGTATTAATAGATTTAGGGTAAATCTATCCGCTTCACATACATCAAATGGACTTGTAAACAACCTTCTTGAATGGTGAACTTGGCAAAGAAGTCTACATGGAGCAACCTGAAGGGTTTATACTTCTTGGCGATGAAAATAAGGTTTGCAAATTAACAAAATCTCTGTATGAACTAAAGCAAACTCCTAAGTAGTGGCTTGAAAATTTTGACTCGACGAATTTAGATTATGGTTTTAAATACAATAGTTTAGATAAATGTATTTACTTTAAGTTCACCTAAGAATATGGAGTTGTCATTTGTTTTTATGTAGATGATCTATTGATATTTAGCACAAATATCAAAGGCTTAAACGACACCAAAGAATATTTATCCTCGCGATTCAAAATGAAAGACTTAAATGAAGTCGACACAATACTGAAGATAAAAGTTAACAAAACTAGGGAAAATTACGCACTAAGAAAACCGTATTATATTGAAACTGCTTTAGAAATTTGGGCACCTAAAAATCAAGGATGAAAATACCATAATAGATCCAAGTATCAATCTAAGTAAAAATGAGGGAAGAGGCATCGCTCAGCTTGACTAAGCTAGTGCCATTGGAAGTATAATGTAAGCTATGTATTGTACAAGACCTGATATAGTATATGCAGTCTGCAAACTTGCATGATATACCAGCAACCCTAGAATACAACATTTGAAAGCAATTGAAAGACCCATTGGCTACCTTAAAAGACCAAAATTTTACGACTCTTTTATAATGGATTTCTAATCGTATTAGAGGGTTATACCGATGCAAGTTAGATAAATAGTGACGAGGACAATAAATCAACTTCGGGTTGCATTTTGACACTAGGAAGAGGTGTTGTTTCATTGGCATCAAAGAAATAAACATGTCTTATACACTCTACTTTGGAATCTAAATTCATAGCGCTTGCGACCATTGGAAAAGAGGTCGAATGGTTATGGAATATGTTATTGGATATTAAATTTCGGTCAAAACCGATGCTAGCCAAAGCTTTACATTATGATAGTCAGGTAGCTATGTCTAGAGCATATGATAATGTATACAATGGAAAGTCGAGAAAAATAAGCCACAAACATAAGTATTAAGATAAATAATTAATGATAGAATAATTATCATTGTATATGTATGGTCTAGTAATAATTTGACGGGCCCATTGACAAAAGCCATAACCAGAGAAATTGTAAGTCCACATCGATTGGAATGGGTGTTAAACCATGTTTTATGATTAATCAATGATAGTGATAACCCAACCTTAATCTTAACTAACTTAATTTTAAGGTTTAATGGGTAATAACAACCAATCATATGATTTGAAGGCGCTAAGTTAATTCAGTGTACACTGTTATAGATATGAAGAGGTTGAGTTGAAAATTCTTAATAAAATTCTAGGTAGTCTGGTAACAGAGACAATAAAAGGGATAGAACTTTACCTTTACGAACTTGGAAGTGATGCCGCATCTAAGAAATAGTTCATTGGGTTTACTTTTGTAAGAGTTCATTAAGCTGGGATGGAGCACATATCTATAAAAGTGCTCACATTTGAAAGGAAATTTATTTGTAAAATAAAGCAACGTGTGTAATATTTCCGACTTTATAAGTCAAAGGAGACTCGGTTTAAGTTAAGACTGCCCAGCTCTTAATTAAGGTCTTTAGATATTTAGACTACTATATGGTTTGATTGCATAGATACCATATACGATGCATAATCTTAAGCTAAGATAAAACTGATTATCGTTAATAAAACAATCTAATGGGGATCTTTGAGTTGGTTTGTTGTTGAAGATGAGAACAAATATATTAGTACCACGTTGGGAAAACTGTTTTAATATTTGTGTGTGTTTATATATATATATATATATATATATATATGAAACCTCACGTGCACGATCAATTAGAAAAACTAAACGAGAAGTGAAATGGGCATTGCCATAACACGCGTGCACGGAAAGCACCTAGCACTTTACACATGCGCATATGCGAGAAAGGGACCGAAAATGGTGTGACTATTGGGTACCAACTGTTATATTTTTTCCTCTTTGAATTTGAACTATTAATTACAAACAATTATGACTATTTTTTAACGGTCGCACCTCTGCGCCTAAGATCCATCCGTGCACTATATATATATGCCTCCAACATCAATTTTATTTTTAAATACTCCTCTTCTCGATTGTTAAACTATAGATTCCTTGCGAATCCATAGATATCGCTACTCCCTGTATTCGAGTTTTGTTGTATTCTATGAAGCAGTTTGCGATCAACTCATTAACAAACTCCGAACGAATGTGAGCAAATATTGCTTTAAGGAATGCGTCAACGTGTCTCAAAACCTAACTCAACTATGATCCTTCACCATTTCTTACAAGAGGTAGAGCATGTAGGGTTCAATTAAAAGATAGGTAAATATATACAAATTCCAGTTGATAAACCAGGACGAATAAGCTATTAAAAAATTGAAAGGTGCAAGTCCATTTTGCAGAAATAGGTTACAGGGAGAGAAAAATAAAACTGAAAAGATGATGACATTGAATATTGCCATGGATAATTACTCAAAAAGAAGGCCGGCTAGAGTCTATAGGTGTATGCGAAGAATAACAACTGGAAGTTGATGTTTTGGATAACAAATTTTCAAGCATTTTAAGGTGAATACGAGGTAAATTTGATGATTAACTACAAGTGCATGATGAATTCAAACTGAATGATGTTGATACTGTTGTCGTCATGGAAGAAGAGTTGTATATTTCCTACTGTAAGAATTTTATGGTGGTTTGTTATCACCAATTAATATGCAAGATTTGTGATAAGTTTAAACAAACATAATGATTACTATCCTCTATGTTTGTTCTATTTTACTTGAACACTAGTTATTTTTTTGCATATGCTGTTGCAAATGCATTTTAAATTCAGCCATGTATAGGTATTTTTTCACATGGTCATTATTGTCTTCTGTTTGACAAACTATATGAAACCATATTGAAGTTATATACGCAGCGCAGGCCCCCTCATTCAGATTAGCTACATAATAATTTATTTTGTGCTATTTGATGTTAATTACTAATTAGTTAGTTAACAATTGATAGTTTAAAAAAATTATTTCAAAATAAGCGATGAAACTTTTATTCAAAACATTAGATTATTGTGTTATGCAATTAAAATGTAAATAATACACAATTGAAATTTGCTATATTAATATTGCATGATCATCCGGGATAGAAGGTTCAGTTCCTGGGCGGGAGGGAGGTATGAATAATTCTTAGCCCGAAGGCGGGTATACAACTATAGGCACTATAGGTTCCCTGGTACATACATTGGGCTGATTAAGAGGGGTAGTAATTTAAGAAACTGCGTATATCCGCCCTCTTCAAACATTATTCTTTCCATACTACTTATTTATTTTATGTCGAATCACACGCATATATACTAACAATCACAATTTGAGATAGGAATCGAAGACAAAATTCTGGATATCAAAATAGAAAAAAAAAGCAACGGAGGGATGAAGAAACAAAGTCATTAGTTGGCTCAATATCAAATTTATTTCAAGTAAGAAATAAAAAAATTCAGACTTCAAGTCAAATTGAAGAAACCAATTGGGAGGAGGATGAGAATATAAATATTGATATTGACAATGATGAAGAGCCTATAAATGAAAATGTTGATGTAGAAATTGATAATCAACATATTGTAGAAGTTATGGAGGATGAACATAACGTAGATGTTGGCAATTCTTTTGATGAAGACAGTAATGATGCAACCACAATTGATCTTGAAAAAGTCGTTGATGTTAATTATGATCGGGGGTTATGGGGAGTAATTAGTGATACCAAAAGAATTGTGCTAATTCAACATGGTCCGATTAAGATTCTACAAGAAAATGATGCATATCCAAGAAGCAAGATTGATGGAAGACATTTTTCTTCTAAACATTACATTGGCGGCTATCCACGTAGAGAAGAGCATGAAAGAAAATGGCTTGTATATTCAAATGAATGTGATAAAGTTTATTGTTTTTGTTGTAAACTTTTCAAGCATACACAAAAGGTATCTCAATTGGCCGGTGAAGGATGCAATGATTGGCATAATTTATCTAAAAAGCTAAGAGAGCATGAAAGTAATCCATCGCACAATGCAAATCTTATAAAATGGGTTGATTTGCATAAGGGACTTCAACAAAAGAAAACAATTGATAAAGCAATGGAAGCTCAAATTGACCAAGAAAGACAACGTTGGAAAAAAGTACTTGTGCGTATAATTGGCGTTGTCAAAACACTTTCTAGAAATAACTTGCCATTTCGTGGATCAAATGAGAAGATTTATGAGAAAAATAATGGGCTTTTCTGTCAACTTATAGAATTTGTGGCCGAATTTGATCCAATTATGGAAGACCATCTTAGACGTGTGGTAAACAACGAAATTAATCATCATTATCTTAGCCATAAAATTCAAAATGAATTGATAAGTTTGTTGGCCAACAAGATCAAAATAACAATGCTTGCAAAAATAAGGAAAGCAAAATATTTCTCAATCATCCTTGATTGCACTCCGGATTTAAGTCATAAGGAGCAAATGTCCATTATTATAAGATGTGTGAATGTTGAAGATGCAAATGATATCAATGTGGAAGAATACTTTCTTGGATTCATAACCGTCGACGATACATCCGGACTTGGTCTTTTTAAAGAACTTGAAAATGTTTTGGATAATCTTAAACTTGATATTAATGATGTGAGAGGACAAGGGTATGATAATGGTTCGAATATGAAAGGTAAATTATTAAATTTAACATAATACTCTTAAACTTGATTTTAAACTATTGACTATTATGTTAACTAATTTTATTGAATTTGTAATAGGTAAACATCAAGGGGTGCAAAAGAGACTACTTGATGTAAATCCTAGAGCTTTCTACATTTCATGTGGATGTCATAGTCTAAATCTTACATTATGTGATATGGCGAAATCATGTATGAAAGCCAGAAACTTTTTTGCGTATGTGCAAAAGATTTATACTTTATTTTCTGGCTCCACTCATCGGTGGGAAATACTCCGAAGTCATGTGAAAGGTTTGACTCCAAAACCATTATCTGCAACCCGTTGGGAAAGTCATATTGAAAGTGTTAAAGCAATAAGATTTCAATCATCGGAACTAAGAGATGCTTTGATTGATATTTCAAATAACTCTAAAGAGGACGTTGTGATGATGGAGGCAAAAGGGTTGTGCCAAAATGCTTTGGAAAATTTTGAGTTTCTAATTAGCTTGTGTATTTGGTAGAAGATATTAGACAATATTAATCGAGTAAGTAAAATACTTCAACGAGAGAAAATGCATATTGAAGATGCAATCTCCAAAATTAAAGAGCTGGTAACTTTTTTAGAAAAACTTAGAGAAGATGGATTTGAACCCATGATGGAGGAGGCTAAAGAAATTGCAAATGATGTTGGCATTGATCCTAAATTTTTTGAAAAGAGAATTGTGCATAGAAAAAAGCAATTTGATGAAGACATCGTAGAGAATTATAATAGACAATCTCCAGAGGAAATTTTTAGAGTTACTTATTTTCTACATATAATGGATCAAGCTTTAACTTCGCTTAGAGATCGGTTTGAGCAATTTAAACATTATGAAGGAATTTTTGGCTTTTTGCAAAATTTGAGATTCAAAAATGTTGATGATGATAAATTGAAGGACAATTGCATGAATTTGGAAGATTTTTTGACGCATAAGGAAGAGAAAGATATTTGTGGTAATGAGTTGTTTTATGAGCTTCAACAATTAAAAGGAATTCTACCATCGGAAATTACTACATCAATTGGTATTCTTAATTTCTTGAGGTTTTATCGAGATGCAAGTGGATTTCTCAATGTTTGGATTGCTTATCGAATCCTATTGACTATTCCAGTTACGGTTGCTTCGGCGGAAAGAAGTTTTTCATAATTGAAATTAATTAAAACATATCTGCGAACTACCATGTTACAAGAGAGATTAAGTGGATTAGCTATGATTTCAATTGAAAATGAGTACTTGGATATGCTTAACTATGAAGAGATAATAGATGAGTTTGCCTTAAAAAATGCAAGAAGAAGTTGCTTCCGTTAAGTCTATTTATGTATTTTCATATCAAGTTGACATTTAGTTTTTTTTAGGTGATCTAAATGATTTGTCTAGTATTTTGTAATCAATGTTAACTTTCTATTATAGAATTTACATTTTGTTTCATACATTTAAGTGTATTGTTGTTTATTAAATTTTGGGGCAACAAAAACATAATTTTTTTATTGGCCTAGGGCATTGAATGTGTTTGGACCGGCCCTGATTGCACGAATCACATATTAGTTCTATATGTATGCGCAATTATTTGATTCATATGTAGCAATCATATCCATATAACTCAATAAAATAAATAAGTGATGATGATGTGCGTGTGTATGACTAGAGGACATACTTACCTAAGTGTGCGAAAACCAATTCAACAAATACATCCACTAGCATCCATCATCCAAAACATGTCCTAATGACACGTTCGCAATCAATCCTAAGGTCTCTATCTATGGGTTATACCAATTTAGAACTTAAATGCACAAATGATTTATACATAATTATCTAAAATAGAAACGTACTATAAAAGAATTGTAGATGGAAAGCTCAAATCTTCTCCTCAGGATTCCATATACTCTCTACTGGATCTTTTCCTCACTGAACTCTAACAAACATAATGACCTTGTTACGGAGCGTTTTATACCATGCTAAAAAATACAATTGGGTGCACGACAAGCAAGTGATTCTCTCCCTACTTCCATTTCCTCTAGCTAACTTGGCTTGACTACAGTAGAGTGTCATGCAAGCACTTCTACAGGTGTGACACATGGAAAATGTCATGTACTCCCGCTAACATATCAGGAAGCTTCACTCTATAAGCTAACTTCTCTACCCTACTAGTAAGCGGAAAATGCCCTACAAACTTCAGTGCTGGCTTTCTCGAACTAACAAAACTAGTAACGTGCCTAAGCGGTGAGACTTTAACAAACACCATGTCGTCTACTGTGAATTCCAATTCCATACACCTCCTATCAACATAAGATTTCTACCGGTCCTATGCAATTTTCATCCTGCTACAGATCAAGCCTACCTTCTCTGATGTCTCCCTCACCATGTACAGGCCAAGAATAATCCTATACATCGTGTCCCACCAATGAGATGGTGATCTATAAGGTATATTATATAATGCCCCGAATGGTGTCATTCAAATATTTGTCTATAACTGTTATTATAGGTGAACTCTACTAACGGTAAGTGATCCTCATAAGGCCTTCGAAATCCAATGTGAACATCTGAAGTAAGTCCTCCAACACCTGATTCACTCTTCTCATCCATCCGTCCATCTGCAGATGATAAGCGGTACTCAAATTCAACGAGATGCCCAAATCTTCCTCTGGACTCCTCTAAAACTCACTAGTGAAAAGCGGATATCGATCGCTAACAATGCTAGAAGGGACTCCGTATAACCTAACGATCTCTCTCAGGTATAATGCCTCCAACGATACCGCTGTCCTCTTACTCCTCGTAGGATAAAATGAGGGCATTTGGTCGGTCAATCAACTATATCCAAATATTCTCATTCCCTCTCCTATTTCTAGGTAGTCCATCAACGAAGTCCATAGAAACACTCCCCCACTTCCACCATGGAATATTGAATAGCTGCAACAATTCTTCCGGCTTCTTCAACACCACCTTTACCCTTTGGAAAGTTATACATTGGACAATATACCCCGCCACATGCTTTTTCATACCAAGCCAATAAAATACTTTCTTCATGTTATCTTAATGCGACGAGACTCTACTAGTTCCATGTCAATCAAAACCCTAACGAGAAGAACACACAATTTACCGTCCCTTCGTCACCACCCTTTCGAGTTAATGGCGTAATGCCTCAAAGGACTTGACTGCTCTCCACTACCATGCTTCTCAAAAATACCCACTAACTCCTTATCTTGCTTCTAACTTGACTCAATCTGGTCCATAAGTTTAAGCTGCACATTCAAAGCTGCTAACAATCCCAGAATCATGTTCGACGATGATCGAAAGTCAAACATAGAAATAAACTCTAAAAATTTCCACTTTAAAAACAAAGGACTGAACATCGCATGTTGCCTACTCAAGGCGTCTGGAACCACATTGATCAAAGTATATGAGATATCGAAATCGTACGATGCTAAAAACTCTATCCACCTCCACCACCTTAAATTTAAGTCCTTTTGGCAGAACAAGTACTTCATAGACTTAGGATTTGTATACAGCTCAAATCGCCCTTCTAATAGATTATGCCTCCATGAAATAAGCCCAAACATAATGGCTACCGACTCAAGGTCATGGATCAGATAGTTTCTCTCGTGGACATTCAACTATCGATTAGAGTGGCTTACTACATTTCCTTCTTGCATCAAGACTGTGCCTAATCCCATACCACAAGCATTGGTAGATACTATGAATGCCTTTATTCCGTCGAATAACACTAGAACATGTGCACTAGTCAATGCCTCCTTCAACCTAATAAAAGCATCCTTGCACCTTCGCGTTTCATGAGAAAACTAAATTATACTTAGTGATGTGAGTAAGAGGGGTAGAGATCTTCACGAATTCCTTAATGAACTTCCTACAGTACCCTGCAAAACTAAGGAAACTCCTCATTTTATTGGCGTTCTTCGACACATGCCTAATCATGAACTGCAACCTAACCTTAGGCCCACGTTCCTAGACAACATGCCCTAAAAATCGTACTTCCTTGCACTAAAAGATACGCCTAAAATTTTGTTTCAACTTACGCTCACGGAGTGTATTGAGCACTTCTTCCAAATGCATCATGTGCTCATCCTCGCTTCTCAAATAGACTAAAATGTCATCTGCCGATACCATAAAGAACTTATTAAGGAACTTTTGAAAACTCAACTCATTAGATCAAAAAAGTAGGTGGTACATTGGTTAGTACGAAGGGCATGACTAATCCCACTCATAATGTCTATCAGGTGTTTGAAAAGCAGCCTTTTGAATACTATCCTCAACAACATGCAACTGATGGAATCTAGCAGCAAAATCATGCTGTGAGAACACCTTTACACCAACCAACTAATCAAAGAGATAATTTATATAGGGCACTGGGTAACGATTCTTCTTTGTTGGCTTATTCAACTTTCGATAATCGATGCAAAGCCGCAGAGAACCATCCGCCTTGACGACAAAGACAATTGGTGCTCCCCCCTTTGAAATACTCCTCCTAGTGAAGCCCTTATCTAATAGCTCATTCACTTGCTTGTTGAACTCGCATCTCTCCTTCGGAGCCATATGCCTCAAGGGTAAGGCAACAGGTCTGACGTTCTCCACAAGATAAATTCAAAACTTGATTTCTCTCTGAAGTGGGAGATCGATAACCTCAGAAAAGACATTTGGGTAATATCTAACTATAGGCACTGAATTTAACTCGTTCTGCAACAGATCTAATGAATATAGGTAACCGAACATAACTAAACCTCTAAGATCGCAATAAAACTTTGAACTGCAGCCCCTACAAGTTCTCAACCTAACAACCTTCCTATCACAATCTAGAATAGCCTCATATATCATCATTCAATCCATGCCCAAAATCAACTTGAATCTAGAAATCCTAAGACAAAAGCATCAAAGTCAAACTCAAACCTCAAATTAATAATTTATGACCCTTACATATCATAGATAAGTAAACTGATCCTCCAATAGGGTATGAAACAACCATAGGATCTGCAACTATGCTAATGTCTAAGTGCAACTCATTTACAAGTCTACTGGAGATAAAAGAGTGTGATGCCCTCGTGTCAAATAAATTACGAATAGATAAACCATATAGAATTGACACACCTTTAATCACGACCTTCTTTCCCTTATCCACGGCTGGAGGCGCACTTGAACTAGGAACAACATCCAATGCATAAGCTGGAACTACTTGGGTGAGGGCTTTTGAGGTGCTAGATACTCCCACCTTATGTTCCTGTATTGACTGCAATTGTAACATTTAATCTTCAAACCACCTAGCTTGCATTCACAAAATGCCCCTTCTCGCCATGCTTCCTACAATGCATATCCTACTTCTTAATCTTTCCCTTAGGTCCTCCTCTGCTCTTGCATTGATTCTCCTATGGCGCCTTTCCTCTAGACTTCTTGGGTTTAACCTTTGCTTCCTCCTTAGAAACGATATTCATTAAGGCTATCTCCACCAAACCCTCATATGTAGCCCCTATGGGAATATGACTAAGATCCAAATCTTGAAGGGGTTGGTTCAACCTTTTAGCAAACATCAGAACCATTTTGTATGGGGTATTGATCAACTCCATCTCCAACCTAGTTAACTTGTTGAACTGATTCACACACTCCTTTAAAGACATGGCACCTTGCTTCAGATAAATAAACTTTTCTAACTGCACTCCTTCTTTAGATCTAGACAGAAAATTCTTCTCAAAATGTCTCCTAAACTCTTCCCAAATGATCTCCTCTCCATCAGTCTCTGCCTTAGCAACATCCGACCAACTCAAGGCCTCCCTTCTGTAGATGCCAAGTAGCAAGTTGTCTCCTCACATTATCCCTTAGACCTATCAAACCGAAAATCCTTTCGCATATACGAATCCATGTCCATGAATCCACATACGACTTTATCCCCACGTACGGCTTTCCTCTAAGACCCGCGAAATCTTTACAGAACTTAGCAAAATCGACAGCAAGTGGATTGGAAGGAACTGCACTGAAGCTCGCTCCGTAGGTCCTTTACTCGAGTAAAGCTTACCTTATCCCCTGCCTTGAAGATACCAACAGAAAATCAAGATGTTCATGCCTAGAATCTCTACCAATTTGCCTAAGCCAGAATCACTCATCCTCTAACTGTGATTTAGGAATTTATTAGCAATTTTCACAGATGGCATTGCAAGAATAGGGAAAGAGTTATTCACGTTATATTTATATGAAATCTTTTGAAAAGCTTTTATCTATACACATACATATAGACACTTTGGAAACCCTTTTTGAAAACCTTTTGAAAAACATTTGGAAAGCGTTTTTGTCGAAGAAATTTTCAAGTACGTTCTCTCTATCTGCCCCTAATCTCTAAGTAATTCCAAACGCAAGCTCTGATACCAACTGTGATAATCCGCACTTTTTGATGCACCAATCTAAATCTAGGCTGAGTTCCGAACTCCTGTCTGCTTTAAGAGGCACGAGTTGTCGGGGTTTTTGAAGCATTAAAGAGAATAAAGATATATAAATATGATGTAAGATATACTCCACTTTCAGAACTCTCAGTAGAAGGCAACAAAACATAAATAAAGAAAATAACCATCTCAAAAAATATCTATAGACACGGTTTCATAAAAATAGTACATAGTAAAATCCAGAGTACATATAAATAAGATACGTAGTCTGATAAATACCGAATACTGAATAAGATAGAAAGATACTTGGAGAGTAAAATAAAATGACAAGCAGCTCTAATTATGAGCTCGTGTCTCCACATATTAATCATGGGACTATTAATTGCTGTCCAGTCCTCCTATAGTGGGGAAAAGAAAGGAAAAGGGGCGGGTCAGACAAAAGTATGGTGAATGGGTACGCTATTAATATATGGTGGTCACAAGCAGTTGACTTTAGTAATACTCTATGTGACTGGGGGTGTCTTAAGAGTGTTCGTAAATTACTTGTTTACTTTATTAAAGGGTTTAGCTCAACATATACTTACACTAACTACTTATACAGGGTCATACTTAGGACCGAACAACTGATCGAACTAATAGACAACTAAGGATAAGCTAATAACCGGTGCAACTTTTACAAAATAGGGTTATCCTATAATTTTCTTTATGGAACTATATCTCTCATAGTACAACTAACATAACTATGCCATATAGGTTTCCCTACAATTCCTACCATAGGACTAAGTTCCTACAACTATGACTACAAGTACCCCCATTACACATTGAGGGGGAGCCTGCAATGCCGACTGGTCGAAGTATCTCATCTTCTACATCCATGTCCACTCTTAATGGTAACCTAATGCCTCTTATTGCACGTGTTGGGATCCAAGAATAACACAATATATCATCACGTTAGTATATGTCAATATCAAGGAACTCCCATTTTGCCGAAACTACACACTTCATCAGACATAAGTCAGTGTCGTGCGTTACAATAGAACCTCCTATGAGTGCCATTTACGATAGAATCGCCCCCAGTCGAATATTAACCCCTACTGGATAAAGAGCATTTACCCAACCTTGCAACGTTTTAATGTCGGCTCATAGATAACTAGCTTCCCTACTCCTAACACACACACATATAATATAGATACATTGTATTAAAAAAATTTTTATAACCCGAGCCTCAGGACAAGGTTCATACTGTGCTTATGGAATGCCTACAGGTTGATACTTGCTCTTGGAGCAGTCGACTGCCTGTTGTCGACCGCTCCAAATAGTGCAGTTGACCATTCATCATTGATTTAGGGTTTTAATTTATGGTTTTAATTCATTTTGGTTATTTAATTAACATTATTCGTTCATTCCAAATTTCTAGTATATGGTCTTATATAATTCGATGTTATAACAATTACAGTGAATCAAATTCCCAATTATTCATATTCAATTTTTTCCCTGATTCGTAGAAAACAGTTCAAATATAGGTTTACTATTAACATCAATATTACCCAGGTATATTAACATATTATACGATTAGAAAAGGATTAGAAAAGGGGCTTAACATAGATTAATCCCATTTAACAAGTTTATTTCAACTCAATTTATAATTCAAATCTCAGATTCAAACCGTATGATTCTCGATCTTACTTTCTGGCAACCAAGATCAGATAAGGCATATTAAAATTAACTGCATATAATCAACTTATTAAAAATATACCCACTCACCTCAGATCCAAGCTTTCCTTTGAATCTCGACTGGAATCTCCCCCTATTCATTAATTGTTTACTTGATTTGTCCTCTTTAATCTCTCTACTTTTTTATTTTAATTTTAAAGAATTTAGGTTTGGAGAGGAAATAATTTGATAGAGTTTCAATAGAGCAGACTAATTTTGTAAATTAAGGATTCTATTAGTTTTGCCTTTATATGGGTTTTAGATTAGTCCTGACTGTTGATTTTGATCATGTATGTTAAATGATTGGTTCGTAGTCAGGTAAAACTATTTGTTAAATCCGAGCCTTTGGCCTCTCAAATTTATCGTTTTGGAACATCAACCAATCGAACGTTGGGTGAGGTCGGTCGATCGCTACATGTCGACTGGTGAGTCGACCGACGAACCCCTAGAGTGTCGAATGGTGTAGCTATTTATATAAGGATAATTCAATTTTCTCATTAATATACTTAATTTATTTCATTTTCTAATTTTAAAATATTTATAACTTCTCCATACTTGCTCCAATTTTAAAGTGTTATATATGAGAATTGTCTAGAAAATGGCTACAAACACATTGATGCAAGTTTTGTAGCCAAATTAGATGTTTATAAAAATTCAAATTTTGCCCTTATTGTATTTTAAACTTAATTCTTTTATTAAATTATCTCTTAAATTTTGGGGGCATTACATATAGTAAGCAACATTAATAAGAATAAAATCGTAATTTTCAATTATTGAAATTAACGTAATAGGTACATCATTCAATGTGCTCATAATGATTCAGATTTTACTGATAAAATTATCGCTTAGTACGACTTTATGTTCTGGTACATTTTTTTTTGAAATGGAAAATTCTAAAATATGATATAGAGTATATTATTTACACATAACAATAAGTGTCTCAAAGTCATGGGAGCCATATTTAGTTTGTGTGTTTTTCAGATATGATCCAAGAAATGATACAAAAGTATCATTCTATAAGCATAGAATTTGATAAATATTTTGATTGAAATATTGAATAGTCTGATTTTTAATCAAAATGAAGAGAAAGCATAGGTCCATAATAAAGTACATTAAAAGGGTACATAGATATTTCCAAAATTATAATTAAACAAATTCTACAGATCGTTAACGATGTGTTTATGTTAAAATCAGCAATAGTCTGGTTATTTAATACTCTATATTGGATTTTAAATTATATCATTTATAATAAGTATAAAGAATGTTGGGAATGCCCCCAAACGATATGTGAAGACACCATATTAAAATGTTCAAATGGAATAAGTAAAATGGATTTCTTATGTATTGACAATAGGAATTATCATATATTTTGTGTTGTCTATAATATCATATCTTGCTTAAGGATTTGATGTGTGAAGCAAAATCAAATCCAAATAAATTTCACTAAATGGTAGTTTAGAATGTTTTTCGAGTAATTTATAAAATACTAGGGAAACATTTATAGAAACAATGAACTCTTTATGAAGGAGTACTCGGACTCGAACTTTGCAAGTGTTTTTTTAGCATAATATGTTAATATCAAATTCATGTTCAAATCGTAAGGAATTTATGTCGGAAATATTCCAAACAAAAGATGGTGGCTGATTCAACGAAAATATTTAGTACATCGCTTCGAATGGCGCCACAATGAAAGAAATTTATAATATAAAGTGCAAAAATTTATAACAGAGCTAGGAGTGATTTCAATTATTGAGAATACAACATTACTGTTATATGATTACAATATAAGAGGTCATAAGAATTTGAGAAGTATACTTCGAATAGTTCCACATGAAAAAGGTAGATTATCGGCATCGGAGAAAGTTGATTGATAGGGTAGAGAATTAAAACAAAATAGCATACCCATGCACTAAGAGACTGACTTGATTAGTTTTGAGAAAACCAATTGAAGAAGTTGGAATAAGATTCCATTATTGGTCCCAAGTGTAAGTAGGAGATTGATAGAGTTAGGGGTATGCCTTAGGGGAAATTTTATAATTGTTACATAAATCTAACTCAATAACCAATCTTGTTTGAAATAAAATGTGTTTTCTTTCTATTACATACTTGTTATAATATGCTATAAACAATTGATTATTCAATTTAAGTTTATTTAACAGAAAATCCATAAATGGTAGTTTTGTGATAGTAGTTACAATATGTTGTAACCATGAGTAATGTATCTCAATATAATAAACATATCGTTTTAAATATTCCTGGTCAAGGTGTACCTAAATAGGATATTGATACATCCATTGAAACTAGAGTACGTAATGCTCTTCAAATGTTGGGTAGTGTATTTCTCATTGCTACTGAGGACACTAAGATGTTACGTATTAATAGTTGTTGGATAACTATAGAATGACTCACTCGATAGTTTTCTATTACTGAATATAACTAAGGTCAAACAAAGAATATCGATGTGAGAATATTACACAATTTCCTCGATTTGAGTATATTGTCAAGCTTCACTATGAAAACTCTGCTTTGATTATAATTAAATTATGTAACGACGTCCATCAAACGACTATAGTTGGGTCGAGTGGAAGCATTGCAAGTGAAACACTATTCAAGAGAATTTGTCTGCTTAGTTATATAGGGTTATCATCATGTGATCGACTTAATTCATCTCAAAGTCAAAGTCTCTAGCCATAAAAGCATAGTTAATAATAATTGTTACTATTGAACCGTGGATTTTTTGTTTGGACTTACAAAGTTGAATGTGGGCAATGTTGAAATTTTGACCGAAACAACATTCCATAAGTCATACCGTGATATAGTTTTGACAAAAAAATTTGTGCAAATAATTGTCACATCAGGTAACGCTTAATAAATTAAATAGGATTTGATCAGTAAAGATGCATAAGCGTTAATTCAACAAAAATGTCACACACCTTGCTAAGGTGACGTGTGAACGTTAATATTTGAATTGTTCAACATTAATTACTGACTGAATTTACGCCATTGAGTCACATAATTGTATTTGTGAATTCTTCGAAAAACCAAACGATTTAATTAATTTAGAAAATATTGTAAGTTAATTAAATTAATTATTATTTGATAAATATTAATTATTATTGAATTCACTTGAGTGCATACATAAAGGTTATATTTACATGCATCGATATACGATAGTAATGTATTTTTAAACAAGTTTAAGTAAAAGATAATTGCATTAAATGATTTATGAACTGTTTGATAACAGGTAATTTCAGCTATACCATCTAAATAAAGAGGAATGGAGAGAGAGAGAAAAATTTAGGGGAATTGATTATGGAAGTTTTAACTGAAAGAACGGGAAAAGTTTCATTCTTTCAATTGAAAACAAATCCGCTAATTTATTTTCTACATACATTCATTTTTATTCTCTATTTTCTTCTCTCCACCTAACTTTCCATGGTTGAAAATCAAATCAATATTTCCAAAAAAATTTATCAACTCTAATACCAAATGCAAACATCAAATAAAATAATATAATTGGTTCATCCTTATCTTGCAAAGCTGGATGGTGATCTACTTGATATCCGAGGAGAAATCTCAAATAAAGGCATTTCCCTTGGCTTCATCTAGAAGACGAACTCCTATTTTATTTATATATTATTTCATTATGATTATATACTATTCTTCATCTATTCCATTCATTCATTTGTACGTATTTAGATAATGTTTTGAATATTTTGTTTATTCCGTTGAACTGTCTTTATCCTTATTATTTTAATATGATTAAAATCATCTTGTTTACATTTTCTGTTATTCACATTTCACAAATGATAATTATTATGGATCTATCTCTACTTTTTTGGTTATTCATATTATGTATTTAATTATATCTGTCTTTCAATATCATAATTTATGCATGCCTGAGTTGTCTAATTCTTTCATATAGAAATTATTATTTGAATAACATTTTGAAATAATTTGTTTACATAAATTTAGTTTCATATTGTAAAATTGAAAATTGAAAATTCTCTCTCAAGTCGTTTTGGAATAATTTTGTTTGTTGTTTACATAAAATTTTAAGTAGACTTGAAATTCATAGGTTGATTCTAAAACAAAAGAAAGTTTAGCAATTTGATTAAAATCTAACATTAAATTGCCTAATATAATTTTTATTGCTTATTACATAAAATCCAAACTTGAACAAAATACACATGTTATTTATCTAAAATAATTTGGAACATGGGTATAAGTATTGTATAGTTGTTGATTTGGATATAAATCTTTTCATCATTATACACTCATATAAAAACAAAAATTATTATTATTAGCGAACTTTTATGCGAAAAATCACATGGCCCTCTTAACCCTTTTCTTAAGGTTGGATTTTACTTTTTCTAACCATAATTTTCAAATACACACATATAATTACATATCCCTTTGACTTTTTTTTTTGAAAACCCAGGAGAACCCGGCAGGCCGGTAAACTCCTGAGGAACAATTAATATCTCTTTGACTTAAAGTTAATAAAATACATTATTAGATGCAACAATTAATTTAGTTTTAAAATCTTATCAAATTAGGTATTGTTTTAAGTTTTGATTTCATAGCGTGTATTAGTTAATCTTAATGTTAATACACAAACACACGCACACGTACACATACGTACAACATCTACATACCTACATATATATATATATATATATATATATATATTATTCAAAATTTTACACAACAAAGGCATGTGTGAATTTAGTAGTAAATGTCATTTGATATGTCAATTAATCTCATTAGAGAGAGAGAGAGAAATGAAAGATTTCTCTCTCTACATTTATACCCTCATCTTTCCTTAATTAATTATTCCGTGATAAGAAAAAAGGGTCTCATTTCTCTTTACTTTTACATGTTTATATACATACATATATGTATTGCATATATGATGCCCTTACCGTTCAAACACATGAATGTATTTGATACATTCATTATACTACGTATAAATCAAATTATATTTAAAATTACTTTTAACTAAATTAAATAAAATCTTATTTATTAAAAATGTTATTATACCGGATCTAATAACCTTTTAGCCTTTATAGGACCAATAAATTCAAAATAGATTTTATTTTGAAATCCACCAACTTAACGCACTTTCGACTTGTCCGGTTCCAACCTCTTACTATCCATATGTAGTAAGTATTTTATCCAATATGAGAAATTTAAGGATACTGTGTATAAATAAATTATGTTATAATATATGTAAATATAAATAGTGAATATGCTATATACTGTTTTGTATTTAGTCCCACATCATGGGATTAGTTCTACCCCAAGCTCCTAGGCCTCTATATAAAGGTGCTAATGTAATGTAAATAGATAATCTATTCTCAGAATGAATAAGCTCTTGTTTATTTATAACATATTCTTATTTGTTTATAACTTGTTATCAGCACGATCTCCACAAAAGTTTTTTTTTTCATATCTACAGTTGTGATAATTTATGAAATCAAATCTATTCTTCTCCAGATCTAATTATAGATCTCAAAATGGTAAGTTATTTTTCTAATATGATTGATCTAATCTTCCAATTTTTTTTATATATCTCATTCCATTCTAGATCTACTTCTTCAGATCTAAATCTATTGTCTTATTTTTTAGACTTTATTATACTAGTGTTATAATTTTATATCTTATATAGATCTAAATTTTGAGATCTAATTCTTATTTTGTTGGTTATTATATTTCAGATCTAATTTGTTTGTTGTTGCTATTTTTCTCATAATATTATATTGTAGATCTCAATATCATACTTATTTTTATGCTTTTGAGTTCATTTATTTTGGAATGCAAGTTTGAACTTGACAAAATTTGATATTGTTGATTAAAGCAATTTTTTTGAATTTGATTGTATTTAGTTTGGACATGGATTTGAGAAATCAAACATGGTTGGTAAATGGGGTTTTCATTTTGAAAACCTTTTGATTTGATTTAGATTTGAATGAAGACTTTGGAAGTTATTTTGATATATGATTTATATTTCCAGAAGAAATATTTTATTGTTTCCAAGAGAAACAAATATAAATATAATACGTATCTAGAAGATCGTATTAAGTGAATGGAAACATTAGTAAAAGCTTACATGATAAGCTTAATATCTTCCAATGTTTCCTTTAAAAAAAAAGGAAAAAGGAAATAATAATTGAGAACCTGTAGTTTTCATAAATCAGTAAATTACAAGTTTCCTCAAAATAAAGAACCAGAAGTTCTAACTAAAAAAAAGGATTATATATCAAAACTCAAATATATAAATTTGAGATGTGAAGCTTTGAATTATTAGAAAATCTAATTCAGATTATGGTAAATTTAAATTGCAATCAAACCTGAAGTTTGATAATGAAAATCAAGTTGTACCATTTAGGATCTAAAGTACTAAACAAAGACTTTTTTTAAAGTAAAATTGGAACCTGAAGTTCCAAAAATATTTGCCAATGGTATTAACTACTAAATCAAATAAATGTATAGAAACTTGTTCACTCCACAAGTAGTGATAATAATATATTAAAAAAAGGTCTCCAGAAGAGATTTGTTGATATATTTGGTGCTTTTACTAAACCAAATAAATACGGAGAAATATATATACTCTCATACTCTCTTTCTTTTTAATTAAAAATAAGTTGTTCTAATAGAAAGTTTATTTCTTAATTTTTTTTCCCTTCTTCCATGCATCCAATCGCTTTTCAAAAGGTAAAATATAATAGATCAAATATAATAGATCTGAAATAATCTTAATTTCCTAAATTTCTAAAATAACTTGTGTAGATTTGAAGATTTACATGTTTGTTTTGATATATTTGGTAAAGAATTATGAAGTTAGTTTTCTTATGAAAATAATAATGATTTGGATCTGAGATTTATAGTTATTTATGATTATGAATGATATGGATAGATCTGAGATAATTTTGTTTATTTAGAAATTCTGATTATTGGGAAATAAAGTTTCGCTTTAAGATATTTATTTTAATTTTATTATTGAGTAAATTGAACCTATATTTGAGATGAAATTGTGTTACTTTGAGTACTGTTTGTTCAATTAGTTCATATATTTATAATGAAATTATTTTGCTATGACAGTAGTTATATCCTAAACTACAAACTACATAAAGGTTAATTGTATTTATTTTTATCACAAATGAATTAATTGCAAGTGTTATGGTAATAAATTAAATCATTTATTGTCATAAATGCATTAAATGCATTGATTATTGTAAATTAAATGACGTTGTATGTTTATGTTTGGGATAAGAATAGACGTATGATTTACTATTTGATGTATTTATTTTGACAAGTAATGTCTGTTGTAACGGAAAAAAATAGGTTTAACAACAACTTGAAGTTGTGCAAAGGAATTATTTTAATAGAAGTTGTATAACTCAAAGTCCAAGACCTGAAGTCTTGAATTATTTACAAGCTCGAATTCTTGTCAGTATTTTTTTTATTTGTCAAAATGTACAAGTCTTGAATTAAGAATAGACTTTTATTCTGTCGCAATGTGGTACAAAAAAAAAGTTTACACAAAATTTGAGAACCTAAAGTTCATAACAAATCAATGACTTGAAGTTCATGAATTAGAAGCCCGAAGCTCTATTGAAATTATGTAAAATGATAAGGTTGTACTTCCTGAAGAAGTTAAAGAAAATTAATAAATAATCATATAAGTAAATAATGTTGCATTCAAGAGATTACAAAAAAATCTCCAAATGAGTTATACCGTACCTTATATCTTAACATTTATACTAAATTAACCAAATATCCTGAAGATATTATGTTATATGATATTTCAAACATCATTGGATGCGTGTGTGTGTATTAATCTGTTGAAAAGATGTTTTAGAGATTTATTTATATTTATATTGCAAAATCTAACATCCTAGAAGAGATGTTATAAGAATTTTATTTTTGTTGAAACACTATATTCCCTGAAGGAATAACCATATAAATTTTTTTTTGAAGCAATAACAATAATTTTTGAAAAAAAAAGGATATTGCATGCCAATATTACACTCCAGAAGTAGTGGTTTTATCTCTTACATCTTACTTTCATTTGGTGAATCTAATTTTGTTACTGTATTTAAAAGTTTGATATGCCATTTCAAAGACAGTTACAACAAAAATCTCCAGCAGAGATATTTTATGCCACTGTAAAAATAGTAATTATGTAATTTATATAAAAGAAATATTGTATATTGATATGGCATTCCAATAATGCATATATATAGAAGAGATAAGTTCACTCCAGAAGTGATGATACCAAAATATCTCTAGAAGAGATTTATAAATTTGAAAATGATAACATATCTCTAGAAGAGATTTGTTTATATATTTGGTAATTTTATTAAAGCGAAATGCATAGAAATTTGATACTTGAGATACAATTGAGGAACAAAACTTAACAACTTGAAGTTGTGTGTATATATTGTTCGAACTAGAAGTTCGATATGGTTCCAAACCAAATGTTTTGAACATTATCATGCGGTTTTGACAGGTTTGCATTGACATTGATTTATAAATAGAAATTAATAGTTTGAATCCTTGTAATAGTTTGTTCTAAAATCAATAATTCAAATGAGAAAGAATATGAAAATTTTATAATATATATGTGATACGTGGACGCACATATATATCCATATATGTAAATATTTAGCTAACAACCTGAAGTTTGTTATAAGCTATTATTTAGTGATTATGCATATATATTATTTAGTGATTTAAATTTCAATCAACATAAATGTTGAATGACCTGAAGTCATGTATGTATTCAAATGATCTACACAATAAGTAAATTCCTCCAATTGCTTAGATCAATGAATGAGAACAAACTCTAATAATCAATATCAATTGAATGCATCTTATCAACTAATAAAGAATTATCCTCCTATTATTAATATGTATGATGTATTTGCTAGTAGCAATATCATAATGGATCAAAATGAGAGTCCAAAGATGATTATTATTTAATGTGGCAATGTTTGTCAACATTGAGGGGGAGGATAAAGGGATACAAGTTCATTTTGATCATCAGTGTTAAATATTTATTAAAATATACAACGATGCAAAATATTATCAATATTATCCCTAGTAGACTTTCTCCAATATAGATTTGAATCCCTGAAGGATCAAATTTGTAAACCATATCTGAAAAATGGTTCAAAAGTCCGTTCAAAATATTTTTGGAATAAGTAATAAAGATGCCAAATAAAGGAGGTGGGTGTTCTTGAAGAAACACTTAAGGATGCTCTGAAAGAGATCCATGACATGATTCTCAAATAACCCTAGAAGTGGGTTAGGTACCTAAAACATAATTAAAGAGATCTCAATAAATCATGTCTAGAACTGACAAGAAATAATCACCGATGATAAATTTGCAAATAATAAAGCGCTTATATTTATAAATAGATTAAGAATCTTGAATTAGGGGAAAACATGACTGGCCCTCATGAATCGTTTAATAGTAGAGAAATATGGACATGTAGTCCGCAAAGTACCGAAAGTACTTGAAATGCTTAATATACCCTGAAGGTATAAATGTGGTTTAAAATCATATTAAATAATGAAAGTATACAAATTCCTGAAGAATATAAATAACTTTCATTGTTATAAAGAATGCAAAGAACAAGGAGAGTAAATTTCAACCTACTTTTAAGTATTGTTGTAATGAAAATCTTGATATAATTCATGATGAGTAGATTACTTCCTATTTTTAAGTATCGTTGTAATGAAACTCTTAATATCCATTGAAGTGATAGTTGCGATATGCAAATACTTATTAAAGTATACAAACTTCTGAAGAATATATATAACTTTTGTAGTTATAAAGAATGAAAAAGACATAAAGTGTAGATTACAAATTTCTTCAAAGTAATGTTGTAATGAAAATCTTGATACATCAAGATGAGTAGATTACTTCCTGCTTTCTAGTAATGTTGTAATGAAATTTTTAATATTCATGAAAGATGTATAGTTGCAATGCGCAAAACTAATTTGAAGCATAAAAATGAAAACACATGAAGTGTTTTTCATAAAAGTAGCATACAAATGCATAAAATGCAAACCATATTTGGAAGAAACAATCTTAGAAAATTTGATTGTATCAAAGAAAATTATTAATAAATTGTATTATGAATGAGATACATATTTATGGATCCATAAGTATCTATAACCAATTTAAGTTATCGAAAGACGAATATGAATTCAGAGGAAAAATTAAAATCAGGGGGAGAATTCATAAGTATTTTATAATGCACTCTTTTTCCTTAACTAAGATTTTTCCCACTGGGTTTTTATTAGTAAGGTTTTAACGAGGCATTATCTTGATCCAGAAGTATCAACTCCCTAGTAACATTTGAAATAAGCTATAATGTACTCTTTTTCCTTATTTAAGATTTTTCCCACTGGGTTTTTCTTATTAAGATTTTAATGAGGCATTATCTTGATCTAGAAGAATCAAACGTCTTTTCAAGAAATAACATCTCAAATATGTTATTTAAGTTAAATTATATTTTTATCCTTGACTAAGGTTTTTCCCATCGAATTTTCCTTTGTAAGGTTTTTACTGACGTATTAAATTGATCCAGAAGTATCAAACTCTACCTGATGCAATAAATTATTGAAATATGACATACTATATTGTACTCTTTTTCCTTCACTAAGATTTTTCCCATAGGGTTTTACTTAGTAAGGTTTTAATGAGGCATTAGTTTGATCCAGAAGTATCAAGCTTTATTTAAAGAAATAAGAAAATAAAATATGTCATTATACTCTTTTTCCTTCACTAAGATTTTTCCCATTGGGTTTTTCTTAGTAAGGTTTTAATGAGGCATTATTTTGATCCCGAAGTATCAAACTCTTAGAAAGAATATCATTTTCAGTATGATATTTATGATTTCACAAGTTGTACTCTTTTCCTCTTTCAAGATTTTTCCCATTGGGTTTTCCTTGTAGAGGTTTTTAATGAGGCAACGGACAATATCTATATCGACTGAATGGATAAATGCAAGCAAGATAATAATGAGGGGGAGAAATCATCATACACGTTTCGAAAAGGACAATTTCTAGTTATCAGAGGATTCAAGATTTTGAAGACGCATATTCAAGGGGGAGTGTTATAATATATGTAAATATAAATAGTGAATATGCTATATACTGTTTTGTATTTAGTCCCACATCGTGGGATTAGTTCTACAACAAGCTCCTAGGCCTCTATATAAAGGTGCTAATGTAATGTAAATAGATAATCTATTCTCAGAATGAATAAGCTCTTGTTTATTTATAACATATTCTTATTTGTTTATAACAAATTAACATTTATATCATATTTTTTATTCCCAATGAACTAGGTTGTTTCCCCATCTTACTTGGGTATTCATGCAACCAAGTCATTTCTACAACCTAAAGTTTTTCTACTTAGAATGTTTCTCTATTAGGCTCTCTAGTTTAGCTCAATAGCGTTCTAAACTTTAGTTATGATACCAAAAAGTAACATCCTCCTATGCCTATGTTATCGTAGGGAGTTAACAATCAGAAAGCATAGTGAATGGACCATTAAATTATTTATCATTAATGTTTCTAATCACTTTATTATAATGTTCACCCATTTCCGATGTATAAGTCAATATTTGCGCAAAATCTAGTACATAATTTTTTTTATCGTAAGGAAATGGAAATAAAAATATCATGTAATCTAGTTTGTACAATGTCATAGAAAATATAATACATATAACTATATTTGTACTAGTGTACAACCAACATGCAGAGATGTATAATTCACTACAACAAAATAGATAATAGTGTATATAGAATATGTATACATAATTAGTCTGTACTTCAAATTAAGACTTCATAAAAAACACAAAATGTCACGAAGATGTTAGTAACTCATCATTGTAAAAGTACTATAGCGTCCATCAATAGATGCCCACTCTTAGCCTACTTGAATGGGTACACAAGAGCTACAAAAAAATGAAAATAGTTGTGGGTCAAATAACATTTGGTATAAAAGAATTACCATATAAAATAAAATAATAAATGAGCAAGTAATGTCAATCAAGTTTTCCTACTAAATAAGTATTGAATATTAATTTGACTTTTGCTCAAAGCAAACAATGTTGAATATATAACCAATCTGAAGCTATACCTGAATCTGTTTTTCCCTTACAACTACAATAGTTAATTGTAGCGACCCAAAAATTCGAACACTTTGGATTCGAATATTGAAACATTTTGAAATATAATTAAGTGTTATAAATAAGATCTTATAACCTTATTAAACATCATTTAATTAATGAATAATGATACAAAACATGTTTTCGAAAATTGTTTGCAAAAATACATTCTCCGAAGAAAAATGGATAATGTGATTGGAATAGTTTATCGGTAAAAAAAAATTGATCGATGTAATTTATAAGAATTCTTTTGCACTTGATCAAAAGAACACATTAGCAACTAACTAACACACACTCTTGTTCAAAAAGCAATGGAAAGTTGTAGAAGCTTCCAAGTGGATAAGAGATATTATCATGTAAGGGTATAAGAGAAATTTTCCTAAAAGAGAGGTAATCTAAAGGAGAAGTGTAACAACCCTGATTTTGGAGATTACCTATTAATATTAAATTATAACTACCGTTATAATTTAATATTAATAGGTAATCTCCAAAACCAAGGTTGTTACAAGAAGTGATGGAGGTGAGCCTCCAATGGCATGGTGGGGGTGGAGAACAAGGCTAAAGAGCACCATTCTAGAGCCAATATAAGGGGATGCACACCGATGTTAAAATAATCACAAGTTCACAAAATAAAACAAAGATATTTTCATGTATTCTTCTTTTTCTCTAATTTCCAAAAGAAAAATAATCGCAAAACTCATCCAAATCAACTCAATTTTGGAGTGAATCCTTGGGGCAACATCACAACACATCTTACCTAAGTAGAAGTTGAAGAAGTGAAACTAATATCTCCCCACATCCAATCACCATAAGCAAATAGGGGTGTTAGAGGCAAAAACAAGTGAAGGCAAGGAGGAGGAAGGAGGGAAAGGTGGTTGTTAGGAAGAGGTTAGACTAGGTTGTTTATTGGTTAAAGGTGAGTTAACATACTACTTTGAATGAAAATATGACCCATGTATGTTTGTGTTTAAGTTGTTTGAATTGATTTTGACATATGTTGGAATATTAGTGTTGATTCTTACTTAAAAGTAAGTGGCATATGTGATCCATATGTATGGACTTGCATGAACTTGAATGGACTTGTGACAAGACCTTGAAATAAAGTACATAGGTTATGGATGGACTTTGGTTTAGTCGGATATGGATTTAAAAGTGCACTTATAGCAATAGTCGCCATGGATGCACTTAGGAATTACTTTATTTTCAGTGATTTCTATGTAACTTTGTAGAGAGATCTTAGGGGTTCCTCATCATTTTTATTATATTTTATATGTATGTTTGCTTCCATAAAAATTTTGGATAATGAAAAGTAAGTAACATTTCGAAAAGTGGTAAAACTCCACTTGTGCAAAATTGTCCCGTTTAGTCTTAATTTTCGCAAATTAAAGATTTAAAAAGATAATGAAATTTAAGTATTTTTTCATCCTTTTTACAACCGGTTACTAACTTTTATTAGATTATTTTAAAAGTAGTCTGAGATATTTATGAATTTTTAAGAATTAATTGTGAATTTTAAAAGAAGAGTAATTTTTAATGAAAATTTGTTTTTCCAAGTTTTAAAGGATTTATAAACTTGTTGTTTTCAAATAATATTTTGAGTAAAGGTTTTAAAACCTATTATAAGTTTTATAAAGTATTTTAAAAGCATTTTCAAGTATATAGTTTGTAAAAATGTGTCGACTATTTTGTATCTTATGCAATAGATATCTTCTAAAATGGGTCTATTTAATATCTACGGAACTTGCTTTGGCTCGAGCATTCGAAAATTTGAAGCTGTGTTAGAAACGAGCATACGAATCGAACATATGAACATTTGAAGCATGCTTTGAATCGTGTCAAAAGTTGAGTTGATAAATTTGTCCGCTACCCTTCATAACCGTGCACTCGGTCATGCGTTTGGTAAATCGACATGCATTTGGGAACCACTCGATTTGGCAATCACTCGGCGCTTGCTCCAGTCCGGCCTGACATTTAGGCAAAGGGTGCATCATAGGTTTACTTAATATCTAGTTTGTAATTGAATTATTATACGTATACACACACACACATACATACATATATATGTATGTATAATTTCACAAAGGGTTTTAAATTAAAACCAAAAGTTCAAAAGAGGGTTAGGAATTGTTTAAAGGACAAATGGTTAATTGCCTAATTACTTATTTGAAAAGTAATTAACTATGCTTAACTATGCTTAACACTAAAAGTTGACGTAGTAGGCTATTCTATTTGTGAGAGTTAAAATTGATGTTCGAGTAAGGATATGAGCAACAGAGCTCTAGCGTGCCAGCTTCCCTATTGATTGAGGCTAGTTAAGTTGGAAAATGTCGAAAACGTGTTAATCGTGTTGATTTTTAACTTGTTTATGGAAATAATTAATATTATATTTAACACTAAAAGCCGACGAGGTAGACTTATCTATTTGTGAGATTCAAGAATGAAGTGTCTAAGCAAGGCTTTGATATGCAACCAGTACTCTAACTTGCTGGCTTCATTCTTAAATGAGGAATAGTTAAGTTGGAACGTTGGAAACGAATTAAGCATATGAATCGTGATTTCTATAAGTAATCACTTTTAACTAGATAGTCGACTAGTCAGCTATCGATGTTGACCAAATATGACTTAGGAAGTATCAAAAGGTTCATAATTTCATACCAACGAGAACATTCGAGGAGGAGCATTGTATATAATGTCTCTAGCATTTGCTTCCTTCTGAGAGAACTAGAATTGAGTTAGTTGGAAATTCATCGATTGGTTTTCGAGCATCCAATAAGCGAGAAAAATGTTCGTATATAAGATGAATCGAACCCATGCCCACTACAAAATCATATACACAATCCATGCTCTGTTAGCAGTTATGAAGTGAAATGTTATAGAGTTGAACTGTCTATCCTAAGGTTAAGCCCAAAGGAATGGTCATTATTAACATTTCAAATGATGCTATTTTATGGAATTGTCTAACTTGAGGAGTATTCCAAGAGAGAGGAAATCATTAGCATTCGTCGGAGGACTTATGCAGGAATCTATGTAGAGATTCTAGATATGTTCAAGATGCTCGAATTCATGTAGCGATTCGTGATCCGTTTGAGATGATGGAATCCATATGGAAATTTGTGTGTTGTTGGAGTGATGAAGACTCATATGAAAGATATGAACGTAGTCTTGACATTCGGGAAATGGCAGAAAATAAAGGAGGGATATGGCCAGAAGGGTTTAGCTAACGTCAAGGGTGCATCAACTCCATATCTATATATACTTATGGACATGAACGTACTTGAATGGACATGTATGACTTGTGACAAGACCTTGAAACAAAGCAGATAGGTTATAGATGGACTCTAGTTTAGACCAAACTCAACTTTCAAAGTGCACTTATAGCAATAGTCGCTATGGATGCACTTAGGAATTACCTTATTTTTGGTGATTTCTACGGAACTTTATAGGGAGATCCTTAGAGGTTTCTCACTATATTATGATGTTTGGTACGTATGGTTGCTTTTATAAAAAGTTTCAATGATGAAAAGTTAAGTAACATTTCAAAATTAGCCAAAACTTCACTTGTGCAATCCTCATTTAGCCTTGATTTTTGAACTTTAAAGGTTTGAAAAAATATTTAAATTTAAATATTTTGTTTCATTATTTTTACAAGTGTTTATTAACTATTATTAAAGTATATAGTGATTTGAGGTACTTATGAATTTTTAAGAATTAGTCATAAATTTTTAAAGAAGAGGGTTTTATGACGAAAACTTGTTTTTCCAAGTTTTAAAGGATTTTATAAACTTGTTATTTTCAAGTAATATTTTGAGTAAATGTTTTAAAACCAATTATAATTATTATAAAGTATTTTAAAAGCATTTTTAAGTATATATAGTTTGTAGAAAATGTATTGACTATTTTATAGCATATGAAATAAACATTTTCTAAAAATGGTTAATAAAGTGGTTTTAAAAGTAAAAAAAGGTTAATAAAGTGGTTAGGAATAGCTTAATGGCCAAATGATTATTTGTTAATTACTTGTTTGAAAAGTAATTAAATATACTTAACACTAGTAGTCGAGGAAGTAGGCTTATCTATTTGTGAGAGTTAAGATTGATATTCGAGTAGGCATATGTGCAATATAGCTCTAACCTATGGATTTTCCCCTTGACCAAGGAATAGTTAACTAAAAAAATGTCAGGAATTTGTTAATCGTGTTGTTTTCTTACTTGTTCATGGAAATCAGTAATACTATACTTAACACTAAATGCTGACGAAGTAGACTTATCTATTTGTGATATTCAAGAATGAAGTGTCTAGGCAAGGCTTTGATATGCAACCAGTGCTCTAACTTACCTTGCTTCACTTTTGGATGAGGAATAGTTAAGTTGGAATGTTAGAACCGAGTTAAATATATGAATTGTGATTTCTATAAGCAATCACTTTCAACTAGATACCCGGTGTGTCGACTATCGAACTTGACCAAATATTACTTAAAAACATTGAATGGCTTCAGGATTTCATATCAATGAAAAAACTCAGGGAAGAGCATTATGAAACATCTCTAGCTTTTCATACTTCTAAGAGAATAGAAATTAAGTTAATCATAAATTCATCGATTGGTTTTGGAGCGTCCTGTAAGCCGAAAAAGTATGCTTATACAAGATGACTGAAACTCATAACCACTTTAAAACCATATATGCAATCCATATTCTAGAAGCATTTTTGAAGTGAAATGTTATGGAGTTGAATTGTCTTTCCTAAGGTTAAGTCCAAGGAAAAAACAACATTAACCTTTCAAACAATTCTATCGTGTAGGACTGTCCATCTTGAAGAGTATTCCACGAGAGAGGTCAGTTTTAGCATTCATGGGAGGAATTATGTGAGAATCTATATGGATATTTGAGATCTGTTTGAGAACTAGACTGATCCAGGTGTTATTTTCTTATAATGCTCGGATCAGCCTTGTGTATATTACAAATATAGCTTTGGATGCTTTGGAGCTTATGGGGATGAGCTAGATGTTTACCTACCATAGTATTCATATTTCTACTATAGTATCGTGTTGTATATATTAGTATTACGAGGATAGAAAGTTATAGCAATCAAGGCTGATGATAGTTCTTAAGTTTTGGTAACTCTACAATTTCTGTATTCAGAGTAACCCTTTGTACCATTCCTTTGATATTATATATTATTGTTCCTTTGTGAGATTCTGATGTTGTGTTCCTTCTTGTCCTGTCTTCTTTTCTTTTATTTTATCCTAACAATTCGTCTTTTTGGCACTTCAATGCTCGGCAAGTGAATACAATTATGTCTTAGTGTTGACATTCGAGGGTCGAAAAGTTAGGCCATTACATTAATCGTATTTTGATGTAGAATATTATTAGTCCGTGAGATGATGGTTTTGATGACAACAACCTTAGAATAGATTTTAAAATACAAATACTGACATTATAAGTTTAGATATATATGTATTTGCAGGATTTAACCATGTAGGTACCAAGAATGAAGACTGTACAGTATAGAGATTCAAGATATCGAGATAGAAGACTCATGAGTATCAAGATTATCAAGAGTTCAAGATTTCAAGGTTAAGTATTTTTATTAGGAATTTTGTTAAAACTCATAGAAAAGCACTGGCATCTTAAAATCCAATTTATTCGTGGAATGAAATCCACTTCGAGCCTGTTAAAGGGATAGAACCCTAAGTAGGATGGAACCTACGAAAAATCTATTGGAACATTGTTTTGTATCCGCTAACTTTTTATTCAAAATGATTTTTCAAAATTATATCCTGTTTTCAAAATGATTTCAAAACTTTCCTTTTAAAAAGATTCAAAACTCTCTATCCTGATTTTAAATAATTTTAGCCTCAAAATTATCTTTAATTTCAAAGTCAAATTACTCCTGATTTTAAACTATCTTTTTAAATTATATATTTAACTTTTAAATATTTATACTTAGATTTAAATATAAAATTATAGTTAATATATATATTATTCTCTATATTTACTTATGAATTTTAACCATAGTAAAGTATATTTATAAAGTTTAAAATAGTTTTAATATAAAATCAAAGTTATTTTGAAAGAAAATCAAAACACCAAAAAATCCTTTGGGATGTCGACATGCCCAAGTACCCCATGTCGACATGGTGTTAGTTGAGTTCAAAATCTAAATTTTAAAAGAAGTGTCTATTCGCCATAACTCTTCATGAATGGACATGGCTGTTGTTCTTCTATAAATAGAGGTTAATTTCAACGAATTTTATATCATATTTTCTGGTTTTTCACTCCTCTTCTTCTTCCACATTTCTTAGTACATATTCTTACCATTACTCTGCCAAAATGAACATTAAAATCGAACTCGATCTTTTCTCGTTTGATTCTCTATCACTATCTCAACAAGGTTCTCAGTGCTATTCAGAGTTATAGGCTTCTTTGTAATCTATTAAGTGAGAAAAGGTGTGATTGTGGCCTTGAAAATCAATCAAGCGAGAAAAGGTGTGATTGTAGCCTTGGTAGATCAATTGGGTAAACTTGTGGCACGGAAATCAAGTATCTCTACCCAGAGGATTGAAATTCTGGAGGGTGTACGTCGTAGCCTTGAAATCGAGGGTGTAATTGTACAATTGCTTTTGAAAGGAAATCCATACTTGTGTTGCGGGACTGGATGTAGGGTAACTCCGAACCAGTATAAAATCTGGTGTGTTCTTTCCTTTATTGCTTTTAATTTATTTCTGCATTTATGTTTGTTTCTGTGATCATATCTGTATCTGTATATTGCATTCATCCATGTTCAATTCAACATAAATTCAAAAAGATTTAGTAATTCTTTATAAACACTATTTACCCCCCCTCTAGTGTTAATCCTAGCCTTAAGATCCGTAATCCGCATTTCTCACAATTGGTATCAGAGCAAGGTTTTCAAAATCAGAATTTTGAAAAAGTTTTTAAAATGGCTATTTTTCAGCATTTTATTAACACTTTTTTCATATGAATATGTCGCAGAATCATCATGATATTTTTGTTTAAAACTGTATTTTATCATTTTGAAAAGCCACTTGATTCTTTAAAAGGTTATGTTGTTTTGCAGGAGAAAAATTATGTCTAATGATTGTTGGTTAAAGGATACCAGATAATCATTCATCGATCAAGAAGAACAAATGGATGTATAATAGAAATCGACAAAGAAATGGGTACCAGATCAATTAAAAACTTTTGGTTCTCATCTACAACTTGATTTGATACTGTACTTCTCTCCATCTGCTTCGCAATGCCACTGGTTACGTGCGAATCTGTCAAGAAATGACCAAGTTGTGGTCAAATGAAGTTTTGGTGAACAAAGATAAAAGGAAGGCAAAACTATCAAAGTTTGAAGTTGGCTATCCAAAACTGAAAAACTGTGTACGGGATCTTCTACATTTCCTCTACTGTTCGGCCTATTGCATCACAATGCCGTCCAAATTCGACACCAAACTATTACTAGATCATAGCCCTTTCCTTCCTCTTTGATTTGCCGCTGGTTTCATCCAATTCCGTTAAGAAACGAAGCAGATATGTCCTCTCAAAGTTTGATAGTATATAGAAAAACAGGAAGAAGAAGAAGAAGAAGAAGAGCGATTAAAATGAAAAGTGGCGACCGTTGGGCCTATTTATAGTGGTTGAAGTGTCTATTCATTCAAAATTCAAATTCATAGTTTTGGCGCCAAGTTGGTCGATCTACTAAATCATCTATATCTTTCTCATACGTTCTCCAAATTCAGTAAATGAATATACTACGATGATCAGAAAAACAAGCCCGTCGCAATAGAGCAGATCTCGTCATCAAATTCTGAAAGATATAAATGTGTGACTCACGACAATGGAAGAACAACAAAGTTAGAAATATGGAGTGCAAAAATTGGTACGATTTACTATTATTTCATCTTTATTGTTGCATTTAGGAATATATATATATATATATATATATATATATATATATATATATATATGCATTTAGTTTGGTATAGAAATTTATCTCTTTTATAAGTGTTGATATATTGGTCCATATATCAATACATCATAGTATAAATATCAATGTACAAGTCTAATTTTTTTCAAAGTCTTTTAAAATGTGTTTTCTTTCAAATAAAATCTGCAACTAATTTATTACAACTATACTAAGTAGAAAAGCATACCTTCATTCATGATTTCAACTTTGCTAATGTTATTTTTACTTCTCATACTCTATTTCTTTTAAGATACTAATTTTATATCTTTAAGAAATTAATAGAATGAATTTAGAATGTTAGAATAAGGCTCAATTTATATATTTCTTCAATAAATAAGATAGCACCACATCACATGACCGGAATTTTAGATAGCATTTCTAAAATGCTTCTTTTCCTCTGTAATGTTTTGTAAGTACTGCAAATTCGTTTTTATAGCATTTCTGTGCTTTGAAACGCTGTAAAGTTTCAGAAACTTTACACGGCATTTGGTAAAAGCTACAGTTTCAGTTTTACAAAGTTTCGAATATTTTTTACTACAAAAACTTTTTATAGCATTCTTTAAATACTATTTTTTTTCTTTATGAAACTTTAAACTATGTAAAAATAATATTTAAAATTAAGATTTTTTCTCTATTCTTATTAGAAGTTATTTTCTAACTTATATTGGAATATTTTTTTCATATTTAAATATATTCTTTAGAATTAATTAAAAAAAAATTAAAAAAAAGGGTAAGAGGCCTTAATATAACACATGTTTATTTTAGTTTTATTAATCATTATCATTTTATTTAATATTTCATTATGAAATTTTTTAAATTTAAAAAATGTTTAAGCATGTTTCTAAATATTTTATCAATGAAAATTTAATATAAAGGTTTTAATTAGTAAATTAAGTATTTTATAAACATGGAAGTTTGGATTCTTAAAAATAAAATAAAAAATAAAAACAACCAAGTTAAAATAATATTTTAAATTAAATAAGTTGGCTATTAATTTTTACAAAAATACATTTGATCATATATATATATATATATATATATATATATATATATATATATATATAGTCTAAGTCCATATTTCTTAGATATTTAATTTTGATATTGAGTTTGATTACTACCTTTCATAAATATATTATAATTTTAATATCATTTATAATTTTAAGATCATATATATATAATCTGGATGTCACTTACTGTGACAACCCGGAATTTCTGACAATTTAAATTGGAATATTTAATTGAATTTCAATATTTGAGAAGTTAATTTTAACTTGAATTTAAGATATCAATATTTACTTGATAATTGAACTATTGAATTATATAATTCGAAACTATGTAAAATGTTGAACCTGGAGTTTTATGCCTGTTTAAAATAATTTAAAGGCTTATAAACTTATAATAAGGATACTGAAGATAATAGAATGGTTGAAATTCAATTTGAAGGTAATTTGTTCGGTTTTAATAATATATATATTGTTTAAATAGATATTTAAAAATAGCCTTCCGAGGCACAGTCTCGGAATTTGACGAAACTAGTTCCATTGGATCCGTAATAGTTAGTCATTATCGAATTTCAATTTTCGTGGCAATCGGGATTGTCGTTTGACCCTGGCAGCTCGAAACGCTTAGAATTTTTTTTAATCGATTAAATTGAAATTGATCGTTTTTCTTCTGTAACTCGCGCATATGATCGAATTAGCTTCTGAAACACGTTTCATTGTGTTCGAAATGTAAACCTTATAATCGCCCAGCGGCATTCCTTAAGAGGAGTTTGAGATTTTTATAGCAATTAACGAGACGTTTTGAGAGTTTTATAAAATAATAAAATTTAAGGTCAATTATCAAAGATATTTTCATCTACAAGCATGCTCTAGAAGCCGTTCATTCCTTCCCAAACACGCCTCTTTCTCTGCTTAAAAATTGTATCCCTCTCCTTTATTCGAAAAACGGAGATCGAATTCACAAAGGAATTTTATGGTCGAACTAATAAAATTGAAAATCCCCTTTATAATTCCCTTCTTTTCCTTCCTCTTCAAATTCGAACAAGATTTCTTTTCACGATCTAAATTCCTAAAATCAAATTCGAACCCAGCCTCTCTTCCTTCTCTTCAGGAAAATCGCGACCCGATGTAAAAAAAAGGGAAAGAAGAAGAGCCGCGCTCGAATTCGAAGCCGCTGGACTCACGCTAGAAGGCAGAGGGGAACGCGCGAGTGGTTTTAGTGGCGAGGGACGTGATGGGTTTTCGGGAATGGTTGAACGGTTTCGTGGTGGCAGCTGCAGTTCTGGTTGTTGCTTTGGCAAGAGACGATGAAGTTGATGCTCGATGCTATAGTTTCGGCGATTGGGGCTTTGGGTACGCGATGCTTGTCGCTTCGGTGATGGTAGTGCGGCAGCGTCTTTTCTGTGAGGTATTTTAATAATCTATTTGCAACTTCGAAAATTAAATGAATTGATTATAAGATGGAATTTATAACAGAAAAAAAATACAGTAGGTGTAACAACCCTGGTATTGGAGATTACTGGTGATATTAAATTATAACTCCCATCAGTAATCTCCAATACCAGGGTTGTTACAGTAGGTTTATCAAAAGAAAAATTAGTTAAAATTTAATTAGTAGATGGTAATAGGCTGACTGATTGATTCAAATGTTAATAAATTGTAAATGTTTAATTCAAGGTTTGAAATATGAAAAGAAAAACAAGCTGGTTGGAATGGGTGGCAAAAAGCAAAATCAAAGGTGAGTAAATCTCACTCTGTTGGGTTTTTATTTAAATTTAAATGTTTAAATTTACGAATTTGGTTGAATGGTTGACTTGAATCGATGTGCTATATTATATAGTAACATATAGTATATACAGGAATGTTTGATATTCTGTGATGAATATTTTTGGTAATTGGAAGATTGAAATGTTGTGGTTGCTTGGATATTTCGATACCCTGAGTTATCGAGATATATAAGACTGAAATTTTGAAGGAAATATAAGGGTGAAAATTTGAAAACGAAATAATTATAGAATAAAATAGAATTGAATTGGAAGAAATAAAAGTGATAATTAAAGACTAGAGTTAAATTGTAAAATAGTGATTTAAAACAAGTTCTAAGTTCAAGTTAAATCTAACAAATACAGTTTTAAAATATTAAGTGTTTAAATAACTTGAATGTCAAAGTGCAATTGTAAACCGAATTGAGTCTAAAAATAAATTTGGTTTTTAAATTCCTTTAAGCTTCCATTATAAAAGGAGTAATTAAATCGGATTAGAATAAAGTGAAATGTAAATGAAATATCATTAATTTATATAATTAATGATGAGAATAGAGATTGATTAGTTAAGGAATTAAATCAATATAAGTGACTTATGAGAAGTTAATTAATATAAGTAATTAAGGATAAATGTAACTAATATAGTTAATTAACTTATGAATAATTAAGATTTCTTATTGATTTGATTAAGGATAATTAATATCGTGAGAGTAATTAAAGATGATTATTTGAAAGTAATTGAAATAATTAATCCAGGATGATTAATTAAGATGAATAATGAAGGGTTGATTAATTAATTGATTTGAAATTAATTAATATTGAATGAAGAAATCTAAGTGGACAAGGTTAGTAATTCAATCAGGGTTAATTTAATTAATTTGGAAGTGATTAAGTTTTGCTTATGGATAATTGAATGGTATTGAATGCTTTGAATGAGTTGATATTTCTGATATGAAATGTTGTGTTTTCATTTGGATAACTTAGGGTAGGATAGCATGAGACTCGAAGAGACCGGGGTCGGGTATTAGGAAATACCCGAAACCCACTTCGAATTTTTTATAAATTGATTTGTGAATTCAATATGCTGGAATGAAATGATTTAAGTGGATTGGATTATCTCATCTAAGTTTGGTACTTAGAAATTGATATGTGAAATAAGTGTGTCTATAGCAAATGGTGAATTGGATAAATTGATATATGTTAAGCAGGGTTTATATAAGTTGATTGCTTTGGTATTCCATGTTAGATGGGTTTACTCACGCTGGTTTACAGCCTGACCCGGGTGTTACTTTGGTGTAATGCTCGGGTCAGACCGAGTATTACAGATTTTCAGGTAGGTACGTTCTGGAGCTCAGGAGGCGAGCTGGATGGCAAGAGCGTATAGAGTATTTTCGCTGTATTTGTATGATTGTTAATCTGAGACATGATAATTATATATATTCGGTGACTGTATAAATGTGAAATTCTGATGTATATTAAATGTGATCAACAAATATAGTATTCTTTTATAAACTGTTATTATTTATTATATTTTATCCACTGCGTATGTGTGTTGTTGATTTTGTTCTTCTTCTTCTATCTCTTTCTTCTTTTTCATAACTATCTGAAATTTTCTGGATCGAAAATTCCGGGTCGTTACATTTGGTATCAGAGCTGAAAGGTTAAGCGAGAACCTTGGCTCTGGTGGGGATTACTCATTTAATAGAATCTGTAGTGCTCTAGAATGAGTCGAGAATATATATATATATATATATATATATATATATATATATATATATATATATATGAGCGCGTACTTGTTATTTTCTTATATAAAGATTTTAAATGATTTTATATAAAAGATATTTTGATATATATAAAAGCAATATTTCCTTCTAATAAATATTAAGGTGATTTGTTGTTAATAATTGAAATTTAAAATTAAGAAGTAATATAATACAACCAAACTGAAGTCTTGAATTGGAATTAAATTAAGTAGAAATAGAAATACAACCAAATTAAAATTTATTTGATTAAAAATGAAATTCTAAATCTGGTCCCAGAATTTGAAAATTTTGTTTCAAAGTAATGAAAAATAATGAATAAGTATTATTTGGGTAACTGAGACTTGTTGCAAACAATGGTTTGTTTGAAATTTGATTTGGATTTAAAACCAAGGGTGGTTTAAAATTATAAAACATGGCTGAGAGGGCCAAGAAATAAATATGTATATATGTATGGATATACATGATATCAGAGATAATTTGAAATAAACTCGAAGAGGTTGAGTTTTGAGTTTTTCCCTGAAGTGTGATGTAAAAAAACCCAAAGTGATACAAGTTTTTAAGTGGGAAGATTATTATTGTGAAGTTTAAGGATTGAATGAGGTTAATTGGATTAAGTAAATTGGAATTTAACTTTGGGAAAGTTAAATAAATGTAGAAAAAGCAACCTGAATTGGACATTTCAAGATTAAATTGGAATTTAACTTGGAAAGTTAAATGGTTGATTTGAATTGGGGATTTGTGTGATCTCAAAACGGGTTTGAGATTTAAAATTTGAAAATAGAGGGACATTTTAAAATAAATTGGATGATATCATCCTATTGTTAATAAAAATCTTTAAATTGAGAATGGTAGTGTATAAATAAAATAAATTTGAAAAATTGAATTGTAAAATAAACTTGTTTAAGAACTGGCGTCAAACTGGAAGATAAAATTGAATAATAAATTAAATTTTGAAAACAAATAAAATTGTATTGAGCTCTTATTTGAATCTTGAAAAATGTAAGTAGAGATAAATTGAAATGAAGAATTGGACTCAGAAATTTAAGATTGTTTAAAACTTTAAATAAAAGTTAATTTGGTTTAAAAGGTTAAACCAACCTTTGATAATTTAACTCGAATTTATATAATTCGAGATAGTTTAAATTCAAGATTTAGATTGAATTAGTTCAAAATCGAATTTGGTTTAAATTAATTGGATCAGTGATTGAAGATGAATAAGTTTTAAAATTTAAATGGGAAAAACTGAATTGGATTATGTTGAAATAATTTAAATTGAAATGGGTTAAATTGATAATAATTCAAATTGATTAGAATAATTTGAAATTATAATTAAAGTTGAACAGGATTAAAATTAAATGAAGTTTGATTTAAATTGGGAAGAGAATCAAGATTGATTCGACTTGAATTGGGTTTAAATAAATTTTAGTAGAAATTGAAGTTATTCAAGTTAGAATTGAGAAAATTTAATGAAAATTAGTTGGGGAAGTGAACAGTTTGGCTCTTGACTATTTTCAATATAAATTATTTTAATATAAACTTATTTTTCTAGGCTATTTAATATATACAACTTTTCTATCTTAAATCCAAATTATTTTATACTTGTTTTACAATTATTTTTGGAGCTATTAACTATTTTTCAACTATTTTCTAAACTAATTACTATTTTTCAACTATATTACAAATTAATTACTACTTTACAACAATTTTGCAATTATCTAAAAGTTCTGAAATCATTTAACTATTTTCCAACTATTTTACAATTAGTCAACTATTTTATAGCTATTTTTCTAAAAATAAACTGGTAGGAGTTCAAACTGTTATTGACTTAATACTCAACTGAGATAAGAATTGAAGTGATAATCCAAATGGGGATTAAGGGAAAATGGGAATAAGTGAGTGAAAATTTAAGTGAACGAGAATAGAAATGGGATTTATTTGGCTAATAATCAATGGAAATAAATATGTAGGATGTACGTATATTAGTCTATTCGCATAGTGATTTGATCCAAATTCGAGCACAGAATTTCGAGATAGTTATCGATCCGAGTTGGGATTTTTCACTCGATTTTCGACGGCGAACCTGGATATGGATTGTTGATTTATTCTGAATGTTCTCTATCATATTTATAGCTATGCAAGGAGAATGGCGGTTTCTAATCAAGAAACCAGATCTGAGTCTGCACTAGGAAGTCGGGTGGACGATACTAGTTCGGAAGTGAAATTGTGTGATCGAATGAGCGATCAGGTTGATATAGCGTACTGATGATATGTGTACATCGTACGGATTTGAATGAAATTGATATTGGAAAATTTGAATATTTGATTTGAATAAACAAAGTTATATATATCTTTGTTATATAAGATAAATATTTCCTTGTTAAATCTATTGCCGGAAGAAAAAGATTTTTGAAAGTATTTGGAGTATAAAAGGGTTTATACAAGTTGGAAATGATCCAAAGTTTTAAAAATTATATATATCTATATATATATATATATAAAGGATCTTATGAGGATTTTGAAAAAGGTTTTGAGAACCTTTGGATTTGGAAAGGCTTTTTATTTTTGAGTAAAATCAATATTGGAATTTGGAAAGCCTAATTTGAGAATTATCGATTTTGGGATAATCAATTTTTTGTAAAGGAGCTTTGTATGATATCATACTTGGTGTATGATTTGAAGATACTATATGTGTATAGTATAAAATGTTTTGATGATGGCTCTGGAGAAAAAGGCGCTCCCTTGAAATGAACTTCTTAGGAATGCCACTGGGTGGTGCTGCCTTGAGCCCCAAGGGGGGTTCTAAAGTTGATCCTGTAAGGAGTCCGGACAAAACTAGTTCCAGAGGATTATTGGGTAGTGAAAGTCGATGGCGCTGATGCCTACAGAGGCATTTGGGTTATGCTGTAACGATAGTGTAACTCGATGTCGCTGCGATCTACTGTGGGGACCATAGCGAAATCGTGTGGAGGATGAGTGCCAACAGTCTACACTTGATTTTGCCGGGAAGGCAACGCAATATCGGTAGACTGCGATCTATGGTCAAGTGGAGTGGAGAAGTTTCATTTTTGGCAGCGAAATTCGATGGCGCTGATGCCTACAGTTATATGGGTTTTTGCTGTGATAGCTACGTAACCCCAGTCGTAGCTGCGATCTGTCGTGGGTTCCATGGTGTAATCGAGAGGCGCGGAGGCCTACAGTTATCTATGGATTTTGTTGGGATGGCAACGTAACCATCGGGTTAACTGCGACCATGGATGGGGGTGATGATTTCCAGAGCATCCTCACCAAAGATATTTCCTCTATTTTCAAAAACTGTTTTCTATATCTTCAATAAAATTATTTTCCCAGTATTTTCACTGGGTGTTGAAATGGGTTTACCAAGTACTTATAGATTTTCAGTCCTACGCCTGATCAACGTACGACTGAATTTCTGTGAGAACAAGGATGGACTGGTTGAGACATCGAGTTATAAAAGGTATTTTTATAAAGAGTTATTTTAATAATATTATGTGACTTTAAAAGCTTTCCTAAATTTTTTGAAATAAAGGTGTTGGGATTTTGGAAAAATCAAAGGAAATCCAAAATGAAATTATAAAATTGAAACTCGGGAAAATTTAATGAAGTGATTCTTTGTAATTTAAGGAAATCGAATATTAAATTAAAAGTAAAAGTAAACCAATGAGCTAAATAAATTATTTAATAGTGTATGTTAATAAAATTTAACTTGGGTAAACAAATGGTTGTAAATTAATAATGGAATTTGGTAATGAATTCGAATTGTAAATAGAATTCGACTTGGATTTTGATAATGAATTAAATAAGAAGAGATGTTGTAAAATAAAAATAAAATGGAGTTGGACTGAAAATGTGATGGTTTGAATTACAAATAAAATTCAAGGGTGATTTAAATAATGCTTAATGAAATTTGCAAGAAAATTGGATATCAAAAAAGTGATTATAATAGCAATGTATTGAGTTGCAAAACAAAACTCAAGTGAATAGAAATAAATTGAGAATGGCCTTGTATTAATAATACAAATTCGATAACGAATTAAGTAAGCAAATTAAAAATTTAAAACGGGTTAAATGAGCTAAATGATAAATGGATGAAGTCTGATTGAATAAAAAAAACTAAATCAAAGTTGTGATTGAAATTAGATTATCAGACTGAACTTACATTTGGCGATATATTAATTTGAAGTACAAATGAGTTCAGTATGTGGTTGGATATTATTTTGATAAATTGAGAAGATGAATTAAAATTAAAATTAAAATGGATGGGCTTACTGAATTTAATGCGATTTGATTAAATGAGAATCAAATCGAAGTAAACTTAACTTTGATGTTGGAATAAATTAAAGTAAATTAACTTAATCTTAAAATTTATGGAAGCTTGGCTTCGAATAAGGGTGAAAGCCCATTCTATAAAAACTTGGATTGGATTAATTTGGGAAATGGTTATTAATTTATAAGTATTGGATGTGCCAAGCTTAACAAATTGTTTTGAATGGAACAATTGCGGAAATGAAATGAAATGCAATGAATGGTTGGTTGAACGGTTTCGTGGTGGCGGCTGCAGTTCTGGTTGTTGCTTTGGCAAGAGACGATGAAGTTGATGCTTGATGCTATAGTTTCGGCGACTGGGGCTTTGGGTACGCGATGCTTGTCGCTTCGGTGATGGTAGTGCGGCAGCGTCTTTTCTGTGAGGTATTTTAATAATCTATTTGCAACTTCGGAAATTAAATGAATTGATTATAAGATGGAATTTATAACAGAAAAAAAATACAGTAGGTGTAACAACCCTAGTATTGGAGATTACTGATGATATTAAATTATAACTCCCATCAGTAATCTCCAATACCAGGGTTGTTACAGTAGGTTTATCAAAAGAAAAATTAGTTAAAATTTAATTAGTAGATGGTAATTGGCTGATTGATTGATTCAAATGTTAATAAATTGTAAATGTTTAATTCAAGGTTTGAAATCTGAAAAGAAAAACAAGCTGGTTGGAATGGGTGGCAAAAAGCAAAATCAAAGGTGAGTAAATCTCACTCTGTTGGGCTTTTATTTAAATTTAAATGTTTAAATTTACGAATTTGGTTGAATGGTTGATTTGAATCGATGTGCTATATTATATAGTAACATATAGTATATACAGGAATGTTTGATATTCTGTGATGAATATTTTTGGTAATTGGAAGATTGAAATGCTGTGGTTGCTTGGATATTTCGATACCCTGAGTTATCGAGATATATAAGACTGAAATTTTGAAGGAAATATTAGGGTGAAAATTTAAAAACGAAATAATTATAGAATAGAATAGAATTGAATTGGAAGAAATAAAAGTGATAATTAAAGACTAGAGTTAAATTGTAAAATAGTGATTTAAAACAAGTTCTAAGTTCAAGTTAAATCTAACAAATAAAGTTTTAAAATATTAAGTGTTTAAATAACTTGAATGTCAAAGTGCAATTGTAAACCGAATTGAATCTAAAAATAAATTTGGTTTTTAAATTCCTTTAAGCTTCCATTATAAAAGGAGTAATTAAATCGGATTAGAATAAAGTGAAATGTAAATGAAACATCATTAATTTATATAATTAATGATGAGAATAGAGATTGATTAGTTAAGGAATTAAATCAATATAAGTGACTTATGAGAAGTTAATTAATATAAGTAATTAAGGATAAATGTAACTAATATAGTTAATTAACTTATGAATAATTAGGATTTCTTATTGATTTGATTAAGGATAATTAATATTGTGAGACTAATTAAAGATGATTATTTGAAAGTAATTGAAATAATTAATCCAGGATGATTAATTAAGATGAATAATGAAGGGTTGATTAATTAATTGATTTGAAATTAATTAATATTGAATGAAGGAATCTAAGTGGACAAGGTTAGTAATTCAATCAGGGTTAATTTAATTAATTTGGAAGTGATTAAGTTTTGCTTATGGATAATTGAATGGTATTGAATGCTTTGAATGAGTTGATATTTCTGATATGAAATGTTGTGTTTTCATTTGGATAACTTGGGATAGGATAGCATGAGACTCGAAGAGACCGGGGTCGGGTATTAGGAAATACCCGAAACCCACTTCGAATTTTTTATAAATTGATTTGTGAATTCAATAGGCTGGAATGAAATGATTTAAGTGGATTGGATTATCTTATCTAAGTTTGGTACTTAGAAATTGATATGTGAAATAAGTGTGTCTACAGCAAATGGTGAATTGGATAAATTGATATATGTTACCGCAGGTTTATATAAGTTGATTGCTTTGGTATTCCATGTTAGATGGGTTTACTCACGCTGGTTTCCAGCCAGACCCGGGTGTTACTTTGGTGTAATGCTTGGGTCAGACCGAGTATTACAGATTTTTAGGTAGGTACGTTCTGGAGCTCAAGAGGCGAGCTGGATGGCAAGAGCGTATAGTGTTTCCGTTGTATTTATATTATTGTTAATCTGAGACATGATAATTATATATATTCAGTGACTGTATAAATGTGAAACTCTGATGTATATTAAATGTAATCAACAAATATAGTATTCTTTTATAAAATGTTATTATTTATTATATTTTATCCGCTGCGTATGTGTGTTGTTGATTTTGTTCTTCTTCTTCTATCTCTTTCTTCTTTTTCATAACTATCTGAAATTTTCGGGATGGAAAATTCTGGGTCGTTACACTTACCATAGTATATATATCATCATATCACTCTGTATATTATTATTTTTACTTCATTATCATTTTGTTTCATATTACATATCATTATGCATCCTATTTCATATCTCATCTTATTGCATATTACATCATAAATTACAATGCGTATCATAATTATTTGCATCACAAGTTGCACTTCATTCTGCATATTATCTCATGCTACATTGCATATGTCATACATTTCATTCTGCACTACAAAATACATATTGCATACATGTATACATAACGAGTGTATTTTATTTAGGAGGAGTTTGTCGTATTGTTTTATAATACAGGATTATTAGTTTTTGATTTGTTTGGTATGTTTTGATTGACTTGATTGACTTGTTTGACTTGATTGACTTGTTTGACTTGTTTGACTTGTTTGACTTGATTGACTTGATTGATTTGTTTGACTTGTCTGACATGATTGGTTTTGATGAGTGTGTTGAAATGTACTTAATAAATAATTTATGTTCTTATATTTTTCTAACTATTATAAGTATTATAATAGATTCTTAGTTAGGATAGATAGTAATTTAGGATTAAGTTTAAGTTTTTAGAGTTAAGTGTTGATTATTTATGATAGCACTATCATTATAATCACATGTCATATAGTACTAGATTAAGGGGGAGTCATATAGTTTGGAGTTAGTTTTTGTTGATGACAAAGAGGGAGAAATATAAATAGGGTAGTTAGGCATAGATTAAAGGGGAGTTATTAGGATAGAAGTAATATTTTATAAACAAAGGTTGTCATCATCAAAAAAGGGGAGATTGTTAATCCGTGAGAAGATGGTTTTAATGACAACAACCTTAGAATAGATTATAAAATATAAATACTGACATTATAAGTTTAGATATATATGTATATGCAGGATTTAACCATGTAGGTACCAAGAATGAAGACTGTACAGTATAGAGATTCAAGATATCGAGATAGAAGACTCATGAGTATCAAGATCATCAAGAGTTCAAGATTTCAAGGTTAAGTATTTTTATTAGGAATTTTGTTAAAACTCATAGAAATCACTGGCGTCTTAAAATCCAATTTATTCGTGGAATGGAATCCACTTCGAGCCTGTTAAAGGGATGGAACCCTAAGTAGGATGGAACCTACGAAAAATCTAGTGGAACATTGTTTTGTATCCGCTAACTTTTTATTCAAAATGATTTTTCAAAATTATATCTTGTTTTCAAAATTATTTCGAAATTTTCCTTTTAAAAAGATTCAAAACACCCTATCCTGATTTTAAATAATTTTAGCCTCAAAATTATCTTTAATTTCAAAGTAAAATTACTCCTAATTTTAAACTATCTTTTCAAATTACATATTTAACTTTTAAATATTTATACTTAGATTTAAATATAAAATTATAGTTAATATATATATATATATACATATATTATTCTCTATATTACTTATGAATTTTAACTATAGTCAAGTATATTTATAAAGTTTAAAATAGTTTTAATATAAAATAAAAGTTATTTTCAAAGAAAATCAAAACACCAAAAAATCCTTTGGGATGTCGACATGCCCAAGTACCCCATGTCGACATGGTGTCAGTTGAGTTCAAAATTTAAATTTCAAAAGAAGTGTCTATTCGCCATAATTCTTCATGAATGGACATGGCTGTTGTTCTTCTATAAATAGGGGTTAACTTCAACGAATTTTATATCAGATTTTCTGGTTTTTCACTCCTCTTCTTCTTCCACATTTCTTAATACATATTCTTACCATTACTCTACCGAAATCAACATTGAATCGAATTCGACCTTCTCTGGTTTGATTCTCTATCACTATCTTAACAAGATTCTAAGTGCTATTTAGAGTTATAGGCTTCTTTGTAATCTATTAAGTGAGAAAAGGTGTAACGACCCAGAATTTTGAACAATTTAATTTAAAAATATTTAATTAATTTTAAATATTTGAATGATGGTTTGACTTGAATTTCAAATTTTCAGAATGAATTTGGCGATTAAGTTATAAAGTTTAATCTATTGAAAGTTGAATAATAATTTGAATCTTCAATTTTAAGCTGATTAAAAATATTTCAAAGGCTTGTAAAATTCATATTGATAATACTGAAGATAATAGAAGCTTCAGAATTTAATTTGAAAGTAGTTTGTTCAGTTTTAAAATTTATACCGTTTAAATTGAATTTAAAAATAGTCTTCTGAGGCACAGTCTCAGAATTCGAAGAAACCAGTTCCATTGGATCCGTAATATTGAATTATTATCGGATTTCAAATTTCGTAGCGTTTGGAATTGTTATGTGAGCGTACGACATATAAACGCGTTAAAATTAAATCGAATTCGATTTAAATTTGGTCAACATCAGCCACTTTCCTTCCTTAAATCACGCCTAAAAATCACGGAATAGATGGTGTAAAGCGTGCTCTTTCGATTTTAAAATGTTCACGTCCTCTCCAACTCAGAAATCAAATAATAGCCGAGACTTTTTTTTTCTCAAATTAAAATCAATGGTGGCCACTCCTTTTTAATTTCTTCTCCCTCTCTCAATCGAAATAAACGGCCGAAGCCTGAGAGAGTTTAAAATCAATTTTCAAAACAAATCCTATCGTTCAAAAATCAATAGCCATGGCCGCTACTTTTAATTCCTCTTCCCTCAAATTCAATTTATCGAAATCGAGGAGCTCGACCAAACGAACGGCAACTTCGATTTTTAGCGAGGGAAGTTCAAATTGAACTCAATGGATGCTCGATTTTCCTCGGCAGAGTAGCTCGTTTTGCTAGGGTCAGTGGCGCGTGAGCTCGCACGTCTGAGGATGCAGGCGATGACTTGTCATCGTTGATTTTGGGGCATTCACGAACGCGGTAGATTTTTATTCGATTCGAAATCGAACGTGTGAAGCTGGGCATCGACACAGTGGTCTCGTCACTTGCCGTTTATATGCGTATTCGAGGCTAGGTTCGCGATTCATCATCGCTGGCGTTCGAGGAGGGTTGCTATGCCTCGAGTTGATAGTGCAGCGGCGTTCTAGGGCAGGCCAAGGACGCGTGCGAGGCGGAGGTCGGCGCTGCAGGCACGAGCGCGTGGTCTTGGGCGATGGCGTTCGTGGTGAAGGTTGGAATGTCGAGCAGTGGATGGGCTCGGTTTCAAGCAGTAAGTTTTTAACATAGATTTTTAAAGTTATTTCTGTTTTAATTTGCAGTAAGAGATTCAAGACAATCCTATTTTTAAGTTAATAAAATATATTTATATATGTGGGTAAAACAAATAAAAAAAAATTCAGTAAAGCAATTTTGTTTTAAATTGTTATAATATATATATATATATATATATATATATATATATATATATATATATATATATATATTCCGGTTTCAGTTTAAAGTGTACAATTTATATTAGTACACATGGTTTAAATTTTAAATATGTATGTGGTTCAAAAGAGATAAATGTATATGTATGTTTTCACTTACTAAAAATAAAAATATATATGTATTAAGGGAATTGACTCATTTTAGTTACTAAAGTAAATTTAGTTTAAACTTAATAATTAGTCGAGATTAAATCTATTAAACGGAAATCAATTGTTCAGCTGGTTCGAATATTAATCAATTGTGTATAAATATTATACAAGGTCGAAATTATGAAGAAAATCAATTCGTAAAGGAAATGGACTGCAAACGAAAAAAATCAAAGGTGAGAACTTCTCACTCAAAAGGGTTTTATTTAAATTTTAAATAGTTAGATTTAAAATTGTTGATGGTGTGATTGTATGCTTGAATGATGATTTCTATATATATATATATATATATATATATATATATATATATTGTATTGAAATAGACCCTATACGCCGCCTATTAGGCGGAGGTTATTTAATAAACCCATATATCGCGATATTCCACCTTGAAGTGGAATTGGTATTATATATGTACTTGGAGTTGATTTCCCGCATTATATAGCGGATGAGACCCTATTGCACCGCCTATTAAGCGGAAAATATTTATAAATCTCATATACCGCGATATCCCATCTTGAAACGGGATTGGTACTGTGCTAATGTTTGTGGATGCAGGGAAACAGGTTGGAGGGATCAAACTGGATTCCTCACCAGTATTTATTTGATTTTAGATATTGTGATATTTGATTGATTATCATATCGATATATGATGTTTGGGAGTCGTGATTGACTATTTGGTGTGTTGCATCATCGGATCCATTTTTGAAGTTTAAAAATAACGATTTTGATTTTTAAGGGATTTTTAAAGTGATTTTTGAAATTATACGTTTATTAAATTTTCGAATTGATTCATTTTAAATAATTAAAACGTTATAATTTTTTATGTTATAAAAATTAGGATTTTTGTGAAATATAACCAAAGCATGATTTTTGAAATAAGTAGTAGATAAATTTGTAAAATGGTTTGAATTGGGATATTTGAATTATTATAAATGATTTATATAAAAAGATTTATAAAATGGATTTTTATAAATAAAAATACTGGAATTATAAAACGAGTTTTTATAAGCGTTAAAATGAATTATAAATGAATTCATGAGTGAATGAAATTTATAAAATTGTGAAGTTATAAAAGAAAATGATTTTTTTAAAATAAGAGAACTATAAATAATTTGCTTATAAATTGGGTTTTAGCAATTAAATAAGATATAAATATAATTTGTTAATTAAGGGATTTTATGAGTTGAAGTTTTTATAAAATATATAGATGTGAATTTATAAATGTTATTTTATAAATCTGAAATCAATTGAATTTGATAGATTAAACATAGAAGTTTATTAAAAGAGATGTATCCACGATTTTGGACTGTGGATAACCTTCTAAATAAAACGTGTAGAAAATGTTGAATATGGATTAACAAAGTATATTCACGATTTTGGATAAGGAATAATATATTAAGGAAATGTTTTGGGGAAAAGGATATTTTAAATAGAATTAAAACGATTAGAGATGTTTTAAATGTATTAAGTATTGAAAACATAGATTTCAACATTCATTGTTGAAATAGACGTTTTTGAGAAATAGAAGGAAGTGGTGGACTATAACACTGTTGTTATAGTAAATGATTTTCGAAAGGAAATGTTTTTGTACAGTATTGGGATTTATATATCTATCTAAATTTCGAATCCCTATACTGGAGATTTTGGGTCGTCGTAACAATGTTTTACGCAACATTTGTTTGGACTCAAATAAAAGTGTTAAAGAAAATGTTTTCCTTAAGAAATGAAATATGTACTTAATAATAATTTAAGTATATCGAATATTTTCCAAATGTTGAAAATAAATAGATTTGTGAAATACTTATTATTAAATAAGTAGGGAAATGTTTTCCAATATGAAATGAACGTTTTGACAATTATCTTTTTAAAGATAAATTGAAAGTGAATATTTGAAATCGTATATTCACAGATATTTTGGAAATGTAAATTCAATATGGAATTTATAAATGAAATTGGGAAAATTGGTTTAAAAATAAATATCGATTTATTTTTGAAGTATGGAAATTATATATATATATATATATATATATATCTTGTAAAGATATTTTTGGAAGATAAATAATTTGAAAAATTATTTGGAATCTGGTGATGTTGTGCATACCTATTGATAGTTAAATATCCGACTATCAATATTTACCTTTAAATAGGTATTTGTTGTGATTGCTTGAATTCGAATGCTACACTTATTTTTGAAATAAGTGCTCACTATTCGGGTTAGCCGGGAAAGGGCCTTGGGGTCGTATAACCCATTGAAGACCGGATATTTGTGAAAACGGAAGGATTACCGTCGAATGTTTCTGCATCGGCGGATCCCCGATATAGAAATTTATTACCCTTTGTGATGGGAAGTCCGGTCGTGATTAGTGAATATCTGGATTGCAAGGACTTCTTTGTAAGTGCCTTCGGTTCTGTTCGATCCCGGAACGGACTTGTATGGATGTGTGTCTGACATTACAATTTGAGATGTAAAGCTGGTTTCTATCAAATATATTTCCATTGGTGGCGGAGAATTTATCCTCTTAGCTTAACACCCTAGAGGTTATGTAGTTGATGGTTACTAGTGATACATTCCCAAATTGGTAATGTGGCATACGAAGTGCTGTTGAGAATTTGTTAAAACAAAGCACAGCTTTTATATAAAGCGTAGCTTTGTGGACGAGACTTCATCGGACCTCACACCCCGGAAATGGTCAAAACAGGAAGGATGCGGCAAGGTTATTAGGGGGTAGCACCCCTTTAGTGTATGTCATTCCTTCTGGATAGAGGTGGTATCATGGTATGGAGCCTAGATACTTAACCTATGTTATTGCTGCAAATTTATTGCTTTGTGGTTGTTGGAAATCGCGGATCCTCGGATATAGATCGGTTACGATCGGGGAATGACATATTCGTGTCAGTAGTTACCTAGTTTGAAAGGTAACCCGGCCTTGTGTTGGCAGAGATTCGGTTAGGTTCTCGGGTCGTCTTTCCAGAGGCGTACCATGTGGCAATGGGAAGTTCCTTGGCCTGACCATTTATTGGAAATCCAAAGAAACAATACAAATCTTGTACGGTTTTAGTTGTAGAACCTATCATTCACTTATGGTGGCGCCGCACTGTTTGGATGGTAGCTATAGTAGGCATAAGTACGAAATGCCTATGCTGGCTAAGATTTATATTTTTACTTTCGAAATGATTTTTCCTACACTATGCACTAGTAATAATATCAAATGTTTCTTTTTAATGCGTATCAAGCATCTTTGACTATCTTAAGGAGAAATCTCCTCCGATTCTGCGTTTGCATTGTGTGTGTGTGTGCGAGAGGCCTTATGGCAGTCTTATTTTCTAAAAAAAGCATTGCGAATCTATTTTAAAATTATCCTGTACTTTGTTTTAAAAATAAACTGTTTTAGTTCTCACACCAGTCACATGACTGACCTGGAGTTTATTGTTTCCCTTCCTAAACTCTGGGTGCCCACCAATTTCCACATGGGCAGTCTAGAGTTAGGTTATCAGGTCATTCTGGATTCGGGAGTTGCTACAGAAATCAGGAGGCGAGCTGGATAGCGTAGCATATTACTAAGTATATAGTATTTCTTTTCCGCTGTTTGTTTGTTGTACACTCTGATAATGTAATGTAATGTGATGTAATGTAATAACTGATATAGTTCTTAATTTTAAATGATTATTCATTTATCTTTTATATGTTGTTCCGCTACGAATTGTGAGATTTTGATATTGTTCTGTTCTATCTTTTTCTTTCTTCTTCTACCTCTTTCTTTTTCTTCAACCCTAATTGTTCGTATTTCCGTTCATCTTGAGTTAATCGATGGAGATTAGTGTCTATTCAAGGAGTACGGATTTGCGGACTTTTACAAAAGGTGTGATTGCGGCGTTGAAAATCAATCAAGCGAGAAAAGGTGTGATTGTAGCCTTGGTAAATCAATTGGGTAAACTTATGGCCCGGAAATCAAGTATCTCTACCCAGAGGATTGAAATTCTGGAGGGTGTACCTCGTAGCCTTGAAATCGGGGATGTAATTGTACAATTGCTTTTGAAAGGAAATCCGTACTTGTGTTGCGGGACTGGATGTAGGGTAACTCCGAACTAGTATAAAATCTGGTGTGTTCTTTCCTTTATTGCTTTTACTTTATTTCTACATTTATGTTTGTTTCTGTGATCATATCTGTGTCTGTATATTGCATTCATCCGTGTTCAATTCAACATAAATTCAAAAAGATTTAGTAATTCTTTATAAACACTATTCACCCCCCTCTAGTGTTAATCCTAGCCTTAAGATTCGTAATCCGCATTTCTCATAAATATAACATGTTACATATATTTTTATATACAAGAAATTAACATAAATTTGACATAACACATATTATATCGACCGCATCTAAATATATATGTGAATAATAGGTTCTTTCCTAGTTAAATTACAAAAAAACAGGGTATTTAACGTAATATCACATTGGTAGTTTTACGCAGCTAACTACATCATTGTGGGTTCTACTGAATAACCACTAACTTAACATTTTACATCATTAACAATTTTATGAGATAAATATGTACTCCTAGCGTACACATCATAATTTTCATGATCATGGCTAACCTTTCTAAGTAGTGTTGCTAGTTTTCATGTGTAAACACTAGCCTATAAACTCTCAGCCTTCTAAGGTGGATAATGATAACTTTTATTATAAACGAATCATTGATTTATATCATCATTTGAATAGTATTGGGGGAAGACATATGACTATAGATAAAGACCAAATGTACATTTGTCCAAAACAACACATGCCAAACACCATTGATTGGCATATGATATAAACCAAGACTTATGCGCTAATTAAATTAATAAGTCTACCTCTCCTAATGCCAAATAATTATGGGGTCTTTGACAAAACCTAGGTTGACTTACAATCTATTAAGCAAATTCACGATGCGTTTACATACATTCGACTGGCTAACAACGAAAAGCGTGGATGCCTAAATTTGTTAAGGAGCCGGTGTGATTCCAAGCATAAAATTTTCAAGACTCATAAGTTATGACAATAATGTGGCAATTTAGACTGCATAGGAACCATGAGCACACAGGAAGTTAGGATACATTATTCGTAAGTTAGGGTCCATTAATTAAGGCAATCCCTTAGTCTGTTTTAGGAAGGCTAATTGAAGGCATGGGAATGAAGCTCCACAATAGAACCCAAGTGCAAGTGGGAGATTGAAAAAATTAGTGTATGCCCTGTAGAAAATTATGCATTTGATATGCAATCTTAATTCTATAAACAATATAATTTGAAATAAAATATGTTTTTGTTATTTATTATATGTGTTTATTATATTTGTGAAATAAGTAGTGAATAATTAACATAGAACCAATATAATTAAGAAATCCTTAGGATTAATGTTTTATCGATTGTAATTATGAATGTATTCATAATAATAAGTATTGAACCGATACAAGCAAAACATAACTCCTTAATAAATCCTAGCCGAGAAGTATCGAGAAAAGGATAGCGATGTATTTATTGAAACTAGTGTATATAACGCTCTCCATACGAATGATGGTGATTTACACATGATGGTTGGGCACCAAAGGGTTACGTATTTGTGGTTGTTTGGAACAATCATAGAATGACTCAATGAGAGTCTTCTATACGTCATGTAACTTAGCAAAAATAGAATATCTTATGGTAATGATATATGATAGTCTTTTTTACTAAAAAGTGTTAACAATTTTGAATATATAGATGATACTTTGACAATGGTAACCATATGCCTTTTACCTCTCCTGATACCAATTAATTATGGGTTCTTGACAAAACCTAGGTTGACTAAGAATCTATTAACAAAATTTTTGAGACATTTATATACATTTGATTCTTTAAATTAAAACCTTGCTCCCACCTTTAGGCTTAGCCAAAGCAACCATCCAAGGGATGATGATCAATTAAGCCTTTAGTTATGCCTTCGGGCCTGGCTAAAGCAACCACCTAAAGAGTGGTGGTCAAATAAAGGCCTTGGTTCCGCCTCTAGACCTGGCCAAAGAAACCATCAAAGGAGCGATGGTCAACCAAGCCTTTAACTCTGTTCAAGGGCCTGGCTAAAGAAACCATCCAAAGAGTCAAGGACAAATGAACCCATTGGTCTTACCTCTAGGCCTGGACAAAGAGAAGATCAAAAGAAATCATCCAAGAAAGAAGTAATCAATTAAATTCTATCTAGGAATTGCATTTACCAAAAAAGGAATTTGAGAAGCAATCTTATACTAGAACTTTACTTAAGTTAAAGCGTAAACAAGCTTCTTTAGGGGGCAAGTGTTACATCTTAAATTTTATATGCTAAAACAAAAGGCTAGAAAATGTTGAGAAATAAGGCTATTGATGGTAAAATTGGAAAGCCGTCGAGGGTCAAAAAATATAGTTATCGAAGGCCAAGAAAGAAATCTTTAAAAGGTCAATGTAGAAAGCTATCGAAGCGTGAGAAGTGCATAGCTATAGAAGGGTGAGAAGTGTAGCTATCAGAAGCCAAGGTAGAAAGCTAGCAAAGGGTAATAAGTGAAAAGATTTTAGAAGTCAAGTAATGCAAAGCTATCGAAGGATGATAAGTGGAAAGATATCATAAGACGAGGAATGCAAAACCATCGATGGGTAAGAGGTGCGAAGCTATTAGAAGTTGAGGAATGCAAGGCTATCAAAGAGCGAGAATACAAAGTTATCTAAAGGTGAGGAATGCAAAACTATTACATGCCAAAGTATAAAGCTCTTTCAATCTAAAGTATAACAAGTTATTGCATGTTAAGGAACAAAGAGTTACAGCATATTGAGGTGAAAATCTATCGCATGCTGAAGTTACCGAATGTTGAAGCTACCATTTGTCAAAGAAAGAAGTTATCGCATGTTAAAATAAGATGCTATTGAATGTTGAAGAAAGAAGTTGTGGCATGATGAAGCTATCATATATTGAAATTATCGAATGTTGAAGCTATCGATTACAGGTTGAAATAAGATGCCATCGCATGTTAAACAAAGAAGCTATCGCGTGACAAAGTTATCGCATGTTGAATTTATCAATATTGAAGCTATCGAATGTTAAAGAAAGAAGTTATCGCATGTTAAAATGAGGTGTTATCACATGTTGAGGGATAAAGCTGTCCCGTGATAAGACTCAAAGCTATCATAAGCCAAGAAATATTGACATCAAATGCTGAGAGATGCTTCCATCAAACATCTCAAAATCAACACTTGAAGCATTCTAGTGAACTATGTGGAAATTTCAGATTGGTCCATCTATGCCATGTCATCATGAAGAAATCAAAAGCAAGTTGTACCACATAAAAAATCGATAATGTGTCACATTAGCAAAATTTCAAGGGTATGAGACAAACCCTCCAAATTTTCCAAGTTCTAGATATGCTCACTGGATTAGGGCGGGACACTGGTACACCCACTTGGATTGAAATGGACACCAAGCACACCTACTTGATTTAAATGGGGCATAAACACACCCACTTGGATTTAGGGACACCAAGCACACCCAGTATTTTAGTATGATTTGATAGTGTTTACAAAATCAATTTCTTGATCTTGAATACAAATAATCCTATAGCCTCTTGAATAGCACTTTGATTGTGATTTGAGTAAGAGAGATGAAAGAGGACAAAGAATATTCAATAGAGAACCAAATCAATAGAGTTGGAATTTGAGAAGACTTGATTAGAATTTCTTTTAGAAATCAAGAGAATGGATGAGGAGAGAAAATATAAGAAAGTACTTATATAAAATTCATTGAGAGAACCTATTTATAGAGAAACTTTGACATCCCGCACTTCATTGGGCCTAGATTTTCACTAAACCGAAAACACAAGTCCATTAAAATACGTATCGTTGGTTTGGTATCCTATAAAGAGAAAAATATAGCAGCGAACTAATCGTAATAACTCACGGTGGAAATAAGAAAATATAAAATATCAAAGTACTTAATGACCAAAATTTGACACCTCAAATGTCAAGAGCCTCGGCTAGACAATGGTTCCAAATCAACACTAGTAACCGTCCTTCTAAATCCCATGGGTTATAACGAGGAAGGGGTCAGAATAACATTCTAGAGATTGATGAACTATATATATTATACATAACACAAGCTAATGCCGATTGTTTACTATTTCATGTTGTCGGATCTTATTATTAGTCATTACGACTCCATTGCAACGTAAAAACCGTACCCATCTACTCCATGCAGATTTATCTATATAGTTAAATACATACATATATACACACCCCTCAAGTCCAATAATGGACCTAGATACTATCCTCACTAGTGCCAATTGCTCGGCACCTCATAAAGATCCATCGCCACCATATCACCAAGGAAATCCTGTCATATGTACGATCTTCAACCCACAAGAACCTAATATTTCGAGGATTTTTCACGTATGCCAATCCTATGCGTACCTTTCTTTGCATCTAATATTGTGGAGTTTAGGCTCCAACGCACCACCTTATAGAATTTAGGCTCTACAAAGAACCTTGTAGAATTCACGCTTCACGAACTACCTTATAGAATTTGGGCTCTATGAACCACCTTGTAGAATTTAGGCTCTACGAACCACCTTGTGGAATTTAGGCTCCATGAACCACTTTATGATATTTAGGCTCCATGAGCCATCACCCTGTTTAAGTTTTGAAGAAACCTTTGTATGGTTTTACTAGCCTTGCTTTATCAAACAACCATGACATTATATAATCCTATTCTTCTTGTTGACCGTCAAGGGACCGATGTGAAGCTTGGGAAATATGTATCTCCTACCTTAGTTTATAGTACCAAGTATACTAGTATACATACACTTATCCTAACTCATTTTGGTACCTAGGCACCCAGATTTTTTATGCCCCACGTAATAAATCAGATCTCACTCACTGTCCGTTTAAATTTCCTAGCATAATCAAGGCAATATCCCCACTCTAAATCTTGAAGCAGACCTAATTTAACTGTGCATGTTTTGCCTTAACATAATTATAATAGATATTTATAATTATGGCACACAATTTATAATCAATGTAATAAGAACAATACCGACCTTGGGGAATCCCTTTAGTATGAAATCGTACACTCACCACGGGTCTTATTGGTAGGATAAGTTTTTAGCATCCCAACATAATCTAACGACCTTCAGGCATTGGTCCACTATAATTATAATAGATAACTTATAATTATTTACATCCTTAGAAATGCATATTCGAGGCTTCTTATATATATGTGGATTTTTAGATTTATTATACTTATTCTTCTTTTATTTCCTTTATGGCCTCAACATCTTTTATGTTTGACTTTAAATCTTCAGTCCAACTATGCGTTTATCTTTTATTTCATTAATTTCATTTATCGCCTCTTATTATAGTCATTAATATCATTGCTACAACATTCATTTGTTCAATTTTGATTTCTATTCCTTTTTCATTTAATTATAAGATTAATCATTTTCATTAATTTATCTTATTTCCCTTGCCTTTCTTTTTCATTGTTAACCCGCCTTTTGTCAAAGCCATAAGTAGGCGGATTCAACCTAACTAACTTCACGACTATCGAGGTAGGAACATGATGGATTTGGTTTCGAAGGATGAAGTTTACTTGGATATGTCATTTGGTCAAGAAATGGAGGGGATGCATGGCTCGGTCTGGAAGATATGTGTTTCTCGGCATTTCTTCTCGCTCAGCACAAAAGCCCCGTTCGGCACAAGTACTTCGTTCGGCCTACACTCCTCGCTCGGCATTTCTTCTCGTTCGGCATCATAATTCGCTCAACATCGCGGGTCGTTCGGCATTAGACGTCGTTTGGCATCGTGGGTCGTTCGGCATTAGACGTCGCTCGACATCATGGCAACCTCACTCGACATACGAGTGCCGTTCGGCCTGGCAACCTCGCTCGACATACGAGTGTCGTTCGGCATGGAAACCACACTTAGCGTTCTCTGTTTCTACTAACCTCGTTCGGCATGCGGGGGTCAGCATCAAGTGGCTCGACATTGATAGGATGCGGTTCGGCCTAGATGGCTCAGCAAATGCCGCTCGGTCGGGACGAAGGATATACATGGCTCAGCAATGGCCTTGGTGGGCCCAAACTATTCATGAGGCCCAACAACTCAGGACTCGCCTATAAATACAGCATTGGAGGTTCAGAAAGGGATCTTCTTCTCTTCAGCTCTCTAACTTTCTATTTTTCTAAGGTTAAAGCTAGTCTACTATTTTGTAACTGTAATCGATTATTATAGCAATAAAAATTAAATTACTGGAGTGGACGTAGGCTGGAGTCAGCCGAACCACTATAAAATTTGTTGTTCTTTACTGCTTTCATTTTAACTTTGACTGTTCTTTACTTTATTACTCTCTACATACACTTTATCTATTATCTGTGACTGTTAGTCGGTGCTTTCACTTACATTCGGGTGTTAGTGACCAATTTTGGCGCTAACATACATTAGCTTTCATTTTATAAAGCTTTCTGTTTCATTCTTATCTAAATATTCCACCTTTAGGATTTACTACATTTTAATAAATTGGAATAAAACTTTGTCAACTAAGTGTTACATAGTAAATTTCCATATCTTATCCAAAAGAGGTGGTTTGCACGGTGTTTATAACTATAAGGAATTCTCTTTTCATTTATTGAAATTGACAATACAAAATACAGTAATTGTTAGTGCCAAAATTGGTCACTAACACCTAAATCCAGATGAAAGCACAAAATCACAGTTATAGATCACAAATAGAGTGTATGTAGAGAGTATAAATATGAAGAACGGTAAAAATTAAAAAGAAAGCAGTAATAATAGAGGATATATAGTGGTTCGGCTGACTCTGGACTACGTCCATTCTAGAAATTTCCTTTTTATTGATATGAGAACCAATTATAGCTACAATCTAGAGTTTTTAAAACAATAATGGTAGAGTAGCCTTAATGGAGAAGAAGAGAAAAAGAATGAAGAAGATCTCTTTTTTGAAGCCCCGTCTACTGTATTTATAGAATAAATCCTAAATATTAGGCTTCCAAAGTGGTATGGGCACATCAAGACCATAGCTGACCCCAAATCTATCATTACGACCGATCCCGAGTTCAAAATATGCCGATCTGATATTTCCTAGGTGATGACCCGAAGCATGCCTATCTATGACTCGAAGCAAATGAGGCTGGGACTCAAAGTAACTCAATGTCGATCCTCCTCCTTCAAAACACCGATCATATCCATGGGCTGAACCAGAGTTCTGAGGATGCCAACCTGATCCAATTCCTTCCTAACATCGACCCGGGTTCCTTCCTAGGCCGACCCGACGATTCATCACAGCCGACCATATCCGTTTCATCTAACGCTGACCCTATATTTGCCGACTTGATATCCACTTACCGACCTGGAGAAAAGCCATGACCGACCCCGAGTAGTGCAAATCCACCAATCCCAAACAGTACGCCGACCCAGAGTTTTGAGGATGCCGACCTCGAGCTAACCCAACCATACCGATCAAATCATGATGCCGACCCACCCATGCCGCCAACCCACTCGTGATGCCGATCCACTCATGATTCAAAGGCTTGGTGCCGACCCGGGTAAAAGTCCTCCCCGACCTAGAGTTACAGCGACCCCTAAAAATCCTACCGATCCATTATGACTCGAAGTGGCTATCCAAATGACCCAAAGCAAACTCCTTCAAAACCCGAAGCCGACCCATAAGAAACTCGAAGCAAACTCCAAACATCCCGAATCACCTCTATTTTTTTCGAAACTCATATTTAGAGTATTCCATGACTTTTTTCCATCGAATACACTGAATTCGGACTTCATTATCATGATTATCATTCGTGATTGATGGTCCATCCATCCAACTGACTCAAAACCTTCGTATTCCAGTCTCGACAAACGAACAGTCAATTTAGTTAAATCCGCCTGTCTACGGCCTTGCTAAAAGGCGGGTTAACATTTTTCCCCCAAAACGAGCCTGACTATTGAAAGGTGTGTTTTGAATAGCCTCAAATCCGATATCCGAAGTCAATGTTCCATTCATCATCAAGTAATTCCATCCAAATCTGATAGTCTACTACGCAATTGTTTCGAGTCATTATCCAATTCCGAATCCATCCCAAATCCGTTAACCAGATCCATGATCCCTCTGGATCATTTTATCCAAGTCTAGGACCTCTTCGGGTCCGGTAATCCAAATCGAGAACCTTGCCGGGTCCTAAAATCCATATCGGGACCTCGTTGGGTCCATATCCAAAACGGGGACCTCCCCGGGTCCTTAGCCAAATTCATAGCCATTCGAAGCCGAAATCCAAATCTGTAATCTCTTTAGGTTTTTGTCAAGCGGCCTCTACACTCGACAACCTGTGTTAAGTAATGCCATGGTGTTCCTGGTTTAGTGTCCCATAACTCTAAGAAATGCCATGGCTTAAGTCCTAAGTCGAATCCTGGTCGATTCTGACCCTTGCCGAGCATAGTCCATACTCGACAACCTAAAATAGTAGCCGATAGATATTATGGGGCCTAAGTCCTAGGTCTAATCATGGCCTTTCCGGACCCTTGTCGAGCATAATCTATACTCGGTGACCTTTTATCCAAAAATCAGACAAAAAGGCAATCATAATCCAATTTGAAATCTAGAAACTAGAAATCCATATCAAAAGTCCAAACCAAAAGACAAACGTCCAAACTTGAATCCATATCAGAAAACAAACAAAATCAAAAGTTCAAACCAAACTCCAAAACCAAACAAGAAAAAGCAAGTGTCCAAGCTAAAAATAAAAAATAGATTTAACAAACCAAAGCATCATGGTTTATCATCATCTCAAAGTATGCCTAAGGATTGCCTCTGTCCCTATACATGAGTAAGTGACTTAGCCGTCTACCTAGAGTTTGCTACTTATTACGAACCTTCATGACTAGTTAATGACCGACCGACCACCATTCATGGGCCTCACGCCATTGTCGTTCAAGGTAGGCGGTGGCTGCTCCTGTTCCACCGCCGCGTTCCGAGTTTCGACATATTGTCGCAACTGACCATTCCTTACATGCTTCTTGATTATATCCTTTAAATGTGTACAGTTGTTAGTATCATGCCCGTCTAGGTCATGAAAGAGACAGTGCCTTCCTGTTCCCCTTTGTGGTTCTGAGGGTACCCTCCTTGCCACCTTCGGTAAGGAAGGCGATCCTAAGTATCCAAGTATATCCATTCTAATGTCTCATTCAGTACTGTATAAGTGGAGAATTTTTGTTCTCCCCAACGCTTCCTCTTTCCTCTATCCTTGTCTTTATCCAAGCATTCACCGGATGATTCTCCATCCTTAACCATGTTCACTTCCTTTGACCTTATATCCAAACATGCATCCTCTTGTCGATGAAATCTATCAGCTTCGTGAAAGAATTTCCTAAGATCCATTGGTGGGTCCCTTATCAAGGATACTTTGAATTTCGAATTATCTCTGAATCGTGATATTGGTGCCATCAGAACCATTAATGGATCCAGCCGATCCACCGAAGCAACTATTGCATTAAACCGAGTTAAAAAAGTCCGGAGCGATTCTCCCGTCTTTTGCTTCACCGATGTCAGTGTCATCACATCTTCGGCCTTTTGATGTGAACTCGAAACTATTTCAAGAACTTTTCCACCAATTTTGTCCATGTTTGATCTCTCTTCCAGCTATCTGAACCACATAGCAGCTATATCGGTTAAGTATAGGAAAAACATCGGGCCATAACCTCCTTTGATTCCCCAGCACTTCTAGATGCCTTGTGTACCACATCAAATAGTCAGTGGGATCCGTCTTATTGCTGTATACTTCTAGAGTGGTTGGATTCCAAGCCATCCTGATGTTACGGGTAAACGAACTTTTGTTTACTCCCTCCTAATTCCTGTTTTCCAGACCTCCACGAATAGTTTGCCTAATGATGTCAGTTAACCCAGTGTTACCTACCAAGGGTTGCCCCCATCCATATTTCCTAACCGCCATCCAAGTCCACGAGGGAATTTTGGCACATATTCCTCGTCGTGTACTCCCGTATTCCTGTTAGCACTGGGCTGCGCAGCGCCATATGGTATCCCTCCATGGATTGGTCCAGCATTACTTGGTGGTATGCTCTTGAGTCTAGGTCCATCCAAATTGATAGTTGTTTGTTGATTGGGGGATGCTCCCTTCTGAACCACTTTATCTGCTTGCTTGTTGCTTCCTTTTGATCCAACTCCATGGACCTGAGCTCGTACAGCTCCCAATGTTCCTGTCTGTCCAAATTTCCTAAGAAGGGTCTACGTCGTTTCCTCTTGCCTTTTCATTAGCTGCTCCTGCATGGAATTCATCATGATCTGCATCTCGTCCCTAGTGATGTAGATGGATGCCTGGTCTGCTTCAGCTCCAAACGAGGCCCCTTGACTTCCCTCTTGATTGCTCCTTTCTGTCACTTGTCTCCTTATTGATGGCCTAACCATTGCTTCCCAGAATCTGAGTTCCTAAGCCTTTAAATTCAAAATCCATGCTTCGGAACCCCTGAGTGCTAGCTTTCTCAGTGAAAGCACCAAAATGTTGGTGCCATAATTGGTCGCTAACACCCATGCCAGGTGAAAGCACCAAATCACAGTTATAGATCACAAATAGAGTAGTATAAATATGAAGAATAGTAAAAATTAAAAAGAAAGCAGTAATAAGAGAGGATTTATAGTGGTTTGGCTGACTCTGACCTACGTACACTCCAAAAAATTCCCTTTTATTGATATGAGAATCAATTACAGTTACAATCCATAGTTTTTAAAACAATAATGGCAGAGTAACCTTAATAAGGAGAAGAAGAAGGGAAACAGAATGAAGAAGATTCCTTTTCTAAATCCCCACCTATTGTATTTATAGGAAAATCCAAGTTACTGGGCTTCCAGAGTGGTCCAGGCCCATTAAGACCATAGCGGACCCCAAATCTACCATTACGACCAACCCTGAGTTCAGAATATGCCGACTTGATATTTCCTAGGTGATGACCTGAAGCATGCCTATCCGCGACTCGAAGAAAATAAGGCTAGGACTAGAAGTAACTCAATGCCGATCCTCCTCCCTCAAAACACTGATCCTATCCATGTGCCGACCCATAGTTTTGAGGATGCCAACCCGATCCAATTCCTTCCTTGCACCGACCCAGGTTTCTTCCAAGGCCGATCCGACGATTCAGCATAGCCGACCCGATACATTTTCCTCCAATGTCGTCCCCATACTTGTCGACCTGATCTCCACTTGCCTACCCGGAGAAAAGCCATGACTGACCCCGACTGGTGCAAATACACCGATTCCAAACAGTACGCCGACCTAGGAGCTCGATGTCGACCCAAGAGTTCGATGCCGACCTAAGAGCTCGATCCCGCCCAGAGTTTTGAGGATGTCTACACTGAGCTACCCTAACCATGCTGATCCACTCATGATGCCAACCCACTCATGTTGTCGACCCACTCATGATGCCGATCCACCCAAAGGCCGATCCACTCAAGACTTAAAGGCTCGGTGTCGACCCAGGTAAAAGTCTTTGCCGAACCGGAGTTACACCGACCCCCAAAAATCCTACCGATCCATATGACTCGAAGTGTCTATCCAATTGACCCGAAGCAAACTGCTTCAAAACCCGAAGTCGACCCATAAGCAACTCGAAGCAAACTCCAAACATCCCGAATCAACTCTACTTTTGTCGAAACTCATATTTAGACTATTTTGCAACTTTTGTCCATCGAATACGCCGAATCCCGGCTTCATAATCATGATTATCATTCGCGATTGATCGTCCATCCATCCAGCTAACTCAAACCCATCATATTCCAGTCTTGACAAACGAGCAGTCAATTTAGTTAAATTCGTATGTCTACGGTGTTACCAAAAGGGGGGTTAATAGTAATCATTCATATCTTATACCTCTCTTTCTTTTATAGACATATTATTATTCCATGTCATTTCAAACATCATACTTTCTTAAATTTAGACTCAATAATATATAGAAATCTACTTGCAACAATATGGATTCCAATAAACTAAAATGCTACTAAAATTCCACAAGTCCAATTAACTTTATTTTCGGTCTTATTCATTAATATCAAATATGGAATCCAAATTCATTATTTTCAGTTAATTAATCCATCATAAAACTTATAATTATAATCAATTCGCAATTAAAGAATTAAATCTAATCTTTTTGTAATTATAGAAATAAAACTAATCATTATGCAATTACATAAAATGAAACTAATCAATACGTAATTACAGAAATAAAACTAATCATTACGCTTTTATAATTAATGAAACAAATTTATAGGTAAGTTTACAATGTTCAACATTTCATATATATGTATTCATTGCAATTTAAATTCAATTCTCAGGCATGCAGGAATAAATCATACTAAAAGATATAATATTCTCACTCACCTTTAATTAGCGCTCCCAAATCTTTAGATTTGATAAAGATCTGGCCCTATTATCTATATTCTCTACTTTTTGGCTCCCAATTCGGATCCACAAATAATATTTATATAGATCTCATTAGAAATAAGATTAGAGAAAAGAGATTTGGATTTGGGTTTATTAATTAGGACGAGATCTAAAAGTTTACCTTTGATGTAACAATCTGATTTGAATCTATCCTCTATCCTCTATACTTTTCTATTATTCTCCAAAGTGTATAAATGCAATCTATTCTACCCTCGTGTATTTAGTATTTTTTCAAGAGAAGATAAAGTGACAGAGCTTCTGCGCTCATTAGAAAAATAATGAGTTGGAAGTGAAATCTTAGTTCCTTACTTACAACTGTTCAAATCAGCGCTAGTTGTCGGTAGAAATTGTATTAGTCTGGGCCGCTTGACCCTTTATATTACTGTCGCCTTCAAAAGTACGGGTCGACCACTTTAAGTTATAGTCGACCACTCATGATCAACCTGGGCAGGTCGAGGTCGACCTAGCATGTGGATATTGGTGCATTTTGATTTTCATTTGATTCCTTTGTTGATTTATTTCTTTCGTTAGTTGATTAGTTTCTCTCTTAATTGATTCATATCGATTCTTACCCATTTTATAAATCCTCTGAGATATTAATTTTAATGTTAATAATATCATCTAATTAGTCTTGATTGATTTTGCTACCACATTTACATACAAATGTTTCCGATGTTAAAATTTCAAACACGAATAACCATTTTTCATTTGAACTCCGATCAGAAAAGCTTATATATGAAAATTGATCAGAAAATCGTCACGAATCCAATAGTACAAGTTTCGTGACCAAATTCCAAAATTTGTAAAAATCCTTCTTTCACTGTTTATTATTTATTAATTAATTTCTTTTTAATTAATTACTGTAACAACTTGGGGTGTTACATTCTCCCTCCTTAAAAGAGTTTAATCCCTAAAATTCCACAAGGGTTTAATCGTGTAAACCATCGCACATCCATTCTACACTAACAATCAATTAATGTACAACCAATTTTTGCAAGAATCCATGTACATGTGCACAGTGCATCACAATACATATGATATGCATAAGCAATAAATTTCTAATTGGAGCCACCTATATGGATGATTTCTTTTAAACAAATTTCTAAAATGTGATGCAAAAATCCTAAATATATTGGCAGTTCTACATAAATGCAACTTTTGAAAAGATCAAAATAGTTTTTCACCCAAATTTTTCCACACTCCTATAAATAGAAGCATAGTTCAACAAATTTTTCATCAATTCTTACCATCCAAATTCCTTGTACACCTTTGTTAATATCCAAATTTAAAAAAAAAATCAGTTTTCTAAATCTATCTTCTTATGCTTGGAAAGGATCTATATGGAAAATTCCATATTTCCATTATCCTCTTATGTAACCACTTGCGACTGTACCTTAGGACATACTCTTTTGCTCCCTATCTTTTTTTAGTTTCCTAAGCATAGCTTGCATAAGCAATTTTTTATTTTTAAAGTTCAAAAACACTGATGTTTTCAAAAATAAACTTTTTAAAATTTTCCACTCATTGATAAGATATCCTAGAAAACCTTTCACGGCAAAAAACAACTTCCTTATCACTCAGCGTGTCATTTTACTACAAATACAACTATGTAGTAAAATCTACAATAGTCAACATACCAATTGTTTCCCAGTGTCTTTATGAGTTATTTCAAAATATTTAAAACTCGAAATCTTTAGCTTTTAATATCTTTTCAAAAATGTGTATTTTTTCCCAAAGTCATGTTATTTACAATAAAAACTTTTATAAATAAATTTTTCGTACAATTTCCTTTTTCAAAATATACGCTTAATTACATTTTATAAATAATTTTCCGCATTTCTAACATTAGTGTTTAGCTAACCATTCATCGTCCATAACGGACTCCGCTTAATTGCATGGTAAACTTTTAAGTTTCAAAAAATCTTTCTTTGTTAATATCAACCAGCAAACACGTTAGATTTTTAATTTTTTGTCTACAAGGAACATGTCTCTTAACTCATGGCTCGTCTCTCTGCAATCCTGTCCTCTATCTTTTGAAATTAATCATCTGAAAATTCCTATTTTTCAGAACTTACAGTTTCATTTTTCTTTTATTTAGTAGTCAGTTAAATAAAATTTTCTCATTTTATTACTTATCTTTAAGTTCCAACTATTTTCTTTTGCCTTGCATTAGTTAAGTGACTTTATGAAATCTCTTTTTTATTGTTTTCTCAAATTATTGCAATCTACATAGAAAACGCATAAAGCAGGGAACATTTCCCTAATGTAGGCAGTTCATAGCAACAACTAATGCTTACAGCCCACGAATATAAAAACTATACTGAAAGGAAACACAACACCACTAACTACTACTACAATTAGAATAGACCTTCCTAACATGCCATACTTCAGCAAAAATCTTCAAATCTTATCATTTCTTCATTACATATTATGAATAAGGTCTATTCTTCTTCTCAATTTCATGCCCAATTATGAAATAACCATGCATCTCTCACTCAGTGAATAAGAAATATAATAAATGAAATTTTCATATCAAATGGAAACTAAGATTGGGGAAATATCCTTTCAATCTCTCTTGATTCCCAACTTAAGTCTACCAATATCCTCATGTGTGTTCACCACCTTGTTACCATCTACAACTATCATCTCTTGGGTTAACTAATATCCCAACCTTTATACTTAGTAAAATATATACTAATGATATAATCTAATTTTCTTACAAAACCTTTATATATATATATACACACTAATTTGGGAAAGTACCTAATTTCTTTTACTAAATATATATATTTTCTAACAAAACCTTTAATATATATATTCTTAAACTTTAGTACTTATATTTTTTGCATTAAGAAATCCTTTTAAAGTATACATTTCATACCTTTTCTATATTTCCAAAAATTTCTTATTATTGGGTTGGACTCAAAGTGGGCTTCTGACTATTCTCTTAAGAACATCCTTCGTTCCATTTCCATAGATCAAAATATCCAATTACAAATTAGGAGTGACATTTTCACACCTTCTTCATGAAGCTTTCCACATTGCACTATCTATAACATATGGACTCTTATTCTCTTTATTTGGACTTATTGTACATCATCAATCGGCTATCCAAAACGAGTATCAATAATTATCAGGCTGTCATAGCCTGGCTAGGGAGCCAAATACCATCCAGTTCTAGGGATATTCCATATGCAACTATTTTGTATATGGAATTCTCAGGATTTTAATGTATACTATATTTATATTTATAGCCAAAATATAAATACACTCACTCGTCTTTTCCTAAATTTTCAGGAATCGACTAACCTAAGGTCTATACCAAATGTAACAACCCGCACTTTAGTAGGTCCAGATTTTTTTCAAAAATGAAAACACAAGTCCACTAAAATACAGATCGTTGGTTTGGTATCCTACAAAGAGGAAAATATATTAGAGCACTAGTGGTAATAACTGACAGCGGAAATAAGAAAATATAGTAGATCAATATAATTACTGACAAAAAATTGACACCTCAAATATCAAGAGCCTCAACTAGACAATTGCTCCAAATCAACACCGGTAACTGCCCTATTAAATCCTATGGGTTGTAATGAGGAGGGGTCAGAATAGCGTTCTAGTGACTGGTAAATTATACAACTTATACATAACACTAGCTTATTCCAATTGTTCACCATTTCATGTTATTTAAGATCTTATTATTAGTCACTATAACTCCATTGCTATGAACGAACTATACCCATATACCCTATGTAGATTTATGTCTATATAGGTGTGTGTGTGTACACACATACCCCAAGTCCACTAATGGACTTAGATACTAACCCTGCTAGTATCAATTGCTCGGCACCTCATAAAGATCCATCGCCATCGTATCATTGAGGAAATCCTACTGTACGCACCGACGATCACCAATCCACGAGATCCTAATATTTCGGAGATTTTTCACGTACGATAATCCTATGAGTACCTTCATCTGCTTCTAATATTATGTATTTTAGGCTCTAATGCACCACTTGTATAATTTAGGCTCTATGAACCACCTCATAGAATTCAGGCTGCAAGAACCACCTTTTAGAATTCAGGCTCCATGAACCACCTTGTATAATTTAGGCTCTATGAACAACCTTATAGAATTTAGGCTTTACGAACCACCTTATGGAATTGAGTTTCCATGAACTACCTTGTGGAATTTAGGCTTCATGAACCACTGCTCCATCTAAGTTTTGAAGGAATCTTTGTATGGGTTAACAAGTCTTGCCTTATCAAGCAAACTAACAAACAACTGTGATGCTGTATAACCCTATCCTTCCAATTGATCGCAAGGGATTGATGTCGAGCTCGAGAAATATGCAACTCCTACCATAGTTTATAGTATCCAAGTACAAAAGTATGCATACACATATTGCAGAATCATTTTATTGCCTAGGCACCAAGAGTTTCTATGTCGCGTTGCATAAATCCGATCTCACTCACCATCCATTTAGAATGCCTAGTGCAATCAAGGCAATACCCCACTCTAAAACTTGAAGCAGATCTAATGAGTATGCACATTTTTCCCCAATGCAATTATAATAGATATATAATTATGAAAACCAATTTATAATCAAGGTAAAATGCATAGTATTAACCTTCGACCATGGGGTATCCCTTTAGTACGAAATTGTACACTCACCTCGGGTCCTATTGGTTGGATATGCTTTTAGCATCCCAACCTAGTCTAACCACCTTCAAACGTTAGTCCACTATAATTATAACAGATAACTTACAATTATTCGCACCCATCATAAACACATATTCTAGGCTTCTATATACATATTTTAGACTTATATATACTTATTCACCTTTTATTTCCTTTGTTGCCTCAACATCTTTTATGTTTAACTTTAAGTCTTCAGTCCAACTATGCGTTTATCTTTTATTTCATTAATTTAATTTACGGCCTCTTATTACGGTCATTATCATCGTTGCTACAACATTCATTAATTTGACTTTGATTTTTATTCCTTTTCGTTCAATTATAAGACGTTATCCATTTTATTAATTCATCTTATTTCTCTTGCCTTTCCTTTTCATTAGCTTTTGTTTTATTAAACTTTCTGTTTCAATCTTGTCTAAATATTCCTCCTTTCGGATTTATACATTTTAATAAATTGGAATTAAACTCTATCAACCAATTTTACATAGTAAATTTCCATATCTTATCCAAAGGAGGTGGTTTGCATGGTGTTTTAACCACAAGGAATTCCCTTTTTGTTTATTGAAATATATAGTACAAAATACGGTAATCATTCCTATTTTGTATATCCCTTTCGTTTATAGATGTATATTTATTCCTTGTCATTTCAAATACCACACTTTATGAATTTAGACTTGATAATATATGGAATCTACTTGCAACGATATAAATTCCAATAAACTAAAATATCACTAAAATTCCAGAAGCCTAATTAACTGTATTCTTAGTCATATTCACTAGTATCAAATAAAATGGAATCTCAATTCATTATGTTTTCAGTTAATTAATATGTCAATTTACAATTAAAGAATTAAATCTAATCATTACGTAATTATAAAAATAAAATTAATCATTATGTAACTACAAAAATAAAACAAATCAATACGTAATTAAAGAAATAGAACTAATCATTGCGCTTCTGTAATTTTTGATACAAAATTATAGGCAAAATTACAGTTTTCAACATTTCATATATATGAATTCATTGCAATTTAAATTAAATTCTCAGGCATATAGGAGATCTACAATGATATAATCTAGTGTTTTATAAAAGTATTAAATATTCCTACTCATCTTTATTAGTGCCTCGAATCTTTAGATCTGATCTAGATCTTACCGTATTATCTGTATTCTCCATATTTTGACTCCCTATTCGGATCCACAGATAATATTTATACAAATCTTATTAGAAATGAGATTATGGAGAAGAGGTTTGGATTTAGATTTAATAATTAGAAACCGATCTGAAAGTTTACCTTTGATGTAGTAATCTAATTTGAATCTATCTTTTATCTTCTTTCCTTTTCTATTCTTCTCCAAAGAGTATATGTGCAATTTAGTCAATTTTTGTGTATTTAAAATTTTTGATGGAGAAGAGAAAGTGACAGAACATTAGCGCTTATTAGAAAAATAATGAATTGGAAGTGAAGCCCTAGGTCCTAATTTATAGAGGTTCAAATTAGCGCTAAATGTTGGATGAAATTATATTAGGTCTGAGCTGATGGGCTCTTAATATTACTGCCGCCTTCAAACATGTGCGGGTCGATCGCCTTAACCCACGGTCGATGTAGCATGTGCTCTTTCGTGCATTTTAATTTTCATTTGATTCCTTTGTTATTTATTTCCTACTTTAGTAGATTGCGTTGACTAGTTTTTCTTAATTAATTTGTATCAATTCATACCCATTTTATAAATACTGAGATATTAATTTGAATATCAGCAATTATTAACTTCTAATTAGTCTTGATTAATTTTATTACCCATTTACATATACGATTATTTTTAACGTTAAAACTTCAAATGGTAATTACTTTTTTGTTTGACCTCCAATCGAAAAAGTTAATATATGAAAATTGAATAGAAAATCGCCACTAATCCAATGGTATATATTTCATGGAAAAATTCCAACATTTGTAAAAATTCTATGTTCACCTTTCATTATTATTAATTAATTTCATTTTAGTAAATTACCTATAAATGCGGGGTGTTATAGAAACAACAGTCATGTCCATTCATGAATAGAAACAACGTAAAGACACTTACATTCAAAATTTAAATTTTGAAATCTCCGCCTATTGTCGACAAACATGAGGAGGATATGTCAGCATATCTTTTTGTAATTTGAAAAATTACTTTATAAGAATTGTTTTGAAAATATTATTTCTTTGTTAAATATTTAGATACTTTGTAAAATCATTTAAGCATAATTTATGCACATTTCAATCATAATAAAACTTAAGAAAACTTTATAAAACTATTTTGAGATATTTTATTATATATATAAGAGTTAAATATAATTTATTTTGAAAAATAGAATAATGTACAAAGTATAAGTGAATATATATATATATATATATATATATGTCAAAGTATTAATGAATGTCAAAATACACTTTTAAATATCATAAACGTCTAGAAAACCAAAAACTATATCTAATATAATTAAATAAATTAAAAGTATATATTAAAATATAAAATACTTGAAACCCTAATATAATAATCTTGTAAACAAATAATTAAAAGGTTAGGAATCATCTGAAGGTTATTTTGAAAAGATGTTTGAAAATTCATTCAGAAAACAAAGATTCTTAAAAATCATTTTTCTTAAAAACCACGATATTTGATAATTATTAAAATTAGAGAATATATAAAAAATAATGAGAGTTCAAATGCAACGACTTGGTAATTTTAACGGTTTTAATAACGTAATTAACTGAAATTTTTCTTAAAATTAGACAATGAAAATTTGATATTTGAAATACGTCTATTTTAACATAGCAACTGGTAAATTTTTATTGGAAAATATGAAAGAAAATTATGTTGTGTAATTTTCAATTTAAAATGAGTTAATTTAATGATAATAAAATATCTTCAAAATCTTAATATTTTTATATAATAAAAATGTAAATCATTTTCTGAGTGAGACTTCATATTTCGTTTCGCTAAATTCAAACCGCTCTAGCTCCGTTTACCTTATTTTCGATGAAATTGCAGCATTTTCGGTAACGAAAAATCGAGTTTCATAACTTGATTTGTGTACTATTCTATTTGTCTCATTAGTTTAATCTCTGTAGTATACTCATTTGTGTGTTTCGGTGTCCGGTACGCAGCGAAACCCGCGAAATGGTTCACCATATTGGTACTCGTTTTGTGCCTTTTTGTTTCTTATGTCCATTCATTTGCCCATTGTATTATACCAACAGTCATTAGCATCTATACTTTCTGAATACCCATGCTTGACTTTTACCATTCCACCATTTCAAAATATATATGCTTGTTCTGTTCCTCTGCTCTTCCTCTTCTTTTGTTATATTCATTCATCTGAAGAAGAAAATATTAAATAATACAAGCTAGATTTATTTTTTTGAATCATATTTCTTATTTGATTTTCCCGAGCAAAGGCTAACTGTTTCCCCATGGCAGCTCGAAGTCACCCCACTACAACAACTTTCCGCTAGAACAACGTATCACTTGACCACTTCTGCAACCGCCTAACAACCGAACCCCCACACCACTAACAGCCAACCACAACCTAGAAACCCGCCATAACCGCTTGACTCTCCCCCTCCGCTTCTGCCTAGAACCGACCAGAGCCATGTCAGTAACCCCATCACCTAGTGCATGCACCCATGCCATCCATCCTACTCCCCCTCGGCACTATCACGCGACATGACAACACCTCGAACCTCGATCACCTGATAACCCCAAGTGTAGCAACCTACCACAACCAAGTGCAACAACCCATTTGAATCCACAGCCTCCTTTGTCGAACTGATAGCCATGTCAACCTCTACCCGAAGCAACCTGTCCCACTCCAGCCACTCTCAAACACCGCCTCACCATGCGACAAGCCACCTTCCTCGTGCTGAATCACCTTGCGTCCACTCGATCATTCCCTCTCTACTTGTGCCGCATCACCTTATCGAGCAACCCAGCAGCTCTGGCAGTGCACTCCCACCACCAACCTGCCATGTATACCCTGAGCACCAACAACCATCTACCAACCACCCAGCTCCTCCAACCCAGTCCTGTCTCCTCAATCACAGGTTATATATATATATATCGATTTTAAGTAAATATGATATAGCTATTTTGATTTTAAATTATTTTTGTTAAAAGTAAATTCAGATTTTTTTAATAATAATAATACAGCGGATATTTTGTCGAATTATATATGTATGTATATTTTATAAGTTCAGGTAAGTACAAGTTAATATAGATATATTATATTCTGTCGAATTGTATGTAAATGTTCATATAAGTTTTATATAACCTGTTAGTTATATATATAAGTGTATATAAGTATATTTGCTGTGTACTATCTCCTATATATATACATATATATCTAAAATGTAATAACAATGAAAATGTTGTGTGTACTGTATGTTAGTATAATATATGTTATGTTTTATTAATGTTAATATTTTAAACCCGTGCATATATTTAAATTGTTATGTTCAATAAACTAAGTTATGTAAACTATGTTAGATTATGATATTTTGATTTTAATTGTAGAATTTGATAAACTGTGGGTTTATTAAATATAGATTTGTAAGTATTGATTTTAAAAATAATGATATATATATATATGTAGTTTGATTTATACATGTGTTTAATAAATATATATTTAAAAATGTATAATATGGAGATATTTATTTTAATATGTGTTTTAACTAAATATTGATTTTTATCTATATATAATTAGGATATATATAGGTTCACTTATAAAATTTATCTTCATCGAATCCAGTTCATCGTGCCTTACTTTTGGCTCACCGATGTTCAAAAATGGTCGTAGCAGCTTTTTGAATTGCTTGTGTTCATATCCGTGTGCGTGTCCGTGTCACCATCTTTATCATCGTTGTTTTCTAGCCTCGAAAGATGAACAATCACTCATGATTAACATTCTTGTATTTAGTAAATCTGATTTCACTTGAAACATATAATATGCTGTTAAATTTGAATTGTTAAGTTATTTAATTATTAAATATGCTATGCAATTATCTGCCATTGTTTACCTATGACATATGACACTATAACCTGCGGTATATATTTAAATTTGTCCTTGATGATATATGTTTGTTGTTGATATATTGTTATCATATTTGTTCTAACTCTGCAAGTTTCCTGTTAGATTAGAATTCCCTACGGGTTGAAATGATGTTATTTTTTTTGAAAATGGGTAAGATTTTATTAAAGGCATTGCAGCCCAATATTAAAACCCAATACAGAGCCCAATACAAGCAGTGTAGAGGTTACATACTTCCGACAGTAATCGTACAACTCAAAATTACCATAAATAAAAATAAAAACATCTGCTTCTTCTACATCTTCAATTTCATGGCGGCCGAAGATAGCTCGTGTTTGGTTTCCTTCCGATGGACAGTACAGACCCTCTTCTTTAGTTCGAGCTTCATCTGGTTCCTGTGAGGTTTTTACCTAATCCTTGATTCTCTTTCTTATCAATCGCATGTCGTTTTTTACAAGTTTGCTGACCTCTATGTGATTCCGCTGTTGTTTCTGGAATAATCGACGGTTCCTTTCCTTCCATATGCTCCAAACGGTCGTAGTAATAGCGATGCTGGCATATTTGGTTTTCTCGTCTACACCATCCCTCCCCCCAAAACCAGGTGAGCTATTTCTACCTCCAGCATACTTGTTTCCTTTGATAGATTTGTTTGTGTTTTGCATCGGTTCCACACTTCATTCGAGTATTTACAGACGAAGAAAATGTGATCATGCGATTTTTCTTCTAGATTGCATAATTCGCATTTATTTTCAGTTAAAATTCCCCATTTTACAAGTCTGTCTTTAGTAGGCAATCTCTTAATAACTGCTTTGTATGCTGTAAAAGCCATTTTTGGGCTATTTACGTGATTCCAGATGATTTTGCTCCATTCGACTTTGTTGTCCCGATTTCTTTTCTCTTCCTATGCTGACTTAGTAGTGAACTCATTGCCTGTTGGCTTCCATACCCAAATATCATTTTCTCATCCGCTAATTATTGGCATAAATTGTATTCTCTCTTTGATGTTCTAGTTTACTGGCAACTGTGAACAGTTCCATTCATTGTTGTTGATAATATTTGTCACTTTTTTGTTAGGGGCATCCATAATCTGAGAAAGTGTGAAGTCCCAATATATTGATCAAGGATTCTCCTGTTATCCAAGGAACTTTCCATAAATCAATTTCACTTCCCGTTGCTATTTCTTTTATACTGCATGAAGCAAGTGTTTCCCTTATTCTCATGACAGCTTTCCAGTTTGCAGAAGCATTGTTATCAATTTGCGTGCACCAAAAATTTCCTTTGATATATCTGATCCTCATCCAATTCTTCCATAATCCGTTTCCTTTGATTATTCTCCAAGCTTGTTTTAGAGTATAAACAAGCCTCATGTCTTTTAGTCTTCTCAGTCCCACTCCTCCTTCCTCTTTAGGTCTACACAGGTTCTCATATTTAATTTTATGCATGCCTCCTTTCCAAATAAAAACTGCACAGACCTTTTCTATTTTCTGAATTAAGGTGTCTGGTAATTGGAAGGTTTGTAGCCAGAAGTTAATTTTGGAGTGAATAGCAGTGTGCAACAATTCAATTCTTCCTGCTAATGATAAGAGTCTGGAGCTCCATCCTTGTAATTTATCCCTTATCGAAGAGATTAAAACTGCGCATTCTCTGTCAGTTATCTTGTTGGAAGATAAAGGAACACCTAAGTATTTCACAGGGAGAACACCTTCTTCCACTTTTAAGATATCTAAGATCTCGCTTTTCTTATTACATGTTTTGTTGAAATAACATTTGGCTTCTTGTTCATTCATTTTAAGTCCTGTGTATCTCTCTAGTTTGCAGAAGATATCCTTAACATCTCTAGCCGATGTGTTGCTGGATTTTATGCATATGAGCAAGTCGTCTGCATATAGTAGGTGGGTCACTATAGGCTGAATGTTATATATAGGCTGGATTAATCTGTTGTGTGTTGCCAGTTCCATTTGTAATGAGAAGTATTCCATGGCAATAGCGAACAAATAAGGAGATAGAGGATCACCCTGTCCGATTCCCTTGTTGGAGCCTAAAAAACCTTTTGGTACACCATTAATCAAGATTGAAAAGGTTGGAGTAGTTATGCATTCTTTTATTATGTTCACAAATCTGGGGGGAAACCCATAATTTTTAATATATGAATGATAAAGTTTCTATTTATTTTATCATATGCTTTATGAAGATCCACTTTAAGACAGAATTTATCCGCACCTGGTTTGTTGAAGTTTCTAATCAATTCATGTGCCATCAATGAGTTTTCAGAAATGCTTCTTCCTTTGATGAATGCAATTTGACTTTCTGAAATAAGATCAGGTAAAACGAGTTTCATTCTGTTGCATAGTATCTTGCTTAGAATTTTGTATATCACATTGCAACATGCTATAGGTCGGTAATCTTCTATTTTTGATGGATTATCTTTCTTAGGAATGAGACATATAATTGTGTGATTTATTTCTTTGACAAATTTTCCACTTTGAAATATATCCTGCATTGCTGATAGAATTTCTTCTTTCAGGGATTCCCAGTGGAGGATGAAGAACTTGGATCCCAGGCCATCTAGCCCAGGGCTGGAGTCAACATGAATGGCTTTAACAGCTTCCCACACTTCTTTCATAGTGATTTTCTTGGCCAACATCCTTTTCCCCCTAGAGTTTACCATCCTTCTGCTCTGGATCTCTGGTAGGGAGTAATTAACTTCTCCATTGAATATTTCATCACAGGATTTTATAGCTCGTTCTTCAAACTCTGAACTGTTAACACATTCATTGCCATCTTGATCTATTAAATGATAATTATAATTGAAGTTCTTCCTAACTGACATTTTAGTGTAGAAAAATTTAGTACATTCATCCCCATCAGTTATACATTTTTCTTTAGCCTTCTGTTTGAGTTCAATGGCTTTTATTCTAAGTGCTTCCTTTAAAATGTTTTGATATTGATAGTATAACTTCCATGATTCTTCAGTAGAATTTCCATTTTCAATTGTTGTCAATATTTCTTCACATCTTGTTTGCAGGTAACTGATCTGGTCATCATTTTTTATTCTGTTTTTGTTCCACTCTTTTAGTTGCTTCTTAACAGTCTTGAGAAGTTGCACGAGTTTGTAACATTCTGTCCCATCTTCCCTAGGGATGTCATTTATATGAGTGGCTTCTGTGTACCCTTCTAATTCATGCCATTGGTTGGAGTACCTGAAAGGTTTTCCTTTTGTATGCAAGTTCTCCCCTTTTAAGTTTATGAGCATGGGGCAGTGGTCACTAGTTGAAGGGGGTAGGATATTTACTCTGGTATTAGACAGTTTATTTATGCATGCTACATTTACTAGTGCTCTGTCTAGTTTACAAGATATTTTCTTACTTTCACCACTTCTCCATGTATATTTCAGGCCACAGTGGACTGGTTCCAGCAATCCTACCCCAATTATACAGTTATTGAATTCTTCCAGTTGGGATGCTCTTATGGTGAGACCTCCTTTTTTTCCTCTGCTTTGAGTATAGCATTAAAATCTCCCATGACTATCCAGGGTTCATTTATCTTGCTGCTCATATATGTAATGACTTTCTATAAATTGGTATGATGGGATGCTAGATTGCTTGCATATACACAACTTAATATAAGGTTGAGGCCCCCTGAGTTAATAGCATTTATAGTTATTTGTTGATCATCCTCGGCTATAAGTTTGATATTCCATATTTTTTTATTCCACAAAAGGAGAATACGTCCTTTGCCACATATATCATTATTACGTATACTTTCCCATTCAGTTTCTAGAGAATCAGTGAAGAATTTCAAATTCTCTTCATTGAATTTATTTTCCAGGATACTTAATATTGAAGGAGAATACTTTCTCCTAAGATTTAAGAGGTCTAAACGCTTTGTGTCATTGTTTAGACCTCTTACATTCCAGCTAATTATGGACATTTATGTGTTAGAGGTCGACTCCTCAATTTTCTAGAAGACACCTCACGACTTGAGCTCGACTTGTCTTTAACCTCTGGTTTCTTAAATTGTGTTGCATATTTTTGATTTGATTTTGTATATTTGTTTTTGCTTTCCTCCTCTGTCTCAGATTCGAATTCCATATTATAGATACCCGAACGATACATACCCGAACGATATTATAGATTAGGGGAAAATCGTTATGGGTTGAAATAATAAACCCAAGCGATTTTCGTTGATTTTGAATTTTGGGATCGCAGGTTGAAATGATATATACCTGTAGATATTTAAATTGCGGATTGAAATGATAAATATGAGTATAGTTTGACCATAGGATAAAAAATTATATACGGACATCGTTAGTTTAATTTTGAAATGATTTCCAAAGTTTGGAAGGAACTAAATGGGTTTTTTAAATATTGAGTTTTAAAAAAAGGTTTTGATTTTAATAGGTGTAAAAGTTAGATTTTAAAAAATAAAATAAAATAAGATTCAAAATATTTTAATTTAATAAAAATTTAATTTACTGAATATATATATAATATATTTAAAATATTAATTAAATTTAAATTAACATTTTTAAAAATAGATTTTGTAATAACTTTAATAAGTTAAGGTTGGAAAGATAATTGAAATTTATTTGTAACTTAATTTTTTTAGGAATTGTGTTTAAATAGAAATTAATTTGAAGCCTATAAATTTGAGACTTTTAAAGATAGGATTTTATAACTTGATTTTTGATAAAAGGTGACAAAAGGAATAATATTCCAATTTAAATAATTTAAATTTTGAATATTTAGTTTCATTTAAAGGTATAATTGGAGATTTTATTTAATTTTTATCAAAATGATTAAGTGAATATTTTCCTATTTGAATAAAATTAAAGTTAAATGTTGAAATATAAATGAAACTTATATTGAAAATGTTTGAATATTTAACTTTGAATCTAATTGGGCTTGAAATGATAGTTCAAACCTGGATTTGAAATCGATTAAATTTAAAATAGTATATTCAGAATTTGACTTGAATCTTAACTTTTTAAATTGAATATGTTGAACAGGGATTGATTTAAATTGAAAATTTAAGTTGATTTGAATTAGTTGTGAAATTGGATGAAACAATTCGAATTAGGAAACTATTTCAGTATAATCTCTTTAAATAAATATAAACCATTTTTAATTTACAACTATTTTTAATATATAAATTATTTTAATATATAAACTATTTTAATTTACAACTATTTAATATATATACTATTTTCAATATCTAAACCGTTTAAGTTGGAAGGATTATGATTTCAAGAGTGTTATGATTTCAAAAATGTTATGATTATAAAAGTGTTATGATTTCGAAAGTGTTATAATTTTGAAAGTGTTAAGATTCTGGAAATAAATATGATTTAAAGTGAATATTGGTATCGAATTGATATGGTTTTGAAATGAATATGATATTTTGATATGAAGTATAAACTATTTGAAATATAAAATGACCACGGTGTGAAATAAGCGTTTGGTTGTTAAAGAGACTGAGATCGGACATTGTCATACTCTCTGCCAATACCCAAAACCACTTTAACAACTATGTACGCAGTGGAGAATCCAGAACGAAGTAGGATGGTTTGACGACGTTGCGGTATTGAGGTATGAAACGAGCCGTAAATATGATGAATAAAACAAGAGCAATTGACAGGCTAAGTGAGGTAGCACCTCCGATTGGACACACTTCTTCGATACCATTTTATTACTTTATGATTTGATTGGGTGCACCTTTGATTTTGGGAGTGTTATACGAGATGGGCGGTAGCTGCGGCTATGCAATACCACCAGCCCGAAAGTGTAAATTGGTAGAATCCTACCTAGAGTATAGCCTCGTGTGCCTTGTCATCTACCTTATCGAGCCCACTACGATTTTGGTTTGTACCATACCTATGGAATGCTCCTTGATAGCCCACCAGTTTGATTAAGTTTACAGTACTGTATAGACTATGACATTATATAAAATGTTTTAAGGAGGATATAACAACCCGCATATTTTACGATTGAATATTTAAATATTGTATTTAAATATTTTTATCGTTAGTCGGATTTTAGTCCAAAAAGTTACTTTTTGCATACGGTCGAATTAGGACTCGGGACCACTTCCATTGGGTCCAAAACGTCATTTGCGATCTTTTTGAGTATAAACTTTGATATGTTTGGAGTTAGTGGAATTTTGCCACGTTTTCACTTTGGGCTTTGGGTTTGGTTTAGCCCATTAGCCTAAACTATTAATTCTAGCTCAATCCCATCTTCTCTTCATTACTTCACTTTCATTTCCTAACACTCAAGCTACATCAAAAAATGGAGAGAGGAATGGGAAATTAAAACTCCAAGCCCTAGTTCATTTGCAAATCCAACATCTAACTCCAAATCCAAAGAGAAGCCATAGATTCAAGCTTCTTGTGTTGAGATTGAAGTGTGGTTGATTCTTCCTTTTCTTTTACTTCTCCTTCATTGATTTTTGTGAAAAGGTGAGATTTTTATCTCACATCTTTGTCTATAACTATCTTTGATTATTGGGTATGAATTCCTAACACTTATTCATGTGCATTTGCTTTTGGTTTGGATTGAATTGGCGAAAATCCCAATTTTTAGTGTTTTGGGTTCAAATCTTTAAAAATCCTAACTTTGATGTTTGAACACGTTTTTGGTGATGCATCAAGGAGCCAATAGGACCGGGTAGCCGATAGGCGTAATCCCCTAGCGTCCGTGCTCGACCGGTTGCAAATTGAGAGAGTTTTTGCACTTCTATCCCCTAGGTCGTTCGGCCTGCATACATGACTCTCGGCTTGCAGTTAGGTCGCAACCACTTTGGTTGTAACCACTTAGGTCGCGCCATTAGTCTCCTTAAGTCGCTCGGCCTGCACATTTGAATTGCTCTGCCTGCATATAGGTCGTGCCATGCTTAGGTCGTGCCATGCTTAGGTCGCGCCATGGGATAGGTCGTTCCACCACTTAGGTCGCGCCATGTTGGTCGCGTTCCTTAGGTCGCTCGCCTTGCTAATGAGTTGGCCTGCACATTTAAGTCACTCGGCCTATAGTTAGGTCGCATGCCTTAGGTCGCGCCATGCTTTATCTCGCAACCACTTAAGTCGCTCAGCCGTTAGGTCGTTACTTAACTCACTTGGCCATGCGTTAGGTCATTCCATTACTTAAATCGCTCGGCTATGTGTTAAGTTGCTCGGCCATTAAGTCGGCCTACTTTAGGTCGCTGATCCATAAGGTCGCCCGGCCTGCATCATTTAGGTCGCTCGGCTAGGTCACATCATTTAGGTCGCTCGGCTTGGTCGCACCACTTAGGTCGCATTACTTAGGTCGCTCGGCTTACCCTAGTACCTTATGTCGCTCGGCCTGTTAAGTCGCACAACTGATGGGTCGCGCCATACCTTGGGTCGCACATGCATTTAAGTCGCAACCTCTTAGGTCGCGCAATACTATAGGTCGCGCCATGTTAAGTTGCTCTGTTAGGCTGCATGCTATTTCTTAAGTCGCTGATCTCTTAGGTCGTATGCCGTGGAGTCGCATATGTTGAGCCGCTGATTTCTTGTGTTGAATTGTGTTAAGTCGCAAGGGTATTTCCATTTTGATGGATTTGGAATCGAATTCTTTGGATTTTATTCACGTCATCGAATGTGAATTTTTGTGATTTATTGTTTCTACAATCATTTTTGTGATTTGTCACTTTAAAAATATAAAGGTTTCAGTACTAGTAGTAAAGCTCGTTTCTTAAACCGTTTTCCAATCTACTAGTATATACAAACCTTTACCTCACTCGTATGGGAAATCTAATTAAAAGGCTTAGTAAAACAAGTGGTATGAAACGCTTGTGTTTACTTCGCCGGTTAATTCTTGGACTTGTTCGATTGAATCTCTTGTGACAATTTTCGAGTGGAGATCTACAATTTGTTCGTAAATATTTAAGTTAAGCTAGTGGTTATGGGACATGAAGCTAAACTTATATATTTACTAGCTTACTGTAATTGTCACTTCTTGATGATCGTTGATGATCATTTTTGTGATTTAGACTAGCAAATGTGCGATGTGTCTTTGTCTACGAGGGAGACTAAACCCCATTTCTATGGAGCTTCGGCTCAATTTGGTGAGGTAGCGACCCATTGTCTTCGGGCCGTTTTGTGGAGCTTCGGCTCAAAATTAATGGTTAGCAACCAGGGAATAACGTTCCATTTTGTGATACACGTGTTGGTGAGTTTTCATGCTCCCATTTTTTGATAGGCCTTCCCCTTTTTGTAATTTCTGGATTTCCATTGATGATTTCTAGAACTTGTGTTTCACCAATTTTCGTGATTTACATTGATATGTTTTATCAATATTTGTGCATTGGTGAATTTGTGTGTCATTAAATTTTGTGAATGACATTGATATAATTGTCAATATTTATGTTTTAGTGAATAAAAACAAAGAGTATGACATTCTTTTTGATCTTTGACAAGATTCTTGTGATATTGATTAATCTCTTGTTGATTTTCAATTACATACTTATCACAGTATGGTTTTATGGTTACCATACGTTTTTGTCATATCTCTTATTCTATATCATTTCATCCGATATTTATAGCTAGACTGATCCGTTTATTATTTTCTTATTAAATAATACTAGGGTCAGACCGAGATGTTACAGGTGCTTCTGCTTGATTTCACATCTGGGATTATCACCCTGACTTTTGGCTAACTACTTAGATTAGTAGTTTTTGTTGTATTGAGATATAGACTCATTGATGTATCCATATTCTTTTGTCTAGCACTTGTAACTATTCTTTTGTGATATTATGGATCTTATCTGACCACTACTCTGATGAACACTTTTATGTGTTATATATATTCATATCTATTTACGTCTTTGTGATATGGATGTCTGTGACTGATTTGTGTTATGTTTATTTCTATATTTGTTTTCAAAGAATATATATAGCCACTGGGTAGTAGCTTTGAGTTTGTATCGGTATGTCGGATTTCCTCCTGAAACCAGATGCATGTTGTACTATATGGCATATCGGTGCTCGCACAAAGCAATTACGTGGATGGTCGCTCCTCAACTGCCTTATTCTCCGCGCTAGTTGACGGCATTACCCCGTAGTGTCCTTGGCTAGAGTGGATATAGAGGTGGGGAGTCACATCTTGGTATCAGAGCCAAACTTCGGAACAATGTAGAATAATCTAGCAAGGATCATCGTCCTAAGTCATTCTTAGGAGTCGTGCTTTAGGATTTAATTCGGGTCTTCGTACCGATTCATCCTATTTTATTTATGACTCCTTGTTCTATCTATCAAGATTGCTTGATATTCATTTGGTCAATGACCTATTCCTTCTTCTTTCTTTCTTTCTAAAGGAAGGGAAATGGTTAGACCTGGCCGTCCCAGCGCCGGTCAATCTAGTGCTACTCCCCAAGATGGAGTATTTATGTCTGTCCAGCAGCTTCTTGATCTAGTAAAGAATGCTCAAGCAGCCGGATCTAATCCGGAGTCTACTCACCCTAAGCCTGGATTTGCACGTTTGTGCAATGATTATACCAATTTGGGTGGGAGGCCATTCAAAGGTTCTGAAACTATTATTGAAGTCCAAGCTTGGCTGAGAACGTGCGATCGAATCTTTTCTCGCATGAATCTTATTGATCTTCACCGTGTTCAGGTGGCCTCTAGTATGCTCCAAGAAAGAGCATTAGATTGGTATGAGCTTCTTATTTCTGAAATTATTGAAGCGGATCTTACTTGGGAGAAATTCCGGGAACGCTTCGAACTAAAATTTATGCCAGAAGCTGAGAAGGTGACTTTGGCTTGCCGTTTCATTGACCTTGTTCAAGGTGAATCCTCTGTGGCAGACTATGTCGCATCATTCAAGTCACTTTCTAAATACGGGGTCGAGTACATAAACACCCCATTAAAGAAGAACCAAAGATTTGTCTATGGCTTGAATAAAAATCTCAAGAAGCCATTACTTCTAAAATTAGAAGTTTCTCTTGATCAGCTCATTGATATCGCTCTTCGACTTGAAGAGGCTGATAGAGTAAGTGATGTTGAGGTTGGGAGTGCTAAACCGAACTTCACCAATAAGAAAAGGCCTAATAAGTTCAGAGGTCCTTATCCCAACAATAAGAAGGAGAAGCAAGCCTCTCCGGCAACTAAGACTTCTACCTCAAGTGGTGGGCAATGCTACAACTGTGGTTCTAAGGACCATTATATGAATAAGTGTTCAAAGCCCCGTGCTTGTCGCTATTGCAAAAGCTCGGACCATTATATATCTTCGTGTCCCAAACTTCAAAACAGGAAGGAGGGAAAGCTTAATGTGGTGCAAACTCCTAGTAACACTTCTCGTGGTCAAGGTATTTCTCATTCTATCCTTGATGGCATTATTTTATTTCGTGATCATCCTATTCGAGTTCTTTTTGATACGGGTGCGTCCCACTCTTTTATTTCAAAAGAACCTGTTGATACTTTTTCTTTGGATGCTATGTGTTTAATGACTTCTTTGAGAATTGCGAATCCGGTTGGTGGATCCGCAACAATCAGTTTATTGTGTAAAGATGTCAAAATTATTTTGTGTGATTACTCTTTCCGTGCCGATTTGCATGTTATGCGTTACCTTGGCTTCGGAATGATTTTGGGAATGGATTGGCTTAACCATTATGAAGCCCAAATCATATGTCCCGAGCGGACTATTCATCTTCGACATCCTCAATCTGTTAAGCAGATTTCTATTGACCTTAAAAATCCGGATTCCAGCTTGGCTGCATCTTTATATTCTTTAAATCCTCACGATGACGATAATGATGACGAGGAAGATATTATTTCTCTTATTCACATTGTTCATGAATTTTCCAACATAGTTGAGCTCGTTTTAGGATTACCACCTAAGAGAGCAATTGAGTTCAAGATTAATCTCATCCCTGGAGCTCAACCTATCACTCATCCTTCTTATTGCATGTCCAATAAAGAAAATGAGGAGATGCGCAAACAATTATCCGAATTGGAGACGAAGCAATTTATTCGCTCTAGTTCCTCACCTTGGGGAGCTTCAGCTATTTTCGTGAAGAAATCCGATGGTACACTTAGGCTTTACGTTACCGCAAGCTTAATGATCTTACTATCAAAAATAAATATCCTTTACCTCGGATTGATGATCTATTCGACCAACTTAGTGGTGTTAGAGTCTTTTCACAATTAGACCTAGCTACCGGTTTTCATCAGCTTCGTATCGCAGAGTATAGCATTCCTTTGACATCGTTCCGTACTCGTATGGATATTATGAATGGCTTGTTATGCCATTTGTCTTAACGATGCTCTGGCTAATTTCGTTGACCTTATGAATCGAGTTTTCAAAGACTTCCTCGATCGGTTTGTTTTCATCTTTATTGATGATATTCTTGTGTATTCAAAAACCGAGGAGGAGCATGCAAAGCATCTTCGGATTGTGTTGGAAACTCTTAGGCGTAATCAATTAAAAGCAAAAAAATTCTAAATGCCACTTTTGGCAATTTCGTGCGAAGTTTCTCGGTCGTATTATTTTCGAATCCGGAATTTCCATGGATCCTTCAAAGATTGAAGCGATTCAAAATTGGAAGAGACCGGAGAGTGTGACGGAGATCCGTAGCTTCCTTGGATTGGCGGGCTATTACCGTCGTTTTATAAAAGACTTTTCAAAAATTTCCGTGCCTCTTACTAGTTTGACCAAGAAGGGAGTTAAATACATTTGGTCAGGCAAATGTGAAGCTTCTTTTCAGAAATTAAAAGAACTCCTTTCCGATGCTCCTATTCTTGTGATTCCCGAGGTAAACCAAGATTTCATTGTTTATACCGATGCTGGTCGCGTTGGTTTGGGTGTCGTTCTTATGCAAAGAGAACGTATTATTGCTTATGCTTCTAGGCAATTGAAGCCAGCCGAGACTAGATATGCCACTCATGATTTAGAGCTCGCGGCTATTGTTTTCGCCCTTCGAATTTGGCGTCATTATCTTTTGGGAGAGAAATTTGTTCTCTATACCGATCATAAATCTTTGAAGTGTCTATTTTCTCAAAAGGAACTTAATTTGCGACAACAACGTTGGCTCAAGTTCCTTGCATCTTATGATCTTGATATTCTTTATACTCCCAAAAAGGGAAATCGTGTTGCCGTTGCACTTAGTCGCAAGCAGCAAACGGTTGTTTCTATGATGATATCCGAATGGAATGATCTCGTAATTTTATCCACTTGTGAGATTCGAGATCGTGTTTTCGATTTATGTTCATCTCTTGTTTTATGTAGCCTTGAGGCTCATCTTTCTCTTTTAGACCGCATCCTTGAAGCTCAAAAGCTAGATCCCGAATTGGCTCTTCTTGGCCAAAATTTTAGGGATAAAACTGATATTGAAGGTTTGAAAGACTTTGATATTGATTCTCATGGCGATATTCGAAAATTTGGTAGACTTATCGTGCCAAATATTAGTGATCTTCGTAAAGACATTTTAGAAGATTCTCATCGTTCTAAATTTACCATTCATTCCGGTAGTAGTAAAATGTATGCGGATATGAAGCGACTTTATTATTGGAAGGGAATGAAATCCGATATTGCTAACTTTGTTAAGTGTTGCATGACTTGCCAACTTGCCAAGGCCGAACATCAAAGGCCCGGTGGGTTATTGCAACCTTGAGAAATTCCAATTTGGAAGTGGGATCAAATTTCCATGGATTTTATAGATGGCCTTCCCCATTCTCGTTCGGGTCATGATCGCTTGTGGGTGATAGTTGATAGACTTACTAAATCCACCCATTTTATTCCCGTTCGGTCCAATCGAACCGTTCCTCTCTTGGCCAAACTCTTTATTAAAGAAATTGTAAAATTGCATGGAGTTCCTTCTTCTATTGTTAGTGATCGTGATCCATTGTTTACTAGTGGATTTTGGAAGAATCTTCAAAAAGCTTTGGGAACGAAGCTTAATTTTAGTACCGCTTATCATCCTCAGTCCGATGGACAGACTGAGCATGTGAATCAAACTCTTGAAGGTCTTCTTCGTGCATGTGTTCTTGATTTTGGTGGAAGTTGGGAGGATCATATTTCTCTTGTTGAGTTTTCCTATAATAATAGCTTCCAATCTAGTATTGGTATGGCACCTTTTGAGGCACTCTATGGAAGACCATGCCGATCTCCTTCTTGTTGGCTTGACGCCAGTGAGAAGCTGGTTTTAGGTCCAGAGTTTATTCGTGATTCCACAGAAAAGATTGATCTTATTCGTCATAGGATGAAAGAAGCCCAGAGTGGACAAAAATCCTATGCCGATAACCTGAGAAGGAAATTAGAATTTTCTGTGGGAGATCTTGTGTTTATTCGTGTTTCACCTATGAAGGGTGTTGTACGTTTCAATCGATCGGGAAAATTAGCGCCTCGATATATTGGGCCATTTCCTGTCACCGAACGTATTGGTTCCGTGGCTTATCGCCTCTTATTACCGGCTCAGTTTTCTGCCATTCATGACGTGTTTCATGTTTCTCAATTACAGAAATGCCTTCGAGATTCCGATTCTATTCTTGAGCCCGGTGTTGTGGAAGAAATTGAAGTTTCGCCTAATTTAACTTATGAGCAACATCCTATTTGTATTATTGCTTTGGAGGTCAAACGCCTTTGAAATAAAGATGTTCCGCTTGTTAAAGTTCAATGGTCCTCAAATCCTAAGGATTGCTCTTGGGAATCTAGAGAGTTCATCGAGCGAACACATCCGGACTTACTTTCCCATGCTCTTTGAGGTGAATTTTTTATTTCAAATTTCTTTTGTGTTGATATGCTTTCATGGTTGTTACCTTATATTTTCTTCTTAAACATTGCGTGGATGCAATTTCTTTAAGGAGGGGAGTCTGTAACAACCCGCATATTTTACGATTGAATATTTAAATATTTTATTTAAATATTTTTATCATTAGTCGGATTTTAGTCCAAAAAGTTACTTTTTGCATACGGTCGAATTAGGACTCGGGACCACTTCCATTGGGTCCAAAACGTCGTTTGCGATCTTTTTGAGTATAAACTTTGATATGTTTGGAGTTAGTGGAATTTTGCCACGTTTTCACTTTGGGCTTTGGGTTTGGTTTAGCCCATTAGCCTAAACTATTAATTCTAGCTCAATCCCATCTTCTCTTCATTACTTCACTTTCATTTCCTAACACTCAAGCTTCATCAAAAAATGGAGAGAGGAATGGGAAATTAAAACTCCAAGCCCTAGTTCATTTGCAAATCCAACATCTAACTCCAAATCCAAAGAGAAGCCATAGATTCCAGCTTCTTGTGTTGAGATTGAAGTGTGGTTGATTCTTCCTTTTCTTTTACTTCTCCTTCATTGATTTTTGTGAAAAGGTGAGATTTTTATCTCACATCTTTGTCTATAACTATCTTTGATTATTGGGTATGAATTCCTAACATTTATTCATGTGCATTTGCTTTTGGTTTGGATTGAATTGGCGAAAATCCAATTTTTAGTGTTTTGGGTTCAAATCTTTAAAAATCCTAACTTTGATGTTTGAACACGTTTTTGGTGATGCATCGAGGAGCCAATAGGACCGGGTAGCCGATAGGCGTAATCCCCTAGCGTCCGTGCTCGACCGGTTGCAAATTGAGAGAGTTTTTGCACTTCTATCCCCTAGGTCGTTCGGCCTGCATACATGACTCTCGGCCTGCAGTTAGGTCGCAACCACTTAGGTCGCAACCACTTAGGTCACAACCACTTAGGTCGCGCCATTAGTCTCCTTAAGTCGCTCGGCCTGCACCATTTGAATTGCTCGGCCTGCATATAGGTCGCGCTATGCTTAGGCTGCGCCATGGGATAGGTCATTCCACCACTTAGGTCGCGCCATGTTGGTCGCGTTCCTTAGGTCGCTCGCCTTGCTAATGAGTTGGCATGCACATTTAAGTCACTCGGCCTACAGTTAGGTCGCACGCCTTAGGTCCCGCCATGCTTTATCTCGCAACCACTTAAGTCGCTCAGCCGTTAGGTCGTTCCTTAACTCACTCGGCCATGCGTTAGGTCATTCCATTACTTAAGTCGCTCGGCCATGTGTTAAGTCACTCGGCCATTAAGTTGGCCTGCTTTAGGTCGCTGATCCCTGAGGTCACTTAGCCTGCATCATTTAGCTCGCTCGGCTAGGTCGCATCACTTAGGTCGCTCGGCTTGGTCGCACCACTTAGGTCGCATTACTTAGGTCGCTCGGCTTGCCCAAGTACCTTAGGTCACTCGGCCTGTTAAATCGCACAACTGATGGGTCGCGCCATACCTTGGGTCGCACCTGCATGTAAGTCGCAACCTCTTAGGTCGCGCCATGCTATAGGTCGCGCCATGTTAAGTTGCTCTGTCAGGCTGGATGCTATTTCTTAAGTCGCTGATCTCTTAGGTCGTATGCCGTGGAGTCGCATATGTTGAGCCGCTGATTTCTTGTGTTGAATTGTGTTAAGTCGCAAGGGTATTTCCATTTTGATGGATTTGGAATCGAATTCTTTGGATTTTATTCACGTCATCGAATGTGAATTTTTGTGATTTATTGTTTCTACAATCATTTTTATGATTTGTCACTTTAAAAATATAAAGGTTTCAATACAGTAGTAAAGCTCGTTTCTTAAACCGTTTTCCAATCTACTAGTATATACAAACCTTTACCTCACTCGTATGGGAAATCTAATTAAAAGGCTTAGTAAAACAAGTGGTATGAAACGCTTGTGTTTACTTCGCTGGTTAATTCTTGGACTTGTTCGATTGAATCTCTTGTGACAATTTTCGAGTGGAGATCTACAATTTGTTCGTAAATATTTAAGTTAAGCTAGTGGTTATGGGACATGAAGCTAAACTTATATATTTACTAGCTTACTGTAATTGTCACTTCTTGATGATCGTTGATGATCATTTTTGTGATTTAGACTAGCAAATGTGCGATGTGTCTTTGTCTACGAGGGAGACTAAACCCCATTTCTATGGAGCTTCGGCTCAATTTGGTGAGGTAGCGACCCATTGTCTTCGGGCCGTTTTGTGGAGCTTCGGCTCAAAATTAATGGTTAGCAACCAGGGAATAACGTTCCATTTTGTGATACACGTGTTGGTGAGTTTTCATGCTCCCATTTTTTGATAGGCCTTCCCCTTTTTGTAATTTCTGGATTTCCATTGATGATTTCTAGAACTTGTGTTTCACCAATTTTCGTGATTTACATTGATATTTTTTATCAATATTTGTGCATTGGTGAATTTGTGTGTCATTAAATTTTGTGAATGACATTGATATAATTGTCAATATTTATGTTTTAGTGAATAAAAACAAAGAGTATGACATTCTTTTTGATCTTTGACAAGATTCTTGTGATATTGATTAATCTCTTGTTGATTTTCAATTACATACTTATCACAGTATGGTTTTATGGTTACCATACGTTTTTGTCATATCTCTTATTCTATATCATTTCATCCGATATTTATAGCTAGACTGATCCGTTTATTATTTTCTTATTAAATAATACTCGGGTCAGACCGAGATGTTACAGGTGCTTCTGCTTGATTTCACATCTGGGATTATCACCCTGACTTTTGGCTAACTACTTAGATTAGTAGTTTTTGTTGTATACATTTGAGATATAGACTCATTGATGTATCCATATTCTTTTGTCTAGCACTTGTAACTATTCTTTTGTGATATTATGGATCTTATCTGACCACTACTCTGATGAACACTTTTATGTGTTATATATATTCATATCTATTTCCGTCTTTGTGATATGGATGTCTGTGACTGATTTGTGTTATGTTTATTTCTATATTTGTTTTCAAAGAATATATATAGCCACTGGGTAGTAGCTTTGAGTTTGTATCGGTATGTCGGATTTCCTCCTGAAACCAGATGCATGTTGTACTATATGTCATATCGGTGCTCGCACAAAGCAATTACGTGGATGGTCGCTCCTCAACAGCCTTATTCTCCGCGCTAGTTGACGGCATTACCCCGTAGTGTCCTTGGCTAGAATGAGTATAGAAGTGGGGCGTCACAGAGGACATGAGTAATGCCTTAACGCTATTTTAATACTTTACTTTACTAATAGACATATTATAATGAGATTTTTATGCTCAAGGAAAAAGTTGGAGAAAAATTTAGTTTTAGGGACAAGAAGTTTGCTTTTTAGGCTAAAGACACTTTTTAGTGTAAATCACAGAATGATAGTTGTAACTACCATTTTCAGTTTATACTAAAAAATGTCCTTCGGACTGAAAATCAAACTTGTTGTCCCTGAAACTAAATTTTTTTGCAACTTCATCCTTGTGTCTATTTTCATGCAATATAATAGCGTATATTAATACATAGTAGATAGTTCCACGGATCCTTAGAGGATGGAAATCCTAAATATCCTTTAAGTTACTTATATTTCAGTTGACATTTCACCTGAGTTAAATTTACTAATTTAAGAATGTTAATGCTGACTCGAGTGCTTTGTGTTTTGCTTTATGCTCGGGTCAGACTGAGTGTCATAGCATTTGAGACTCACCTTTGGAGATTGGAGCTTTGTTTGAAGATCTATCCATCCAGCTTTTAGTTATTTCAGTTTATTCCGTCCACTTATGCTCAGACTCGTCAGTTGCTTGTGTATTAGAGATTCATTTGTATTTGAGATTCTGTGGTATTTTATTTCATACTCTGATGTTTTATAGTATCTTCACGAACTACTATTTATCTATTCCGTTGCTTATTGTTATATTACTCTATGTCTGTGATTCTACGATTGATTTATTTACCATATATGATAAGTTTTGCCAAATATAAATTAACAATCTATTGTTTTGAACAATTCAAGTTTGACATGTATGGATGATTTTTGATTTGAACGGTTCAAAATACCATGTCATTATAGTTTGTATCAGAGCTCTTGTTTAGGCAAAACTTAGCATATAGAGTAAGCTAAATAACAGAATCATCTTCGTTCAAGCTGAAATTTTTTTGTTAGGATCCTCTTTAATTAGGACTTCTCTTGAATTTCGGAATTTTCCTTTTGTTCGGGAAATCCATTCTTGTCTTTTCCTGCTCGTGTCCTTTTGATACTGGAGCATCCTATGGCTCCACTTTGATTGATCTCTATAATAAATTTGAGAACATCTTGCCACCTCAAGTGGCAATTTCGTCCTTGTGTGTGTCTACATCCCATCGGTGATCCCGCCAACCTTAGTATGATTTGTAAAGGGGTGAAACTCCTTTACAACAAGCGTTGATTCACCGAAGATTCCTACGTCCTCGGTTTTGATGCTTTTATCTCTTTCAAAGCCCAAAACGTTCTCTAGTAGACGGTTCGGGTAATTCTCTTGTGATCATATGTAGTTTCCTTAGGACTATCCAGGCAGTTTTATCTTTTTGTTTGATTCTCATCCTAGTGATCTTGACTCCACATCGAAAGTCAGGGATTGCCTGTTGTTTTCGGTGAAGTAATTTTTCTCCCTCTCAAACGGGAAATTGAATTTTGCATCATTCTTATTCTTGTAGTCTCAGTTGACCCAGTGAAGGTCATCGCAATTAATATAAGTCTATCCATCTTCCTCATTTGTAATTTGATTAGCTTATCTTCCTTTCGAGCCTATCTTCTTAATAGAATTTTCTCATATTTAGTTCATCTAAATTTGAATCTATGTTCTTGTTCTATAATCCATTATTGAATGATTGAGTGAGGGAGTATATTTGTAATTAATATAAAATGTTTTATATTGTGTTGTTTGAGTTGTTAAGTTTGAATTTTGGGTTTCGATCGATTCGTCTAGCCAATGCTATCGATAGGAATTCCAAACACTTAAACAGAGCAAACTGACACAATATTGTTTTCGAAATTGGTAAATGGAACAATTTTATGTATGATTATATTTTATATATAATAGTACAAATTTTTGAAATTTGATAGTTTAATAGATTGGTTGTTAGAAATGATAATACTAGATTATCATTTATTGTTTTGGGCAACATGCTTAAACCATTAACTATTGCTATAGGTTATAAGCTGCTGAAATTTTATAAGCATGGTTTATAAATCATTTTGCATATAAAATGAATTTAAAAAAAGGATTTGAGAGTTAAATCTCCGGTGCTCCTCAAATTTGTTTTTAAACAATTGGAAAGCAATATATATAAATATCTTATTTAAAGGTATTTTCGAATGGAAATAGTTTTTAAAGAATATTAAGGGAAATAATCCTACTCCCCTCTTTATCGCTAGAAAATGATTTCGGTAATGACCGCAGCATCATCGACATTCATTATCGAGTCTAAGAGTGGAGAGACCACTTAGTAGCTTTACTACACTTTTGTTTTGGAAAATGGATTTGATTTAAATTTTTGAATGTGATTTGATTTATATTTATTTATTTCAAAATGGTTTGAAGTGAAACCGGAAATTCAATTCTTAAATTCTGTGTTAAGTGATGGTCCTCAATTATGGAAATAAAACAAAAATTTTGAATAATCGGAGTGTTTAAATTGAGAAATGGAATTGTAACAACTTTAAACAATTGAACTAGGATAAAGTTAATTTGTATGATACCCAATTGCATTTTTGAAATATATAATTTATCTGAAATATTTAAAAAGTGAAAAAATACAATGAGAATATGTAATTACATATATAATACAAATGGAAGTAGATGTTCAAATGAAATTTGGTTAATGGAAAATTTTAAATAAAAATTTGATTGTTATAGTAAATGTTATTACACCTAATGAGGTCAAATTAATAAAATAAATAAGTTAAATAAAATAAATTTGTTTGAAAGAATTCTTTTGTGACAAATGTTAATAAATTTAAAGCAAATCAATTGAATGAAATACATTGGATTGAAATCAACCAAATATGAATACAATTTGATTGAATAAAATGGCTTGAAAGCAAATTTGTTGAATATTAATCAATTTAAAAACTAATGGAAAATTATATGGTTATGAATTAATTGTTGTATTTTGCATTTCAATCTATCGTTCTTTCTGGTGTTTCTATTCTCCCATCTCATTCCTTATCGGGGACGAAAAGTTTTGAGTGGAGAAGGTGTAACGACCTGGTAATTTTAACGATTTTAATAATGTAATTAACTGAAGTTTCACTTGAAATTAAACAGTAAAATTTAACAATGGAAATATTATATTTGGAATACATCTATTTTAACATAGCAACTGGTAATTTTTTATTGATAAATATAAAATAAAATTTTGTAGCGTAAATTTCAATTTAAAATCATTTAATTTAATGATAATAAAATATCTTAGAAATCTAAATATTTTTATACAATAAAAATGTAATTCATTTTCTAAGCGAGGCGTCATATTTCGTTTCGCTAAATTTGAACTGCTTTAGCTCCGTTTACCTTATTTTCGGTGAAATTGCAGCATTTTTGGTAACAAAAAATCAATTTTTATAACTTGATCATATTGCTGATATCTGTGTACCATTCTGCTCGTCTCATCTTGCTTATCTCTGCATATTCATTTGTGTGTTTCGGTGTCCGGTATGCGGCGAAACCGGCGAAACGGTCAACCGTATCGGTACCCATTTTGTGCCTTTTTGTTTCTTATGTCCATTCATTTGCCCACTGTATTATACCAACAGTCATTAGCATTTATATTTTTCGAATTCCCGTGCTTGAATTTTACCATTCCACTATTTCAAAATATATATATATGCTTGTTTGGTTCCTCTGCCCTTCCTCTTCTTTTGTTATATTTATTCATCTGAAGAAGAAAATATTAAATAATACAAGCTAGTTTTATTTTTATGAATCATATTTCTCCTTTGATTTGCCCGAGAAGAAGCTTATGCTTTCCCCATGGCAGCACAAATTTACCCCACTACAACCACTTGCCGCTAGAACAACGTATCACTTGACCACTTCTGCAACCGCTTGACACCCGAACCCCCACACCGCTGACAGTCGACCATAACCTAGAAATCCGCCACAACCGCTTGCCTCTCCCCCTCCGCTTTTACCCAAAACCGACCAGAGCCACGTTAGCAACCCCATCACCTAGCACGCGCGCACACGCCATCCATCACACTCCCCTTCGGCACCATCACGTGACATGACAACACCTTGAACCTTGACCACCTGACAACCCCGAGTGTAGCAACCTACCACAACCAAGTGCAACAGCCCATTTCAATCCACAGCCTCCTTTGTCGAACTGATAGCCATGCCAACCTCCACCTGAAGCAGCCTGTCCTACTCCAGCCACTCTCGAACACCGCCTCACCATGCGATAAGCCACCTTCCTCTGGCCGAACCACCTTGCATTCACTTGACCATTCCCTCTCTACCTGTGCCACATCACCTCTCCGAGCAACCCAACTGCTCCGGCAATGCACTCCCGCCACCAACCTGCCATGTATACACCAAGCACCAGCAACCACCTGCCGACCACCAAGCTCCTCCAACCCGGTCCAGTCTCCTCAATCACAGCTTATATATATTGATTTTAAGTAAATATGATATAGCTATTTTGATTTTAAATTATATGTGTCAAAAGTAAATTTAGATTTTGTTTAATAATAATAATACAATGGATACTTTAGCGAATTATATATATATATATATATTATAAGTTCAAGTAAGTATAAGTTAATATAGGTATATTATATTCTGTCAAATTATATGTATATGTTCATGTAAGTTTTATATAACCTGTTAGTTATATATATATATATATATATATATATATATATAAGTGTATATAAGTATGTTTGCTGTGTACTATCTGCTATATATATATGAAATATAATAACAATGAAAACGTTGTGTGTACTATATGTTAGTATAATATATGTTATGTTATATTAATGTTAATATATTGAACTATGCATATATTTAAATTGCTATGTTTGATAAACTATGTTATGTAAACCATGTTAGATTATGATATTTTGATTTTAATTGTAGAATCTGGTAAACTATGGGTTTATTAAATATAGATTTGTAAGTATTGATTTTATAAATAAAGATATATATATATATATATATATAGTTTGATTTATATATGTGTTAAATAAATATCTATTTGAAAATGTATAATATGGAGATATTTATTTTATTATGTGTTTTAACTAAATATTGATTTTTATCTATATATAGTTTGGATATATATAGGTTCACTTATAAAATTTATCTTCATCGAATCCAGTTCATCGTGCCTTGTCTTTGGCTCGCCACTGTTCAAAATGGGTCGTAGTAGCTTTCTGAGTTGCTTATGTTCTGTCCGTGTCAGTGTATGTGTCACCATCTTTATCATCGTTGTTCTCTAGCCTCAAAAGGTGAGCAATCACTCACGATTAACATTCTTGTATTTAGTAAATTTGATTTCACTCGAAACACAATTGAAATATGCTATTAAATTTGAATTCTTAAGTTAATTAATTGTTAAATATACTATGCAATTATCTGCCATTGTTTACCTATGACATATGACATTATAACTTGCTGTATATATTTAAATTTGTCCCTGATGATATATGCATGTTGTTGATATATTATTATCATATTTTTTCTCACTCTACAAGTTCCCTGTAAATTTGAATTCCCCAGGGGTTGAAATGATACATACCCGAACGATATTATATTAGGGGAAAATCGTTATGGGTTGAAATGATATACCCAAGCAATTTTCAATTATTTTTAATTTTGGGATTGCTGGTTGAAATGATATATACCCGTAGATATTTAAATTATGGATTGAAATGATAAATGTCCCTATCACTTGACCATAGGATAGAAAATTATATACGGACATCGTTAGTTTAATTTTGAAATGATTTTCAAAGTTTGGAAGAAAATATATGGGTTTTAATAAATATTGATTTTTAAATAAAGGTTTTGATTTTAATAGGCGTAAAAGTTAAAATTTTAAAATATGTATAAAATAAGATTCAAAATAGATTTAATTTAATAAAAATTTAATTTACTGAATATATTTAAAATATTTAATTAAATTTATATTAATATTTTTAAAAATAGATTTTGTAATGACTTTAATAAATTATGATCGGAAAGATAAATTGAAATTGATTTGTAACTTATTTTGTTTAAAAATTGTATTTAAATAGAAATTAATTTGAAACCTATAAAATTGAGACTTTAAAGATAGGATTTTATAACTTGGTTTTTGATAAAAGGTGACGAAAGGAATAATATTCAAATTTAAATCGTTTAAAATTTGAATATTTAGTTTGATTTAAAGGTGTAATTGGAGATTTTATTTAATTGTTATCAAAATGATTAAGTAAATATTTTCCTATTTGAATAAAATTAAAGTTAAATGTTGAAATATAAATGAAACTTATATTAAAAATGTTTGAATATTTAACTTTGAATCTTCTTGGACTTGAAATGATAGTTCAAGTCTAGATTTGAAATCGATTAAAATTAAAATGATTTATTGAGAATTTGACTTGAATCTTTAACCTTTTAAATTGAAAATGTTGAACTGGGATTGATTTAAATTGAATTTTGGAATTTAAGTTGATTTAAATCAATTTGTGAAATTGGACGAAGCAATTCGAATTAGGAAACTATTTCAGTATAATCTCTTCAAATAAATATAAACTATTTTTAGTTTACAACTATTTTTAATATGTAAATTATTTTAGTATATAAACTATTTTAATTTATAACTATTTAATATATATACTATTTTCGCTATCTAAACCGTTTAAGTTAGAAGGATTATGATTTCAAAAGTGTTATGATTTCAAAAATGTTATGATTTCAAAAGTGTTATGATTTCAAAAAATGTTATGATTTCAAAAGTGTTATGAATTTGAAAGTGTTATAATTTTGAAAATGTTACGATTCTGAAAATGAATATGATTTAAAGTGAATATTGGTATCGAATTGATATGGTTCTGAAATGAATATGATATTTTGATATGAAGTATAAACTATTTGAAATATAAAATGTCCACGGTGTGAAATAAACGTTTGGTTGTTAAAGAGACTGGGATTGGACATTGTCATACTCTTTGCCACTACCGAAAACAACTTTAACAACTGTGTACGCGGTGGAGAATCCAGAACGAAGTAGGATGGTTTGACGACGTTTCCGTATTGAGGTATGAAACAAGCCCTAAAAAAGATGACTAAAACAAAAGCAATTGACGGGCCAAGTGAGGTAGCGCCTCCGATCGGACACACTTCTTCGATGTCGTTCTATTACTTTGTGATTTGATTGGGTGCACTTTTGATTTCGGGAGTGTTGTACGAGGTGGGCGGTAGCTGCTGCTATGCTTACCACCAGTCCGAAAGTGTAAATTGGTAGAATCCTACCCATAGTATAGCCTCGCATGCCTTGTCATCTACCTCATCGAGCCCACTACGAATTTGATTTGTGTCATACCTATGGAGTGCTCCCTGATAGCCCACCGGTTTGGTGGAGTTTAGAATACTGTATAGACTACAGCATTATATAAAATGTGTTAAGGGGGATATGGGTAATGCCTTAATGCTATTTTAATACTTTACTTTACTAATAGACATATTATAATAGCATATATTACTACGTAGTAAATAGTTCTACGGATCCTCAGAGGATGGAAATCTCAAACACCTTTAAGTTACTTGTATTTCAGTTGACATTTCACTTGATTTAAAATTACTAATATAAGAATGTTAATCCTGACTCGAGTGTTTTGCGTTTTGCGTTTTGCTTTATGCTTGGGTCAGACTGAGTGTCACAACAGTTGAGACTCACTTTTGGAGATTGGAGCTTTGTTGAAGATCTATCTATCTAGCTTTTAGTTATTTCAGTTTATTCCACTCACTTATGCTCCGATTCCTCAGTTGCTTATGTATTAGAGATTCATTTGTATTTGAGATTCTGTGGTAATTTATTTCAAACTATGATGTTTTATAGTAGTTTCATGAACTACTATTTATCTATTCCGCTACTTATTGTTATATTATTCTGTATTTGTGATTCTGTGATTGATTTATTTACTGTATATGATAAGTTTTGCCAAATATTAATTAACAATTTGTTGTTTTGAACAATTCAAGTTTGACATGTGTGGATGATTGTCGATTTGAATGGTTCAAAATACCAGGTCGTTACATCAAAGAAGGCTACCGCGGCTTTAACAAAATAATATATGACTCTGTAACTTGTCTTCATATCTTGAATTTTCAAACACATGATTCATAAATCTCTAACTCTTAAATCTCTATATCAGCCTCTTTATCAGACTCTTAAGTCTACTCTTGATACCGTACTCTCATCTTAATCAACATCTGTCTAATATCCTGCACTATATACTATATATAACTTGATAAAACATTAGTATCTATATTTTATAAGATCTCATATGGTTATTGTCATCAAAACCAATACCTAAGGTACTATCAATCTCCCTCCTTTTGATGATGACAACCATGTATACAAAATATGATATAACTCCATCTGAGTTATAAAACCCCTCCTAATCTATGCTTAATATTTTATATATTTCTCCCACTTTGTCATCAACAAACAAAAATTAACCACTGATCCCACCTATCTAGAGTAATATATGATATTTATATATTGATAAGTAAGAAGTGATAATACAAACAAATTTTATTAATCAATTCGATCCAATATATACAGTCAAACCAATCCAAAGTCAATACAATTCAATTCAATCATAAGTCAAACAAATCATTCAAACTAATACTAATCCTAAATAAGTTCATATAAACCAGTCTATACTTCTTATTACTATGTAATCTGTTAATATACAAACTAAAATCAAATCTGATATACTATTTAAAAACTAACCAGTCAACTTAAACTTCCCTCTGAACTTCTACTAATCATCTGAATCGAAAATTGAATCTGTTTTAGTGGCCTCCCAATCTTCGTAATCTTTGTTGATAGCACTATTCAGATTGTTGGTTGATTCATCTTTGATAAGGGAAGAAATCCTTCATCGAATAGTGTCAAAATGCTTTCTTGTTCTTTTATCATCTACATCTGACTCAATTCTAAGTATCCTTGATTTCTATCGATAAAATATGGATATTCTTGAATGATTGAAGGGTTTGTTCAAGATTCCCACACAATTTTTAGTGTGGAGAAGTCATTTTTAAGAAGTTAAGTTTATTAAGGAAAAGAGAGAAATTGAGAGTAGAAATGGTGTTTTTCTGGAGTGACTAGGTTTATTTAGGGGTGAAAAGTCGTTTGGATAAGTTGAATAGATGGTTGTTATTTTATTTTAAATTTTAATTTTTTTGCAAATTATCTATTATATGTTGACATACAAGGTCACATATGTTGACATATATATATATATATATATATATATATATATATATATATATTTATATATATATATATATATGTATGTATGTATGTATGTATATGTATGTACGTATCTGTGTGTGTGTGTGTATGTGTGTGTGTCACATTTTGCAATACTTATTTGCTATATTTTTGTTATTAGCCTAAACTATTGAACTTTTATGACTTTGAGGAGACTAATAACCAGATATAAGGAACAAGATTTCATTGATAACCAATGATGAGTACATGAAAATTAAAGATAAACAAAAAAAATACATGGATTAAAACTAGAAAATCCAAACTAAAAGTTAGAAAATCATAGGAAACACAGCTAGGAAGAAGTAGATGAAGATGAGGATTTTCACTAATCTTGCTATTAAACTTTCCAAAGTACTTGTCTACTTTGTTGGAAAGAGAAGTGAATGATTTCTTAAGCTTCTTTTGGTATTTAAGAATCTTATCTTGATTCTTAAGAATTTCTTTGGTGGATGGATGAGTTGGCTTTTCAAAACTCTCTAAAGAAGCGTCTTCCTCCACTTCTTGTTCTTCCTCCTCCTCCACTTCCATTTCTCCTTCTTCTTCCTCCTCCTCTTCTCTAATTTCATGCTCCTCCCCTCAAGCAAATCTTGCTTGCTTCTCTGTAAGAGTATCATAAGGCTCAAAGTTTGGTGAAATGTGCATGAGAGAGATGTTGGCTTTGTCGAAGTTTTTCGAGGGATATTTTCTTCTCCTTTTAGGTCAATGCCAAAATATGTGATTATATTAGTGAGACACACACCATGAAAGAGTGTACTCTCATGCCCAAAGATATTTATTAAGAAAGAATTCATCCAAAATAACTTGTGCCCAATTTATGTTGTAATGAGCATAAATCGCAAAAAGTGCTTTGAAAACCTTTTGAGTTGGGTTGTTATAATTTCCCATCCTCGGAGCTATGCTTTGTTGCAAAATGAGACTCATAATTCTTGGTTTGGACGTAAATTCTTATTTTGAGTAAATCATCATCACTTTCAAAAATATCCTGAAAACTTCACACATTTGATTTTCAATTTTAAAAGACAAAAGGTCCATTCCACTAGACTTGCATCCAAGAATATGACCTAAAAGTTCATAATTCAAAATAATTTGAGTTCCTCTGGCACTGCTCCATACTTCACCTTCATTTCTCTCATAAAACTTTCCTTTCAAATTAGCATAAAACATTTTCACTAAGTTTGGAAAGCACATAAAATTATTTAAAGAAGCATCAACTAAAGCAAGGATTCCATTTTGATCTTAAAGATCATAAGAAGGAAAATCATCGAATTTGGTAAATTTTCTAGGAAAGACTTTTTCGAAAGAAACATATTCCATATAGGCTTCAATGGCCTCTTTTTCATAGAAAAGACAACCTTTGGTTTTCTTAGAAAACCTTATGGTTTTTGGAGTGTTGCTTGAGGAAGCCATTGATGAACTGCTTGAAGAGATAAGAGAAATAATGGATTTTTGAATTTTTAAAATGAGAGTGAAATAAATGGATGGAGATAGAGTAATTAAATATAAAGTAAATGGACATGTTCTGGTCAATAGATAGCTTGTCAGAACATGGGAGTTTGTGAAAAGGTGGAGAAAAAATTCAAATTTTGAATTTGAAATGAAAATTTTGATTTCAAAATTCATGTGCATATGTCGACATATGGGTAGAGGGTATGTCGACATATAAACCCATGAATTTCAAAAGGAGGAGTTGCATAAATTATTTCTATTTACTTATTTATGTATATGTCTAACTATCCTATAATTATTACCAATCTGTATACTTAGTAAATAATTAAAATTAATCTAAAAATATACGTATAATTTATATTATTTTTATTCAATATTACATTCTTGTCAAAATAATTTTACAAAATTTTCTTTATATATATATATATATATATATATATATATATATTTATATGTTATATTCATCTAATACTGTTATTAATCTAATCCTATCAAAAGCAGCCAAAATTCCAATCAAAAAAATTAAATTTTAAATGCGTACCTATATTTGCTCCATTTCTTCAAACTTTTCTGAATTTAATTGGTTATTGCTGTGAAGCACATATTGTCAACTTTCATATATGGTTCATTATCACTTGAGGAAGTATTGAGTTGTCTAATGTTGCAGTGTAAGCCCTTCTCTATTTTTCGGAAGGTGAGATTTTTAGTTTTTTGGTTGTGGTCAGTCGCTCTGCATAGGGCCAAATTCATTGCAGTTAAAACATCTAAAAACACTTGCACTTCTTGGATTTTTGTTAATTTTTTCTCTTGGGACTATTCATTTTTTTGTGTTTTAGAAAATTTCTGAAATTTCTAGTCATGAAAGTAATTCCCTCATCATTGTCATTGTTTGAATCCAAATCATCTGTTGTTGCATTGAAAGTGATGTATTTTTTTTTCTATTTCCTTGCTTTCTCTGCCGCCTACATTTGTGCTTGTGCAAACCTTTTAGTTAGTAGTCCATTATGAAAATTTAGTCCGGTGCTCAGTGTACTCATTCTGTGAGACATTCCAAATATCTAGGCTACTTGACTTTAATCGATTCTCATTCTACATGATCAATAGGTGTAATTAGTGCCATTAAAAAGTAAGGGTTTAGCAGTAGATTGTCTTCGATAAAGGTGTTACGAACATGTCAATTAACAGTGTTACTAATAAAGTTGTTAGCCATTTAAACTTTACAAAAGTCAAAATTATGAATACTTTGATAAACCAATGCTCCGATGCCAAATTTTAGTTTGCGGAAGAATGATCTTAAGGCTAATTTAACACTAGAGGGGGTGAATAGTGTTTACTAATATTTATGAATCTTTTTAAATTCTTTAAGTTTATAGTTTAAACAATGCAAATTGAGAACCGTAGATGCAAACACAAATAGATATAAATGCAGTAAAAGTAAAAGGTAAAGAGTTTGAGACATCACACCAAGATTTTTATATTGGTTCGGAGTTGCCCTACTTCCAATCCCGTATAATTTCTTGTACGGATTCTTTTCAAATATCAAAGCTTATACAATCTTGATTTCAAGGCTACAAGATATAACCCTTTAGATTGTTCAAGCTCTGGGCAGACTCACTAGATTTGGATGGGACGCCATCGCACCTACTTGGATTGGAACGGGACATCAAGCACACCCACTTGATTCAAACAGGCAACATGCACACCCACTTGGAGGGATACCACTTAATATTAAAATAAATTAAAAGTATATATTTGTAGGATCGATTTCACCCTAGAGGGGGTGAATAGGATGATATATCAGTTGTAAAAATTTAATGCGGAAATATATAAAATAATTTCAACACTGATATAGTAGAATAATAGTAGCACCGATAATAGCAGAATAGTAAAAGTAGAAGTTGAACAACACAGATTTACCCAGCTTCAGCAAAACCCTGCCTACGTGTTGCCCCTAAGGTTTCTACTAGAAATTAAGTAGTCAGACGCTTATACGTGTAAACTCGCGACATTCGCCGTCGACTAACCTAACTCTACGCTTAAAGCCCTGCTACAACTCGGCCATTAAATTTTGAATTCTCGAACTACACCATCGTAGTTCGTCCCCTAGTCACACGACTAAAATTTACAATGTTTAAAAGTAAATAAAAACAATTAAAATAATAAAAACTCAAATTTAAAACAATATAGCCCAATAGATTTTATAGCCAACCCAAAGAAATAAATATGATTTATTTCCCTTTCCGCTGTTTATTTCTACGGCCCGTATGTGAAAATGGCTGCCTTGTTTGTTCAATCTATCTTCGTTCCTCTTCGAGTAATTAGGGTTTTGGAAATTGAGGCACCACTTCAATTGATCGTTCGAATATATCATCTTGCATTGCTTGCTTTGTCGATTAATCGTCTCTTCGATTTTGCACACGGCTGCTTCAATTAAGTCAAGTTCGATTGTTAAAATGGTATGTGATTTTTCCCTTTTCAATATTTGATAATACTCGACTTTGATTCGAGTTTAATGATTTATTGCTCTCTGTTTTGCTTGAACTTGAATAACTTACTACCAACAATTTATTGCTCTCTATTAGGTGCGAGCGAGCAATCGAATGAAATGAAAAAAAAATCGCATTTACCTGGGAACGGTGAGGAAGAGGGAAAGAAAAGGTTTATGTTTAAATTTTTTTTATTATTTAGTTGATTATATTTTAATTATTTCAAGTGTTCATATATTCATATTAAACTCCTAGGAGGTCCAAATTTAACGCGACGATTCGCGTTGCGTCCGTATCGATGAAGGCTACGTCATGGAATTGGATTGGATGGATTCAGAGTTGCATATAATTTTGGGTTAAAATTGAACATCCGTTCAATTGAATTCAAAACGGAACGTTTGGACGACAACTAAAATCCATGTGAGTTAATCTCACATTTTTGGCTAATCTAAAAACTTATGTAGGCAACAAATATTATTTATTTGATGTTTGATATTTATTTCTGATCGTTATTGAATGTTTGGATAATATACTAAATTATATTGTTGGTTTGATATATTCCCATATATAGGAGTTAATAAGACCCTATTACGTTCCCGTGTAAGAACGGATGACTCTATGTATACAAATCCCGCTTCGAAGTGGTAGATTTATATTTCTATGATTATATATTGTATGTGATACAAGGGGACATGTTAGATGGATCTAATAGGATTCCTCACATAGTTGATTTATTTGCATATATAAATTTATATATGATATGTTGGGTGTTATAAATGATGACATGACACAATTCTATTATTTAGTGCTTTGGTAGCACTAGGCCTTAATTTTGGTATTTAAAAAAACTATAAAATAGTGATTTGATTTAGAAAGAAATTCTAAGTGATTTGATAATCATTCATGTTTTAAATAATTTTTCTAAAGTAAAATTAAGATTTTAGATAGTATAAGTTAATTGTTTTATGAAATATTTTAAATAGAAATTTACGATTTGTAAAATAAAGATTTTTAAAATCATAAAATAAGTTAGTCTTTTATAATTAAGGGATATCTTATAAAGGAGAAATAAAAAAAATTATATAAATATTTGTTAACCACTTTATATAAAGCAATATATATATATATATGTATGTATGTATACGTATATTTATAACGATACATGTATTATAATGGAATTTATAAATGTGATAAGTTATAAAAGTGAGATTTTACAAAAGAAGTGAAGATTTGTAAAATCATATTTTATTATAAAAGTATGGATTTATAACAGTGTTATAAATCAAAAGAATTATTATCCTTTAACAAATTGGTGAAATAAATAAAGTGGTGGATTTATTATAAGATGAGAAATAATATATTTTTTTTTAAATAGTTGATTCTATTTTAGAAATTTAAGATGAGGTAAAATTTGGGATTTGTTCGACATTTTATAAATTGAAGGAAATTTATGTAAGAAACTTATGCCTATTGAAACAAGGTTAAAATGGTTGGAATTATGTTGAATTGGATTTTATGAATAAGTGAGATTTATAAAGGAATTGAGTTATAAATGGTTCACAAATAAAGGAATTTTTATGCAAGGAAGTGTTATAAAATTAGAAGATATTTACAAATATGGTTTATAAATATAGAAACGGTCATATTGAAAATTAAGTATGGATTTTTATCATGTAAATATAATTATGTTTTAAAAGTGGTTAATTTATATCAATATTTTCTAAAAAGTGATTTATTAATTATTTAATGTTTTGAAAGTTAATTATTTAAAATTATTTATATGGTTGAAATTAAATATAATTATTATAAATAAAGCTTGGAAATTAATTATTAGTATTTACAAAATATTGTAGATAAATTGTTATTGATATTTAGAATGTTTGGAATTTATTAATTACTATGTTGAAATGTTTCAAGTTAATGTTTGTTAATTTAAAATGTTTGCTATTGTAAAATAGTGTTTTAAGTTAATGATTAGAATTTATATTTTTTATGTTTTAGAGATTTATAGACAGATTTTTATAAAATAGATGTGGGTTATAAGAGGAATCTTATAATATGTTTTGGAAAAACGAAAAAGAGATTGGTTAAAAGATAAAAGGATTTTTATAAATGGTTTATGGATATTTATAAAAAGGAATTTTAGAGATGAGTTTATAGATTTATAAAAGGAGTTTATAAATGGTTTGTGGATTATAATAGGGTTTATAAATGGTATTTAAATTGAATGAGAAAAAGGAGGATCTTCTAAATTGTTGGTGCTTTTTTATACCATTGAGATAAGCATTTAAATATTTTTCCAAGTGTTGAGAAATATGGATTTTGGGGTTTATATCAATCTTTGTAAAAGGATTTTTGATTCAAGTATTAAAAAGTTACTTCAAATTAATAAATGATTTATTAGTAAAAGGCTTAGTGTTGTTTGGTGCTTAACAAGTGTGGGTTTTCCTTACGGAATAAAATCCATGATTGAATGTTGTTATTCGATAGTTAAATAACCAACTATCGGAATTAGACCCAAAAACCTAACTTTGGAAATATGTAGAAGAAACACGTGGGTTATATGGCAGTCATATCCAATGATGTTGTACTATGCATATAAATCTTGTTTCGTTCTTTTAGGCCAATGATAAGGAAATCCATCCACTAACGGTTAGGATGTGATGTCCGCTCTTATCTATGACAGTTTATTTCCTAAAGAACCAGAGTTGAGTTTATCGAAAATTATCGAACGTCGTTTTGAAGAGATCGGGATCGGATATGTTATCTGAAAACCACTTTAATCCAACAAATGTGTTTCAAAGTGAAGATATCTTGAAGATGATGGAATTTGGAGACGGAGATCTCAGGTGTTTCGTTCAAGCCCAGAATGAACTCGTATGGATGAATGCTGATATTGCATTGTTGTTTAGAGTGCAGTGTTAGCATTCCAAGTGGGAAGTGTTATAAAAAGGTAAAACGTAGCGTCGAACCTCATCGACTGGGAAATGACAAAAATCGGGCATGTAGCAGGGCCAAGTGGGTAGCTCCCAAGTAGGGTATGATCGTTCCAAATCTAGATCGGTTACTATCTATTCTTGTATGCTTTAGGCCCAAGGGAGTGATCATATTCGGTAGTACTAGTAAATGGTAGGCCAGTCCTGTGTGGCAGGGGTAAAAATGTTCTTGTCAGACCATGGTGCATTCATCTAGGGATGTACCTTCGAAAGGTAGTTCCTTATCTGGTCATAGTATGGAATCCAATCTCCAATACATGCCTTACGGTTTTGATTGTAGAACCTAGTATCCTGGAATTTAATAATGTAACAATTTTGGCTAAGATTAATAAGTATTTGTATCTTAGAGATTATTATAATATAAATGGATTTTCTATACAAAATGTTTTGGTTATCGTAAGATAAAACCCATCTATTTTTATATGTGGCATGGTCTTACGAGATACTTTTGATTTTCGAATGGTTTTCTAGAACTTTAAAATCCAATTGGGTGTGTTTTCTCATGCTGGTTTTTCAGACTGACTCAGGTGTTATTTTATTATAATACTTTAAAATACTCGGGACGAGTGGGAGGTCTTTAAGTTGTATTTACGTACATGTTTTAGTTCTGCTGTTTTTTTGTAGAAATCATCCAAAATTGTGAGGACACGTTGCTATAACTGTCCAGTCTGATGATTGTGATTGTCGTTGTGCTCTGATGGATGTATGTATTTAACAGTTTCTCCTTTGTAAAGATTATTGATTTTATATTATATATTGTTTCGATGTAATTGTGTGGTTCTATGTTGTATTGATTTCTTTTCTTCTTCTTCTTCTTCTCTTCTTCTATTCTTTTTCTTTCCCATAACTATCTATCTTTCCATTCGATTTGATTTGGACATGTGTGATTTATTGTCAGCTTAAGTTGTACGGATTGGTGAGTCATTACATACAACCAATCCATCATCCATTATGCTTTAAACATAGAACTAAACCCTCATTTTCCCAAAACAATTCATTTCACTGAAATTGTTTGTGGCATAAATCAATTCATGGCATGAGACAACTCTTGTGTGCTCCAAAAAAGGCTTATTGCTAGTCGATAAAGTCTCAGGTTTTCTATATGAAAAATATGCATATGCAAAACACAAGAAAATAATAAGAATCACACCGATAATAATTCCTAGAATTACATACTTCATTATCCATGAACTTAACTTCACTAGGTGAAAGGGGAATGCGTTTTTGTGTTATGGGAAAAATCCTAGAGTGGTGCCCATGAAGTATACAAGAATTTTTTTAGATTCATTTCTAATTTGCATATTCCTTGCCAAATAATAAGTAATATTCCATTACAGTTTCTTTAAGCATGCTTAAGCACTGATTCACGTTTTATGCTCAAAATATTTAAAATCAAAATGTTAAAGATATGAGTATAATTTAAGCAAATACTAAAACATTTCTTAATAACAGAGATAAAATGTGTAAGGTACTCGCCATCTTGGAGCAGAACTAGGGCACATGTCCTTGAATGATCAAAATATGAAAAATAATTTTTATTTATTTTATATGCCAAAATTTGTTTTGACCGGTAAATCATAAAAAATTGTAGTTTTGATGGTCAAGCCAGAATTTTTTTGCAAAGAACAACTTTTAACTGATATGTTCAATGACTTAATGAATATAAATCTAATAAATAGTGCATGATGTGTTTTGATTAATAATAATAGTACATGACGTATTTTAAATAATAATAATATACATATGTTGGTTCAATCAGAGCTAACAAAACTACTAATACAATGAAATTGTTTGAATTGTCAAGCTAAAAAACTCATCTTGTAGTGTTAAATCCATCGAGTCATTTTCTTGTATAGTTTCTAATAGGATACTCAAAAAATTATTCACGATCTATTTGCGATCTTCTAATTGATGTGATGAAAAAAGCTTAGCAAGCATCTTCTTACCATATATCTACAAAACCAAACTTGCAATATAAAAATATAGGTTAAATGAAAAGGTAAATGATGGAGTAGGTTATTTTTTAATTGCATGATAGAGACAACTAAAAGGAAGTTATGCATAAAATAAAGATACACAGCTGTAATTGCGAGTATTAACATCATAACTTAATTAAAAGGGAGTAAGCTTGATTTGAAGGATACTGAAGACATTAATGCTTTATTAATGCTTAATCAAAAGGAGACTTAATAAGAACCTTAGGTTTGTGCATGAATTGAGTATACGTTATAGAACATGGTTTAACATTATAGCCATTTCTTATCTATTGAGCATACTTCCCTATACCCTTGCTCGAGAAATGTTCTTTTTCTCAGCTAAATACAAAACTAAGCTTGAGTATTCATTGACAGTGCAGTATATGTTAGTTTGTGGAAGATGGACCTTAAGGCTAATTTAACACTAAAGGGGGTGATGGTGAATAGTGTTTACTGATTTTTGTGAATATTTTTTAAACTTATAGATTATAATTAAATAATGCAAAATCAACAATCACAGATGCAACCGCAAACAGATATATATGCAGTAAAAGTAAAAGTAAAAAGTAAAGAATTGGAGAGATCACGTCAGGAATTTTTCTAATAGTCCGGAGTTACCCTATATCCAGTCCCGTACAATTTCTCATACGAATTTATTTTCAAATATCAAAGTCAATACAATCTTGATTTCAAGGCCATGAGACACACCCTCCAGATTTTCCTTGCTCTAGCACATTCATCAGATTTGGACGGGACACCAATACATCCACTTGGATTCGAACTGTACACTAAGTACACTCACTTGATTCAGACGAGACACAAGCACACCTACTTGGATTTTAAGGACACTAAGCACGCCCACTTGATTCAAACGAGACACAAGCACATCTACTTGGATTTTAAGGACACTAAGAACACCCAAGAGTATATGAGTGTAATTTGATAGAGTTTACAAACTTAGATTCTTGACCTTGAATACAAATGCACCTATAACCTCTTTAACAGCACTTTGATCTTGTTTTGAGTGATAAAGATGAGAGAGTAATTGATAGAGAATCAAATTAGTGGATTTTGAATTTTAGAAAATTTTCAGTATATTTTCTTTTAGAAATCAAGAGAGTAAAAGAGGAGTGAAAGTAAGAGAAAGTAGTTAATAAATTTCATTGGAAAGTCCTCTTATTTATTTAGAAACAACAGTTATGTCCATTCGCAAAGAGATATGATGAAAAGACACTTAAATTCAAATTTGAATTTCGAAAAAATTGTTCCATATGTCGGCATATAGTATTAGGGTATGTTGACATATCCCTTTATATTTTTTAAACTTACGTAATAAAATTGTTTTGAAAATATTTAGATTTGTAGAATATTTTGAAAATTTGTACAATCATTTAAACTTAGTTATTACGCATTTTAATCATATCAAAACTTAAGAAAACTTTATTAAATTATTTTGAAATATTTTTATATACGTAAAGGATTAAAATATTAATCTCTTTCAAAAATAATATATACAAAGTGTAAGTGAATATATATTTAAAAATAAAGTTATAATAAATGTTATAATATACTTACAAACATTTGGAGATCATAAAGCTAAAATTATAATAAGGTATAAAGAGTAAAATAAAAAAATTAATTACTCAAAATATAATAATCTTTAGAAATCATTTGGAAGTCATTTTGAAAGATCATTTTGAAACAAAGAATCTTTAAAACCATTTTGAACTTTTGAATGTTTGAAAACCATTGAAAAGAGAAATGAAAGGAGAGATCAAAGAAGTGCCATTAGTGTTCCAAGAATAATCCATGACTCTATAACTTATCTGGAATATCTTGAATCTTCAATACTCATGAGTCTTTAATCTCTAACTCTTGAATCTCTACAGCAACCTCTTGAATATTCTTTTGATACTGTACAGTCTTCTTAATCAACACATGTCTAATATTCTGCACTATATACTATATATAACTTGATAAAAACATTAATATCTATATTTTATAAGATGTCATATAGTTGTTGTCATCCAAACTAATTTCTAACGTACTAACAGTTTTCCTCTTTTTGATGATGACAACCATATTTATAAAATGTGATATAACTACCCCTGAGTTACAAAACTTCCCCTTAATCTATACCTAGATGTTTTATATATTTCTCCCCTTCTATCATCCACAAAAATTATAACCCAAACCCCCCTAACTATGGAACTATATAATATATAAAATTTATAAAAATGATAATAGTAATTAAGTAATCTGTTGTTTAAAGAAGAAAACACAATTTTATCACTCAATCCAATCCAATACATATATTCAAATCAAATCAAACTAAAATCAAATTATGCAAAAGTTAAATGAAACTAAACCAAATTCAAATCTATTCTAACCCTATTGTAAATATGTAGACACCAATCCTATTATTAATGCAAATTAAATCAATCATACATATCAATTAATCCAAGAAAGAACAATTTAAAGAAATCAACCATCTTTATCCTAAACTAAAATAACGTAATTTCCTAATAACTAAGGATTTATGAATTAGGCAGAAAGGATAATGAAGATAAAAATTCCCTTTTTTCTCAACCAAATTTCCATTCTTGTCAAAGCATACTTCTCTAACACGCTTAGGGCTGTCAATTTCCTACACGACCCGAAACCCGCACGGAAATTAGCAGGTTAACCCGACCCATTTAATTGGCGGGTCATTTTCGGGTCAACCCGAATTTGACCCGTTTATAAACGGGTGGGTTTCGGGTTGACCCCCTAACCCGAAACTGACCCGTTAACAACCCGTTTATACAGTATATAGGTTGAGCCGACCCGTTTACGACCCGCTCCGACCCGTTTGTACCTTATACGGGTTATACGGGTTGACCCGACCCGTTTACGACCCGTTCCGACCCATTTACGACCTAATTATACCTTATACGGGTTGACCCGACCCGTTTACGACCCGTTTACACCTTATACGGGTTGACCTGACCCGTTTACGACCCGACCCGACCCGTTTATAATCGGGTTAGACGGGTTGGGTCAACCCGTTTATAAACGGGTCGGATTTGGGTTGAGCTTTTTCGACCCGTTTAATAAACGGGTTGACCCAACCCATTTAAAATCAACCCGAACCCAACTTGACCCGACCCAAACCCGACCCGACCCGACCCATTGACAGCCCTAAACACGCTTGACCTCGTCATCGACTTCCTCATAGGATCATGAATGACCAAGTTTACGGCATCATCCTCAATGACAATTTGATTCGTGTGGTTATCAACAGGCATTTCTGAAGATTTCTTAGAATTCTGCCTTATTTCTCTTGTTCCTTCTTCATTCTCAATTGAATGACTTCCATTTTAGAAAGCATATCAATAGTATGCCTCAGACCACTCTCAATCTTGGTCACTTTGGCCAACGTAGAGTTTTGGAGAGGGCACAGAGTGGGAGAATCGAAGGAAGATGATGTAAATTCATCCATTGGACATTCGGAATGGTTAGGATCCATTAATTTTATTTTATTTGAGATTTTCAGAAAAAAGAAGATGGTAAAATGGGTTTGATTTTGAATAAAGTGATTATATATTGCATTTTTAAGTGTTGAATTAAGGAGGAAAATTTGAAATCTAAAAATAACTGCATATGTCAACATACATAGTATGGATATGTCGACATATCTAGTGTAATTTTATTATTTTGATTTTAATCTATATGCTATTTTTTGTATTTCTGAGAAATAACATATTCCTAACTCTCTTCTTAGCTTAATAAATGATGTTTGATTTAAAGTTTTTGTTAATATATCAGCAATTTGATTTTTAATATTTATAAATTCAAGTGAGATTATTTCTTTATCTACATTATCTCTTAGAAAGTGATGTTGTACATCTATGTGTTTAGTTCTTGCATGATGAGTTGTATTTTTAGATAAATTAATCGTACTAGTATTATCGTAGTATATTGGTGACTTAACAAAATTTAGACCAAAATCTTTTAATGTTTTTGCATATAAATAACCTAAGAATAGACGAATGCTACAGAAATACATTCTGCTTATAGGACATTGTTTTTTGCTAAACCAGGAAACCAGAGAGTGTCCTAAAAAATGACAAGTTCCCCTTGTTTATTTTCGATCTGATTTGCAACCAGCATAATCAGCATCACCAAATGAAATTAAATCAAAGGAATATACTTTTGGATAAAAGAGTCCATATCCAATGTGTTATTTATGTATCTCAATATTCATTTTACGAATTTTAGATGAGTTTCCTTAGGTTGAGATTGATATCTTGCACAAACACATACACTATGCATTATATCAGTTCCACTAGAAGTTATATAGAGTAGTGATCCAATCATACATATGTACAATTTTTTATCTATATCTTTAGAATTTTATTCCTCATTTAATTTTTCATTTTTTGCCATGGGAGTTGGTTTATCACTAGTATTTGTCATATCAAATTTCTTAACTAAATTTTTAGCATATTTTTCTTGACTTATGAAAATACCATTACTTAATTGTTTTATTTGTAATCTTAAAAAGTATTTTAGTTCTCCCATATGAATCGTTTCAAATTCCTTTGTCATTATATCTAAAAATTCTTTATTTAATTATTCGTTGGTTGAACCAAAAATAATATCATTTGCATATATTTGTATTAGTTGAATATCATTATTATTTCTTTTAATAAATAGAGTACTGTCTACTTTACCTATTTTCAAAATTAGATTACAGCAAATATGGTTTAAATCTATCATATCATACACTAGTTTTAGACCATATAAAGCCATCTTTAATTTATACATGTGATTAGGTAGTTTTACATCTTTAAGTAGTAGAGGTTTTTGTACATATACATCTTCTTTAATAAATAATTTAAAAGCACTTTTAACATCCATTTGAAATAATTTGAAACTATTGTGATTTGGGAAAGCGAGTAAGATTCTTATTGCTTCCAATCTTGCTATGGATGCAAAGGTTTCATCAAAATCTATATCTTCTTCCTGACAATAACCTTGAGTGACTAAATGTGCTTTATTTGTTATGAATTCTCCTTGTTCATTCATTTTATTCCTATACACCCAGTCTTAGGACTAATTTTCAAACATCATTTCCTGTGAATTGATTCGATTCCTGTTGCATAACAAGAATCCGTGAATAATCTATTGATGCTTCCTTTGGATTTTTAGGTTCAATAGTTGAAATAAAAGCGACATTACTCATTTTATTTAATCACTTCCTTGTTTTAACAATAGATTCTATATTTCTTAGAATATTTTTTATAAGATGATCTAAGTTTTTTTTCTCTTATTTAGATGTAAATTTTTGGAATTACAGTTATTTTCATCAGTAGTGATTTCATTATTAGTAATTTCATTTGTTTTATCAACATTTTCTTCTTCATCAATACCAGTATTATTAATTTTAAAATTTTCATCAAATGAAACTTGTAATGTCTCTTTAATAGTATTAGTTCTAGTATTAAAACCTCTATATGATTTACTTCTATTTGAATATCCAATGAAAATATATTTATCTGATTAAGCATCAAATTTTTCTAATTTTTCTATAGTATTTAATATAAAATATTTACTACTGAAAACTTTAAAGTATGATACTTTAGGATTTTTATAAAATAATTTGTATAATGTCTTTTTAGGCAAAGGTCTTATTAAAATTCTACTTAATATATAACATGTTGTAGCAACTGCTTCAGCCTAAAAGTTTTTAGGCAAATTACTATCATTTAACATACTTCTAGCGCACTCTTGAATCGTTCTATTTTTACGTTCGATTGCTCCATTTTGTTGAGGTGCTCTTAGAAATAAAAAAATATGGGTAATACTTTTACTATTACAAAAATATTCAAAATTTTCATTTTTGAATTCTCTATCGTAATCACTTTGAATTTTTGGATTTTAGTAGACATTTGATTTTAAATTCTTTTAACAAAGACTTTAGAACATTTCAAAATCATCACTTTTAAATTTTAGGACAATCGTCCATGTAAACGTAGAAAACTCGTCTACAATTATAGATACATATCTATTATGATTTATAGATTGTATTTGCAAAGGACTAAAAAGATCTAAATGAAGAAGTTTAAGGGGTTGATGTGTAGAAATTATGTCATTTGTGTGACGATACGGATTTTTCGCGTTCAAAAATCGACATCCATACTTTACATCGTACTCGAATGCCGCAGATTCGACCGTTCAAATCCGAGTCGCCGGAGCTTATAACACGTCAAGTATAACAACACAGCGGAAGAAAATGAAATGAATATCATATACAACTCCGATGAATACAATATCCAATATACAACAATGATCAATGTGATACAAGAAATATCAGAGACAAATGCTACAGTGAAAACAAATGAACCAGCAGCGGAACCAAAACTTTAACGGCAACTGCAACTCAAATCCAATATTATCTCGAACTACTACTGTTGTTAATAAATATTATTTGTATTTCAACCCATAATTCAAATTAACTCACCATTAATTCTCAATTAAATTCAAAAATTAAATTAATTACCAATTTAAATTTAGCATAAAAATTGGGATCGTTACAGATTTTCCCCCTTAGAAAATTTCGTCCTCGAAATTTGAAAGTAGGGAGACAACAAAGGATAGATGAAAGATAGAGAAATATCTTTTCGATAAAATTGAATATTTATTCTGCATTTGGCTTACCAAATCAGAATATCAATAATAGATACAAGAATTAATCAAGATACTCGGGTCGCCAGAACTACGGAATATACAGAAATATTGGTTAGTTCGAAAGGATAACTAACCACTCGTATAATATATCTGGACCCAACAGAATAAACAGATATATGGGTACAAATTCAAAACTTTTAGTTTAAACAACCAAAATATACCTATCAATCATAGCAATCAAAGCAAACAATTCATCCAAACAAACCATTCTGACCCATCTGGAGTTTGTGTCCCATGTAAATATATCAAAGCTTCTTCCCAAAGCTTCTTCCTGGAACTACCAGGAATCATTAAAGAATTGAGAAGACGAATCAAAGGAGATTAATAGAGAAAGTTATTTCTGCTATTGTAGGGTATCGACCATTTGTAGTCATACTCCTCTGTCCCTTATCTCGTCCTCTTCTTGCACTTATACTCACTATCAGTGAATAGTAAGAGAATTTATTGAGGCATTCGAACGGATATCTTAGGGATATACTCATTCTAGGGTATACTTCATCCTATCTCTAATGAGTCTACTTAATGTGTTATACTCCTGAGCTAAAGTTTTCAACCTTCAGCTCTGATACCAAATGTGATGATATGAATTTTTTGTGTTCAAAAATCGACATCCATACTTTACATCGTACTCGAATGCCGCAGATTCGACCATTCAATTCCAAGTCGCCGGAGCTTATAACACATCAAGTATAACAACACAGCAGAAGAAAATGAAATGAATATCATATACAACTCCAATGAATATAATATCCAATATACAACAATGATCAATGTGATACAAGAAATATCAGAGACAAATGCTACAGCGGAAAACAAATGAACCAGCAACAGAACCAAAACTCTAAACAACAACTGCAACTCAAATCCAATATTATCTCGAACTACTATTGTTATTAATAAATATTATTTGAATTTCAACCCATAATTCAAATTAACTCACCATTAATTCACAATTAAATTCAAAAATTAAATTAATTGCCAATTTAAATTTAGCATAAAAATTGGGATCGTTACAATTTGATTTAAAGGAACTTTTTTAAGATTTCTTAATTGATGCGCACCACAAAGTTTGTTACATCAAAACTTACGTTGGGAAAACCTCTAACTAGATCATTTTTGGCAATTTTAGGTAGGTATTTGAAATTCAAATGACCAAATTTTTTGTGGCAAATCCAAGGATCACTTGATTCAGCCAAAAGACATAAATTATCATTTGACACTTTCATACTTAATATATAGATGATTTTTTTTCTATTGCCTTTAGAAATGATGTTTGACTCATTATCTTCAATATGGTACTTATCCTTTTCAAATTTAATTTTAAAGTCCTTATGAGACAATTGACTAATACTTAGCAGATGTGTTTTAAATTCCTAATTAAATATTAAAAATAGTAGGAGTTTTAGAATTACCGACATTGCCAATGTCAATCACACATCTTTTAGAGTTGTCTTCAAAATTGACCGATCCACCATCTTTGTAAATGATATCTTTCAGGATCTTTGGATTTCCATTCATGTGCCTTGAGCATCCACTATAAAATATCCATTTGTCATTCTTGATTTGTAATGTTTGATCATCAAGTGTCTATTCATCAAAATCCATGTAACATATCTATTCCTGCAATTTATGCCTTTTCATAATATCAAGTGGCTTTTTATAATGAATGAATGCAAATTTATGAAATAGTGTCATGTTGATTTTGCAAAATTGCTTTTCAAAAAGTGTTAAAAATATTATCAATGACCTTTTCCATTAAAACTTTTCAAAAATCAAATTACAGAATTTTTAAAATCAATGCTTTGATACCAATTGTTAATTTGAGGCAGATGGATCTTAATGTTAATTTAACACTAGAAGGGGTGAATTGTGTTTACTATTTTTGTGAATCCTTTTAAATTCTTTTAAGATTGTAATTAAACAATGCAGAATCTATGATCACAGATACAAACACAGATGGATATAAATGCAGTAAATGATAAAAGTAAAGCATTGGAGCGATCACACCAGGAATTTCTATACTGGTTCAGAGTTACCCGATACCTGGTCCTGTACAATTTCTTATACATATTTCTTTTCAAATATCAAAGTCAATACGATCTCAATTCCAAAGCTATGAGATACACCCTCAATATTTTTCGAGTTTTGTGTACACTCAATGGATTTGGACAGGACACCAACGGACCCACATGGATTCAAACGGGACACCAAGCACAATCACTTAATTCAGACAGGGGATTAGTACACCTACATGGATTTCAAGGAAACTAAGCACATCTAAAGTATAATTTGATAGAGCTTACAAACTCAGACTCTTGATTTTTAATACAAATGCTCCTATAACCTCTTGAATAGCACTTTGATCTTATTTTGAGTGATAGAGATGAGAGAGAATAGAGAGTAATTGATAGAGTATCAAATCAATAGAGTTTGAATTTTATTCTGATTGAATTTGAGCATATTTTGAGTAGATTTTCTTTTAGAAATAAAGAGAGTAAAAGAAGAGAAAATGTAAGAAAGTAATTACAAAAATTCGTTGGAAAATCATCATATTTATAGAGAAACAACGGTTATGTCCATTCATAAAGAGATATGATATAAGTCACCTCTATTCAAACTTGAATTTTGAAAGAATCGGTATGTATGTTGACATATAGTATTAGGGTATGTCGACATATCCTTTTATAACTAACTTAATAAAAATTGTTTTGAAAATATCAAAAATTTTAGAATATTTTAAAACTTTGTACTATCATCCAAACATAGTTTATACACATTTTAATCATATCAAAACTTAAAAAACTTTATAAAATTATTCTGAAATATTTTGAAATATATAAAGGATTACATATTAATTTCTTTTGAAAGTAATATATATATATAAAGTATGAGTGAATATATATTTATAAAATAAAGTTATAATAAATGTTATAATATACTTATAAACATTTAGAGGTCATAAAACTAAAATTATAACAAGATATTAAATGTTAAAAAAAATTTAATTACTCAAAATATAATAATCTTTAGAAATCATTAAAAAGCTATTTTGAAATATCATTTTGAAAAAAGAGATTCTTTAAAATCATTTTGAAATTCAGAATGTTTGAAACGTTGAAAAGAAAAATGAAGAGAGAGAGAGAGAGAGATCAAAGAAGTGCTATAAGGGTTTTAACAATAATCTATGACTCTATAGATTATCTGGAATACTTAAACCTTTAATACGTATGAGTCTTCAATCTCTAACTCTTGAATCTCTATATCAGCCTCTTGAAACTGCTCTTGATACTGTACAGTCTTCTTAATCTACACCTACCTAATATGCTGCAGTATATACTATATATAATTTGATAAACACATTGGTATCTATATTTTATATAATGTCATATGGTTATTTTCATCAAAACTAATGCCTAAGGTACCAACAGTATAATTGCAGGGAATCAGCTATGAATTCTTAAGAAATGGGCCATCTTCTTAAGATTTAATGATACAAGTAAATGATCTTGCCTGTCAAGTTGCTGAATTTTAGTAGAGAAATTTATCTTAAATGGCATGTTCGATTAATAGGGGAGGAAAAATGCTATAACAAAATGAAAATTGATGTATAACTAGTATCTTAATTGTTTATTATATTTAATGTGTTTCTATGTTTGCAAATAGGTAACCATATAAAGAATAGATTACAAAAATTCGTAAGTAAGTTCAATTTGTGATACAAATGTCAAAATATAGCACAAATTGCAGTATCTCAATTTCGAAGATAGGCAACAGAAAGAAATACAGTGTAAATTGCAGTATCGATTCAAGAAAATGCCAGTGAACCACTACCATATGCTGACTTTTACATCCAACAAAAGTAGTACTCTTGGTTGATGTTCTTTTGATTGCTGATCATGATTATATAAGATAAAAGGCTGCATTTGATTGTACAACTCTTATCTATATACATATGTATGTGTGTGTATACATATATATATATATGTATATGTATCATCTTTGTCAAAAATGCATACGTAATTAACATAGACATAGTTATTTATTCTAGTGAATTAGTATATATATGTATATGTACGTATATGGTTATTCAGAAATGTTCTTTGTGGATTTCAAATTCGGTGGCGCCCCTTTGCTTAAACTCATAGCCGAGCTTGCTTTGTTCTTGTGCTAAAACGGGTTCTTAATAGTAGAAAGCTCCTACATTGCATACATATAACAAATACATAATTAGAATGTGCAATTCAAATATGAGTAAAAACCAAGTAAAACAAACTGACCAATTTTTGCACAAGATGCTTGGTGCTTAATCTTGATACGACTCTCTTCCAGATTGGTCTTGCAAAATGTGTATGCATCTACAAATAATTCACACAATAACATAAAGCGAACTTACCGTATTTTTTTCAAAAGTTTAATATTGCTTTTTAAATAGATAATAATTTTATTTACCCTTGTTCCAAAAGCTATGTCTAAACCATTTTTAACATGATTGAGTGCTTAAACCATGCTAATGAGGGCAGACTGTGCATCTTCAACATGTACAAATATTTAAAAAAAAAATCAAAATCAGAGTATGCAGTTTATTCTTAATATATAAATATCACTTTAGACATATATGTACATGCATATCATATTATTTCAAAAATGTATTGAGAATTTAGAAGCAACATCAAAAAAAGTTTTCGTCAAAAGTAAGTAGAGCTAGCATCTTTGTATACACTATGACATATCAGACCTTAGAACGATATTAAAATGAAAATCTGAGCATAATGCTATACTAGAGCAAAGGCTTATTTAGGAGCTATAAGTTGGTGCATAAAAGACATGGCTTGCAGAAAAAAAGATGGATCAGCCTCTCTATCATAAATCAAGCACTATTTAACCAGGTCTAATAAACAACAACTGATATTGTCTAGTCTTGTTGAACATAAACTAAATATACTCTTTGCCCAGTATTTTCGAGGATGGATTTTATATTTTTCCTAAAAGGTAATAAGTTATTGAATGGAACAACAGAGCAGTGGAAATCTTGATTGTTCTCCACGACACAAAGCATAGAATTAATAATAGTTGCTGCTTTGTATCCAGAACATGAATAAATCAACTTGTCTAATAAGTACCGATCGGCTATGTCATATTTGCAAAGCACCACTCTACTTAGTATTGGTTAGTACCATAGACCAAAGTTAGATGTTTACCGAATTAAAATCTAATAATGCCATACACCTACAAATAAGATCGTGTTTAACGAATTAAAATCAATAACAACCAACCAAACACAAACAAAAAACAATTAAATAAAAACACGTTATGGTAACAAGGCTTGATTAAACTGGTTTACGTCATCGAGTCCAACACTTTTTTATTATTTTTTATACTTGAGAGACTACAAAAGCTAGATCAGCTTGCAAGATTACAATTTGCAAAATGGAGCATCAATAGCTTTGTAGAGCTCAAAAAACAAAACAAAAAATGGAAGAAGCTATCTATAAGATAAAAATCTTCATACTTGAGATAATGGTAACATGAGGATGTTTAGTAGAGAAAATAGACTAAAGGTATAAATGGAGAGAAACAAAAGGGGTGAAACTTTATCCTCAAGTAGAAACACACCATTCAAAACTATTATTGCATTTTGACTAGTTAATCGAATGACATTAAGTGTTTATCCTAAAACAGTACCCCAAAAAAAAAAAAGATTACTAGCTTCAAAGTATGGGCATCTCATAGTAATGAGATAGGAACTTAGGAAGATAAATGGTCCACTTCAAATTTCCTATAAAGTTCTTTACTACAATGCAAGTCAGTAAGGTACACAGATTATATTCTAGTTACAATGACTAATTAATGTGACCCAAAATGATAAACATAGAGCAATTAATGGTGTTTTTTTTTTAACCAAAATAATAGCTTCCATATAAACTCAACCAAAAGCTGTCAACATGCCTGACTGGTAACCAAAATAATCAAAAAAGAAATACAACATCGAGAACTCACAGCATAGAGAAGAAAGAAACACCCAGAAGGGACAAGTAGAACCTTTCAAGAGGCAAGGCGAAGAAGCTCTGGCCCAGCCACACAACACACCCGATGAGCTCCCGGTTTCAACCGCACATCCAACACCGTAATCGAGCTCCGGCAAGGCCACCGCCCGACGACGATGTTGATGGATCAACACCCAAAGAAAAGCAAGCCCAACCACCGCTCCTCCAAACTAGAAGGAGAAAACATACAGCACCCCTAAAACTGAAAGACCGACAACTGGAAAGCGATAAAGAGATCCTTGAAGCAATCTCCCAGCAGAAGAAGAATACAGAGGAACAATCCACCATGGAAAAGCAAGATCCTGGAAGCAATAGACATACCGTGAGAAATCAAGGGGGGTTGGGGAGATGACGGTCAAGAGGAGACTAGGAAGCCAGAACCACCAGTCTCCGGATAGTCAATCATCCAATTCCCGCTCTATACGAAGACTGAGAGCAGGATATAGATAGGAGGTTAACTAATCGGCCAGAGCGAGCACTGACTGATCCTCTGAATGGACGACTCCGAAAAGCTAAGAAAACATCCTCTCTTACCCGCCGAATAACGGATAGGGGATCCATAGGAACCTCGTCAAAAATTGCCTTATTCCGCGCACACCAGACCTGCAAACAGATCAGACAAGGAATCAAACGAAAAAGGATAGATCGAAGAGATTCCCAGAGCAATCAAACCACCAGGTAGATAGCAAATCATTTGACGAGGCAATGGTGCCACGGATACCCAATATATTACTGAAATAATTCCAACAGGATCTGGAACACCAGCCAACGAAGAGCAGATGATTGATCGATTCTGTTTCCCCGTTGCCGCAGCACCTGCATCGGGAGACCAACGGAATACCAATCCGCTGGAGGTTCTCATCAACCGATAACCCATTATGGAATAATCGCCACATGAGAAGAGAGACATTAGGAGGAATCCGGACATCCCAAATGAAAGAATAAAGAGGTATGACAGGAGAAGGAGTTCGGGAAGATCTCCATGCCTTAAGAATAGAGAATGGACCACCATCCCAACCGGATTGGCCGCCATGAGAATCAACAAGAAATTTGACTGATTGCATATGCTTCCAAGTCTCACTGGCGTAACTTGGAGAGCCTGCATAACCAGAAGACGCCAGTCTCCGGTACTTAGCATGGAGGAACTTGGCCCATAAGGAGTCGTTAGTACCGAACCTGTACCACAACTTACAAGTGAACGCCGAACAGATGTCTTTCGGATTCCGCAAACCTAAGCCACCCTCAGACTTAGGACGGCAGATAACATCCCAAGACACCCAGTGGTTTCGGCGATTGTCACCCTCCGAACCCCAGAAGAAAGAGGATGCCAATGATTGGAACGAACGAAAGAAGCAAGCAGTTGGGGTCATAGCGGCGAATATATGAGTACCCATAGAGCTCAGAACCGATCGAATGAGCACTAATCTACCAGCTTGAGACAGAAGGGACGCATTCCAGCGGATAATCTTACCCCTTACCTTATCCGTAAGAGGATCGAAGATGGCGTTAAGTTTCCTTCTTCTATATAGAACTATACCCAAATAAGGAAGGGGAAGGGAAGCAGCCTTGAATCCAGTATAGGATTCAACCCAAGAAACTCTCACTTGGTCCATGTCCTTCGCATGCACGAAGCAACTCTTCGCAGAGTTGACCAATTGGCCCGAGCATCTCTCGTACAACTTAATGAACCGAATAAGGCGGCTAACAGAGGACCTAGATCCGTTGGAGAAAATGACTATGTCATCCGCGAAGGATAAAGAGGAAACAAGAGGACACCGACTTGGGATACCGAATCGCTGTATTTGACCAAAGACCGTCAAAGTGTGGATGCCACGTATGAATGCCTCGGCCGCGATAACGAAAAGAGAAGGAGATAGAGGGTCGCCTTGACGGATACCTCTACCAGCTTTGAAAAAGCCATTGGCCGATCCGTTAATGAGAACAGAATACCAACAGTTGGAAATAAGTCTCCAAACCAAATCTACAAGGGTTTCAGGGAAACCGAAAGCTCGAAGAACCTTGATGATGAAAAACCAGGACATACGGTCATAGGCCTTTTCCATATCAAGTTTGAAAATAATGTTAGAACCCCTGACCTTTCGGTCAATCTGAGAAACAAGTTCTTGGGCTAGTAGGACATTATCAGTGATCAAACGACCTTTAACAAAACCCGCTTGAGAGGAAGAGATAATGCGGTCAAGGTAAGGAGCCATACGGGTGGCCAAAACCTTGGATATCACTTTGTTGGCAAAGTTACAAAGGCTGATGGGCCGGAACTCCGAACACGTCCGAGGATAATCACACTTTGGAATAAGGACCAAATTCGTGGATGACCAGCTAATGGGAAGATCGGCCCCGGAAAAGAAATGCTGAACTGCCAGACAAAAATCAGCCTGGATGATATGCCAAGTAGTACAAAAAAAGGACCCATTAAAACCATCCGGTCCACAGGCACTATCCTTACTAAGAGCAAAAACACAGGCACGAACCTCTTCTGACGAAGGTGGGGATGCCAAATCTACACTTCCCACATCAGGAACTAACCGAGGAATGAAAGAAAGGATGTCCGAATCCGAAACGGATACGGAAGGAGAACCCAGATATGATTGAAAATGAGAGACTACAACCTCTATGACTTCAGCAGGGGTCGAGGCCACAGATTGGTCTGTTCTTACAATTTCGCGAATAAAAAGCAAATTAGCTTTCTTGCGAATTGACGAGTGGAAAAATTTGGAGTTCGAATCACCTTCAACCACCCACTTGATCCGCGCTTTTTGACGAAGATAGGAATTCTCAATACAAAGTTCCGAAGAGAAAGACAATTGAGCGCAAGCCCAAAGCTCCCTATTTTCCGCCGAAGGACACTCGTCGAACAATGCTTCGGCAAGAAACAGAGACTCTTCTGCCGCTCGCACCCTGTCGAAAATACTCCGGAAAACAAGGGAATTCCACGTCTTGAGGGAAGCCTTAAGACGCTTCAGTTTCCCAAAGAAAGCCCCCATGGGAGCAGCCACAATGGGAGAGGACCACGATTCCTCAACCACCTGAAGAAAGATATGATGTGAACTCCACATGCTAAGATAACGGAAAGAAGAAGTTCCCGATAAAGATCGCGAAGCGCACCGAAGAACAAGAGGCGCATGATCAGAGCAAGACCGGTGAAGATGAGAAATAGTGAAAGAGTAAGGGAGGTTGAACCAATCAGCAGATCCAAAAATCCTATCCAACCTGGATAGGATCCGGTTCGGACCTACCTGATTGTTAGACCAAGTAAAAGCGGAGCCGACGAATGGCATTTCAAATAACCCAGATCTCGCAACGAAGGAGTTGAAATCTGAAACCGAGAGACGATTGACGGCGGCCCCTCCCAATTTTTCTGTCTGACTAGCGACAACGTTAAAGTCGCCACCCACAACCGAAATCGAGCAACCATAATCAGCTAGAGACAATATGTCATCCCATAGAGATAATCTCTCTAATCGGGCACACTTGGCGTATACCGCCGAAAAAATGAAAGGCTGAGGGGAGAAGGAGGAAGAACATAAGATAGAAAGGAGTTGCGACGAGTCAAAAATCGGGCGGACATTGCAATCTTTGGACCAAAGGATCCAGATTTTACCCGAAACATTAGATAAAGCACCACCATAACCTAACGACAACACGACCTTCGTGATCTCGCCGGGTCCCACAAAAGGCTCTAAAATAGCCACCAAACCAACGGAATGCTTACGGACAATCCGCTTAAGCCGAGCGGAAAAAACTTCGTTGCCAATACCTCGAATATTCCAGAAAAGAAAGTTCGACATGAAGTCAAGACCAAAGAGAGAAATAGATAACAACAAATGAAAACACACAGACGGAAATCAGATAAGGTATAAGGAGGATAGAGCAGATCTATCAATCTGCTCTGTCGCCGCTATAGAGCGAGTACGAATAGTGCGAGGAATGATCGAAGCGACATGCGATCTACGTCTAGAAGATCTGGGAATAGGCTGATGCGAAGGACTGGACACCGAAGACACAACTAATCCCGCCATCGTACCGGGCATAAGAGAAGACGAGCTGGATGGGATAGAGTTCTCAGTAAGACGGGATAGCCGATCATTAATCAACGCAATTTCCTCAACAGAAAGCATCGGAATAACGATCGATAAAGCACAGGGAGACGAAGCGAGAGAACAACGGGAGGAGCAACAAACAGGCGATGGGACAGGAGGAGCCGGGATAGATAGAGGATATCGATAATATGTAGGGGAGCTGAAAAGACGCATCCCACGATGTTGTAGGAACCTAACCCAAGCCGAACTGCCAAAGGAAAGGCAGCCTCGCGAGACAGGTGAGGTACGCTGGGTGGACCTAGCAGAAATATCACCCGATCGGGTCGCAACTGACTGGTAATATTCCAGTCTGACCGCATAGCGTACGGTAGCAGGGTACACTATGCACTCAGGAATGGAACACCGCCTGAGCCAGTCGACCCAGACCGGGTAATATCTCCGTAGAGCCCCATGGGGACCAAGAAAAAAAGACAGACGAAAAGCCACTAACGACACAGACCTGGCCTCGCTATGGCTAAGACTATAATACCAACACGGGAAGCCACACTGTTCACTCCGAACGGGGTTCGCAATGCCAAAGTGACCTGACACGTCACCAACCATCAGAGTGGTAACAGTGTCAGGGAGCACACGTCGAAGCGCATCATGGCTCATAACCAACCAGAATGAAACAACAGAAACAAGCCGACAAGGAACCAATATCCCATAATCAACGACTAATAGGATATGCACTACCAAGAAACTCACCTTGCCAGTTGCCAATGTACATACTTGCATCTGAGCGACGACGAACACAGTAGAGCTGCCCATCTCAACCTGACATAGCAATAAGCCACTGGCCTGCTGCAACAACGCAACAGGAAATACCAGGCAATCACCCGAAGGAAGCAAACCATCCAACACAACCAACTGACTGCCAACTAACTGACCATGCCCACGAGACGGCAAAGCCCTATCTAGGCCACACAAAATATAATCCAGAAACCATTGCAGCAAACCAAAACGACCCACAACCACATCAAACGACCAATGCCGACGATCGCAAACCACCTGCTCAACCAGCGCATAACCAAACAACTCATCATGACTTGAAGAGGTGATGAAATCCCCTTCAGTCGAGGAAGCAACCGATCAATCATCTGTCTTGAGAACAAGACAACACAATTCGTCTTCGAGCAACCCCCCTTGAGAACCAGAATCCACCATGACTTTCACAGGACAGAGATCCACACCAGGTGGACTCGATGAGGAGGAGAGCTCCTCATCAGACACAAAGATATCAAACCCAACATTGCCACAAAGCAACGACCCCACCATCAACGGCAGCACCCCCCGAGGCTCCTCTTCACAAGAAACAGAGAAGATGTGCTTCGGTTCGAAAAGGGGGATGAAATCCCTTTTCTGGACCCCACCAGCAAAAGCAAGAGGAGAGCACGGTACCACCGACCAACCCCTATCCTGTAACGACCCGCTATTTTGGACCATTCAAATCGACACTAAAACCGTACATGTACGACTTGAATAATTCAAAATACCGAATTGTTAATTTAATTTGGCAAAACCTAAAATATACAGTAAATAAACCAATCACAGATCACAGACACAGAGTAATATAATGCAGCGGAATAGAAAAATAGTAGTTCATGAAGCTACTATATGCATCAGAGTTTAAAATAAAATACATCAGAATCTCTGGAATACAGAAAAGTCTTCAGTACGAGCCGATGACTTCTCTGAACCAGTCAATCTAGAAAACTGAAAGCTGAAACGATAGTTGGATCTCCAAATGAAGCTCCAATCTCCAAAGGTGAGTCTCTAAAGCTGTATTACTCGGTCTGACCCGAGCGTAAAGCAAAACACAAAACACTCGAGTCAGGATTAACATTCGTATATCAATAAATCCAACTCAAGTGAAATATCAACTGAAATACAAATAACTTAAAGGATGTTTGGGATGACCATCCTCTAAGGGTCCATAGAACTATCTACAGGGTAGAAATATACACTATTACATCGTGGTCATTCACTTAATTTATACTTCAAACCCAAATGTCAAATTCACTTCGAATAATTATATTTCCCAAATAGTATTTATATATTAAATGCTGTATATGGTAAAGCACTTGCAATTTCCTTAACTTAACAAATCGTTCACATCAACCTGACCTTTCCATTTAAATTAAATTCAATCTCAATTATAAATCTCAAATCTGGATTTGATATCCTAATTACCCTTTCCATTTCAATATGTTTCCATACTTTAAGTATTTAATATTTCCCCTAAATTTCCCAATCTAGTTCTCTAAATACAAATTTCCAGACTTTGTTCAACCTCAATTTCCATTAAATTCAATTAGTTATCTACATAACAAATTCAACTATCTTGGTCCCAAATACATACCAAATTTCTAAACCATTTAATTTCAATACAGTTCATGGCTTAAATACTTAGATGTTAAATTTAACAGTTTCATATAGATTCTTGGTTTTTACATCATTATTATTTAGTTTGAACCTTCCCTTATTCAATACCATTTTTGTGACTTTAAATTACATCTTTCTCAAGATTTCTCAAATTTTATTAAACGTGAAATATCTCATTCGATAAATTTCAAATTGATTTAAATAAATAAATCCTTATCTAAACATCATTTTACAATAACCCAAATTTATTTCTCAACCTTAATTTTTCAATATTATTGCAACATTTATCCGAATAAAATTTACATAAATTATTTATCATAATTTATGTATTTAATCAAATCTTGATTAACTAGATATAATTAACTCTATATTTATCATTACCCTTTATAGATGTATTTAAGAATTTACATTTAATAAGACCATAGATTTTTTTTTTCATATGGTCAAAGTGTTATGGCTATTATCATTTCAATACGTACACTAAATGTATACGGGTGGATAGCATTTCAACCCGTAATCCCAAATTTAATTAAACGAAACCCGCTTGGGCCTATTTTTCAACCCATTTTAATTCAAAAATCAAACATAACAAAGGGAACTTGCAGTGTGATGACAGGGATAGTGTCAAAGTAAGTAAACAAGCAATAACAACAATCAATAACAATTCAATAGATTAAATCAAATAACTCCGAAATGATCTTATTAATTCGCATTGTTATTTTTATAATTATTTCTAAAATCTACACTATCATTTCATGTAGATTACAGATTATTACATTTCAGTTTTTCAATTGTCGTTCCATTTCAATTTCAGTTTAGTATTACAACAGTTAATCCAAACTATGTTCAAAGCTTTAAAGTATAACTTATCAATTCCTACGACAATTAATGGGTCAAATTAAACTAATCAAATTTACATATGGCGGGGTCAGGTTTAATCAATCAAGGTCCATCGTATATAATCCGTTTTCTTTGTAAACTATACCACCTCAAATCTTACTAGCAAACTAGTTATCATTTAACAATAGTAATTAACATCCAATTTAAACGACAATCAATCAATCAGTAAATTTTCAACCAATCTGTATTATTATCACATAAATAATTAACCGATAATGGTGTCAGGTGTCATAGGTGAACAGATACAGATGATAGCAGTCGTAACAGTAAACAACTAACAGCAGCATATTTCAATTGACGTTTCAATTGAATCAAATTTAATAAATAAAAGAACGTTAATCGTGAGTGATTGCTCACCTTTCAAGGCTAGAGATGAACGAGAATACAGAAGGTGATACGGATATGCACACTGCTACGGATACTGAAATTAAATTTCAAATCCAAGCAAAACAAAATCGGCACGAATTCGATCAAAGCTAATTGAAACGGATCAGATCAGAACTGAAACGATGAAGATAAATGGTATAAGCGAACTTTTATAATTCATGTACTGAACAAATCTGATATGCAGACACGACCTAAATACTTAATAACTTAAGGACATATTCTATAAAATGTAACTCAATGTATATACACAAATACACTTACAGTAACCTAACTTATTATAACATCAACCATATTATATTACTTATTGTTATACCATATATGAACTAACAGCCGATACTCACACATATAAACTAATGTAAACTTAGTTTATAAAATATGTATTTATACAAAATACTTACAATTTTAAAAATACTTACATTTTTTAAAAAAAATACTTACATACGTAAATAACATATTTATAAAACAAAACTATATAACAACTTATAAAATAATCCATAAAATTTTTGTTATTATAATGCACTGCAAGTCTGTACTCCACCTATATGAACATACTTAAATTATATGCGTACTAACAAAATAGACACAGACTTCTTCAAATGAACACATGTACTGTCCTTTCCTCCATTTTTAAAAACTGTGACATATATAAACGGCAAAACAATATATTATAAATAAATAAATCACCTTTACTAACCATGCGTATAAACAGACCATACCACTTTTAAAATTTTATATGCGTAAATAAAGTCATATATATATAACTTAACTTATACATCTTAAAACCTATAAATTACGTGAACATCAACATGTATAAAATTTAATCAGAACGAAAATTTACTAAAAAAAAAAATCTATATAAAATACCACTTTAAAATATAACAGCTGTGCGTATATGTATAATGTATACTTTAAAACTTACATAGACGTACATCTCATAAAGCTCATATACATATACTTTTGTCTATAACTAACCTATATATATATATATATCTTTGAAGGAAAAACAATTTGATACTTTAAAATTATTTAAGTAAAATATGCAAACAATTTACTACACAAATATATGCAGACATTCTATACTCATATATATAAGACTAACGTGACCTAAACCCAAACTAATCATATGTTATCCTAACTAAGCACGCATACGTTCAAATAATTGCATTTAAAAAATTGTGCATACAAATAAAGGTGGCTACTCACCAGTTGAAGTGGGAGATGCAGTGGTACCCGAGGCGGAGGTGAGAGTGCGGAGGTGATGAACGAGAGAGGATAGAGGGATGGAAGGCGGCTGCTGCCTGTTATTTTATGCGTTTCTTATGTGTGTGTGTTTTTTTTTTTTGTAGGAGAACAGATCTGAGAGGCTTCAGGTAAGGGAAAAATATGTTTATAGAATGAAGAAAGAAAGTAGGAATGTAGAGATGCTGTGATATATATATATATATATATATATATATATATATATTTTGCAGAAGTCTTTAGAATCATGATGGAAGAAAGAAATTAAGAAGAGAAAAGTGCAGCTTATCAAATTATATAAGAAACATAGTGAAACGTACATAAATAAATGTCCTGTAGTGGTGTAAAGTAACGCACTAAAATTAAGGGAATAACAAAGGAAAGGACATTTTGAAAGCAAGAAAATGAACAGAGAAAGGAATAAATAAATTATATAGACACATACGTTTCTGACAAAGTTATAAATAGAAATAAAGAAGAGAGAGAGAAAAAGAAATGAAGAGTTATATTAAAACAGAGAAGGAAAGGTGCGTGAATCCATAGAGTTATATATATATAGGTCGAGTAATAAATGGATTTGTTTGCATGGGAGAGTTCTGGAAAGAAGATGGTGGAAATTTGAGAGCAAAATAAAAGGAGGCGGAAGGAAAAAATATATGAACAGATCTAGAAAGATGATGGTAGATTTTTACACATGCAAAAGAAACGGTTTCTCCCGAAATAAATGGTCACTCGTTTGAAACCAGATAAACAAATAAAGTAATCTATTGTTTCTTGCAAGTTATACGTTTTCTTGATTTTATTTATTTCCTAGGTCCCAATACGTAGGCAATTATACTATGGAGAGTAATTATTATCAAACGTTACAAAATTCAAAAGCAAAAGAAACGTTTCGATTTCTAAATGATAAAAGCAAAAGATTAGAACGTATGCCATAAATTAAGCAACAAACGTTGATTCTAAATTTACTAATAATTAGGAGTAGAAACGTTTGATGATGAAATCAGGAAACAAATACTAATAGCAAAACGGCGATGAGTTGAATGAACAGAGAATTCAAAAGTTCAATTGAGCTGTTTGAAATAAAGCACATAACGTTAGCATTGAATTGGGAGTTATAAAACAATGTATTATAAATAGGAAATTATAAAAGTAACGTATGCTATTGGAATAGAAGCCAAAAGAGAAATGAACTTAGAGCTACCGGAAACGTATCTCTTAAGTGAAATGAATGTAAGAGAAACGGTCAAATAATGTTTATAGCTGTAAATTTAAAGTAATAAATTTATATTGGGTAGCACGGTTTAAATCGAAACGAAATAAGGAGAAGCTAAGGAGGCACAATTTATGGTGTCATTAAAACGAACAAATTTATTGCTTCCGTTGTACACCGGGTTCCGAAATACAGAAATAAATATACTTTTGAGATCAGCACGACGAGACGCTCACAATGGTATACAGTTATCAGTGGTATGATTGAGTTATAAAAATTCGAATTTTTCACTAGTAGAAAAAAAAAATGCAGTAGAATGCAGAAAATAAGAACGACGAAGCTATATAAGTCCGGATTTTGAAAAACTAAAGATGACGCCTTTCTCAGATGAGGATTTAGAATTTTTCTATGTAAAATATTCTGCATTAGAAATTTTTTTTTTTTTATTATCAACAATTATTAGCTAGCTTGAATTTAATAGAATTACATAATAAATAAATTTTCATAAAATAAATTGAAATTTTGCCATCTGCTATGTTTAATTGGACGTAATCCATATATTAACTTTTTATTTGCAAATTAATTTATTTAAAAATTTCACCATAATCCAATTAAATACGTTAATAAAACGATAAAGTTTATTAAAATCTTACAGGTCGTTACACTCTCCCCCACTCAAAACTTTTCGTCCGCGAAAAGGAAGGAGGTAGGAGAATAAAACAGCCGGAAATTTATAGATTGAAAGATAAGATAAACAACAAATTTTTAAAACCACCCAAATTTATTTGAAATCTTTATTTGAAACTTCATTTGAAATTCAAATTTTCTATAATACTATAATACTTTCAACTCTTATGAAAACAATTACATGCACTATCCCTTATTTTTACAAAATTTATTGAAAATATTAAATCCGAAATTAATAACTTCAAACTATTCATAACACTTAAAATTTTATATTAAACAATGTAGTATATAATTAGACAAAATTTTCAAAGGATAAATCCAACAAGGAAGGAAGGTAGATTTTGAAAACAAAATCAAGATGAACAAATAAGCTGAGCAGATAAGGTAGATTCAAAAGAAAGAATCGGGTCCGAATAATTTATTTCAAACCATAAGAATTTAAATTTCAAATATTAATACAAAATTTCTTTGTTGGCAATACCTTTATAATAAAATTCTTTTATATCAAAACCAATTTTTCTTTCGAAAATACTTTTATAACTCAATGTTTTAACAAGTTTATCCTCGTTCTTGCAGACTCTGGCCATGCGTTGATCAGGCGCAAAGCTAGAATTCTTCAAGTACTTAGTAGACTTGTTTCAACACCCAGTGAAAATACTTGAAAAACCTTTTAAAATAGATATGGAAAGTACGATCCAAACAAAACAATCAAACCAAAACCTTTGTCCGATCATGGTTCGCAGATACACAATGGTTACGCCTGGTTCCCCCAGGAAACAATCCATATCCGTAAGCTTTCACAGCCCTGCGAGTTACGCCATGATGACTAGTAGAGTGCAGGATACACAATGGTTACGCCTGGATCCCCCAGGAAACAATCCGTACCCCCAGGCAAGACTCAGCCAGGCACTTGCGCTACTATTCGCGACCTACACAGATTGCAGGATACACAATGGTTACGCCTGGTTCCCCCAGGAAACAATCCGTACCCCTAGGCAAGACTCAGCCAGGCAATTTCGCTGTGCATTCACGAGAGAAAAAGAAACCGTGGGACACGTCACGGTGGGAACACTCGAGTATTACATCCGGAAAACCAAAATCAGAGAGAATAATAACGATAGAATGAATCCACGCTGTGGCCACAAAGCGGATATCAAGCAGAAGGCACTTTCCATATCTTTATTTGGAAAATATATATCATATAGTACCTTTTTCAAATCACTTTCAAATATTGTACTTATATAAAGTCCATATATATAGGATTCCATTTTCAAACGAATACTTTCCAAATCAATAGTATATCAAATCATACTTATATAGACTTCGATTATATAAAATCTCTTTCCAAATTGAGTAACTTTCAAATCAATAGATTTCAAATCAACTTCATACTTATACAAATCCATTTTATATAAGTTCGACCACTCCCAAATCAAGTACTTAATAATCTAAGATTCTCAATTTCAAATTATTTCACTATCAATTCAGTTTCAAAATCATATATGATTTCACCAATTTTCTTCCAAATTATATATCTAAAGTCAAACAAATACATTTCCAAAATCACCATATAAGTACTGGTTTTTAATTCCAATTTAATTTCAAAACCAAATATTTTCCTCAAAATCAATTACTCAAAATGGTTTCCAAATTTATAATTTATCCCTTTAAACTTTTAAACTATCTATTTCTATTTGAAATATTCAATTTACCTTTCTGAAAACCATTATTCAAAACTATTTTTTTTTTTCAAAACATTTCAAACTAAATTTATATTCTTTATCAAACATTTTATACTCTTCGAAATTTCTTAGTTTTTAAAACTTTAGACCTTGACTTGGAAGTGTTCGAACCTTCAAAATAATTAGGGAAATCAAATTTTCAATTCAAGAGTTGAAAATCAACAATAAATCAATAAACCAATTATTAAATCCGAAACTCGAGGACTGAATACCGGTCTCATTTTAAATTGTTTCAAATATATACTTATATCTTTCTAAAATATCAAATTATACTTCGGAATTTGAAATCAAAATCGGTTTTACAAAACACTTGCATAGCGAAGCTATTAAAGTGGCCTCTCCCTCACTCTGAAACTCGAAAATCAATGTCGATGATGCGTGCACTCATCACCGAAATTATTTTCAAGCGACATAAGTGAGTTCTGGACTTCTATTTTCTTGGAAACTTCTTTGAAATTTCTTTAAAATTATTGGAATTCATTTGAGCTTATTTGAAACATTTCTTATTCAAAAAAAAATAATTTTAAATCGTATTATTTATATATATTTTTCAAAATCTTAAAACCAATTTCAAAATACCGGAATTCAATTCTCGAATTTCAAATTTAACACTTCAGTTATAAATCATTTTTATATAAATCAATTTCTTATAATTTTTCAAAATTTCAAATCCTTTCAAAACCTTTTTTTTCTTATATATAGAATAACATTTCTTATTTGTTTTGTATATAGGTATATAATCCTTATGGAAAACATTTTCACTTTTATATATAGAATAAAATCATAGTTATCAAAATAATAATTTCGATATTTAAAACAAATTTCAAAATGCAAACATACCCGATTTTCAAAGGATAATTTTAAGAATGGATTTCAAAACAAAGATAGAGATTTGAATTAGAGGAACTCCAATCCATAGAATTCTGATTCGAAGATAGACTCGATCGAAGATGAGATAATTAAATTACAAAATAGAAGATGAATATACTTCTATAAATCGCGGGCGACCTTAACCGGGTCAATCGTGATTTCAGGAATATGATTGATGCGGAATTCTAAGGCAAATCGACATTCGATCGCCCGATATAGAATTCGGCATAACTAGATATAGCAGCATTGTAAACCGAGGATACATGAATCTTCGGTGAATCAATGCCAACTGAAAAGGAGATTCACCCCTTTTACAAATCATTCAGTGAAGTTATGGAATACTCCAGAATCGAACGAATATAAATAGGGAGAGACAAGAATGAATTTCGAAACTGAGGGACATTCCAAAATTCAAAGGAAATCGAGTCAAAAAGGAAGAGATTCAACTCGAATGAAAGTGATTCTGTAATAAATTTACCATATATGCTAAGTTTTGACTTGAGCCAAAGCTCTGATACCAACTGTAACGACCCGCTATTTTGGACCATTCAAATCGACACTAAAACCGTACATGTACGACTTGAATAATTCAAAATACCGAATTGTTAATTTAATTTGGCAAAACCTAAAATATACAGTAAATAAACCAATCACAGATCACAGACACAGAGTAATATAATGCAGCGGAATAGAAAAATAGTAGTTCATGAAGCTACTATATGCATCAGAGTTTAAAATAAAATACATCAGAATCTCTGGAATACAGAAAAGTCTTCAGTACGAGCCGATGACTTCTCTGAACCAGTCAATCTAGAAAACTGAAAGCTGAAACGATAGTTGGATCTCCAAATGAAGCTCCAATCTCCAAAGGTGAGTCTCTAAAGCTGTATTACTCGGTCTGACCCGAGCGTAAAGCAAAACACAAAACACTCGAGTCAGGATTAACATTCGTATATCAATAAATCCAACTCAAGTGAAATATCAACTGAAATACAAATAACTTAAAGGATGTTTGGGATGACCATCCTCTAAGGGTCCATAGAACTATCTACAGGGTAGAAATATACACTATTACATCGTGGTCATTCACTTAATTTATACTTCAAACCCAAATGTCAAATTCACTTCGAATAATTATATTTCCCAAATAGTATTTATATATTAAATGCTGTATATGGTAAAGCACTTGCAATTTCCTTAACTTAACATATCGTTCACATCAACCTGACCTTTCCATTTAAATTAAATTCAATCTCAATTATAAATCTCAAATCTGGATTTGATATCCTAATTACCCTTTCCATTTCAATATGTTTCCATACTTTAAGTATTTAATATTTCCCCTAAATTTCCCAATCTAGTTCTCTAAATACAAATTTCCAGACTTTGTTCAACCTCAATTTCCATTAAATTCAATTAGTTATCTACATAACAAATTCAACTATCTTGGTCCCAAATACATACCAAATTTCTAAACCATTTAATTTCAATACAGTTCATGGCTTAAATACTTAGATGTTAAATTTAACAGTTTCATATAGATTCTTGGTTTTTACATCATTATTATTTAGTTTGAACCTTCCCTTATTCAATACCATTTTTGTGACTTTAAATTACATCTTTCTCAAGATTTCTCAAATTTTATTAAACGTGAAATATCTCATTCGATAAATTTCAAATTGATTTAAATAAATAAATCCTTATCTAAACATCATTTTACAATAACCCAAATTTATTTCTCAACCTTAATTTTTCAATATTATTGCAACATTTATCCGAATAAAATTTACATAAATTATTTATCATAATTTATGTATTTAATCAAATCTTGATTAACTAGATATAATTAACTCTATATTTATCATTACCCTTTATAGATGTATTTAAGAATTTACATTTAATAAGACCATAGATTTTTTTTTTCATATGGTCAAAGTGTTATGGCTATTATCATTTCAATACGTACACTAAATGTATACGGGTGGATAGCATTTCAACCCGTAATCCCAAATTTAATTAAACGAAACCCGCTTGGGCCTATTTTTCAACCCATTTTAATTCAAAAATCAAACATAACAAAGGGAACTTGCAGTGTGATGACAGGGATAGTGTCAAAGTAAGTAAACAAGCAATAACAACAATCAATAACAATTCAATAGATTAAATCAAATAACTCCGAAATGATCTTATTAATTCGCATTGTTATTTTTATAATTATTTCTAAAATCTACACTATCATTTCATGTAGATTACAGATTATTACATTTCAGTTTTTCAATTGTCGTTCCATTTCAATTTCAGTTTAGTATTACAACAGTTAATCCAAACTATGTTCAAAGCTTTAAAGTATAACTTATCAATTCCTACGACAATTAATGGGTCAAATTAAACTAATCAAATTTACATATGGCGGGGTCAGGTTTAATCAATCAAGGTCCATCGTATATAATCCGTTTTCTTTGTAAACTATACCACCTCAAATCTTACTAGCAAACTAGTTATCATTTAACAATAGTAATTAACATCCAATTTAAACGACAATCAATCAATCAGTAAATTTTCAACCAATCTGTATTATTATCACATAAATAATTAACCGATAATGGTGTCAGGTGTCATAGGTGAACAGATACAGATGATAGCAGTCGTAACAGTAAACAACTAACAGCAGCATATTTCAATTGACGTTTCAATTGAATCAAATTTAATAAATAAAAGAACGTTAATCGTGAGTGATTGCTCACCTTTCAAGGCTAGAGATGAACGAGAATACAGAAGGTGATACGGATATGCACACTGCTACGGATACTGAAATTAAATTTCAAATCCAAGCAAAACAAAATCGGCACGAATTCGATCAAAGCTAATTGAAACGGATCAGATCAGAACTGAAACGATGAAGATAAATGGTATAAGCGAACTTTTATAATTCATGTACTGAACAAATCTGATATGCAGACACGACCTAAATACTTAATAACTTAAGGACATATTCTATAAAATGTAACTCAATGTATATACACAAATACACTTACAGTAACCTAACTTATTATAACATCAACCATATTATATTACTTATTGTTATACCATATATGAACTAACAGCCGATACTCACACATATAAACTAATGTAAACTTAGTTTATAAAATATGTATTTATACAAAATACTTACAATTTTAAAAATACTTACATTTTTTAAAAAAAATACTTACATACGTAAATAACATATTTATAAAACAAAACTATATAACAACTTATAAAATAATCCATAAAATTTTTGTTATTATAATGCACTGCAAGTCTGTACTCCACCTATATGAACATACTTAAATTATATGCGTACTAACAAAATAGACACAGACTTCTTCAAATGAACACATGTACTGTCCTTTCCTCCATTTTTAAAAACTGTGACATATATAAACGGCAAAACAATATATTATAAATAAATAAATCACCTTTACTAACCATGCGTATAAACAGACCATACCACTTTTAAAATTTTATATGCGTAAATAAAGTCATATATATATAACTTAACTTATACATCTTAAAACCTATAAATTACGTGAACATCAACATGTATAAAATTTAATCAGAACGAAAATTTACTAAAAAAAAAAATCTATATAAAATACCACTTTAAAATATAACAGCTGTGCGTATATGTATAATGTATACTTTAAAACTTACATAGACGTACATCTCATAAAGCTCATATACATATACTTTTGTCTATAACTAACCTATATATATATATATATCTTTGAAGGAAAAACAATTTGATACTTTAAAATTATTTAAGTAAAATATGCAAACAATTTACTACACAAATATATGCAGACATTCTATACTCATATATATAAGACTAACGTGACCTAAACCCAAACTAATCATATGTTATCCTAACTAAGCACGCATACGTTCAAATAATTGCATTTAAAAAAATTGTGCATACAAATAAAGGTGGCTACTCACCAGTTGAAGTGGGAGATGCAGTGGTACCCGAGGCGGAGGTGAGAGTGCGGAGGTGATGAACGAGAGAGGATAGAGGGATGGAAGGCGGCTGCTGCCTGTTATTTTATGCGTTTCTTATGTGTGTGTGTTTTTTTTTTTTTGTAGGAGAACAGATCTGAGAGGCTTCAGGTAAGGGAAAAATATGTTTATAGAATGAAGAAAGAAAGTAGGAATGTAGAGATGCTGTGATATATATATATATATATATATATATATATATATATATATATTTTGCAGAAGTCTTTAGAATCATGATGGAAGAAAGAAATTAAGAAGAGAAAAGTGCAGCTTATCAAATTATATAAGAAACATAGTGAAACGTACATAAATAAATGTCCTGTAGTGGTGTAAAGTAACGCACTAAAATTAAGGGAATAACAAAGGAAAGGACATTTTGAAAGCAAGAAAATGAACAGAGAAAGGAATAAATAAATTATATAGACACATACGTTTCTGACAAAGTTATAAATAGAAATAAAGAAGAGAGAGAGAAAAAGAAATGAAGAGTTATATTAAAACAGAGAAGGAAAGGTGCGTGAATCCATAGAGTTATATATATATAGGTCGAGTAATAAATGGATTTGTTTGCATGGGAGAGTTCTGGAAAGAAGATGGTGGAAATTTGAGAGCAAAATAAAAGGAGGCGGAAGGAAAAAATATATGAACAGATCTAGAAAGATGATGGTAGATTTTTACACATGCAAAAGAAACGGTTTCTCCCGAAATAAATGGTCACTCGTTTGAAACCAGATAAACAAATAAAGTAATCTATTGTTTCTTGCAAGTTATACGTTTTCTTGATTTTATTTATTTCCTAGGTCCCAATACGTAGGCAATTATACTATGGAGAGTAATTATTATCAAACGTTACAAAATTCAAAAGCAAAAGAAACGTTTCGATTTCTAAATGATAAAAGCAAAAGATTAGAACGTATGCCATAAATTAAGCAACAAACGTTGATTCTAAATTTACTAATAATTAGGAGTAGAAACGTTTGATGATGAAATCAGGAAACAAATACTAATAGCAAAACGGCGATGAGTTGAATGAACAGAGAATTCAAAAGTTCAATTGAGCTGTTTGAAATAAAGCACATAACGTTAGCATTGAATTGGGAGTTATAAAACAATGTATTATAAATAGGAAATTATAAAAGTAACGTATGCTATTGGAATAGAAGCCAAAAGAGAAATGAACTTAGAGCTACCGGAAACGTATCTCTTAAGTGAAATGAATGTAAGAGAAACGGTCAAATAATGTTTATAGCTGTAAATTTAAAGTAATAAATTTATATTGGGTAGCACGGTTTAAATCGAAACGAAATAAGGAGAAGCTAAGGAGGCACAATTTATGGTGTCATTAAAACGAACAAATTTATTGCTTCCGTTGTACACCGGGTTCCGAAATACAGAAATAAATATACTTTTGAGATCAGCACGACGAGACGCTCACAATGGTATACAGTTATCAGTGGTATGATTGAGTTATAAAAATTCGAATTTTTCACTAGTAGAAAAAAAAAATGCAGTAGAATGCAGAAAATAAGAACGACGAAGCTATATAAGTCCGGATTTTGAAAAACTAAAGATGACGCCTTTCTCAGATGAGGATTTAGAATTTTTCTATGTAAAATATTCTGCATTAGAAATTTTTTTTTTTTATTATCAACAATTATTAGCTAGCTTGAATTTAATAGAATTACATAATAAATAAATTTTCATAAAATAAATTGAAATTTTGCCATCTGCTATGTTTAATTGGACGTAATCCATATATTAACTTTTTATTTGCAAATTAATTTATTTAAAAATTTCACCATAATCCAATTAAATACGTTAATAAAACGATAAAGTTTATTAAAATCTTACAGGTCGTTACGGATATCTACAAGGCGATGTCGGCGCGGCAACCGAGATTGCAGACCATCACCCCAAACGGGTAAGAGCTCCATAAAGCAACAGTCAACCCATACAAAACGAGATCTGCATAAAACCCCAAAATCCACCAAACAGAAAACCCTCACCTCGATCAATTTAACGCCAGAAAAAATCACCGAGCATGGCCCTGTAACCAAAGCCGATAAGGCGAAACCAATAGCTTCGAACGACGGACAACTGCGCACAAAGGAACCAGATAGGAGAAACTCTCCCACGTTCGAGAAAGGCAACGGATCCATTAACCAAGAAAAAAGAATCGGTAGATCCGAAAATAATAATCAGTAAAAGAAGCAGTAGCAATAAAATCAAAAGAGAAGAAGAGCCGAGCAATCGAAGAAAAAAAGCAGTAGAGAGAGAAAATAGCTCAGTGACCAGTCGCCATTAATTAGACCGTTGGTTATATTTTTTGTCTGTATTTTCCTGTTTTGCATCAGACGTAACCTTAGCTTTCTTATAAGCTGTTGTGATTTTATTTCAAGCAGATAAAATGATGCCGTGCTAATTTAAGTATGTTATGCTATAGATTAAACATGTCATCCTCTATATATAAATGTATAAGCAGTATTTTTATTCATACTATAGTTATAGTTCATAACGTGCATTTTAAATAATAAACCGAAATCAAAACATATTTATTGTCAAACTTTATGTTTTTAGACCTACCAACGATCGTCATAATCCAAACTTAGCCCTAATCTAACATAATAAAAACAAATCGATCTTCATCTGATCTAGGGTTTACAAAACAAGGTAAGCAACTCAGAACTAGCAAATTTTTGAGTAATCGCGAGTATAAATGTTGTATCCAACCAACAATCTCGCATCAGCTGCAACCACGTTGTAATCCAATCCAGCAATTATGACACATGTACTGTAAACAAAGGGATTGAATAAATTGGTTATAGAAAATATAAATGGAACATTACAGAAGTGATTTGTGAATCACCTGCCATCGTTTTCATAAACCCAATCGATTAGTAGGCATGGGTGAAAATAATGGTAATAGAATGGGAGCGCGGGAGGGTAAAAAATTGGTGGGCATGGGTGTACGCTCTTGGAGTTATGGTTTTGGCTTTAAAACGACTAAAGTTTGCAATGGTTCGAAGCCTTGCAAAATTGTCACGGTCCTTAACTATGGTCATTTATTTTGCAACGGTTTAAAGCCATGCAAAATTGCCAGGCTCAAGACCATTGCAATTTTTCTGTATTGTAGTGTGACAAAATAGACAGTATGATTTAGTGAATTAAATCTTTAATAGCCTTTGTAGCCCAGAAAGTTTGGAATATTCTTTTAACTCAATGTTAGCGTTAGAAGGAGAGATTTACATGGAGCAAGTAGCAACCACAAGGTTTTGTAAGTAAAGGCAACGAATATAAAGTGCTATGTTTAAGAAAAGCTTTATATGGCTTAAAGCATACACTTTAGCATTGTATAGTAGAATTGATCGGTACCTCATTGGCCAAAGATTTAGGAGAAGCAAGAGTGAGCCAACACTAATTACGTCAAGATCTAAGATCAGTGTGATTTTCTCATCATCACCCTATATTTAAATGATCTTATTTACACGGGAAATAATTAAAGGTGATAAGGACATTAAAAGAAGACATGACGAAAACATTCGAGCATGACCGAACACGCCTTGATGAATTACTTCCTTGGCATATAGGTAAAACAATAAAAAGAAGAGATAGTTATCTCTCTAAAGAAATATATTAAGCACTATTAAAGAGATTCAAGATGAACGATGACAAGCCAAGTCACTACCCGACTCGTAACAAATGAAAAACTGCAAAGAGATAGTTATATATAAGACTATTTCACAATTGTAAATTATATTAATTATAATTCCATCTTATAATTCATTTGCTTATATAATTTATTCTTTTACAATTGTTGTTTTTATTTAGATTATTCAAACATCTTTTATTAGCTTATATATATTTACATTTTCAAACAACCAAACAATCAGTTTATATACACTTTAATAATTCTTAAAAAATTAATCCTTTATATATAAAATATAATCGAGGTAAAGTTATTTGATTTAACCGATTTAAAATGATACTATGTCGACTTGCCTCGTTTAAGTGTTTGAAAATCTCTATCGATAACATGACGTCCCACATACCGACCAGAATTCACAAACAGCTCAACGGATAAGCAAACACAATATAAAACATTTTATATTCACTAACAAATACACGCTCATATATATAATACACTCGAACTCAATATAGGGTGCTACTGTCCCTATTTATACTGAGTACACATCAAAACTTAGGAACATATAAAATCTAAGCTCTGATACCAAATGTGACGACCCGCAAATCCGTACCCTTTGAATCTACAATAATCCACACACATCCGACCCAAAAAGCACAAACTGACGGAAAGTCAAGAGAAAGAAAAGAAGAGAGAAGAAGAGAAGAGAAGAAATAGAGAAGATAGAACAATACAAAATCTCACATCGCAGCGGAAAATATATAATATCATATCAATGATCTTTATAAAACAGAAACTGTATATATATACTGTTTGCGCCAAAATTGGTCACAAACCCCAAATACTGTGAACGCACCAGTGTATGAATACAAATCAACAATATTCAAACACAAATAACAGATCTCAGCAAATAACAAGCAGCAAATCAGAAATAATGAACAGAGACACAAGTTTTATAGTGGTTCGGCTATCTCCGGCCTACATCCACTCCAAAGTTGTATCCTTTTATTAATTATCCTTGCTGGTTACAAGTGATTACAGCAGTTACAAAGTCCAAATTCGAAATCAATGGCAGTAATGACGATATGGAGTGATCCTGGCAGCGTCCGGGCGTGCTTCTTCTTTCCAAATTCTCCGACCCCTTTTCTGAATGACCAGGGGCTCTATTTATAGGCGTAGGAGGCTGATATTTCGCTGAAAATCCACTAGACCACTTCTGGCACGTGAGGGGGCCCACATGCTCGGCCTCAGAAGACTTGGGCCCACTTTGGGATCGATTCAAACTCCATTCGAATCGATCATAAAATCATCCAATCGATATGAAACTTGGTGTGAACATTCTTCAATATGCATGTAAGCTCCTATAAAAAATTCATTGCATTTGGATCAACGGTTTGGAAGATATGATCGATTCGAGATCAAAGCTCCGTATGTTCTGCCTGGTTCGAATCCATTGCTTCGAATCCATATCCCTCGACTCCATCTGAAGCACGCGCGCGCAATGACGTGGCACTATCCTCCCGGGTCGATTCGAATTATGCGGCGTGCTGACTCCACTTGGTGCGCCGAGTTGAACGCTTCCTCTCCTAAAGACGCGCTCGCATCCATGTTTCACGCTTCGTCCATATCCATAACTTCACAACGGTCATGCTCGCATCCATTGATTCGTGTTTTCCTTCGCATCAGTTCCTGGAGTGTACTTCGTATCGATCGGCCATGAATCGATCGACACGAAGTGACGACGGAGGTTATCGATACGAAGTGGTTGTGGAGGGTGGATACGAACTAGACCTTACCTGATGGATACGAAGGAGCCTCTTACCTGATGGATACGAAGGAGCCTATGTTGCCATCGAGTCGAAGTCCACCTAACCTTCTCTACCGATCGATACAAAATGACTGAGCCTTGTCCATGCCGATCGATACGAACGGTATCGATTCGAAGTCCTTCACCTTGCTTTGCCTTTACCCGATACGAACGCTATCAAGTTAAAACAACACCTAACCGATGTGAACCTCTCTGAGCCGAACCCATACTGATCGATACGAACGGTATCGATACGAAGCCCTTACCTCCAGATCGATACGAAGTGTATCGATTCGAACCATCCTTGCGCCATGCCTTAGATCGATGCGAACCTAATGGAGTCGAACTGAACAAAACCTGATGGATTCGAATCTGATGGGTTCAAAATGAGCACCACCTTAACCCCTCGATGGATTCGAACAACATGCCTTTCCTACCTTGAATCGATCATAACTCCTTCATATGAACTCCGATTAACCTGAAATTTGAAACATAGCTTTTCCTAATCCTTATCATCATCTCCAATCAATTTCGTCCCGATCGGAGTTCAACCAAATTTTGACGACATCGATCGCCGCCTTGCTTTCAATCGATCTCCAATCCCAATATCCATCATCCCTTGCCAATTTGTTGATATTCCAGTTTTGACCAAAAAGTGGGATAGCACTTTTCCCCCCAAAACATGCCTTGTGATAAGAAGGCGTGTTTTGAATGGTTCCGATTCCAATATCCAAAGTCCATGGCCATACTGCCAGAGTGTGTCATCCTTGACTGCTCCGAGTTGATGTCCAATTCCAAATCTAATAATCAAAGCCTTAGCCAATCCCTTATTCATCCGAACTCGACAACCGAGTCCTAATCCATCATTATCCAATAGCCAATGACCAAATCCAGGACCTCTCCGGGTCGATATCCGAATCCATAACCTCTCCGGGCTCTTGCCCAGCGCAATCCACACTTGACGACCGTGGTCCAGTGTCCCTGGACGTTGAGCTAACATCTCCGGGTTCTTTCCAAGCGCAATCCACACTTGATGACCTTGTTCCAGTGTCCCTGGACGTTGAGCTAACCTCTTTGGGTTCTTGCCAAGCGCAATCCACACCTGACGACCGTGGTCCAGTGTCCCTGGACGTTGTACAATGCAATGGCTTAAGTCCTAAGCCGAATCCTGGTCTCTCCGGACCCTTGTTGAGCATAGTCCATACTCAATGACCTGAAACAATAATCGATAATACGGGGCCTAAGTCCTAGGCCGAATCCTGGTCACTCCGGACCCATACTGAGCAAAGTCCATACTCAGCGACCTGAAAATAATAATTGATAATACAGGGCCTAAGTCCTAGGCCGAATCCTGGTCACTCCGGACCCTTGCCGAGCATAGTCCATACTCGACGACCTGAATGAGTCAATTTACCACGTTCGGGCAAAGTGACTCACCCCTTGCCAGGCATAATCCATACTCGACGACCGTTTATCAAAAACCAGATAAAAATCCAATCAAAACCCAATCCAAAATCCAAATCCAAAATCCAAATCAGAACCAGAAAACCAGAAATCCAAACCAGCATCCAAAACCAAAAACAATCATCCGAAGGAAAATCCAAATCAAAAAGCAAGCAAAACAAAGGAGCTCAATCCAAACTCCAAAACCAAAATCCAAAAAGAAAAGCAGTGTCCAATCCAAAAGCAAAAGATAAATTTCACAAACCATAGCATTGCAGTTTATCATCATTCAGAGCATGCCTAGGGGTTATCTCCGTCCCCGTACATGTGTAAATGGCTTGGTTGCTTGCCAATAGTTCGCTACTTATTTCATATTATCTTGGTCAATGGATGATCAATCGACCATCATTCCTGGGCCTTCCACAATCGTGGCTTGAGTTAGGCGGCGGTTGTTCCTGCTCCGCCGTTGCATTCCGAGTTCCGACATACTGTGACAACAGTCCCTTTCTGACATGCTCCTCGATTATATCCTTTAAATGCCTGCAACTGTTGGTGTCGTGTCCATCCAAATCATGGAAGAGACAATGCCTTCCTGATGTCCTCTCGTTCTGATGGTTCCCTCCTAGCTGGCCTTCGGTAGGGAAGGCGATTCCGAGTATCCTCGTATATCCGCTCCAGCGTCTCGTTTAATCCTGTGTATGTGGAAAACTTCGGATCCTTCCATCGCTTTCTATCTTTTCCAGAATCATCGTCTAACTTCCTTTTTCCTCTGTCTTTATCCGAACCTTTGCTGGATGGTCCTCAAACCTCAGTTGCATTGACCTTTTTCAACTTTAAATCCATACTCGCATCTTCTTTCCGAAGGAACCTTTCTGCCTCGTGAAAGAATTCGTCGAGATCCTGTGGGGGATCTCGTATCATAGATACCTTGAAATCCGAGTCCTCCCTGACTCCTGATACTGCTGCCATTAAAACCATCGATGGATCAGGCCGATCCACCGAAGCGACTGCCGCACTGAATCGAGTTAGAAAAGCTCTAAGCGATTCATCCATTCTTTGCTTCACCGATGTCAATGTCATCACATTCTTCGGCCTCTTGACGTGAACCCGAAACTGTCCCAAAAACCTTTCCACCAATTCCCTCCAGGTCCTGATAGATCCTTCTCCCAGCTGCCTAAACCACATTGCAGCTAAGTCCGTCAAATACAAAGGGAAGCATCGGGCCATCACTTCCTCAGATGCCCCCAGCACCTCCATGTGTCTGGTGTACCTCATCAAGTGATCCGTTAGGTTTGCCTTGCCATCGTATACCTCCACACTAGGCAACTTAAACTTAGGTGGATTCTGAGCCATCCTTATTTCCCGAGTAAACGGACTCCTATTCACTCCTTCCAAGTCTCTGTTGGTCAAACCACCTCGCACAGTTTTTTTGATGATCTCCACTAATCCAGTATTGTCCGTTGGGGGTTGGCCCCCATGCCCCCGAGGGAACTCCGGCACATATTCCTCATGTGGCTCAGCAACGTTAGTCCTAGCCTGTTGAACTCCTTTCAGAGGTCCTCCTGTGTTGGATCCCGTGGGCCTGCCCCCAAGCCCTTGTTGATTGCCTTCTGGCTCCACATCCCGTCCTCCATTGGGTTTCACAACCCTAGTTCCTTGTCCTGCATCCATCATGGCTGTAGCTGTTCCTAAATTCTGCATCCCTGCAGCTCTCATTTGCTCAAAGAAAATCTGCATCATTTCCTGTTGGCTCTTCAACAATCTCTCTTGCAAAGAATTTTCCATAACTTCCATTTCATCCGGGGTTATGTAATCGAAGCCTGTCCTTCCCCAGCTCCGGAGGATGCTTGTTGACTTCCTTCCTGTTGGCTTCTCTCAGCCCTTTGCCTTCTACTATTTTGCCTAGCCGTTGTTTTCAAACCCAAAACTCCTTAAAATCTCCAAATCTGCACTTCAAATCCGATGTAGCGGGTGCCAATCAACTCTCAGTGAAAGCACCAAAGTGTTTGTGCCAAAATTGGTCACAAACTCCAAATACCGTGAAAGCACCAATGTATGAATACAAACCAACAATATTCAAACACAAATAACAGATCTCGACAAATAACAAGCAGCAAATCAGAAATAATGAACAGAGACACAAGTTTTATAGTGGTTTGGCTATCTCCGGCCTACATCCACTCCAAAGTTTTATCCTTTTATTAATTATCCTTGCTGGTAACAAGTGATTACAGCAGTTACAAAGTCCAAATTCGAAATCAATGGCAGTAATGACGATATGGAGTGATCCTGGCAGCGTCCGGGCGTGCTTCTTCTTTCCAAATTCTCCGACCTCTTTTCTGAATGACCAGGGGCTCTATTTATAGGCGTAGGAGGCTGATATTTCATTGAAAATCCGATAGACCACTTCGGGCACTTGAGGGGGCCCACAGGCTCGGCCTCAGAAGACTTGGGCCCACTTTGGGATCGATTCGAACCCATTCGAATCGATCATAAAATCATCCAGTCGATGTGAAACTTGGTGTGAACATTCTTCAATATGCATGTAAGCTCCTGTAAAAATTTCATTACATTTGGATCAATGGTTTGGAAGATATGATCGATTCGAGATCAAAGCTCCGTATGTTCTGCCTGGTTCGAATCCATTGCTTCGAATCCATATCCCTCGACTCCATATGAAGCAAGCAAGCGCAATGACATGGCACTATCCTCCCAGGTCGATTCGAATTATGCGGCGTGCTGACTCCACTTGGTGCGCCGAATTGAACGCTTCCTCTCCTAAAGACGCGCTCGCATCCATGTTTCACGCTTCGTCCATATCCATAACTTCACAACGGTCATGCTTGCATCCATTGATTCGTGTTTTCCTTCGCATCGGTTCCTGGAGTGTACTTCGTATCGAATGGCCACGAATCGATCGACACGAAGTGACGATGGAGGTTATCGATACGAAGTGGTTGTGAAGGGTGGATACGAACTAGACCTTACCTGATGGATACGAAGGAGCCTCTTACCTGATGGATACGAAGGAGCCTCTTACCTGATGGATACGAAGGAGACTATGTTGCCATCGAGTCGAAGTCCACCTAACCTTCTCTACCGATCGATACGAAATGACTGAGCCTTGTTCATGCCGATCGATACGAACGGTATCGATTCGAAGTCCTTCACCTTGCTTTGCCTTTGACCGATACGAACGCTATCAAGTTAAACCAACACCTAACCGATGCGAACCTCTCTGAGCCGAACCCATACTGATCGATACGAACAGTATCGATATGAAGCCCTTACCTCCAGATCGATACGAAGTGTATCGATTCGAACCATCCGTTCGCCATGCCTTCGATCGATGCGAACCTAATGGAGTCGAACTGAACAAAACCTTATGGGTTCGAATCTGATGGGTTCGAAATGAGCACCACCTTAACTCCTTGATGGATTCGAACATCATGCCTCTCCTGCCTTGAATCAATCATAACTCCTTCATATGAACTCCGATTAACCTGAAATTTGAAACATAACCTTTCCTAATTCTTATCATCATCTCCAATCAATTTTCGTCCCGATCGGAGTTCAACCAAATTTTGACGACATCGATCGCCGCCTTGCTTTCAATCGATCTCCAATCCCAATATCCATCATCCCTTGCCAATTTGTTGATATTCCATTTTTGACCAAAAAGTGGGATAGCATACACATCAATCAGAGTTCAACAATCAATCAATGGTTATCAGCTTGAACAGTTAAAATAACCTGTCCTCACAAATGTCAATAATTTAAAACAACTAAGCACAGTGGATAATCAATAATCAAAACAAATACGCATATACAAAATGAAGATCTTCAGCTCTCCTGTTGAAGCTACAAAAGTATCAAATCTAAACCTGTAAATATACTCGGTCTGACCCGAGCATTGAAAGGGAAGAACGCCCGGATCAGTCTGGTAAACCAGCGTGAGAAACACACTCATCTAAATTTATTAAATTACCAAACTTTTCCTTTATCAAAACAAAAGTATCTCGTAAGACAAGTCCACACATAAACACAGACATGTTTTTACCTTACGATAATTAAAACATTTCATATCAAACTCATGTGATATTATACTAGTGTCTAGTATACAAATAATATTCAAAATAGCCGAAATTGTTACCATTATTAAATTCCAGCAGACTGGGCTCTACAAATAAAATGGAAGGAGCGTAGTGGAGTTTGGATTTCCATAAAAATGACTAGGTGAAGGGACTACCTTCCGAAGGGGTACACCTCTAGATGGATGTCCCGAGGCACAAAACATCTGCCCTCTACCAACACAAGACCGGCCCACCTTTATAACTAGATGGTACCGAATATGTCATCCTCTGGTCGTTACCGACCTTTACCGAGGGCCCTCTAGCTTACAAACCATAATAATCAGATACACGACGTCATGGCGTGTAAAAATACATCTAGAAGAGGATGATCATATCCTACTTGGGAATGACCCACTTAGCCTTACTGCATCTAACCCTATTTTGGTCATTTTCGGTTGATGAGGCCTAACGAGGTAACGATTACCTTTCACAAAGCACAATCACATCACTTAGAATGCCACACAGCCATTTCCGTTGACTACTAATTGCCTTCCACAAAAATATAACCCTTAAGCTCATACATCTCAAGGAGGATGTTAAGCTAAGAGAAGTTACCTTCTCCGCCATCACCGATGTACGTTTGTAAAAACCAATGTACATAATCTTTAGAAATGCAATGTCAGACAAACATCCATACAAGTTGTCCAAGAACAGGACAAACCGAAGGTACTTTCCTACCACATCCTGTCGGGAAATCCCTCGGATTAGTAGAGAATAGTCCTCGCATTGGATATTTCATAATGAAGAGACCACTGCTACTGGATGTATATTGATATTTTAACCCCAAACGATCAACAAGCAGTCTTCCACTATGAAAGTCCGGAATATCAATATCATCATAAGCAACCTACACAATCGTCGCATATACATTGGTCCGAAGTGGTTTTCAGATAAACCGATCCCGGTCTCTTCGCACCAACAACGCAAAAGCTTTTCTCAACCTCACACAGAAACTAAGTTTCATAGACTTATCACGTTTCCAACTTTCAACTTGCTATCCTTCGGGCCAAGAAGGAAGCTCGATAGATTGGAGTAATATTCCGCACTATACGAATCAACATCCTCAACACAAACGATAATCAAGCCTACATAGAAGGCTACGTACTAAGTGTACGACTAAATAGTTCCCACATCAAGTCGAGGAACTAAAATTTTTGCCCAGTCTGATAGTCTGTTATTTAACTATAAAAACAAACAAACAAATATTCAACACCATAACAATCACTAGGCCTTTTAATTAATCTTTATTAATTAAATAACTTGCCAAATATTCACTTCAATTTATCCTTTAAAAAGATATATTCTCAAAACATTTCACTTCATATTGAAAAACGTTTTCAAATACTTATCTAATAATAAGTAATTCACAATTCAATTTATTTTCAACACTCAAAAAATATTACATATACTTAAATCAGGAGTAAGTATATATTTAATCTTTGAGGAAAAGATTCTCTTCAAACACATTTATTAGGGTTAAAACGAATGTTGCGTAAAACATCGTTATGATAACCCAAAATTGACAGTATAGGGATTCAAAATATAGATAGATATATAAATCCAATATATTATACAAAAACATTTCCTTTCGAAAATCAATTACTATAACAACGGTGTTATAGTACATCATTTGCTTATTTCTCGAAAACTTCTATTTCAACAATGAATGTTGAAATCTATGGTTTCGATCCTTAACACATTTTAAAACAACTTGAAACCATTTAACTCCTTTTTCAAATATCACTTTCCAAAACGTTTCTTTAATATATTATTCACTGTCGAAAATCATAAATATAATTATCTAACCAAATTCAATATTTCTACACATTTATCACAGGATAATCCATTGTCCAAAATCGTGGATATATATCCGTTAATAAACTTCTATATTTAACTTAACAAATTCAATTGTTTTCGGATTTATAAAACAATGTTTATAAATTCCATTTATTTATTTTTTAAACTTCAATACAAAAAATTCCTTTATTAACCAATTCTATTTATAACGCAATTATATACCAAAAATCCAAATTATAAGTTAAATAATTATAATTCATTTATTTACAAAATCATTCTTTTTATAACTTCTTAAATTATAAATCTTATTCACTTATAAGATTCATTTATAACTTCATTTTAACACTTATAAAATTCATTCATAATCCCATCATTTTGATTTATAAAATATCCATTTTTATAAATCTTATATATAAACCTTTTATAATAAATTCAAAAATCACCAATTAAACTTTTTTTATAAAATAATCAACTTCATACTTTCAAAAATCATATTTCATTCATATTTCACAAAAATCATAATTTTTATAATATAAAAGTTATAACATTTATTTATTTAAAATAAATCGATTCTTAACGGTTCAAAAATTTAATAAAACATTTATTTCAAAATCACTTTAAAATCCTTTTAAATTTGAAAATCATCACTTAAATATTTTTAGATTCCAAAATATAGGCCCAATGCTAAAACAGCACTAAATACATCAATCACAACATCCAAAACATCATATATCATATGATAACAAAATATATCACAATATCTATAAATAAATCAATACAGGTGAGGAATCCAGTTGGATCCCTCCAACCTGTCACCTGCAACAAATATACATATTAGAATATGTGTACAATGTCCGCTTCGAGGCAGACGCGCGTACAAAGGGTCATCCGCTCATACACGGGAACACATAGGGTCATCTGCTCCACTAGGCAGGTACATATCCAAATACCAATCAATATATCATATATCATCCAAACAATCATCAATCATCATATAATAATGTTTATTCTCACTTATATAAAAATATTAGTGAGTCAGAAAGAGTGAGTTGTACTCACATTGCTTGTAGTCGTCGCGTTAGCGATTTATTCCGATTAAAATTAAACAAGCATTTAATTTCAAACAAAATTTTCACTAGCTCAAATGAATCCCAATCCAGATCCATTATGTAATGCTCGACAATACGAACCCAACGCAATTCGTTTCGTGCAAAACAGACCTCGTATGAAAATGTTATGACATTTTAAAGTTTATACGAATTAAAATAATAAAATTATTTCAATTTTTTTATATATTTTAAACCTTCTTTTTATCTGGGCCGGTTCACTATGCCTGATCAAAATCGTAGCTGAATGCTTCTATTTCTTCTCCCATGCTATCACGTACGCGTGAGCCCATCCTAGCCGCCGCAAAATCCTAATCCTCGCGTCACCACTAGTTGATTGTAGTTCGATCGAGCAGCGCCACTTCGAAGCTCCAACCCGCCTCTACTCTCGGCCAAAGTATAGGCGAGCTCGGCTGCTTCCTGGTCTCGCAAATCATGCGCAAAGAACATATGAACGCGAGTAAATTATCGTCGACCCATAGCGTTAAATCCAATCTTGACCGTTGGATTTGTAGTTCTCGACGTTGTCTACAAGTTTGTAGTTGAAACTTTTTCAAGTAGATCGATGGATTTGAAGATAATTGAAGAGAAACGAAATGAAATTCTGGCCATTAACAAGAAGTGGCGGCTAGGGCTTTGAAACCCTAATGCTTGTGAAAAATGAAACGATGGAGGGTTTTTATAGAAAATTATACGACACTATTCATCCGAAAATTTTCCGAACTCGAAACGAAGCGTGCCGCCTTGCGTTTATAATTTTTTGCCCCCATTCTGAACGCAATGGAATATATATCGGGAGCCAATTCGATCATATTTGAAAGATAGATTTTCAAATCGAATATTTAAATTTAAAATTCACTTAAATCGATTTCTACGCGTTTTAGCTTGCCCCGGACAAACCGTATATCCGATTGACACGAAATTTGAAAACTTACAATAATTTAACATTACAGATCCAATGAAACTGATTTCGTCGAAATCCGAGACTGTTTGAAAAATAACTATTTTTTCTCGTCAATTAAATATTAAAATATTCAATTTCTACAAATTAACTTTTAATTCTCTAACATCATTTATATTCAACTAAAATTTAATTCAACTTTATAAATCATTTTTATTCACATTAAATCCAACTTTCAACTATTTACGCAATTTCAAATATTAAATTATTGATTTAATTATCCAATTAAATCCTGATATTCGAAATATTATTTATTCAGCTTATAAACTTAACTTTTAAATATTTAAAATCAATTAAATATACGAATTTCAAATGACGAAAATTCTGGATCGTTACATTGCTACAAGTCCTCTATCAAGTTTCATGTCGTGCCAAGCCAAATTGATCACCTTAGAACAACCAAAAGAATTCTAAAGTGTTTACGAGGCGCAAAGGAGGTTGGTACACGGTATAGAACTATGACCAACTCCAAGTTGACCGGCCACATTGATAATGATTGGGAAGATTCGGTAGATGACATGAAGAGCACATCGGGCTATGCCTTCCCACTTGGAGCATGAACATTCTCTTGGGCATCAAAGAAAGCAAGCAATAGTTGGACAATCAACAACAAAGGCAAAATATGTGGTAGCATTAGAAGCAACAATTCAAGTTATATGGCTCTGGAGAATACATAGGGAAACGGATGAATTAAAAATGAGCTTACTACAACCTATTGAGACAAAAAATTAGCACTACTAATGATGAAAAACCTCATTCATCATAGTTGAACAAAAAACATAGCTACAAAATATCACTTCATCAAAGAAGCAGAAGCGATTAAACAAATCTGACTTAAGTACTGCATGACAGAGGGATGACGTTGTAGATAAATTCACAAAGACATTGCCAAGGGAAAGATTTGAGCATTTGCGAACTATGTTGGAGTTTCTGAATTTTGCATAAGGAGGAGTGTTAAAGAGCGATATGAACTTTTAAAAATTTAAAGAAATCGACAATGCTATTTTATGTAACCATTAAATATCAACTTTAATTTATCTAGAATGTACCGTCCAGATTATTCTAAAAATAAAATACTGTGAAGTGAAGTCTATAAATATAGGTTCATGCATATTATTTCACTATTCAATCATTCGAATGACAACGTCAACACGTGTCCTCATTTTTTAGAAATAGTAAGGGCACATTTTTAAGTTATTAAATTACTCAAACAACACTTTTGAATTCCTCCTGTTTTTTATGATGAAGAGTAAAATAAGTATCCAGAATAATATTTTCTTTGTCATTGATAATATAAATAACATGTGCTCTTTACATATTAACAGTACCCATAACCAAAGCTTTTACAATAAATATGTAGCAGACAAACTTCATCTTGAACTTCTCCAGCATTATCAACGCACAAAAGGAATGAGGAAGTATTCAGCATAAAACAGCTGCTCAAAACATCGGTAAAACAATAATCATTAACCGTTCTATTCCCGTAAAATTATCAAAACACTATTATATCAATATTATATAATTCACCTTCCAAATGAACATGTAGAATGAATACATCGAAGCACTGCTTTTTACATCAACCGATTTAGCACCATACAATAGCAGTAAAGCAAGTAATCCATGACCAATAACCTGAAAAAATCAATCCAAAATAACTGTGTTTTCTGAATATATAAAAACTAATGAGACATTTACTTGGGTAAAAATTAAAAACTTACGGTTATAAATTTTAGGTATAAATTGGGAGCAGTTGCTCCCAACATCATAGCAATAGTATAAGCTGTTAGCAATATCTTTATGCAAAGCCAAAATACCTGTATGACCAATATTACTCAGTTCATATTTTTTTATCTCTATTAAGAAAGACCAAAAAAAAAAAGAAAAAAGAATGCGTTACTCACTTTCTCTGCACCCAATTGGACGCTAAATGACTGAATCCCGAAGTTTTTGTCCCCTTCAATATCAGGTATATCCTACAAATTTAGAACTTTAATATCTACTAATAGATCATATAGTTTAAGAAAAATGTACTATAAGAAAGATGTTAACATGTGCCCTAAGGACACATACTAAGTTGTTAAATTATAAATATAATCTTTCTGAATTCCCCTTTTTTTATTGTGTAAGAATAATTTAGGTATCTGAAATAAACTTTTTTGTTCTTTAGTTATTAATCATCATCCTCAACATATGCCCTAGGGGCATACATTAACAAAATCCATAATATAATTATAGGATTAACATTGTAATAATATGGGTACATAATTAATACCTTAAAAAGAGCTATAACAGCTACAAAGCAGCACATAAATGAAGTGCCGAACATTGATGGTTTGTTGATCATGAATGGCTTTCCAAGTATATATTTCTGAAGGATGCATTTACATACAGTACATGAATAGGTTACTTGGAGAAACAACGAAATTCGCTTGAAACCTTTTAAGTGTTGGAATTTGAATAGGATTTTACCTGGGTATGTGCAAAGAATGCAAGCTGCAATAAAAAAGCGCGTACAAAGAGAATGCATGATGCAGCAAGAAGTGGGTATTGCTTCCACCGAAGCAAAGGAAGCTGAAAAGCAAATGACAAGCGGTTTGAATTTTCGATACCAATATATGACCCATATTAGCTTTACAATACTCTTTCAAAAATTTGAGTGATACACTCTTATTTATTGGTTTTGAATTGAGGGCCACTTTATTATTTGAGGATAATGAACCTTTACTCCTAAAACAAATAATTAGATGCATTGGATATCCTTCATATATTGATTTTATTAATTAGTAATTAAATAATTAATGTTTAACTTTTAAAAAAACACCCGCGTGCTCTCGCGCGCGCACTCATATATATAGACACACACACCTAGGAGTTTAATACATGTTTCTTTTATTTGATTAATGAATTTCATAAATGCTTTTATTTTAACACTCATTAGGAGAGAGCAAAAATCTCGCATATTTTCAAGCAATTTTTAGCAGTAAGTTCTTTATACACTATTTTTTTTTTTCAACAACCAATGATAAGAGGACTATTTTTTTTACTATAAATCCCCTTAGTCAAATTAAAACAGAAAACCGAAAAGAGGATCAGGTATGCCTAACAGTGCAAATGAACAATGGCAACACATACATCTATTGAATAGATGGTTCCAAGAATGCAAGAGATGAGCAGTGCTAAAAGCAAAGGCGGAGACTGAAATCCTGTAATGAAACTCTATCAAGAAAAAAGAAAAGAAGCTAACGTTAGAAATGAACTTTAATGTTAGAAATAAAATTATTGAAATGTGAAACAAATAGTAGCAAATACTAATATTGTTCTAATTTATACATACCAATATAAAGCTGGCAGTTACAAGTGCTATTCCAACCCCCATTGTGAATTCACCAGAAGCAAGGGGAAGTGTAGGCTTATTAATCTATCAAAAAAATTCAAAGAATTGAATTCAGAAAATTTTCCAACATTTGCAAGAAAAAGTGAAGGATGGCTGTAATATTACTTTATCGATTTCGACATCGTAAATCTCGTTCAGTCCCACTATATAAATGTTCATCAAAACAGCTGGAACAATCATCTGTACGTATCAAGTGCACAAAATAGTTAGCTGGCGAAAAGTGTAGATATGTCTAGATACAATAATAAGTTAATGAGTTAATACATAAAGAATTTACCTTGATCAGTCCTATAAAAAATGAAAGCTTAAGATCTGAAAAACTTTCCACGGGAAGAAGTGAAACAGATGTTATGCCAATAATCTGTCAAATTATGACAGTTACGTATCATAAGAATATATTTTTTTTTTCTGTGAAAAAAATTAAAAAAGAAAGAGAAATAAAAAGGATCAAAAAAATAAGCGAAGAATGAACTTACAGTGCCGATGATAGTGTGGGGCCGAGTGAACCGAACAAATGCATCAATAGTCTTAAGGATAGTCGACAACAGTGATGAGTTGCCTAATTGAATTTGATTGGTTATCGGTTTGCATTTGTGGTTTTGTTCATGTACCGAACCCGAAAGGCATTGTACAGGAGAGAAGGGGGAATGATGATCAGCTTTGTTCAAAGACAATACTTTTGAGAAGTTGAGCTTGGAATCTGATTTGGAATGAAACCTGCATTGTAGAAATGGAAGTATGTTTTACCACAGTGATCCAGATATTATAGCATAGACTCTATTTTTATATATGATCTTACATCAAGACATAAAGCCTCTTCAGAAAATTGAGCTTATCTTGCACAACCATTGAACCAATTTTAATTTATATTCTTCGTTTACAAACGTTTTGAAAGATTTCCTTTATAGATCGGCTTAACAAAAACCATAAAACAAAATGATATTCCCACTTGAAAGAGAGACGGTATGTATTCTAATATGCATATGAAAATGTATCCCAATCATACTATGATTGCAAAAATTCGTTAAATTTTCATAGTATGCAGTAAAACTTTCATACCTAATTTTGATATTTCTCCCAAAAGCATTTCCAGGATAATTGTCCATTGATGTCGTCCATTTCCTACTTCCTGCATGAATGAAAGATTCACACATTATATCAAGATGAAATAAACCCAAACAATATCATGAGATGAAATAACAAATTAGTATATGAAAAACAACGTGATAAGCGTAAAGGTAAGCCAAAAAAAAAAATGCCCTACATACCTGTGGAATACAAATGGCTTTGGAGGGAAGAGATGGACATGTTGATTGAAAACGTTGTTCCTACTGGACAATTGCAAGGAATATTAGGAGTTTAAATATTAAATATGATGATATTGTGCATATTTAATACAGGTACATTAAGCAAAATGGAATTAATTTGAGATTCTGAATATACATCGATTTTTTTATGTTTAAGCTGGCAAGTGGCAAAGTATTTGTAGTTATTTATTTTACGAAATCAATATCTTAAGTATAAGGTATTCAAATAAAGGACTTATCTTATCTGGGTCATTTTGCAAAATAAACAAGAAACAAAAAATATTTATTTGATAATAAATTGCAGTAATATATATTTATTGTTGAAAGTGATCGCTGCTGCATATTCTAGCGGATAAAAAGCATGTAAATTTTTCATGAACTAGATGAACCGGTGCTACGCGGATAAAAAGCATGTAAATTTTTCATGAACTAGATGAACCGGTGCTACGCACTGATTGGAGTTAGTCCATTGTTGCAAGTGCAAACTATAAATCTTGGTTAATTTATATGCAAACATGTGGAAAATATAGACATTTCTAGATCATGGAAGTATCTGATGGTTGATTTTGTGGTAATATTATTTTGGTTGGAATTTTTTTTATAAAGAAAGGTTCTGATTTCGTTTATTAAATATAAAAGAAAACGTATATAGACAAAATGTACAATGGCTCAAGGCCCATAAATCTCAAAGAAAAAGGATCAGCCCATTGCCCTCAAAAATACTAGTGGGTGGTTTGAGACATTGTTTCTTAGACAATACATGGCTACGCCATCATTTAATCAAACTAGTGGGTGCTTTTGAAGTATGTGTTTGTCTTCAACATTAATAATGTAGTTGGGGAGTTCAATCTCGCCTTATGTTATGAAAAATCGCGCTTAAGTATGCTTAAGTGCTAAGTGCATGTAAACTGCTTTGGTTTTTGAAAGAAAAAAAAGATGAATCAAGCGATGAATGCTTAAGCACATTTAATTGATACTTATTTTCATTTCGCTTAAATTTAAGCGATCAATAAGCACAAGCAACCAAAAATAATGATAAATAATTTTAAAAGTAAATAAGAAAAGGGTCATAGCAAAAATATACCCCTTGGCTAACAAGATTTCTTCATTTATTGCGATATGGGCCGATGGATGGGCAATATGTTTATGTTTTTGCATAAGGATAGATTATATTTAATTGAAATTTGTGCATAGCTTGTACTCAACTTGAGTATGTTTATATTTACCGAATTGTTAAAGTAAAATCTAATTTTTACAACCTATGAATTTATAAATTAACTTGAAAGCTAAATTTTAATACTTTGTGGCCAATTTATTTATATACAAAATGAAACACTTTACATAATCTCTTTTTCATAAATTTATATAAATAGTGATATTATAAAGCAAAAAAATTAAGCAACGCTTATGTGATGTTTAAGTGGCATGACATTAAGCAGGTCGATACTTTTATTGCCTTGCCATCACCTCACTTACTGCTTAATATATCATAGATCTCTCCGACTGATTGTGTTAACAAGTACAAAATAGATCTCATACTATCTTTGAAACTACAGTGACAAGAATGTCAAATCTATAGCCTGTTGTACTATAAATTCCGCAGAATTTTTGTATAAATTTTGAAACTATAAGAGAGGAAAAGTGGAGAGGAATTATTTTCAAAAGATATATGTGTGATGGCCGAGAGATATGCCTTTTTATAAGGCTAAATTGTCATGTTTGATGGAGAAGAGACACAATTTTTTGAAAACAAATTGCTCTTTTCAAACAAGAACAGTCGACTGGTGAAGAAGGATCATTAGACTGGTCTTCTAGATTAGTCAACAGAATAAGACTAATTCGAATGTATTTTTCTTTGGAATTTCTTAGATCTCAACCAGCCGACTATCCATAGTGGATCAGTCAACTGGTCATTTCAGAAACTTCTACTAAATTATTTTCTAAATCTTACAACTACGGTTTCTAAATCAATATTTTTTTCTTTTCTTGAAAATGGGTTCATTATTAATGACGTAAAGAACAAATAAATGATTCGTCTCCTTAAAAAAATCCTACTAGAGCAGTAAAGAAAAATGGCACAACGACCTTTATTATACTATGTACAAATCAACTCTGCACATTCTTACAAATATAAATACGATACATATAAACACCACTGGATGCTTAAGCTTTTCCCGACCTAACCCATTGAACTAGTAAAACCCTCATCCTTATTAGCTTGCACTAATAAAACAAAAGCTAACCAGGGTTTATCAATTCTGCTCACTACCTCAAAGCTTTGCGATCCTCCCTCTTCATTTCTCGAAAATTATCTTTTCTGTTGATCTGCAAACGAATAGCGAACACTATAATTTTTTCCCTCGTGTCACCACACAAGCTTTCCCTTCAAAAAAATTTCAATTTCTTTCGAGACAAATGTGGCAAACGGTTGTGATTGTAGCGGTAAAGGCGGCGTCTTGGCTTCTTCTTTTGGTCATAAAATAATTGATGATGTAGTAGATTTCTTCAAGTAGCTCGCCCGCTCCATTTGATTGTAGTCGAAGTTTATTTCTCATCGCAACCCATAGATAAGTATTGAACTCACATTCCAGAAATAAGTGCTCATGTCTCTGTCGTTATTTGTTGCATAAGGCACAAATCCATCAAATGACAATCCCCGATTAATTAATCTATCGAATATTAGTGATCTCTTATACATGCTCTGTATGCACAATACACCATTTTCCTTGCTGTTGTTTTATACCGAATTAGTTTAGCCATTTCAACTCTATTGCTTTGTTGTCAAACATTTTTCCATGTTTTTGCGAAGTGAAACCTGTTACTACTGCGTATTTCCCATGAACCCAAGCTATACGTTATTGAGACCTGCACTTGCTGAATAGTTGATGCGACCTCCCTTGTTTCATTGAGTAGTGCTGGATGTAGAGTATTTCATTGCATAATGTTACTTACTATATAATTAGAACTACCTTAAAGATATCATGTTCCACCCTAATAGATCAACCGAAGACTTGTGGTTGATCCAAGGATCATTCCATGATGATGTCCTCTCACTTTTAGCAATAACTCTTTCATTAATTTGCAAGCAATTTCCCTTTATCTTAGCATGCGTTGCATTGTTCGTAACAAATTACTATCAATTGAAATAACTGAATATTCTTATTTTAAGACAGATTTTAATTAATAAATTCCATAAAATTTTAATGATAGAAGTTCTTCTCAAGTATGAAAAATGTCTCAAGCCAATGCAACCTTCATATTTCGACTTATACCATATCTCTTAAGCTAATTTATGCTTCTTGCTACATTAGTAATTTTTTGCACATAAAATTTCAATTCTTTTGAGCACCGAACTAGGGATATTATAAATCAGTAAACAATACAAAGGAGTGACAATACTTTGAATAAATTCAACTCTACCTACTGTAAATAGTAAAACATTGTCCTTACCCTCTAATTTCTGTGTTATTTGGTTGATCGGGGGCACAAATTGTGAAGCATAAATATAATAATCTTACATTTGAAATATTTGGCGGTTTGAGTATAAAGATGACGCGTATTTTACTTTTGACTGAGGATCTTTGTATAAAATTCTTTTGGACGACAACTTAACCAAGTTATTGAATTATTGATTTCAAGATTCAATGAAGCACTTTAATAGTGTAATCAGACTCAAAGTTTGTACCATTTTGATCCAGACAAGAATACTCTTGTATTCAAAGAAGGATGATGCAAAATAGAAGAGTATAGAAATGAAGAAGAACAAGAATTTTTTGTATCATTAAAAGAGGTTCGGCCACACCTTTATATAGGTAGTGAAAAGACGCGTCTAACGGCCGTGTCCGGTGGATTTTCCATCCCGTGTTCAAAAGTTGCGTCTGTTAGCCTACAACATTCACAAATCCTATGAAATTTCAGAATGAAGCACCTCCCGTCTATTTTCAAATGTTGTAGCCTATTATTTATCTCAGTTCGAATTTAAATTTTTAAGCCTGTAAATGGGCTAACAACCCATCAAAAACTATCCAAAAGTATATTCTAGACCAAACCCGATACGGCCTGGCTCGGCTCGGTCAGTCGGACAGTGGCAGCATGTGCGCATGTGTGTCAATGTGCATAGTCTCTCTCTCTCTTCAACCAAAAAGAAAAAAATTGAATACCTAAAGAGCGCAACATTCTATTGAGAATCCTATATTCAAATAAATATTAGTTACTTTATTTCAAGATATTGGACTAATATCTCATGTTCTCTTTTTCGTTCTTCCAAAATAATTAATCAAAACCCCATTATTTAAAAATAAACATAAATTTCTCCTCATTTCCAAAGTACATAAATAAATAAAAGGAATGGGTAGATCACTCAGCAGGCTGTCTACATATCCAAGTGAGATCAAGTTGACGTAGTTTAAAGCTTAAGAATTAGCAACATCATGGAAACTAATACATAAACGAGTGGTATATTTTGGATTTGAACCTTCGCTTAGCAAACAACCTGATTTCCATTCTCGTTTAGCTAAGTTGTAATACCCAGTGAGATTTGGACATATATTTTATTAGTTTCGAAAAAAAGGTAATTTTGCAAATGATTGAACAAGGTGATGGAAACTATATCATTGCGTAGAGCTCATTTTTTCAAGTCAAATTGGTATAGTGATTTGTCCGATTGGAGTTCGTGTAAAAGAGTTACGTGTATTTTAAGTAAAAAGATTTTGATTGGTTTAAACGGGCCTAAGCATATTTCAATGAAGAGACAACTAAGGATTTATATAACAAGCCACATAGAATCCAAATTTATTATCTCATTCACGTACGTTTTTTGCTCTTTCTCTTTCAAATCTAAACCAAACCCCTCAAACACACAAAGATACATACACACATGACGAATGCTAAGAGGGCTGTAAGAAGATGCTCGTTGTTGGTGGAACCGAGGAACTTTGTGGGACTATGTTTCTGGCCAGCAAGGAATTGAAGAGTAATTAGGGGATTACTAGGCCTTGGTGGCGTAGATTGGCAAGTGGAAATCATTATTGACTATATATTTTTCACATGAAAATAGTTTCGTTATGTGATGGCTGATAAGGATTGATAAATGTAGAATTTTGGTTAACTAGATTAGGTGATTAATGATTAAGTATTTGTAGGATTAGAAAATGGTAATGATGTTTGAATTAGGGTTAAATTAATACTAGATTGTGTATTATATGAATTTAAGATTAAATGGTTAATTTTATATTGATTAGGGCTTGATTATGGACATATATATGTAATATGTGATATATGGAGGTTAGAATAGTGTAAAATAATGTCCAAGGGAAGTAGAAAAGCATTATAATGGTAAAAACATGGAGGAAATTTGAAGTAGGGAAGAAAACAATTCAATTTTTCTATTTTCTACCATTCGGCATAAACACTGGTCCATCGGTGTTAAATACATCGGTCCATTATTGCAATTTAAAATTACCAGGTTGAGCCTATACCTGAACTGAAGCATTTTTTACTTTAGCCAGGTCTATATGAAAAGGAAGGTGAGCGACGTGTTGGTTTCTCAGCTACATCGGGAAGTATTTAACGTCCAGAAACATGCTTCGACCATTGTGCATTGTGATGATTGTGTTGAGTCGTTTGTTAAAGGAGTTAGGTTGTGCTTACCTATCCTTTATGCATATATGAGTTAGTCTACGTTTATCTTCCTCATGCTCTTGACTATGTTTACAAGATTAGTCTATGTTTAACTGTATGTTGGGGTTATGTAACACCCCTAATTTTATGTAACATTATTCAAGAGATTTAATTAGACAATTAAATAGGATAATGCAAATTTTAAGTGGTTAAGAGATGAGATTTGTGAAAACATAAGGTATCCGTGCCTAATTAAAGAATGAACAAATGAAAACATAAAGGGAGTAAGATAAGGGCAAAGTAGGAATAGGTTATATTCTTATACCCTAAACCCTTAAGCCACTTTCATTTACAACATTCACAAATTAAGACCAAGTACCAAGCAAGGACGATCACCATTAGAAGATAACAAGGAGAAGATAAGCAAGATTTCAAGAAGGAAGATTAATCTAATCAGTTCTAAAGCAAATCTCAACCTCTTTAACACAAGCTAAGGATGAATAATAGATTACATCTCATATTTTATGATTTTCGGTTGCTAGATTGAGATCCAAATTTATTTTGCAAATGTTCTGCCATGTTTTGATTGTTCAAATGGTGTATATATGTGTGTGTGTGTGTATGCTTGTTGGGGATTTAAGCTATTTCATATAAATTTTATGATAAGAATTGATTTAGAAAACCTATTAGATGACATCCAAATGACTAGCATTTTTGATATGAGGTCAGAAATATTATTTTAGAGATGGGTTTCAAGTTTCATAATTTTCTAAATTATTGTGGATTTATGATGAATTTTCTAGTAAAGAAAATGGTATATTGGGTTTAAAATTAGTTATGGCTATTATACGTTAGCTTTGGGTTAAAAACTTAAATATGTTAAAAAACATATTAAAAATGATTTATTAGAATTTTTGAAGAATTTTTCTAAGTGTTTTATTAAGTATATAAAATTATTTAAGTTATGAGACTTAAATGTTTTATATGTTTAAAATAGGAGAAGGGACAATTGGCTAAATGTTTCAAATATAAAATACTGAATTCGGCAGCACTTTTAGAAAAGGTTTTGGAAAATAAACTGGCAACCAGTTATATCATGACAAGTAAGCAAGTTAGTTGGAAAGAAATTGCTTTATAAAGTAAGAAACTGTTTTTTGTAAGGATTTGCTGTTTCGCCACTACTGGCAGCAAGCTTACGGCTACATACCCCCGCCTTTGACCAAGTTGAAATCAATACACATGGTTACAATGCCTTGGTACATAGTTGATTAGAGTTAGTGATAGGTATAAGGTTGAAATGTGCTTTCGAAAAGGCCGAGACCTTGTTTTGCTTTCAATAGGAAAGCCGCTTGCTTTGCATTCCAAAGATTGGTTTCGAAAGGGTTTAAAGATAGCTTTCGATAGAGGTTGCCTCCTTTTGTTTTAAATTAGCTTTCGACAGGGTCGAAAATTCACTGCCGCAATTCTACCTTACGATGCTTTTGAGGCCGCTTTGCCTTTAAACATGGTTTCGAAAGGGTGCTTTCACTTTTAAAATACGAGCCGCTTCTCCAATGCTTTCGAAAGGGTTAGCGTCGAAAACATCCATTTTCTTTTTCTTAGGAAATTTGCTTTTGAAAGAGTGCTCTCGACTTAGTTTACTTAAGATTCGTTGTTCTATTGAAAGATAAACCCATGGGTTTCGAATAGAATGGTTTTAAATGGTTTCGAAAATGTGTTCCATAAGCTTTTACTTGAACCCAATGCTTTCGAAAGGTTTATTTCGAGTAAAGAACTTTAATGCTTTCGAAAGGTTTAAACAAAGGTTTCGTAGGGGAGGTTCTCCAATGGTTTCGAAAGGCACTTAAAGTATTTTAAATGGAAGGTTTCCAATTGCTTTCGAAAGGTAAGATTAAAATTTTTTGGAAAGAGGATTTCTAAGGCTAATAAAGGTTTCGAAGGGATAACTTCAAAGATTTCGAAAGGTTGTTATAAAGGTTTCGAAATGTATGTTTTAGCCTTTCGGCCTAGTGCCTCAAGGTATAGTAGTTAATACGTTTCGAAAGGGGTATTTTCAATTGTTTTGAAAGGTTTTTTTTAAGTTTTTAAACAAAGGTTTTGAATGGTTTACCTTAGCTTTATGTCTTAAATGTTTTAAGTTAAAAAAGGTTTTAACTTACTTTGGTGGGATAGGTAACCCTCAATATATTTCATCAACATTGTTTTGGGTATAGTGTGTGTATATATATAACATGGAAAATAGCTTTGAGTAAATAAAAGAGTATATTTTCCTTGTTTGAGTATGATTCAAAGGGTTTAACCATTTGAATGGTTTTCAAGGAAAAATTGAAGGGCAGTTTACCCTAAGTAAATGACTCAGCTATTTGAATACTAAATGAGATTGGTATAGGGTCACATCCTATACATTAGCTGTAGCCCCTGGCTAATTTAGTCCAAAATTCTAGTGTGCATAGCTTAGTCACAGGTAAGACTTAAATGATGGTTACATAGAGAAAGGAATATATACAGAGAAGAAGAATAGGTTATTTGTGAGCCCGCAAAACCATTAGGATCTGGTGACCCTGTGAGAAGTTAAGGATAGACCGTCTAGAAGTATGTCTAATGGGTGTTAGATTATTTATTATTTTCCCTGGTTGGCCCAAGTTAGCTAATGGTTAGTAGTCAACCAAACAAAACTATATTGTTCATACAAATAGTCCTTTATTTCCTGGTTTTGAGCATATATGATATTTCTTTTATTGTTATAATCGGTTTGATTGCAGGATTCTGATTTGCAAAAAGATATGTTTTAATGGGATATCAGTGAGGAAAACCCAGTCCGCTAAGCGGTGTGTTCTCACTAATATCAGTAAACCGAGATGTAATAGTATTATCCACACCAGGCTTTATGTCTTACTCAAAGCTTATGTTTTTACCCTTAAACTCTCGGGCGCTCAAAATTAGCTTGAGTAGATTGACAGTCAGGGTTTACAAGTTTAGTAGGTTGATGAATAAAGCTTATGAAGACATGTAGGAGGCATGGATAGCTATTTACGAGTTATTGTTTTTATTTATGCTATGATGAATTTAGATAGTTTTGTCTATTTAGTACTTTGATCATTCAAGGGGGCATCGTCATATGTCGCTCTTGGCGCATTTTGTAATAACTATATTTGATCAAAACCTGAGAAACGTTTGGGATTATGTAATGGAATATGAAACATGTTTTTGAAATGTAATTAGTAAAGTTGCTGTTTTTGGAACTTGTGATTTTGTTTCATATTTTTGTGCTTCTGATATTATGGATGTCATTAGCATTACCGTATTTTGTCACCAAAAGTTAATACTATAGATGATCGCAACATCTGTAGCGCTTAGCTTCAGACCTCAAGATAGGGAATGTTAGAACTTGGTACCAAAGCATAGGTTTATGAAAAAAATTAAACTTAAAATGATTTTTGAAAACATAATCCTAAGGAATTAGAGAAAAGATCAGGGTATGGGATAATGTTATAGTAATGTACTTGTATTTTCTTTATATAAGTATACGCTTTATCTCTATTCTTCCATCTCTCTTAGGCTATTCTTATGTATCTTACGAAGGCTCGAAGGCACATATGGATGCTATAAGTGGAAGTGTTAACATTGGTGGGAGAAGCACCACAACAAATGGGAATGCCAAACCAAATACCTGGAGAAATCAAGGCTGGGTACAAGCTGCAAATGTGGGTGCTGGAGTTGATGCGGGGTTAGCTGGAGGAAATGTTGGAGGATGAAATCAAGAAGCTCTGATGGTTAATAACTATGTTGTGTTGAGTAGAGATCATGCTCGGTTGGGAGGAAAGCGGTTTGTTGGTATTGAGGATGCAATTGAAGTGGAGGATTGGTTACTTCATCGCAAGAGCATTTTCGCTGATTTGGGGCTCAATAATGAGAAGAAAAAGAGGCTTGCTTCTAGACAGCTACAAGAAGCAACACTGTATTGGTGGAATAGTGCTACTATTGGAGTCAATGAAGAGACTACGACTTGGGCTAAATTTACATGGATGTTTGAGGAAAGGTTTACGTCAGAGATAGCTAAGCCTACTCTTCTCAAGAAGTTTGCCGAGTTGGAGCAGGGAGACATGATAGTGCTTGAGTTTGCAACCAGGTTTGAGGAGCTAGCAAGATATGGCTATGCTATGGTCGATACTATTATTAAGAAGAATGAAAAGTTCATTAGTGGGTTGAAGCCTGAGCTTGCTAAAGTCACATTACCGCATATTAGGGATCCATGTGATGTGATTGTTGAGATGGCCTTGAGGCATGAAGAGATGCTTGCTTTTCTTGAAGGAAATAAGGTAAAGGAAGCTTAAGGAGGGTGGAGTCAAAAATGAAAGTTTTTCCACAAGAAAGGAGCTCATAAGGGTGGAGCTGCTAAGAAAGGAAAGTTAGAGTTTGTCTATTGTAAGTGTGATAAGAAAGGACACTATACCCATGAATGTCGAACAAGAAAAAGAAAGAAAGCCATTGAGAAGAAAGTAGTAAGGTGTTCCAACTGTGATCGTATTGGGCACTATAAGAATTAGTGCAAGGAGCCAGCCAAGGATGGAAAAGGCAAAGTGTTTGCATTGGAGCCAACTACCTCGAGACCAACTGTGTAGGAAAAGGAAAAGCTGTGTTGGGAGGTACGCTTTTGATTTATGGTGTATTAGTTAGAGTTCTATTTTATACCGGTGCATCACATTCTTTTATATCTCATTGTTTAGTAGATAAGCTTAACCTAGAACCCTCATGCCTAGTTACTTCCTTAAGGGTTACAAATCCGATAGGAGGTTATGCGACTCTTGGGATGAGATGTGACCACCTAGAGTTTGAATTGTTAGGTCATACATTTGTTTGCAGTTTGCATGTGTTTTATTTCGTAGGGTTCAGAATTATTTTGGATATAGATTGGTTAAGTAAGTAAAATGCTAGGATATTTTGCAATGATAGGAAAATATCGCTTAGACACCCAGACTGTAGCGATCAGATTATATACTCCTTAGAACACCCTAGTTATGAGGTTAATACATTGTTGGGTATTATGGAGGTAGAAGACGAGTTGGATCGAGTTTTCTTTGTTAGAGAATTCGCAGATGTCTTCGAACCTGTATTAGGATTGCCAGCGAAACGAGCCAGTTTCGGATATATTTAGTACCCGAAGCAGAACCGGTGAGTAGACCGTCAAGAAGAATGACACATACCGAGATGAGAGAGTTAAAGGTGCAGTTGGTGGATTTGGAAGGCAAGAATTTCATCAGACCAAGCAGTTCGCCTTAGGGAGCAGCCATAGTGTTTGCCAAGAAGGCAGATGGATTGTTAAGGTTATGTATCGATTATCGTAAGTTGAATGAGAAGACGATAAAGAATAGATACCCATTGCCTAGAATTGACGATTTGTTCGATCAATTGAGTAGGGACAGAGTATTTTCCCTGTTGGATTTAGCAATAGGGTTTCTTCACCTTAGAGTGACAAAGGATAATATTCCTTTGATAGTGTTTAGAACCAAATATGGATTGTATGAGTGGTTAGTAATGCCATTTGGACTAACTAATGCGCCAACATTCTTTGTAGATTCGATGAACCGTGTTTTTCAAGAGCACTTGGATAGTTTCGTGTTGGTATTCATAGATGACATTTTGACATACTCTAGGATTAAAGAGAGCATGAAGTTCATCTTAGAGTGGTGCTTAAGACGTTGAGGCAGCATCAGTTGAAGGCAAAATTTTCGAAGTGTCATTTCTAGAAGAAGGAAGTGAACTATCTTGGTCATGTAGTCCTAGAGAAAGGGTTGTCTTTGGATCCGACTAAGATCGAGGCGGTGAATAATTGGAAGAGACCTGGGACAGTGACTGAGATAAAGAGTTTTCTTGGATTTCCTGGTTATCATCGAAGATTCATTAAGAATATTCCACGGATAGCTGCATCGATGACTAAGCTATCTCGAAAAGATGTGAAATTCATTTGGACCAATAAGTGTGAGGAAGCATTCCAGAAGCTGAAACACTTATTGATGAATGCACATATGTTAGTTGTTCTAGAGGGGAATCGAGACTTAGTAGTGTATACTAATGCCTGTGGAATAGGATTAGGAGCTGTGTTAATGCAAAGGGGTAAAGTGATTGCCTATGCTTCTCGACTTCTTAAACCGCATGAGGTTAAATATCCAATGCATGATTTGAAATTAGCAGCAGTAATTTTTGCATTAAAGGTGTGGAAACATTTCCTGTTGGAGGAAAGATACGAGTTGTATACGGATCATAAGTCACCGTGGTATTTATTCTCTCAAAAGGAGTTGAATATGAGACATTAAAGGTGGTTAGAGTTTTTAGCCGCTTATGACTTTGGTATTGTGTACACACCATAAAAAGGTAACAAAGTTGCAAATGCACTTAGCAGAAAATATCAGAATGCAGTGTTGGCAATGATAGCTGAGTGGAAAGATTTAGAAGCGTTGACAGCATGTAAAGTACAATGGAGATCTATGAGTAGTTCTAGTACAGAAACTGCATGTTTTCATGTTTAGAAGTTCGACTGGTGATGATCGAAAAGATTGCTTCTAAGCAAGAGGAGGATCCATTATTAGTTGAACGGATCAGAAAGTTAAGAGATGGAACAAAGAATGATGACTTGAAAGATTTCAGTCTTGACCGGAATGGATGGTTAAGAAAGAAAGGGAGATTATGTGTTTCAAATGTGGGAAACATTAGGAAGGAAGTTCTTGAGGAATACCATCATTGGAAGTTTACTATTCATCCGGGAGGAATTAAGATGTATTAGGATATGAAGATAAGTTTCTTCTGGGAAGGTATATAGAGAGATGTAGGCATATAGGTGAAGCAGTGTTTGAACTGCCAACAGGTAAAAGCCGAACATCGGAAATCAAGTAGGCTACTTTAGCTTTTAGATATTCCAGTTTGAAAGTGGGATTCTATCTCAGTGGATTTTGTAGACGGGTTGACAAGGTATAATAGAGGAAATGGAAGTATATGAGTTATAGTGGACAGGTTGACCAAAAATGCCATTTCATTCCAATTAAGTCAACCAGGCCGACACCTGTTTTGGATAAGTTATTCATGAAAAATGTAGTTAGAATGCATGGAATTCCTAGTAGTATAGTAAGTGATAGAGATTCCTTATTCACTAGCGAGTTTTGGGAGAGCCTACAGGAGACTTTAGGTACCAAGCTCAAGATGAGTACCGCTTACTGTCCGTAGACAGATGGGGAAACGAAAAGAGTTAACAAAGTCTTAGAAAATTTGTTACGAGCTTGTGTGCTAGATTTTGAAGGATCATGGGAAGACCATTTACACTAAGTCAATTTTTTGTATAACAACAGTTATCAGGCTAGTTTAGCGATGGCTGCGTCTGAAGCTTTGTATGAAAGGCTATGCAAATCTCCAGTTTGTTGCTTAGAGACCGGGGATATGTAAGTTCTTGGTCCGGATTTGGTTAGGGAAGCTGCAAAAAGATGAATTAATTCGAGCTAGAATGAAGGAAGCTCGGCCTAGGCAGAAGAGTTATGCTAATAAGAACAGAAAGATGTGGAATGCTCAGTTGGAGATCGTGTTTTCGTCAAGGTATCAGACCAATGAAAGGTGTTATCAGATTCGGGAAATCGAAAAAGTTAGCACCGAGGTTTGTTGGACCATTTCCTATTGTAGACAAGATCAGGAAACTCGCATATAGAGTAGAGTTACCGAATAATTGGCAAAAATCCATGATGTTTTTCATAATTCTCATCTAAGGAAGTTTATACGAGATCCAGAGACTACTATTGCACCGACTGTGTTAGATGACCTAGTAGTGGAACCAAATTTGGCTATAGTTAGAAAGCCAGTTCATATAGTTGCGAAGATGAGAAGAGGCTAAGGAACAAGACAGTCAGATTAGTCAAAGTCCAGTGGAGTGATGACGAGAGATACTGTACTTGGAAAACTGAAAGAAGGATAAGAGACGCTTATCCTGACTTGATTAATGGTATGTTTTACCTTTATGATTGATTTTGATGAGTTTCTTATCGTACCGAGGATGGAATTGTTTAAGAAGGGCAGTCTGTAACACCTCTAGTTCTAAGTTACATTATTCAAGGGATTTAATTAGACAATTAAATAGGAAAATGTAAAGTTTAAGTGGTTAAGAGATTGAGATTTGTGAAAACAAAAGGTAGCCGTGCCTAATTAAAGAATGAACAATTAAAATATAAAGGGAATAAGATAAGAGAAAAGTAGGAATATGTTATATTCTTATACCCTAAACCCTTAATCCACTTTCATTTACAACATTCAAAAATTAAAACTAAGAACCAAGCAAGGCCGGCCACCATTAGAAGATAACAAGGTGAAGATAAGAAAGATTCAAAAAGGAAGCTTAAACAAATTAGTTCTAAAGAAAATCTCAACCTCTTTAACACAAGATAAAGGTGAATAATAGATTACATCACATATTTATTAATTTCAGTTGCTAGATTAAGATCCGAATTTATATTGCAATTTTTTTCCATGTGTTGATTCTTTAAAATATATGCTTGTTGGTGATTTAAACTATTTCATATAGATTTTATGATAAGAATTGATTTAGAAAACCTATTAGGTGACATCCAAGTGACTTGCATTTTTGATATGAGGTCATAAATATTATTTTAGAGATGGGTTTCAAGTTCCATAATTTTCTAAATTATTGTAGATTTATTATGAATTTTCTAGTAAAGAACATTGTCTATTGGGTTTAGAATTAATTACGGCTATAATATGTTAGCTTGGGGTCAAAAATTTAAATATGCTAGAAAACATATTAAAAGTGATTTACTGGAATTTTTGGAGAATTTTTCTAAGTGTTTTATTAAGTATATAAAATTATTTAAGATATGGGATTTAAATGTTTTATGTGTTTATAATAGGAGAAGGGGCAATTTGCTAAATGTTTTAAAATGTAAAATGTTGAATTCGACAGCACTTGTAGAAAAGGTTTTGGAAAATAAATCGGCAACCAATTATATTATGACAAATAAGCAAGTTAACTAGAAAGAAATTACTTTATAAAGTAAGAAAACAGTTTTTTTTAAGGATTTTCTATTTCGCCACTATCGGCAGTAAGCTTTCGACTACATACCCTCGCCTTCGACCAAGTTAAAACTAATACACATGGTATCAATGCCTTGGTATGTAGTGGATTAGATTTAGGCGAAAGGTATAAGGTCGAAACATACGTTCAAAGGGGTCGAGACCTTGTTTTTCTTTCAATAGAAAAGCCGCTTGCTTTGCTTTCCAAAGATTGGATTCGAAAAGGTTTAAAGGTAGCTATCGACAGAGGTTGCCGCCTTTTGTTTTAAATTAACTTTCGACAAGGTCAATACATTCACTGCCGCAATTCTACCTTTCGACCCAGTTGAGGCCGCTTTGCCTTTAAACATGGTTTCGAAGGGTGCTTTCGCTTTTAAAGTACGAGCCGCTTCCCCAATGCTTTCGAAAAGGTTGGTGTCAAAACCATCCACTTTCTTTTACTTAGGAAATTTGCTTTCGAAAGAGTGCTTTCGACTTAGTTTACTTAAAACCCTTTGTTCTATTAAAAGATAAACCCATAAGTTTCAAATAGAATGGTTTTAAATGGTTTCGAAATTGTCTTTCACAAGCTTTTACTTGAAACCAATGCTTTCCAAAGGTTTATTTTGAGTAAAGAACTTTAATGCTTTCGTAAGGTTTAAACGAAGGTTTTGAAGGGGAGGTTACCAAACGGTTTCGAAGGGTACTTAAAGTATTTAAATGGAAGGTTTCCGATTGCTTTCAAAAGGCAAGATTAAAGAGTTTTGAAAAGAGGACGTCTAAGACTATAAAGGTTTCAAAGGGATACCTTCAATGATTTCGAAAGGTTGTTATGTAGGTTTCGAAAGGTATGTTTTGGCCTTTAGGCCTAGTGTTTCAAGGTATAGTAGTTATTATGTTTTGAAAGGTGTGCTTTCAATGGTTTCGAAAGCGTTATTTAAAGTTTTTAAACAAATGTTTCGAATTATTTACCTTGGCTTTATGGTCTAAGAGTTTTTAAGTTAAAAATGGTTTTAACTTACGTTGAGGGATATGTAAAATTCAATATATTCCATCAACATTGTTTTGGGTAAAGTATATATAATATGGAAAATAGCTTTAAGTAAAGCAAAGAGTATATTTTCCTTGTTTAAATATGATTTAAAGGGTTAAATCAATTTGGAAGGTTTTCAAGGAAAATTTGAAGGGTAGTTAACTCTAAGTAAATGACTCAGATATTTGAATATCAGATGAGACTGGTATAAGGTCGTGCCTTATGCATTAGCTATAGCCCTTAGCTAATTTAGTCCATAATTCCATTGTGTAGGGCTTGGTCATAGGTAAGACTTAAATGACGGTTACATACAGAGCGGAATATATACATAGAAGAATGATAAGTTATTGGTGAGCCTACAAAACCATTAGGATCAGATGACCCTGGAAGAAGTAAGTTAAGGACAAACTGTCCAAAAGAACGTCTAATAGGTGTTAGATTATCTATTATTTTATCTGGTTGGCCCGAGTCAGCCAATGGTTAGTATTCAGCCAAACAAAACTACATTATTCGGATAGATAATCCATTTGTATATGTTTTAAGCGTATATGATATTGCTATTATTTTTATATTAGTTTGATTAATCTGTTTGATTGCAGGATTCTGACTTGCAAAAGAAATGTTATAATGGGATATTATTGAGTGGAAACCCATTCCGCTAAGTGGTGTGGTCTCACTTAGTATCAGTAAACCAAGATGTAATGGTATTATTCACGTAAGGCGTTATGTTTGACTCAAAGTTTATGTTTTTCCCTTTAAATCTTTGGTGCACAAAATTAATTTGAGTAGATCGAGAGTCAGGGTTTATAGGTTTAGTAGGTGGATGAATAAAGCTTATAAAGACGTGCAGAAGGCATGGATTGCTATTTAGGAGTTGTTTTTATTTCATCTGTGATGTATTAAGATAGTTTTATCTATTTAGTACTCTGATTATCCAAGGGGACATCTTCATATATCGTTCTTGGCGTATTTTGTAATAATTATATATGATCTAAACTTGGGAAATTTAGGATTATGTAATGGAATATGAAACATGTTTTTGAAATGTAATCAGTAAAGTTGCTGTTTTTGGAATCTGTGATTTTCTTTCATATTCATGTGCTTCTGATATTATGGATACCATTAACATTACCGTATTTTGTCACCAGAAGTTAATACTATAGATGACTACAGCATCTGTAGCACTTAGCTTCAGGTCTCAAGATAGGGGATGTTACAGGTTAGTCACCCTTTAACTAACTCTTGTATGTATTGTCGGGTTAGTATATTTCAACTAGCTCTTTGCCTATCTTGTGTGTAGACGGGCTAGTTAATGTTGAACTAACTCTATCGTATGTTTAATATTGATAAGTATATGATAGCGATCCCTAAACTATGTTTATTATGATGGATTAACTCTGTAGCTACATGCAAGAAAGGTTGAGGTAAAGCAAGTGTTAGTTCTCATATGATGTTTTTGAAATCATATTAGCAGTATATACTTTGTCATGTTTTTAATCACCAAACATGTGTGTCTGATCACCTCCTCATACATTATAGGTTAAAAAAGAAGCTTTAGAGTGTAGTAGTGTTTGAAGTCGGTGACTACAAAGGCGTTTACACATGTTACATGTAGTGTGGTAGAGAGTGTGTGTGTGTGTGTGAAGACTATGTATGATGGTATTTGTTTATTATATCTATATTGCATTTTGATCCATTCTGCTATGAGTTCTAAAAGTTATAGTGAGTTATCTTAGGCCTCTATATACTACTATGTTTAAAACAATCCATCTTTTCATTATACAGTGCATATGAGTCAGTCATATGATCGTAAAAAGTCGGAAATTATATTTGGTATCAGAGATGTAGGTTAGGACGTATAGAGAAAGTGTACTTGTATATTTTTGTATAATGAATACGCATATTAGTTAAAGCAAATGGGCGTATGCCGTTTAATTTTGACTTTATGTTTACCATCTCTGTTTACTACTTTGGATGGATCTAATATTGAATCTAATTTTATAGATAATAGAGATGAGTAACCCTGCTAAAACTGGCTTTGGAAATGAAGCAGTGGAAATATTGGGCGTGAATATCCCACTTTAATTCTGTCGTTATCTTCAAGTTATAAACCGTGCCATCATTAATGAAGGGACACGTATAAATAGGATATAAGATGGATATATTATTCGTATACCAGGGCTGAATCTTCCAAAAAATGTGTAAGTATTTTCTGAATTTGGGGTAAGCCATATAAGGGAACAGAAGCTTTTGTGAAGATGCAAGCTTGATTGCATACATGTGATAGGATTTTTAGTGTACTGAGTTTGAGTGATGGGGTAAAAGGGTTGCTTGCTTCTTGGCACCTATAAGAGGACAATGAACTATTGGGATGTTGTTATAGAGGAAGTAAATGAGAATGAAATTTCTTAGACTGATTTTAAGCAAATATTCGAGACAAATTTTTTATCTTTGGCTAAAAAGGAAGTGATGCTTGAGAAGTTTATTATTCTTAAACAAGGTAATACCATTATGAAGGAGTACATTATCTTTAATGAGTTGGCAAAATTTGGTTTTGTATTGATAGACACGACACCCAAGAAAGTGATGAAGTTCGTGGAAGGGTTCAATTCGCCACTTAAGGAATTAAAGCTTGGTCAGATTCCAATAGGAGCGAGAGTTTAGTTGATGCATCATTATTGAATACTACTATAGCAGAGGCTTCTTAAGGACAACCAATGAAGAATATTTCTCAATGCAAGCGCAAAGATCTTGGAGGTCTAAGTAGACATGGTAAACATGACATGAGGCGTGGAAGATGCAATATGAGGGGACACGAGGCGAAAGAATGTAGAGAGAAGGAAGATTAATTTCTATAATTGCAATCAGATAGCCTATATGAAAATGGGGTGTCCTGATGCTGGAAGGAATCCTATATGGTGTGTTATTATCCTATGTTGTATAAGTATATAAAATGTAAGATACGTCAATACGTAAAAAGGAGTTGCGTTTGGAAATTTTTTTGGATGGTATTCTTTTTAAACTTGGAGGAATGTAATAACCCATGATATTTGGAAGTATATTTTTGTTAGTATGGGAAAAATGATAATTTTTCAAAAGTAGTAATAGGCCGACGAAAACTGTACCATTACTTAGAGCTTATTTTTTTGGTTAAAATGGTATATTGGTTTGTCCGGATTAGAGTTTGTACGAAGGAGTTAAGCTTATTTCATGTAAGCATATTTTGATTGGTCTAAATGTGCCTAAGCCCACCTGACTAAAGAGATGGTTAGGGAGTTATATAATAGGTCATGTAGAATTCAGATTTATCATCGCATGTACATTTCAGTTTTAACCCCTTCTTCTTTATCCTCTTCTCTATCACCACTCTTTATCTCTCAAATATAATCCAAACCTCTTATGTATATATAAGCGACGAGTATAAAGAGGACTATAAGAAGATACTCATTATTGATGGAATTAATGAACTTTGTGGACTGTTTTTCTAGTTAGCGAGGAATTGGAGACTAATTAGTCATTTCTATAGCTTGGCGGCATAGCTTGATGAGTGGGAATCATTATTGACTATATATTGTTCACATGAAATTATTTTCATTATGTGATGGCTAATTAGGATTGACAAATGTAGAATTCGGGTTAATTAGATTAGCTGATGAATACTAAATTAATTGTGGGATTATAATAATGGTGTTTGAATTAGGGTTAAATTTGTATTATACTGTGTATTATATGAAATTATGATTAAATGGTTAAGTTTATGATGATTAGGGTTTCATCATGGACATATAGACAATATGTGATATATATATATATATATATATATATATATATATATATATATATATATATATATATATAAGGTTAAAATAGTGTAAAATGATGTCTAATAGAAGTAGAAAAGCATTAAAATAGTAAGCAATGGAGGCAATTTGAAAAGGGAAGAAAATACTTTTCCTTTTCTATTTTCTAGCAATCGACAAGAGACCGGTCCACCGGTGCATGTTCCAAATTACCAGGTTGTATGTGGACCAGTTTCAAAGCATTTATACTATAGCCAACCCTATTCAAAATAGAAATTAAGTGATGTGTTGGTTTCTCAATGACATTGGGAAGTGTTTAAAGTCCAGAAAACTGCTTCGATGATTGTGCATTGTGACGATTATGTTGAATCGTTTGTTAAAGGAGTTAGGCTATGTTTACTTATCTTTATGTATATGTGAGTTAGTCTACATTTATCTGTCTCTTTCTCTTGTCTATATTTACGAGTACTAGACCAAAAATTGGTATAAAAACCATGATCCCAAGTATGACGAGCGAAAATTTGATTTTTAACACATATGATGACACGAATAAGCATGGCTTAGTTGATGTTGACTAAATAGTGCCAAAGGACCAAGAATCGGCTTAGCATTCAAGGCTAAGTACCAGTAATATCATTAAGAAATTGTTTCATGATGCCCATGGGATTTCGGAATAAGATACTCAAAAGGCTATATTGTCTCTATGAATAAGGTATTCGAGACCCCGTATGATCTTTTGGAATAGGATATTCAAAAAACACATGTCACACGATCAACGAAGAGAAAGAATAAACCACAAATATATGTAATAGTTCATTAAGCATGTTAATGAACCATAGAAGCAATTCTCATTGCTCATAGTCCAATGTCCACATGTAATAAGCAAGATAAAATCTATGCATATAAATACTAGTTTAGACCGAAGCTTGTGTGATAAAATAAAATCATGACGAGCTTTGGGGCTATACAGCTTTATTATATGCATATCCATGTCCGGTAATGTCCAAATTGCACGATCAAGTTAATATGCATGTCCAAATCCTTGTTCATATGAATTAGGCATGATTATAATCAAATAGAGATTTTCTCCAATTTAATTTAGGGTTACAAAACTTCAATTTTGAGGGTCAAGAAAGGAGATGATCGCCCCTTCCTTCGTGCCCCTAGATCAGTATTTGTAGATGTAGTAAGATGCGGCATGGATGTTATGCAGCGTACCTGTTCTATGACATTGAAGTTCATCTCGATGGCGCTATGGATATTGCTTTGATTTGATGACTTGCAACATTCTTTAGTGTTTGATGGACTATGGCATCGTCAAAGTGCGATATTGATAATAAGTGACATTGATAACAAGTGGCATCAATAATAGGCGGCATTGACAACACTAACATGCAGCATTGATAACAGGTGGCAATGATAACATGTGACTTTGATAACATGCGGTATTGATAATAGGCCACATTAACAAGAGGCAGTATTGGTGACGAACGGCATCAAAGTGGAGCAACACCAAAAGCAGACGACATGGGCAAGAGGTTTTATCAAGATTGAAGCGGTATTGATGAGATATGACATCAATAGGAGGCGACATTGGACTAACATGGCATTATCTGTAATCCGATATCAATTGTTAAAGCATATGACATCATTTGGAGGTGATATGTGACGTAAATGAGATGTGCAGTTAATCATGCATAATTCCTTTATATCGCTTTGTGTGTTTCCTTAATTGATGAGGTACAGTATCAATAAAACACGGTATTGCTCGATAAGCGATATGGAAGATGTGTCATTAGCTAAAAGCCACATTAATTAGAGGCAACATCGCCATTCATTCATTCAATGTCAACCCTTGCTTTGGTGAAGGATTCCATGATTTGTTGACTGGCTTGCAATATATAGTTCCCTAATATTGTCACTATCTTGTTGGCATGCGACACCAATTAATTTCTGATGCCCGTTTTTATATCGATGATCTACGACATGCTGCTATTTGGTATTTATATGATGTAACACTTTTGAATGTCTTGCATCTCTTCCTTGCTTTAAGTTCTTTGACATGAATTCCTTGGTTTTGGTATGAAGCTTTTAGCTTCGACATAAGGTCTTCACTTCAACATGACTTTGAGCTTTGCTTATACCATTTCGAAATTATGTGCATAACAATTGCCTCCCCTGTATTGAAGAGGCTTTTTACACTTTAATTAAGACCAATAATTCCCTTGCATTGTTGATTCCTGAAAAGACTCTCTTTTTATCTCTATTTTTCTACACAATACAAACCAAGTGAATATTTTCATTATAAACTTAATATTTAAAATTTTAGTGATCCTTTTTTAATTTTATTAGGCCATGAACTGGTATGCATTCTTCAATTTAAAGAATCCTCCACCTTTTTTATGTGAGTCGAGGTTATTGTTGAATGTTAATAATTTTCTAATTAGAAGATTAGAAACTTATCTGATAAGATTATGAGAGGGAAGACAAATAATTCATTCGGCAATAATACTAAGAATATCTCGAATAGAGGATCGAAAAACCCTTTGTCCATTACAACAAAGTTTCAAATAGAAGACCGGACAGCTGTTTGATAATAATAGAACCCGTTAAACAGAAAACTGTAAAACCCTTCGGCAATGACAATGGAAGTCTTGAAATTCTTCTGGCAATAATAATAGAAGACCAAGAAACCATCTGGTGATAATAGATCAGAAAACCATCTGGTAATAATAGAAGACCAGAAAACCATCTAATAATAATATAAGACCAGAAAACCATTTGGTACTAATAGAAGCTTAGAAAACCATCTGGTAATAATAGAAGACCAGAAAATCTTCTGTCAATTGAAAGTTACTTTATCTTTGCTTTGAAGCACAATAGCTCATAGTTGGTCGATCTTCCCCTAGAAGATTTCTTTTTCTTTGGAGCACAAACGGCGCATTTTGATTGAACTTCCTCTAGAAGATTGATTTTTCTTTGGAGAACAAATGACTTGTTTTGATTGATCTCCCTCTAAAAGATTGATTTTGGTTTAGAGTACGAACAACTCATTTTAATTAAAGCACAAATGGATCATTTTGATCGAACTTCCTCTAGAAGATTAATATTTTTTTGAAGAACAAATGTCTTATTTTGATTGATCTTCCTCTAGAAGATTGATTTGATCCATTCTTTTGGATAGAGTTTGATTGACTCAATTAATTTCTTTGGCACCATGTTAGGTGACGATCTCAATTTGGATCTAACCTCTTATCACCATCTTAGGTGATGATTTAGTTTTTTTGTCTGGTGCGTTCGGTTAGCTTTCCTCAAGCAGAATCAATGACTTACCCGACCTTCCTCTAGGAGGCGCTTCAGTATGGCCTTGGAGACGGTACTGAAGGATGGTTTGGTGCTTTAGACAGGCCATCCTAGGTAGGACCAAAGGCTTACTCCATCCTTCCTCTAGGAGGTGCTCCATCCTAGCCATGTAGGCGAGGGAAGAAGGCTTGTAGATGCTCTAGTCAGGCACTTTTAGATGGAACCAAAGGCTTACTCTGAACTCCCTCTAGGAGGTGCTTTGTCCAAGCCCTTGTGGCCGTGATTAAAGGCTTTATTTCGCCCTTACTACCATCTTAGTTAGTGGTTTAGGCTTTTCCATTCATTGGACATTCGATTCTGTAGACAAACTTGTCTTGATTTCTTTATTTATCCATTGTCGGAAAATATGGCCTTAGATGTTCGGTGTTCCAAATTCTTGCTACGATATTACCATTTGGTCGGCATAGTCGTTAGGCCCTGATGGGATTATTTCATGGATAATAAGGGGTACTTCCCAATTTTTCCCATGTGGTCCATCCATTGGATTTTTGGTATTTTCCATAATTTTTTGGAGTACCAAATCTTCTTTTCGAAATGATCTTTCCTTGACTTTGGAACTGTAGTACTTGATTATTCTATGGTGATAATCAGTTGTCCATATGGACGCTTCATCCCTTAGCTCATTCACAGAGTCTTAGGATTCTATTTTCAATTCCTGATGTGGATCAAATGCATATGAAATCTATTATTGAGAGGGTACTTTAACCTCGACTGGAAGCATGGCTTCACATCCATATGTTAGGGAAAATCGGGTATTCCCCGTTGCGGTTTTTGTAGAAGTTCTATATGCCCATAACACATGAGGTAGTTCTTCTACCCAATTACCCTTTGCTTTGTCCAACCGTTTCTTTAGGATGGTCTTAATGGTTTTATTGGAAGCTTTAATGGCTCCATTACCCTACGGGCGTGCTATAGATAAAAAGCTCTTGATAATCTCGTTTCTATTGTAGAATTTGGTAAATTCCTTACCTTAAAACCGAGTTCCATTATCTATATTATCTTAACTGGATTTCTAAATCTAGTAAAAATATTCCTGGTTATGAATTTAAGCACTTCCCCATGTCATATTTGATAGCGCTTCCGCTTCTACCCATTTACTAAAATAATCGATGACTATCACTGCATATTTAGCTCCTCCTTTGGATATTGGTAGTGGCCCTATCAAATCGATTCCCCACACATTGAAAGGCCATGGACTTGAGATCGAAGTCATTTCACTTAGTGGAAAGTGTGGGATCTTAGAGAACTTTTGGCTTTTCTCACATCTCTTGGCATAATCTATAGCATGGTTAGTCATCCGAGGCCAATAAAAGTCTTGTCTCGTGACCTTTTCGGCTAGCTTTATGTTACTAGAATAGTCCCTATAAAATCCCTCGTGGGCTCCTCCTAATAATTTTGCTCCTCTTTTCGGACTAGCACATCTTTAGTAAGGAAGTGAATATCCTTTACTGTAGAGTATTCTATTTACCGTAATGAAGGTTGGGGTTTGATGTGTTATTCTTCTTACTTTTTTTATCTGTTGGAAATTTCTCTTTTGTCAAATATTCAACGAGAGATGTCATCCAGTCATTCTCATACCGATTCTTAGTTGCTATATAAGAGGACTTTCATGAAGTATTTCATTTTGATTTTCCTTTTCCTTGTGTGTTAGAGCTTGAAATCTGGTCAATACCAAGGATTCTTTTTCCGGCTCAAGGCCTTTTTCCTCTATACTAGGGTTTGACTGATAGCTTGTTGGCACAATTCAGGTTTCTTGTGCTCCTCGTGAGCTTGCCAATTTAGCCAAAGAATTAGCCTGGGAGGTCTTCCCTCTCGGCACTTGATGTATTGAGAAATCCTCAAACCGGGTTAGCATTTTAAACACCTTCTTCACATATAAGACTAGCTTGGCATCTTTTGATTGATATATTTGGTTCAACTGATTGACCATTGATTAGGAAGCACTGAAAATCTCAATCCTAGGAATTTTCAATCGCAAGCCAAGGTGAGTCCTACCAGTATCGACTCATACACTACCATATTTTAGTAGCCGGAAATCCCAGTTTCATTGCATAATGCAAGTGGTGTTTGTTAACCCAAAAAATTGGATCAACACCCTGGACCAAGTGTGAAAGCACTAGTGTAGATAATCAACAGCACAAATCTCAGATAAAAAAGCAGAAGTAATAAAAGAGACACAGAATTTTTATAGTGGTTTGGCTGACTCTGGCCTATGTCTACTTCAATCAATCTTTATTATGATTATACTAGTTAAATCTCTCTAGATATTAACTAGTTTGTCCTTAGATGTAAGTTACAATGAGTTAGAATAAGTCACAAGTATAAGGGCTGATTGGAGAATCACAGTAACCCCTTGATGACTGTTGTGAGGAAGAAGAAAGTTGGAGAAGTGAAGGAATTCCAATAGAGTAATGGCAGCCCTCTCTTCAGAAAAGATCCATCTCCAATTGCAGGCAGGTGAGTATTTATAGGAGAATTTAGTGAGTGTTGAGCCAAAAGTCCAAGTGCAAAAGAGTTCAATTGTTGTTCCAAGTCCTCGTCGAAAATCTCAAATCAATCTTAGTCATTCCTATGGATCGCTAGCTAACCATAGGCGATAGATTGCTAGCTATCCATAGGGGATGGATCGCTATCTATCCATCAACTTAGCTGTTTTTCTACTGGAAGCCTTTACTTAGTGATACAAAGGAGCTCGGAAAGTTTGAGGGCGATTCGACCTATCTTGATGGATCGTTAGCTATCCATATGGGATGGATCGCTAGGTATCCATAGAGGATGGAACGCTAGCTATCCGTCCACTTAGCATATCTTTGGGTGATCTTTGTTTGTTTGTCTTTCTATCTTCTATTTAAGTGTCTTGTCCAAATATCAAGTCGTTTGGAGTTAGTTTGATCATCCATCTTCATGGGTCATCTAGTCCAGAAGAATCATCTATAACTTGCTTAAATTAGAACGAAATTGAATGAAACTTTGCAGGAACACTCTAAAGGATGTCAGGGACCCAGCATAAAAATTTGAGATGGTGGGGCCCAATATAGATGGGTCGCTAGCGATCCATCAAAACAACTCCAAATTCTCTCTTTTTTTGTGAGCCTTCTACTATGGCTTCTAAATATTGTCGTGAAATTTCAAGTCAATCCGACTTAGTATGAGTTCGGTAGGTCCATTTTAAGTTAGTTGCTTTTAGTCAAACTCTTGAATCCGTTGGGTCTTCACTTCTCGAGCTAGATTGTTTGGCATGCTATGAAACTTAGCAGGCATCTCTATGGCTTATATTAGATCATAATGCAAGAGGTGATGGATTGCTAGCGCTCCATAGATGATGGATTGCTGGCAATCCATCGCCTTAGCTTGTTTTGGCATTTTTCTTCTTTGGACTTTCTCTTCTTTTCCTTCTGATCTTCTTGGTTGATCCTTGAAATATTTTAACTTGTTGTAGATGTTCTAGTTCCCTTTGAATTCTATTAGGTTAAATACCCAATTAACACTTGCCCCCCAAAGTACGCCTTTTGAATGAAAGGTATGCTTTGCTCCAGAATAAGTTCCAGTAACAAGTCTTTGATTGTTGTGCTTTCCAGCGGCTTTCCAATTCCTTTGGATTCTCTGGTCAATTATAAGTCGCTCCAAACATGTTATATCCTAGGATTCTAACTCTACTTAGGTGTAATCTATACATCACAATCATTCCGATTTCATTCTGAGTTATTACATCACATATCTCTAATTAAATCACATGTTTCCGATTACATCACATATCTCCATTTACATCACACATCTCCAATTGTCCTATATTCATGTGAGATTTAGATCATTACCACTCAGATTTAATTCATACTTAAAATAACACATATCAAAATCACATCACATCATATATCAAAATCACATTATATATCAAAATCACATCATATATTGAAATCATCCTATTTTCGTCCCAGATTTATTAGTTTTATTCTATTTATATGGCATTCAAATCCTTTTATTAAATCAAATCTGTTTTAAGGCTCGATTGCTCCTGATCATTTAAATTTAATGCGTGATCTATCTGGGTCGTTTAATGTTTAGTTTAATGCACGTGCTCTCCCGATCGTTTAATGTTTTGTCTAATGTATGATCTCTCTGGATCGTTTAATGTTTTAAGTTAAGGGGACGATCTCTTCGGATCATTTGTTTGTTAATTTAAGTGGGATGATCTCTCTGGATCATTTTCTTATTAAGTTAAGGGGATTTAGCAAGTCCATCCGCTTACTCTCCGGTGAGGGGACTTACTTCTTGCACTTCGATCTCGTCTCTTCGATCGGGACTTTATGGCATTCGATATCGTACAAGTCATCCGCTCGCTCTTCGAGAAGGGGACTTGCACCTTGCACTTCGGTCCCTTCTCTCCGATCGGGACTTTATGGCATTCAAAATCAGTTATCGCATTAAATATGGAGTTTACAAAATTCAAATTTCAAGTCAAAGCAAACAAGCAAAAATTAAATAAGTCTATCCTAGGCATCCAACTCAAAGCATGGCAAGGGACCAATCTAGGTTTTGTGCATGTCGAAGCGGTCTGAGATTATTATCCTAAGCAATTATCCCGTATATCCGACTTAAAGCGTTACTAGAAACCAATCTAGGTTTAGCACACATCTAAGCGGTCTGGGGTCATTGTTGTCCTAAATATTCATCTCAGGCATCTGACGTAGAGCGTGCCTAGGGACTTTTCGGGATCATGTACATGTGTAGGCGGCCCGAGGTTATTAAAGGAAGAAAAAGAAGAAGGCAGAGAGTAAGGGATGAACCTTCCCCCTGTTCCAATTGTGGGATTCTTGTTTTGGCTCACGAAGTCATGTATTCGTACTTTGATTAGCTACTCTAGCTCCAACATCACCCGTTCCAAGAATTAAATCCTATCCTAGATCCAAATCTATCATGCCCCCAAGTCGTGTGGGAATTATTTCAGTTTGTTTTGTTCTAACTCTAGATGCTCCTGCATTAGGTCCTATTGTTGATTCCAGCGTTGCCCCCAAGTACCGGTTGCTCTGGGCGTGGGGGCAAGATTCCACCTTATTCCAATCCAACTTCGGCAGCTCATGTTTTGTTCCTTGGAGTTTGATTCCTATTCCCTGCAGATCTAACTAACCCTTGTTGCTCCATCCTTTGGAAGAATCTATCCATCATCTCTTGTTGCCTAGGAAAGATCTCATCTTGCATCTCCTTCATCGTCCTTTCCATTTGTTTTCTAATCACATAGATAGGTCGATGAGAAATTGAGGACACCTCTTTGTTGCCCCTAGGCTCTGATTGACTTACCACGACTCTAGATCTAGTATTAGGCCTGCTCATCTTCTCTAAATATTAGATTCAAACTTTAGTTCTTTAGATCTCTTTCAAGATTCTTAATGAAAATACCAAAATGTTAATCCACAAAATGGATCAACACCCTGGACCAAGTATGAAAGCACCAGTGTAGATAATCAGCAACACGAATCTCAGATAAACAACAAATAAAAAGAAAAAAATTAGAAAAGAGACATAGAATTTTTATATGGTTCGGTTGACTCTGGCCCATGTCCACTTTAATCAACCTTTATTATGATTATACTAGTTGAATCTCTCTGGATATCAACTAGTTAGTCCTTAGATCTAAGTTACAATAAGTTAGAATAAGTCACAAGTACAAGGGTTGACTGGAGAATCACAGTAACCCCCTTGATGATTGTTGTGAGAAAGAAGAAAGTTGAATAAGTGAAGGAATTTCAATCGAGTAATGTCGACTCTCTCTCCAAAAAAGATCCATCTCTAGTTGCAGGTAGGTGAGTATTTATAGAGGAATTCATTAAGTGTTGGGCCAGAAGTCCAAGTGTAGAAGAGTCTAATTATTATGCCAAGTCATTATTGAAAATCTCAAATTAATCTAAGTCATTTCTATGGATCGCTAGCTATCCATAGGGGATGGATCGCTAACTATCCATAGGGGATGGATCGCTAGCTATCCATCAACTTTGCATATTTTTCTAATAGAAGCCTTTACTTCGTGCTACGAAGGAGATCAGAAAGTTTAAGGGCGATCCGACCTATCTTGATGGATCGTTGGCTATCCATCCACTTAGCATATTTTTGAGTGATCTTTTTTTGCTTGTCTTCCTATCTTCTATTTAAGTGTCTTGTCCAAATATCAAGTCGTTTGGAGTTAGTTGATCATCCATCTTCATGGGTCATCTGGTCTAGAAGAATCATCCATAACTCACTCAAATCTTGACGAAATTGAACGAAACTTTGTAAGAACACTCTAGAGGATGTCATGGACGTACCATAAAAATTTAAGGTGGTGGGCCCACTATTGATGGGTCGCTAGCGATCCAGCTAGATGGATCGCTAGCAATCCATCAAATCAACTCAAAATGCTCTTTTTTTATGAGCCTTCTTCTATGTCTTTTAAATGTTCTCCCAAAATTTCAAGTCAATCCGACTTCGTATGTGTTCTCTAGGTCCATTTTAAGTTAGCAGCTTTTGGTCAAACAACTTGAATCCGGTAAGCCTTCACTTCTCGAGCTAGATTGTTTGGCATGCAATGAAACTGGCAAGCATCTCTAGGGAATATATTAGATCATGATGTAAGAGGTGATGGATCGCTAGCAATCCATTGGCCATGGATCCATTACCTTAGCTTGTTTTGGCAATTTTCTTCTTTAGTCTTTCTCTTCTTTTCCTTTTGGTCTTCTTAGTTGATCCTTTAGATATTTTGACTTGTTTTAGATGTTCTAGTTTCCTTTGCATTCTATTAGGTTAAAAACCTAGTTAACAGTGTCCATCGGGTGTAATTATTACGTATTCAGCTCCATCTCCTTGTTTATTTGAAGCTCCATCTGCAAAAAATTGCCATTTAGGCTTTAGATATTTTTTTTATTTTCTGACAGCTCTTTGATGAATCCCATACATTCATTAACAAAGTCAGCTAGAGCTTGTCCTTTAATTGTCGCTCGTGATAGAAATTCAATGTTATACTTGCTAAGTTTTATTTCCCATTTTACTAATCTTTCCAAGGATTTAGGTTTACTAAAGACTTGCTTAAGTGGAAATTTGGTTAAGGCCTTAATTGAATGCACTTGAAAGTAAGCTCTCAATTTTCATGCTATGAGCATCAAACAGTATGCCGGCTTTTCTATAACCGGATATCTAGTTTCTGCATTCTTAATCCTTCTACTTTTATAGTATACTGGAAGTTGGGTTCCCTTCTCTTCCCTTATTAGACAAGAGCTAACTAGGTGTTTTGAAACTTCCATATAAAGATAAAGATTTTCCTCATCCATATGGCTGGATATAATTGGTGGTTTCTCAAGATGATCTTTTAGCTCCTTAAAGGCTTTCTGACTATCCTCTTTCCATTCAAATTTTTCTTCTTCTTAATCACATTGAAGAGTGGAATGCATTTATCAGTGGCCTTGGAAATAAATCTATTCAAGGCTGTAACTCTTCCATTTAGGCTCATTATGTCTTTACTTGTCTTAGGATCCACCATAACATTATTAGCTTGGATCTGATCAGGGTTAGCTTCTATACCTTGAGGACTAACAATGTATCCCAAGAACTTTCCAGACTGGATACCAAAAGAAAATTTCTGTGGGCTGAGCTTCATTCAATATTTTCGTAATATCCCGAACGTTTCTTCTAGATTGCTTAAATGGTTGCTCTTTTCTCGAGATTTAACCAACATATTTTCCACATATACCTCCATGTTTTGACTGATCTGTTCTCTGAATATTCTATTTACGAAACATTAGTAGGTAGCTCCAACATTCTTTAATCCAAAAGGCATTGCTTTGTAACAAAATATTCCTCAGTCTGTTATGAAGCTTGTGTTTTGTTCATCCAGTTTGAACATTGGAATTTGATTGTACCTGGAATATGCATCCATGAAAGACAAGAGTTTGCATCCACTTATTGCATCAAATAATTGGTTTATTCTTAGAAGGGGATAGCAATATTTTGGTCATGCCTTATTCAAATCAGTGTATTCAACAAAGGTCCTCCATTTCCTACTAGAATTTTTGACCAGTACTGGATTAGACAACCGTTTTGGATAAAACACTTCTCTAGTGAACCGGTTGTCGAGTAATCTCTTGACCTTCTCTTTTAAAGCATTAGCTCAGACTTTGTCGAGTTATTTTTTTGTCAAATGGGCATAATGCTCGGGTCTATGTTTAAGGCATGGCTTATGATGGTGGATTTATTCCAACCATGTCGAAATGGACCCAGGTAAGTACATCTTTGTTAAACTGAAGAACCGAACAAATTCTCCTTTAAGTTTGTAATTCAGCCCTTTCCCAGTTTTTACCATCTTTGTTGGATCAACTAGATCCAAGCATACTTCTTCAAGATCCTTGGTGCATTCTTTCCTTTTCGCCTCTACAGTCCAGTTCATTGATGATTTCCTCACCATCTACTTCATCTTCTACCAAATTTGCTTCTTTCCACTTTCTTTTCTTTTCAAAAAAGTTAAGTCTTCATAGTGCAGGCTTAGCTTTCCCAATGGTTCCTCCTTTTTCCTTGGATGATTGGTTTAGATGACCTCCATACAAGGGCTTTTTTATTTCGATCATGATTGACTCATCTTTCTCCGAGTCATATAAAGAAAGATTGTCTAATTTATATCAGTCAAGGCTATAAAAATACAATTCTCGAGAGCCGAATTGCTCTCCTCTCACTATTCCTAATCCATTCTTGGTCAAGAACTTCACCATCAGATATTTTTGTGAGATAAAAACATCGAACTCACCCAAAGATGGCCTTCCAACGAAGGCATTGTAGTAAGAAGGTTGGTTCATAGTGACAAATAGAGTTTTGAAGGTCCTGGAATGCAGAGGAATTCATATCCATACCAAAAGCCTTATCTGTCCCACGGGTGTTGATCCTTTGTTATTGAACCTAGAGATGGCCTCAAAACTTGGCTTCAGCTTTTCCTTTGGAATTCCCTTATGATCAAATGCATGTTTGAAAATAGCATCCACTACGTTTCCAGTATCAACGAGGATTTTAGCCACTATAGAAAGCCCGATCTATGCAGCGATCATAAGCAGGTTGTTGTGCGAATGGTGAATCTTTCTTGACTCTTGTGGGATTATGGTCAGGTTTTGTGTTTAGATCCGAAATCTAGGGTTCTTAAGTGGTGCTTCTTATTGAATACAGAAAACACCATCTTGCCTCTTTAATATATCGGTTTCTTAGTCCCTTGCTTTTTCCAGCCAAATGAGGGCCTCTATGAATTATATTAGTTCGGTTGATGGATGGAATGAATCTAGTTTAGCATCATTTTCTACAAGGTTTGCAGTGCTATTCTGGAGCTTTTGGCTGCCTTCATCAGGATGTGTAGCTTTCTGATTATCTTTGATAAATCTTTGTAAGTGCTCAGAACGCATCATCCTCTAATTTATCCCAGCCAATACACAACATTCATTCGTCTTATCCTATTTGACGTATGATAGGCACAATAATCTTCCCCTTTTCTTGGCTCAGGTTGTTCTTAGCTTCGTAGGAAATTGGAAAGTCACTGCTTTTTTTCCTGTGGTGTAGATGAACGATATCGGCTTGTTTAGAGCACATGATTGATCTTTGGAGCCTCCTTACATCTTAGGTTCTTATTGTTACGATTAAATCTAGATTTTCCTATTTCTTTCTTCGTTTGGGACATTTTCTTAGCATAGAACATTTTATCCATACAAATGAATTTATTAGCATGAAAATGGAAGTCTTGGAGATCACTGCATCCATGAAGATAAAGCTCTTTTTAGAAAGGTATCTGCTTAATTAGCCCTGAGCATACTACCATTAATTTGTCTTTGTCGGTCATATCATTTGCCTTTAGCGCTTTTTTATTAAATCTCTTAAGATAGTTACCCAACAACTCTCTTTGTCTTTTTCTAATGTTATCCAATACACTAAAGTCAAATGTAGGATCTTTTAAAATACAAAAATGTGCTGAGAACTCATAAGAGAATTGATCCCAAGAGCATATGGTCTTTTCCCAGTATGTCCATACCACTTAGCTACTACCCCTTGGAAGATAGTAGGAAAAAATCGGCAGCATACAGCTTCTGAAGCATTGTAGAGGTCCATCCGACTTTCAAATGCCATTAGGTGATCATCCAGGTTAGTAGTTCCTTTGTATCTCAAGGATGGAATTTTAATGTGAGATGGAATCCTTGTGGACATGATCTTATCTATGAATGGGGCTTCTCGAAAGTAATTGTTGACCCTATAATCAAGTGCCCTCTTGCCTTTAAAGTTAAGCATATCTTTTGCCATTTTTTCAGCCATATCTCTCAAATGAGCTACATCGCTAAGATAATTGTTCCTATTAGGCTTGAGGAGATTGAACTTCCACACTCCTTATGTGACCACTCCACTAATCTTCGTTGATTTTTTTTCTTTTTTTTCTTATTATCTACTAGTGATTTAAGAGAGAATTCTATTGATCTAGCTTCTTGGTTTCTTTTTTTCTTTTGCGGAGTCATAAATAATTTGCCTTTGCTTTTGTTCCTAAGCAAAGAAGCATCCAAATTCCTTCTTGGAGATTCAACTTCTTCTCCCTCAATAAGCTTAGAAGACTTTTGTGCAAGGATTTTCTCTAATAGCTCCTGCATCATTTCCATCCGTTGAGTTAGATCTTTGGTCTTAGCTTCCCTGTCGGTAGGCTTTACTGGCTTTAGTGATTGTCAGGTTCTAAATTTTCTAAGTTGAACTTGGGGATGATAATTTCTTCCAATGTCTCCGTTTCTATGAATTCTTCATTTGGAATGTTAATTTGCTTTGACCTTCCAGTTTTCCTAAAATAAAACTTGTTTAATTAGTTCAAGGAGAGAATTAAATAGAACCGAAGGTTTAAGCCTCCTTCAAGCACCAAAAATGTTAGAACAAAAATTGGTATAACACCCATGATGCCAGGTGTGATGAGCCAAATTTTGATTTTTAACACATATGATCATATGAATAAGCATGGCTTGGTTGGTATTGACAAAATAGTGCTAAAGGACCAAGAATGGGCTTAGCGTTCAAGGCTAAGTACAAGATGATATCATTAAGGGATGGTTTCCTAATCTTGTGGGCTTTTGGAATAAGATACTCGAAATCCCCGGTGATCTCTTGGAATAAGATATTCGAGAGCACGTATAGTCTTTTGGAATAGGATTTTCGAAAACCCGTCATATGATCAACTGATACAAAGGATAAGCTGCAAATATATGCAATAATTTATTAAGCATGTTAATGAACTAGATAAGCAATTCTCATGGCTCGTAGTCTAATATGCACATGCAATAGGCAATATAGGGGCTATGCATATAAACATTAATTTAGACCAAAGCTTGTGTGATGAAATAAAATCGTGACAAGCTTTAGGCCCCAAGAACTTTATTATATGCATATTTGTGTCCCATAATGTCCAAAGTGCACGATCAATGTAACAGGCATGTCCAAGTCCTTGTTCATATGAATTAGGCATGACTACAATCAAACCAAGATTTTCCCTAATTTAATTTAGGATTACAAAAGTTTAATTTTAAAAGTCAAAAGAAGAAATGATCTTCTTTCCTCCATGTGCCTAGGTTGGTATTTATAGGGGTGGTAAAATGTAGCATGGATGTTATGTGGTTGCCCGTTCTGCGGCATTGAGGTTCATCTTGGTGGCACTATGGATATTGCTTTGATTTCATGACTTGCGACATTCTTTAGTGTACTGATGAACTATGGCATCATCAAGGCACTGTATTGATAATAAGCAACACCAATAACAGGTGGTACTGATAGTAGGCGACATTGATAACATGTGACATTGATAATAAGCTGCATTGGTAATACACAACATTAATAATAGGTGGCATTGATAACATGTGGCTTTGATAACATGTGGTATTTTTTAATAGGTGGCATTAATTGGTGATAAGTGGCATCAAAGTGGAGCAACATCAGAATGAAGCAACATTGACAAGAGGCTGTATTAATGTTAAAGCAGCATTGATGAGATACTACATCAATAAGAGGCAGCATCTGAATAATGTAGCATTATCTGGAATCCGATATCAATCATTAAAGCATATGACATCATTTGGAGGTGATATGCAACATTAATGAGATGCGGCATTAATGGTGCATAATCATTTTACGCTGCCTCGTGTGTTTCCTTAACGATGAGGTGCGGTATCAATAAAATACCATATTACTCGACAGGCGATATGGAAGTGATGCGGCATTAGCTAAAAGCAACATTAATTAGAGGCATCATTTGCCATTCATTTATTCAACATCGACCCTTGCTTTGGTGAAGGATTACATTTTTTGGTGATTAGCTTGCAATATACAGTTCTCCGACGTCGTCCCTATCTTACTGACATGAGGCACCAATTAATTTACTATGCTCGTTGTTATATCGATGATCTACGACATGCTACCATTTGGTATTGATATGATGTGAGACTTTTGAATGTCTTTACTTCTCTTCCTTGCTCCAAGTTCTTTGACATGAATTTCTCAGTTTCGGCATGAAGCTTTTAGCTTTGAAATTTGGTCTTCACTTTAACATGACTTTGAGCTTTGCTTATACCTTTTAGAAATTATGTGGATAATAGTGGGATTACTCTATGTTTAACTATATCCTAAGGTTAGTCTCTATTTAACAAACTCTTATATTTATGGTCGGATTAGTATATGTTTAACTACCTCTTTCCTCCTCTTGTGTAGATAGGTTAGTCAATGTTTAACTAACTCTATCATACACTTAATGTTGTTAAGTATATGATAGCGATACCTATATGATGTTTATTATAATGGACTAACTCTATAGTTGAAAGTGATACAGATTGAGGTAAAGTAAGTATTGGTTCTCATATGATGTTTATGAAATCACGTTAGCAGTATATATTTGGTAATATTTTTATCTACCAGACATATGTGTTTGACCCCTCCTCATACACTATAAGTTAACAAAGTAGGTTTGGGTGTATGGTTTTTAAAGACGTTGACTTTGAAGGCTTTTACATATGTTATTCTTTTGTTTGTATTTATTTTATATGTAGTGTGATAGTTATTATGTATAAGGACCATGTATAACTTATGAGTATATGGATGGGATTTGTTTATCTTATCTACATTGTATTTTGATCCATTCTGCTATTAGTTCTGAAAGTTATAATTAATTAGCTTAGATCTCTCTATATTATTATATTTTTGAAACAATCCATCTTTTCATTATATAGTGCATATGACTAGGTTATATGATCGTGAAAAATTGGGTTGTTATATAAGTCTCTAAAGGTGTTTCTGTGATACACTTTTGTTAGTTATCTTGATTTATTAAGAATCTTTATCTATCTAAGTTCATGCGGAATCCATCACTAATTAATAAGTGAATAACTTATTTTTGTGTTCCATGATCATTTTCTCAAATTATTTGTATCCACTGAGTCTTGTTTGTCCCTTTCAAAACGTATGTTGAGTATCTGTATGGACAATCAACCTTAATTCATAGATCTTAGTCTCATCTCTTTTGATTTTATAGAAACCATTTCCTTTGGTAGACTCTGAGTCATTAAGTCAACCAAATTGTTCTTTTTTTCTATGTAATTGATTGTAATTACTCATCGTTTGAGTAATTGTCTTACCATCTGATGTTTAAGTCTTGCATGCCTAGACTTTCCATTATATATTTTATTAGAAAAATTATAAGTCGTATCATGATTATCACTGTTAGTCATTACTACAGGAGATGGCTTTTTCCATAGAGGAATTTCAATTAAAAGATTCCTATGTCATTCAGCCTCTTTATATGCACTTGCTAATGCAACTAATTTTGACAACACTATTGAACTAGAAATTCAAGCCTGCCTCTTAGAACCTATAGCATCCTCCATTTTGAGGCCCAAAAATAGATACTAGTGATGCTGCAGTCACCCTTAGCATTATTTTCCAATGATAAAATGAGATCAGTTATTATATCATTAACATCAAGAGTACAAGAATTTAAATTTTTTCACAAAACAATTTCATTCATTAATTTCCAAATTCATTATATTTTAATCTTATAACCCCACGATTACATTGTTCGAATAAAATATAATATTTACGTATATTATCCCAAAAATGACATATGAAAATGCCCAATTGGACGATCAAAGTCTTAACTACTCAGACGGTATAGTACCCATCATCATATACATCTAACAACAATTAGAAGCAATTAAACTACTACATAGTGGAAATAAACTTTAGATAATAGCTCGTCTCCTGCACGTTTCTAGAAGCTTATTCATCAAAAACTTAAAATAGCCAACTCTAAACCTATAATTCCAAACTAAGTACCCAAAAGTTTAGGGGAAAATCAAAAACTTCGAGTTAGACAAGATGTCTGGTGTTAATAATATTATTCCATCTCAAACAAAAATATTGGTACATAGTGAGACCACGCCACTGAGCGAAACGGGTTTCCCCTTACTAATACCCTATCAAACAATACCATACCCTGAACCCAAAAATCATTAGAACATAGTCATAACATCTATAACTTATCATGCATATATGGGTTAAAATGAGTAGTCCGTCATTCACAAGGTCAAAGGGTTACACATTCCCATAATGACCCAATTCCATAAAATGGTCCATCTAATGGCATAGTTTTCCCAGGACCATTATGAACCTATATTATTTTCTCAGGCCAACCAAAAACCTGTTGGCTGAATCATGCCAAGATATGTCAAATGATCCAATGGTCTTCTAGTACATTTAAAAGAAAATAACAATGCTCTCCTAAGATCAATAGTAGAAAATATTCAAGGTCTCCTAAAAATGGAAGGAGAAATGCCAACAATCTCCTAAGAATGATAGGAGAAAGTACCAGTGGTATCCTAAGAACGGTAGGAGAAAAAATATCAATGATCTCCTAAAAATGGTAGGAGAAAAATATCAACGACCTCCTAGAAACGGTAGGAGAAAACATAGGAGAGCAAACTACTACGAGTTCCTTTGGATGAATAATTCAAATTTTGGCCTTAACATTGGCAAAGCCCTATGCAGTGGAATCGCAGACCCGACCAACCGAGGGCTTATTAGTTGGAGGATAGGGCGCAATCCTAGCCCAATCTGCACCCAAAATCTTGTTTAAAATAGATTGAGTCGTGTCTTTTGGTCAGTCCGTATCTTCCTAACACAATTTTATCTTCCCGACCTCTTGATGCAATTCTACTCACTCAGAAGTTCAAGACTGATCATACCCACTATTGGAATAGCCATATCGGGTCATTAGTTCCCAAATCCCCGAGATCAAAAATATTGAATGATAGGATTTAACACATATATGAGTATGCCAATAATTCATCATATGTAGTATTGACCGATTAAAGAAAAATGATAAACATATAACAAGTTTGCAACCCTTCAAATATTTGTTCTACGTGATAGCTGGTCTGAACACAAAATTACCTATTTCAAGGAACAATCTTCCCTTTAAAACTCCTTTAAAAATAGATTAAACACTCTTTATTTCCTTTGAAAACCCATAAAATACCTTAAAAAAATCATCATTTTTGTTTAAGCAAAACTTATCTTAGCGTAGAGTTGATAATCTTCCAAGTGTTGTAAAAATAGCTATCTTTACTTTCAAAACAATGTGCTATTGCACCTTGATAGATCTCATGCTTTTGCATGTTAAAACATAGGCCATCACATGCCAAAAATCATAGCTATTGTATCTTAACATATATATAGCTATCGCACATCAACCAGTATAAGCCACCGCATATTGACAAAACATACTTAGCTATTGCATGTTGACTACGTATAAAGCTATCGCATATAAAAATATAGCTTCGAAAGTTAAAAACATATTAATCAAAGCTTAATATAAATATAACTTTCATGCCTTGACAAAATATAGCTTCCATATGTTTAGAAAATATAGTTTCCGAGCCTTAACAAAATATAGCTTTTGTATGTTAAGAAAATATAATCGTTGAGTCTTAAAATTAACTTTTGTGGGTTGGCTACCATGTAGCCAACGTGCTATAGCATAACAAAGACATCACTACTTTATAAAAATATAGTCGTCATGAGTCGGTAAAAACAAAGCCATCGTGGGTTGATGGAATAAAGCTTTCATGAGTTGGTAAAGCAAAGCTTCCTTGTGATAAAACAAATAGCCATCATGTATTGATAAAACAAAGTTCTTAAAGGCTGAAAAAACCATAGCTATACTGGGTTGAAAACACGTGTAGCTATTCTGGGTTGAAAAATGATGGTTATCCAAGGTTTTAATAGCATTGAAGATTTACCTTTAAAGGTATGAACTTTTCACTAAACCCACGTTATTTATCAAAACCTCATTAGCCAATAAACATCTTTTGAGAATCCTTCTGAATTTCATAATGGAAAATTTATTTTTATTTTCTAAAATATAATTTTTCCTTATGTTACATCATTTATGGCACTTTGTAAATAAACCTGTTGTGCATAAAATAATTTATATTAAACTGTAATCACTTAGGAAAATCCATAAAAATTCCCAAAAATCAATATTTTCCTTATTAGCATCATATAAAAGTTTGGACCAAAATAATTACTTTTCGTATTTTATGTAATTAAATTCTGAAATCGTCCAATTTCTCATATGGAAAATTCATAATAATTTCAAAAATTATGAAATTAAAAACTCATAAACATCATCATTCAATCCATATGATGATATTCAATAAGGAAAATTTAGGTCTATTCCTGAATTTGAATCAAACATACAACAAATATGAAGAGATGGAAATATTATTCAGCTTGATTTGTCGATGATGGAATTTTCTTTATTTACTTTCTTCTTTATATTTTCTTCTTCTTCTTTAATTTATAATGGTGATCGGCCTTTTTTTTCTTAGTTTGATTTTTGAGAATGAAATGAAGTGAGTAAGGGCGTTAACCCAAAAAATGGATCAACACCCTGGAATATGATATGAAAGCATCAACCCTATTAGCATAGAGCAAATATAATAGAAAATAACCAAAAACTAATGAGACGCAGAGATTTGTATAGTGGTTCGGCTGCTAACTAAGCCTATGTCCACTTTATAACTTTGTTTATCAGTTTGGTCTTGATAGAATATGATTACAAAGAGATTGAGGAAGAACTACTCACAAGTATAGGGGTTAGAGAAGTTCTCAGTCATCTATAGTTGCTGCTTGGTGTGATGTAGAGATAAAAGTTGAAGAATAGATGGAGATCCCGTGTAGTGATAGCAGAATCTGAATCCTTTCTTCATTGCTCTATGGATTGTATTTACAGTGGTAGCAGTAGCATTGGCCCAATCTAAGAGTTGAAGTAGAGTTTAGAAGTCGGCCCAGAAGAGTGTGTGAAAACACGACCTCATCTGGATTAGCCAGAGATGTTGGTACCAACTTCTCATTTTGGTACCGACCTATATGGTTAATTTCTGGGAGGTCGAACTTTTTTGCACTTTTCTTGCACCTGATTTTGAGTTTTCTATGTAGTTTGTTTAGACATTTGGTTGATAATGGTGATGGTTCCTTCATTGCTTAGTTTATTCTACTATACTGACTGCTAACTCTCCGATCTTAGCATTCAGGCGATCAGAATCCTTTGATATTGCTTGGGCACATATGAAATAGGTAAATATGAGCCTCTGCAAAGTTTTGGCGAGAAATATGGAAGTATGGGATGTCTCTACCAATCTCTTCAAGTTGGCACTGATTTCTCATAATCGGTCCTCTTGGGTTGAAACTTCTCTAAGTTGTTTCTCTAGCCTATCTAGGTGTGCTTCTAAGATTTCAAGTCATTTCGTCTTCATCTCGACATTCTAACTCCTATTGATTTCTGCATGGATAAAAACCCAATTAACACTTTCCTTTCATAATATGCTTTCGTTGAAAATAAAGTGTGCTCTGAAACGAGACAAGTCCTATATTACTATCATGTGAACTCCTGTTGTCTGTTTAAGTGCCATATTGCTTTTATTTGGCTCTGTTTGATTGATTTCCATTTGTTATTCACTTCAACTTGGATTAGAAATTTTATTCTTGATGTTGTTTACATAATTTTGATATCAGAGCTTGCCAGCAACTTTGTATCATCGAATAAGCTTAGGGCAAAAAGTTTAACCAGGATTGCACAAATATGACATGGGTACCAACATGAGCACTTAGAGAAATTTAGCATTCTCTCTTTTATAAACCCACATTGGACCATTCCCCTATTCATTTGTCTACACCCTATCATTTCTTCCAACCAACCTTTCGATGGCCGAGTTGATTTGGTTTGATCTTTTTTCTCTACCGTCGACTACTTCCAGCATCACCACCAACTGTTGATGCCTTCTCTAGCTATTTGCTGCCGTCTGGACTTGGCACTGCCTCCAGCTTGAGCACTTGTAATTCTCTGACCTGAATTGCCTAAAATCCTAGGCCAAGATCCTTTGTTGGTTTGATTTGAAGGTTGGTGTTTGTGTGATGGTGATGATGGTAAAGTCCATATTGGTTTGGTCAATTTAAATCTTGGTAGAGAGATGGTTGGATTTTGGTGTGTTCAAGTGGGGAGTGTTGGTTAGACTTAGGGTTTTACCCGATTGAACACACATGATCTCAAAGAGAAGTTTGGTCTTTCGTTTCCAACTGTCTCTTCCATAAGATTGGACAAGTCTCGACTGTCAAACAAATCCTAATATGACAACTTGTTATAAGTTTTGATGTGCTAGATGGCTTTACTGCATCATCTTCACACTACTACACTTTTAGTGATCTTAAAATGAAAGGCTTTCTGCGTCACTTAGAATAATGGGTCAGTTATCAATCGTCGATCGATAATGGGTAAGTATATAAAAGTAATTTCAAAAGACAAATTGTTTTTCAAGTGTAAGCAAGCTATCTGCACTGGATGGTTCGTTCACAATGTCCAGGGCACCAGACTTGTAATGGCCCGATTTTCCGTACCCTTTGAATCGAAAATAAACTACACATGTCTAACCCAATTGCACGAAAAGACTGATCATTAAGGGTAGAAAGAAAATAAAGACAGAGCAGAATCTCATACGAATGGAATAACTTATATTATTTCAATAATAATCTTTATAGCAGAAAATTTTATATAGAATATCAGAGTCTAACCTAGATTCAGCCTGGACAGTTATAACAATTACCCTTACAAATGCTAACAAACAACAAACAAACCACAGCGGGTAATAGAATACATCCATATGTAGATGAATATCGCCAGCTCTCCTCTGGAAACTCCAACCATCTTCGACTAAACTTAAAACTACTCGGATCTGACCCGAGTACTGAAAATACCCGGATCAGGCTTGATAAACCAGCATGAGATACTCGAAATTTAAAATGTATAGATCATGACGATGTTATCAAAACCTTTGAAAACAAGGGTATCTTATAAGACTCATGCTCACACATAAACACAGATGGGTTTTTATCTTATGATAACCAAAACAATTCATACCAAAATACACTTGATATTATTTTTAATGACATTCTTTTGAAAACTCTTTTCAAATAAACTTATTCAAATAAGTTACCAATATCTGGACTAAGTCTAAGGTAATATATCCGGACTAGGTCAATGGAATATACCGAACGTAATATATGATACCAGAAGGGGTAGCCGAAATGTTTGCAAGTCATTACAGCTATTTTGGGAATACAATCAAAATCGTAAATCTCGTATTGGGATTGGATTTCCAACATGATAGGAACTAGTGGAAAGATTAACCTGTGTCCACGGCTTACGTCCAAGACTCGGACGCCGTTACAAAACAACACAAATGGCTAAAAGTGGATACAATCTATGAATAACATCCAAGGACTTGAACTTCACGCATCCCTGCCATGGGGCCCAAACGTATCTGGTACCTGGGGCTCAGAACATCTGATAACCCAAATCACTACTATTCGAAATTCGAGCATACATCTAACCACATAGAATCCCATCATAACCGAGGTGTGAGGCTCGCGATGCTATGCTCAATTTCTTCAAAGCCACGTTTTTCACACAAAACCATGCTTTGATCATAACAGGTTCCACTTTGAATGCAACACCGCCATACCTTTGATCACTATTTGACACCCACAAGCATACAACCTCTGAGCTCGTATGTCTCAGAGAAGGGGTTAAGCTATGAGAAGTTTCCTTCTCTGCCACCACAGATGTACATTTGTAAAAGAAAAACATTGTGCCTCAGAAATGCAATGTCAGACATTCGTCCATACAAGTTCGTTTTGGGACTGAACGAAATCAAAGGCACTCTCCTACTACCACTAGTAGCGAGTAGTCCTTGCAATCCAGAAAATGTCCATCATGAGGAGACCACTGCTATAAATAACTCTATAATGGGGGCCAACCAGAGCATGTTCAACAAGCAGTCTTCATGCTATGAAGATCCTGATTTCCAAAAATCATCATCTTCAACATGTCTTCACATTCGAACGTATACATTGGTTCGAAGTGGTTTTCGAATAGGAATTACCCAGATCTGACCCCGGTTCCTTCGAAGCCAACCATCGATTTAAAGATGTTAAGTTCATAAGTGGATATCAATTATCAATCAATTACTTCATCTTTTATTTAAATCAAATATCTTTCTTAGATATATTCTTTTCAATTTATTCCATTTTCTTCTCAAATGTATATGGAATCATTAAGCCTCATTTATCAAATCATTTGATTTATTAAACCTTTCTTAAATCCTGGAATAATTCCATATCATTTTCTCTTTTACTGAGGAAAACTTTTCCAAATCATTCATTAAATCTTAATCAAAGATTTCTTATATTCAAGTTATAACATTTAACTTAGGGAAAATATTTCCAAATCATTCATTAAATCTTAATCAAAGATTTATTTCTTAACTTCAAATCATATTCTTGCAAATCGAAGATTTTCATAATAGAGCACTACTGCCACATTAGATATGATAAATTTCACATCCAGGGACTAATGGCAAGTAATCCTACATCATGAATACCTTTGACTTTAATGATCATTGTATTCGATATATTTTATTCTAAAATTAGTTTGAAAGGGGTTTTCGGATAGGAATCGCCCTAATACGATCCCGGTTCCTTCGTACTAATCATCGATAAAAAATGTTACGTGGTTAAACAACATTCAAAGAATTGTTTCTTTTTTTTTATCTTGGAAAAACTTAAATATGATCTTTTAGTGCATCCGGGCTTTCCTTTCGATCTATTCCACCCCTCGCCTAAAAAGAAAAAACACAGGCCAGGTAAGTTCAGGGCATTGGTTGCTCCATCCCTAACCTTAGTTAAACACCTTGTTTTACCTTCCTAGATCTCACAGGCGGGACAAATATGCTAGTCATTTCCACATACTCTGTATGTTATTACATTCAATATTCTTCACTTTTTGTTTAAGTGATATAAACAATTCATCTTAACAATTTATTCAAACTCTTATTAAAACTTCCAAATCATCTTTACATTACTTAATTATTCCTTTAAAATCATTCACAAAAGATTTAGGAAATAATTGTTAAAGTTTAAACTCATATTCAAAAGATTATAGAATTCGCAGCATAAAAGTGCTGTGGAAAGTGCTATATAAGGTTATTTGATTTAAACAACTTTTTAATATTTGAAAATTCTTATTTTCCATTCCAAATCTATTTTAAACCATTTTAATAGATTTATCGAATTTATTTCACATTTTTAATCATTTAAAAATCATTTATAAAGAAATCCCGTTTTGTATTCCGAACTGCAAAACCGCGATGTTTTTAGAAAATTGTTTTGGACATATTTCAAAATCTACTTGATGAAATTTTGATTTTATTTCTTTATTTGAAAACTATTATCATTTTGGACCAAAGAATTTTTATTTCGAAGAAATTCGATTTTTAAATCATTCTCTACGTCAATTTGAAGTTACGGATTGAAATTTACGAACTGCCGCTACGCGACGAGCTCGATTTTGACCAATTTTGTGAATTGCTTTGAAACTTGTCCGAAACACTTCAAATTTGTTTTAAACCATATTTAAACTCTTTTTACTTATTTAAAATCATTAAGAGTCTAAATAATTTCCATACACATTTATATGGATTTAGTTTCCATTGAATTAACTATGGTTAATTTTTAATCATTTCTCTTATCATTTATCAAACAAGTTATCAATCACATAAACAATTACACAATCAATTAATTTGCAACCAAATTATCAAACATTCATTCAATATATTTAAACTTTCAAATCATTATACTTGAAATAAGTTATGGATTAATTAGTAAATATGAGTACTCACCTTTAACCAAATTGTTCACTTCCTACCAACATTCATATCATCCAACATTTCACTAAATCCTTTTATCTTCACCAAATCTTTTCCCTAAACTTTCCTTTTGATCCCGGCAGCACTTCTCTTTTTCTCGCTTTGAAGCTCCACGACTTGCTCCTTCTCTTACATATGTTCGGCCTTGCCTTGATCATCCCCTTCCTCCATCATTTCTTCACTTATTAGATGTTAAACTATGTTTTAATGGTATTCTAAGGTCTTTGGCAAAGTTTGGTGGTATTTGGAGTTGATTTGATATGATTTTGAGAAAGTTAGTAAGGAAAGAGAAGAGAAGAAGCCATTAAAGCACTAAAGAATAAGAGAGCTCAGAAAAGGAAGAAGAAGAAGAATGAAAAGTGTACAAAAAAGTGAGAAAGTGGTTGGTATTTATAGAAAAAGAAACGAAGTGGTAAGTTACCAAAGTATCCCTTTACCAAATTACCAAAATAACTATACTTATTTCTAAAGTAATCTTATTTTTTTTTCACACTTAACATCACATTTCAAATCATTACTTTATGTCATTTTAACTTAGATATTAGGTAAAATAAGTAATAATTATGTTTATTTTATTTGATGTTTCAATTTTTGTTTTGAAATGACATTTTTGTCTTTTTGTGCTTACTTTTTCTTAATTATTTTATAAAAGTTTCTAACCTTGTTTAGTCAAAGTAAACTTGATTAGAATTAATTAATACTTACACTATTTTAATATATGTTTTTATATAAGAAAATAAAGGTGCGACGAAATTGCGACAACTTTTAATCGTCGTGTTTCGACAAAATGTCTTACGGTCATATTTTGACATTTTAGTTAAATTATTTATTTATGTAAACCAAATTTAAAAATAAACTTTTTACTTCTTTTAAATAAATTAAAACTTTTCTTTTTATATTTTAAAATCATATTTAAATAATATCAAAACCTCTAATCTTACGATGTATGTAAAACTGACAAAATGCGACAAAATTTGGTTATTTTTGTTAAACGATTATTAACATACTTTTAAATATTTTAATATGCTTTTATTATCTTTATTAGATGTTTTCAATAAGATTTATCTTTTTAAATAAATATTTAAACTTATTTATTTAAGCATTTATTTATTCTTAATTTTTGTTGATTTGTTCTAAATCCAAATTTATACTTTTTAAATTATCAAATATAAGAATAAATAATTACTCTATTATTATCTATTATATTTAAGTTTTAAACCTTTTTAAATTTAAAACAAACTAAATCTCTCATTTTCGAAGTAGCAAAATTATGGGTCGTTACAAGACTCATCTCATGTAGCTCACACACTACATTTTCCTAAGCTAACACTTAGAATTCGATTAGTCGACACACGTCAATTTCTGCTAAATTCTAAGCATTGCTCACACGGGCATTTATATTTAAATTAGGTTCATTTAACCACTCAATTTAGAATGACTCACCAATCAGCTCTCGGCATGTCTGGCGAAGGACCATCAACTCCTTTTGAAGGTGCCTCTACTACTGCTCCAGTTTCACCTTTTGTTCTAGTTGGACCAAACCAACCTACGTCTTCGAGGTCTGAGAGCTAGATGGTGCTAGTAGCTACTACTACTCTACCCTAGTTTCCACCAGAGCTAATTATAACTAACTCACTAGAGCAGGCACCCACTGTTATGAATGGAAAGATGTTTCACAATGTCTTCTTGCAGCATGGAATTCCTGCCAAAAATGTTCGCTTACTGACAAAAACGAACTTGCACATTGTCCTCCCTATTTTCACAACTTACAGCCGATACATGTGTCTCAGCGGCGCCGTTCCTCCCTTCAGCTCTTTCTTGAGAGATTTCCTAGGAGAGATTGGACTTGCAGCACTTCAGATTAACCTCGAATAGGTTTGCCTTATTGAGCTTACTATATGTCTTGTTCATGCAACGATTTGAGCGCCCTTCATGCTTCAGAGAGCTCATATATTTTCTCAAATTCAAGGGGAAAAAAGATTCTTCCTCCTGTGTTATTATCGAAGCCTAGACAAGGTGCAAGATGATTGGGGGCCTTCATAATAAGCGTTCGATGTTCAAAAGCAAATAATTCTCTGTCCATTATTCGGAAGGATTCAATCGCCGCTGGTTAAAAGGAAGTGAGTTATATTTATCAACCCTATTTATAGTGAAAATTCTTTACTCCAAACTAAACACATATCTCTCATAGGTTTCCTAGTGAGAGACAAGAAATTGGAACATAAGAAGATGCTCGGACATCTAAAAGACGTTAAAGCGAGCGAACGCTCTATCAGCTTCCTCTTGACGAACGAAAACTTGTTAGAGTATGGCTTCCTTGCCTCGTGAAGAGTGGCTGGCACCAAAGTTCCTTTATGGAGTGGCTCTAGATCGCATACCCATTCTACTGCATCTACTCTGGCTCCGACGAAGGTCCTCAAGTTGAAGAGTAAGTGGAAGAAGGTGGACCGAGCGATGAACATGAGTCGAGTGATGATCATGGGGAGGAAGCTATTGATATAGAGACTGGCGAGCCTCTAGAGGATAACGCGGAAGGATAGGATGTTGAAACTGGGGTGGATGAGCCCATGAAAGAGGGTTCCCCTAGTCGTAAGGGCGATAGCAGGAGAATACCTACTATCCCAGAGGAGGATAAGATGGTTAAAATAAGAAAAGGAAAACGGGTCATGGTTGTGGACGAAGGAGAGATCTCCGATGATGAGAACAATAGCGACCTTCAGGCTACTGAGGAAAGGGGAAGCAGATTCAGGGATAGATCACCGAGAATGAGCCCCGAACTTCCCGACCTTCCTTCAAAGGACCTTTTGGCAGATGAAACAATAAGTCCAGATCTTGGTACTTCTTTTCCTCCCGAACGACCAACCATCGATACCCCACTTTCTACGTGTAACGAGCCACCTTTTAGATCCTCAGAAGTCAGCAATAATACATTCGTTGCATTCCTGTGTCGAGCATCCAAGTGTCATAAAGATAGATTGTTAGGGAGAAAACGATAGACGAAGATAGAACAGAATCTCACATCATGACGAGTAAAGTATAATACACAAAAGATCTTTACGAAAGAAAGAAATTTTAGTCTGCATACATCAAATCAAAGTACACTAATCTATCATCAACATGGACAGTTATAACAATCCGTCCTTACAATTCCGGTAAGCAACAACACAACTAATGTAGCAGAAATAAATATGTGTGAGTACATCTTGCAGCCCCCAGCTCGTCTTCTGAAGCCTCAAAGCATACAAACTAAATCAGTAAATATGCTTGGTCTGACCCGAGCAATATAAGAAAAATAACGACCTGATCAGTCTGGCAAACTAGTGTGATAAAACACCCTCAAATGGATTTTAAAGTTACAAAACCTTACAAAGTAAAGGTACCTCGTTAGACTATGCTGCAAATAAACACGGACAGGTTTTTACCTTGCGATAACCAAAACATTTTAGAGGAAATCCTATGATACTATAGTAATGTTTAGGAGTATTTCTATGTATTTTTTTTCTTTTGATGTAACAGTAAGAAGAAGAAAGGAAGTAAACGTGTGATCTGATTTTTTTTCTTAGTGTTAGTTATATATAATTTGTAAATTCCGACATTTCTCCGTACAGATTTTTCATTCGTGTATGAAATCCAAACGACAAAACAAAAATATGACCGCGCTCATAATAGCAATGTGACCTAAACACTAGTTATTGAATTTTAAAAAAATACAAAGCTTACTCCATATCTTGTATTTATGATGCTCTCATGGGAATGGACACAATGCTTTGTTGTAAGTGGCACAGGGTTACTTGGGTTTCTTACTCTTTAAGCAGTGACAACCTGATGCTTTGGAAGGTTAGGAACAAGGCTCTGTTAACTAGAGATAAGTTGCTTGGTTTTGGTATGTCTGTTCCTTCCAACTGTGTACTTTGCAATATTCATGATGAAAGTATTCAGCATCTGTTCTTTGAGTGTCCATAAGTTCTTCATCTCTGGAGCAATTTGTTGAGCAATACTTTGGGAATGGTTACTATTCCTAGTGCTTCTGCTGAACAATGGGGTTTGATTGAGAATGCTATAAAGTGGAAAGAAGAGAGAAACTATCCATTCTTCTTCATTTTAAAAAAGCTGATGAAATTAATTTGGGTTGAAAGGAATAAAAGGATGTTTGATGGAACTATGAGAAGCCATGAAGTTTTATGGGTTGTTTTCAAGCATGATATTCTTATGGGAATAAGATCAATTGTGCATACTTTTCTAGAGTATCAAATTGAGCCTTGGATCCCTTAGTGCTTTCTGTCCTCTCCAATTGTTATTTTTTGTTTTCTTTCTTTCTATTCCTTATTTCTCTTGTGTGCTTGTTTCTTCTTTTATATTCTGTATCTTTGTTTCTCTTCTTTTTAATAAATCTGGTAGGGGCCCAGTTTAACCCCGCTTGCTCTGCAAAAAAAAAAAAATACAAAGACACCGCCATTTGTCGAAAAATCATCAAATGATAAATTCAGTATTTTCTAAATTAAAAATTGTAGAAAAATCAAATAAATTATATTAAAAATACACCAAAAAAATGGATTCGTACCAATACAAATATATTTTAGATTATTTATTTGAACCTTTTATTATCATAAATAAATTTACAAATGAATTCACAATTCTCTTTTTAATCAATTAGAATGAGTTAAATAAGAAATTAAATCCATTAAATCAATATTCAATAAAAAAACCAAGTTATTTTAGCAATATTCACATATTTAAATAAATCCCTATTTTTGAATTTTAAATTATTTAATTTTAAAACCAATATTTTAATATTTAAAATGAATTAAATATCCAAAAGCAAATGACCAAAATTCCAGTTTGTTACATTCTTTCCTCCTTAAAAGAATTTCATCCTCGAAATTCTCAAAGTAGGAAAAATATTTCTAAATCCTTATACCTTCAAAAATCAATTAGATGAAATGGATTATTTAATTTTCCAAGTCTTTAAATCACGAATTTTTTTGGCAATGTCTCCTTTGCATGGCTCGATGGGAAAACTACAAATCTCCACTATGGGCCCAAGCCAACAAAAGAAAACAAAGCCCAGTGGCCTCCCATATCTGAAAGTGTATAGGACCGTATAATTTGGATAAATAGTAATATAGAGTATAGATAGTAAATAACGCGGAATATAAATGCAGTAAGTAAAATGACACCAGAGATTTTATACTGGTTCGGAGCACCGTCCTACATCCAGTCCCAGACTAACTTCTGGCTTTATCTAACAATACTCTCACTTAACCCGAAGGAATAGGTAAACAATACCTGAGAAGCAGAACAGGATTTTTGCCTCAGCAGCAGAAGAGGACTTTCCCTTGCCTGACCAGTAGAACAGGACTTTAACAAAGTATAAATGTAGTTGACTTAATGTGTTCTTGATAACACTGATTTGTCTATTAAGATTACAAAATTCCTATAAGCAATTCCTCAAGAGTATAAAGAGTATGTGAAGAGTTGAAAAAGGAAGAATGTTGCTATGAATCAAAGTATATAGAATATAACTTAAAGATTCAAAGCAATGAAGAGTATGAGAGCACTTGAGTAATCACAAGAGAGAATAGAAAGAATTAGAATCAGAAATTGGTGATTATGAAGTATGAGATAACTTCTATATATAGTTATCAGAGAGATGCAACTCTTAGTGAAGAGTTTCAGCCAACAGAGACGACTGTTGATGAATTGCAACTCTTCATTGAAGAAGATGTCCATTCAGAAATTTTGCAGTTGAAGCCGGTTCAGTCGACTGGTATATTGGGTCAGTCGAATAGTGTTTGAATATTTAAAAATATTTGCCATTTCAAAAATATGAACAGTGTTCACTGTTGTGCATATGCACAGTTAGTCGACTGGCAAGAACAGTCAGTCGACTGGCTGTGCATAAATTGCACAGTGAACTCTGTTGGTAAAGAAAAAATTAAAAATTGAAAACTTGAGGATTGATTTTAACATGTGTCTAAGACTCAACATCTATAATAGTTACTTTAAGCCTAGAAATCCTCTGTTGTCTTCTTTTTGTCATGTATGAATGCAAATTCTTCTTTAGCTTCTGAAGTGTCTTGTCATGAATCAAAACTAGTAATTCAACATTCTCCTCCTTTTTGATTGATGACAACCTTTGTATATGTTAAAGAGAAAATATTTCTCCCCTTGAATGTATGATATCTTTTTCCTGCATCAAATATGTTAGTGCACATACTTTTTCTCCCCCTTTGTCATCGACAAAAAATAGATACAACAAACGAAAATATAAATGAAAAGTGCAGAAATATAAAAAAGAGAAATTATTTAGTACAAGTCTTAATAAATAAATAAGTTGCAAGTTTTAATATGTTTAAATTGTCAATAGAGTTATAAATAATTCATATCCAACTTACTTACGAAACGAACCTACTCATCTCCCTCTGGTGCAGGCTCCTTTCCGGGTCTAGAAGTTCCATGAGCACCACTTCTTGGGCCACTAATATCACTACTAGTATGCTCTTCGGAAGTTGACCATGTAAATCTTGGTTCTGGATGTTTACCGTGTGCTATTGAAGAAGCAGTTGTGGAAGACGAACATGAAATTGCATCCCATAGGATAGAAAAGAATCCTTTTACTTTTTCTAATTTTTTGTCTACTTTTTTTAAACGTGATCCTAGTATTTGTTGATTTCCAGAAAGGATCTCGACGGATTCTCGCAAACTAGTTGATTGTGCAAGACGAATATCATCGCTTTCTTCGGGATGAGACGTTCGTTCTTGAATAATTGGTCCGCCTGATTGACGCTGATGTTGCTGACGCCATTCTTCATAGGCGGTAAATGTCGGAGGAGCTGACGGTAGTTTCATGAGGCTTATTGTGCGAATGTTGATAACTCCAACGGAAGAAGTTTCGGATTCCGGTTGACGTGTTCCCACATTTAAAAGCAATCGCACTATATATTCACCGAAATAAATTGTTCTCATGTTACCGTTGTTGAAGGAGAGAAACTCATCCAATATTCGTCGTAGCCAATTTACTTGAATTCCTCCCTATACTGCATATAAAGCTTTGAAATTTTCTGGGTAGATAAGTTCATATGACCCTGTTCTTCGAAGTATACTCCGCATTAAAGCTTTGTGAAGAATTCTAGCTTTTGGTCTAAGGAGAATAGATTTTTGTTCCGTCATATTATCTCCCATAAACATACGGCTAATCCGATCCCTTTGTCGAATATTACATTCGACGTCATCTAGTGGAATTCCATGATTGGGAGTTTGAAGTATGTGTGTCATTCGATCTAAGGAGAATAATACTTGTTGACCACACACTAAATTCCAAACACTATCATCCTATTTGATGGACATTGATGAGTAAGATTTAAATTAGCATAGAATAATTTTACCATGAGGTGGTTGATCTTGTGAGAATTGGCATTCAAGTCAAGTAGAGATTCCAATCCGGATCAACGCATAAGTTCTTGTAAACCATAAGCCGCGAAATCGCTGTAGACCATGAATGAACCTTCAAAGATCCTTGAGTTTTTCATTTTATGCCATCTTGTTACCGCTACATCATTGTATAACCATTGTGCAATTTGGGCATCAGTAGGATCGACGGAAGAAGAGCCTCTTCTTTGACGTTTCGGAGGAGCCATTTGATTGAGTTTTTAGTGAAAAAATTGAGTGTAATTGGGAATTTAAGGTTTGTGGGCGAAATAGATTTGGGTGAAAACTGAGAAGAGTAAAGTGAAATTTGGGAAAAAGGTAAGTAAATAGGGAAGGTAGAGGCAGTTTTCACACAGCCAGTCGACTGGTAAAAGCATTCAGTCGACCAGTGTACTATAATTTGCCAAAATTTTGAACAGCCAGTCGACTGAACGTGTTAGGTCAGTCGACTGACTGGTTTCCCGAGAGTTTTGAAAACTTGCATTCAGTCGACTGGCGTGTAATTTCAGTCGACTGACCGGAAGTAAAAATTGCAGTGAAGCTGAGAAAACAAAATTTTATAAAGAAGCAAATATATAATTAAAATACAAATAATCAGGAACAATAATATACAAGAAATGATAATTATTTTGGAATTTTTGGAGAGCATTCTTGTGGTTCAACCTTGGTATTCTCAACAAGAGTTTGCAAATGAGACCAATAATTTTGGCGTTCCCATGAGTTTGGAGATGCCGGAGGTTGAGGTGGAGATTGTTCCCAGTTATTCCAGTCGGATGAATTTGCCTGACGGGATGTTGAAGGTTGAACAACATCGTGCTTGGATGATTTGCCACAAAACTTAAGTGCAATAGATTCTATAAGGCTTTGACGATTTGAATTCATCCGCTATTCGTAAAACATTTCTCTCTATGAATTGACTTGTTCCTGTTGGTAGTGATGGATTTCATCAATTTTTGTTTTTGTTTTTGGAGAAAGAAACAACGATCTTCGAGACTTCTTTGGTTTTGGTGAAAAACCGGTGTGATATCTTCCTGGTTCATGAATAGGGGTAGGAGTTGGCAATGATGGTGTCGAGCTACTGGATGAATCATAGTTACCCGAGGAGGTTGGAGTAGCAAAGGATAATTTTGAGTTAGAAGAATCATGAGAGTTTTGAGAGGCCATTGATGAGAAAATTTAATTTGTAAAGATTTCTTTAAAAAAAATTTGTAATGATGATTAATAACTGAGAAGAGTGCAGTTTATATATTTGAATATGAGCTTAGAATGAATGGTTATAGACCTTTAAAAGTTAATAACCAGAGATTAAACAAAAAAAATAGCGGGGGAGAATAATTGAAGGATATGAAGGATATATGGTTAAGAATGTATGAAACATATGACTCAACAGGAAATGCAATCATAGCATAACTGGTAAGCTATGAAGTTACCAGCTAGGAGACTCAGGTTCAAGTCCCGGTGGCTATGTTATTTTGTTTTTTTTGAACGAAAATATTCAGAATAAATAGAACCAATCTTCTACATGAAACAAGAAACAATCATAGCTCAAACGGTAAGAAGTATTTGAAAACATAGGAGTGGTTATGAGTTCAAGTCTTGCTAGAGTCATAAAAAATTTATTTTTGTTTTGATAAAATTTGAGTGAAAGTTATATATATATATATTGCCAAGATGTGTTATTAGAAGCTACAAATATAGATATATATATATATATATAAATTTATAAATGTTTAAAAGAAATAATACCAAGCTCTCGTCTTAAATTAACAAAAGTATTTTCATTTAAAGGTTTTGTAAATATATCTACCAATTGTTTATCAGAGGAAACAAATTCTAGATTTATCAAATTCTTTTCAATATTATCATGAAGAAAATGATGACGAATGTCAATGTGTTTTGTTCGTGAGTGATTAACAGGATTTTTAAATAAATTAATAGCACTAGAGTTATCACAGTAAATAGTTGATTTAGTTAAATTAAAACCAAAATCTTGTAGTGTTTGTTGCATGTATATAACTTGAGCACATGCCGGAGCGGCAGAAATATATTCTGCTTCACATGTCGATAATGAAACACGGCTTTGTTTCTTACTAAACCAAGATATAAGTGATCGTCCAATAAAATGACAAGTCCCACTTGTACTTTTTCTATCTGTCCGGCTTTCTCCAAAATCAACATCACTATATGGTACCAATTCAAAAGGACATTCCTTTGGATAGAATAGTCCAAAGTCCTTGGTTTTATTAAGATACCGTAATATGCGTTTCACTGCTCGTAAATGTGATTCTTTGGGATCTGCTTGAAATCGTGCACACAAACAAACACTCATCATTATGTCAGGTCTACTAGCTGTTAAATATAGTAATGATCCAATCATACTTCGATATAATTTTTGGTCAATACTTTTTCCATTTTCATCTTTATCAAGATGTATGGTTGTACTCATAGGAGTTGGTTTGGTAGAAGTATTTTCCATACCAAAGCGTTTAATTAGATTGTTACAATATTTTTCTTGATTAATAAAAATACCATTTGCTAGCTGTTTTATTTGTAAACCAAGAAAATAATTTAACTCACCCATATGTGACATTTCAAATTCATTTGTCATTATCTTAGAAAATTCTTGACAAAGCTTTTCATTTGTAGATCCAAAAATTATATCATCAACATATATTTGGATAATTAAAATATCATGCTTATTTCTTTTAATAAAAAGAGTTTGATCAACCTTTCCAATTTCAAAACCAGAATTTATTAAATAACTTTTAAGACGATTGTACCAAGCACGAGGTGCTTGTTTCAAACCGTATAAAGCCTTTTTGAGTTTATAGACATGGTCAGGAAATTGTTCATGTATAAATAATGGAGGTTGTTCAACATAAACATTTTCTTTTATAAAACCATTTAAAAAAGCACTTTTGACATCCATTTGATATAATTTAAAGTTATGAAAACATGCAAAAGCTAGTAAGATTCGTATTGCTTCTAGTCTAGCGATTGGAGCAAACGTTTCTTCATAGTCAATTCCTTCCTCTTGATTATAACCTTGCGCAACTAATCTAGCTTTATTTCTAGTAATATTTCCTTGTTCATCCGCTTTATTTTTGAAAACCCATTTTGTACCAATAACTGATTGATCACTAGGTCGTGGAACTAAATCCCAAACGTCATTTCTTTCGAATTGGTTTAGTTCTTCTTGCATAGCGATTAACCATTTTTCATCAGTAGATGCTTCTTTAATATTTTTAGGTTCAATATGAGAAAGAAAAGCTACATGACCCATTTGATTTAATTGAATTCTTGTCCTAACAGATGAATTTAGTTCTCCAATATCATTAATAGAAGGATGATCTATTAATACTCTAGGTGGAGATCTTAATTCATTGTTATTGTGAGCAATGTTTTCATTAATTTCAAAAGTTGTAGTTTTTGTATTTGTGGTATTATCAGGGAAATCTTCATCACCTATTATACTCGGAGTTGGTTTAAAATTCTCATCAAAAGATACATGAAAAGTTTCTTCGATGTTATTTGTTCTTTTATTATAAATTCGATAAGCTTTGCTACGATCCGAATATCCTAAAAAGATTCCTACATCGGATTTTGGATCAAATTTACCAAGCGGATCTTTTGTGTTTAACATAAAACATTTCGAACCAAAAATTTTAAAATAGGAAATATTTGGTTTTTGTCCATTTAGAAGTTCATAAGGAGTATTCTTTGTTAGTGGTCGAATAGAAACATGATTCAAAACATAACAAGCTGTTGCAACTGCTTCAGCCCAAAAATGTTTTGGTAATGTACATCCATTTAACAAAGTCCTTGCACATTCTTGTAAGGTTCTATTTTTACGTTCTACAACCCCATTTTGTTGTGGAGTTCTAGGAAACGAAAAATAATGGAATATTCCTTTTTTCTTACAGAAATGTTCAAAGGCTTCGTTTTTGAATTCACCTCCATGATCACTTCTTATGTTTTTAATTTTCAAACCTTTAAAATTTTGAATTCTTTTGACAAACGATTTGAAATTATCAAAAGTATCACTTTTATTTTTCATAAAAATAGTCCAAGTATATCTAGAGAAATCATCATCAATTACAAACACGTATCTACTGTGATTAATGATTTAGTTAATTTTCCTAACTACATGCATCACAAATATGATATATTTTAAAATTCATTTTCGGTAAACCTTTTACTAAATCATTTTTAAAAAGCTTATTTATAGTTTGGAAATTATTATGACAAAATCGTTTGTGCCATAACCAAGGATCATTTTCTTTGGCTATTAAACACATTTCTGAATTAAGTTTTATTTTCATATTCAGAACATAGATATTTTTGTCTCTATTTCCTTCAAAGATAAGATTTTGATCAAAAATATTTGTTTTCAGAAAAAGTGATTTTGAATCCTTTGTCACACAATTGGCCGATACTAAGTAAATTATGTTTTAAATTTTTGACAAGTAAAACATTTGAAGTAAGAGGTAAATTTGAAATACCATTGTTGCTCACATCGCCTTTGCCGATGATATATCCTTTAGAGTTGTCTCCAAAAGTGACAGAGGCTCCATCTGTGTAAATAATATTTGATAGCATATCTTTGTCTCCTGTCATATGTTTTGAGCAACCACTGTCGAGTATCCATTTTCCTCTTTTCTTGAGTGGGACCTACAAAAAATATAATATAATATTGGTACCCACCTTTTTAATAGGTTCCTAAGAGTTAAATCTTAGGAAACCAAACCCAAGAGGGCTCAGTATCCCATTTAAAAATATAATCTTTATTTTTATGAACAGTTTGTAAAAAGGTGTTTATATATTTCTTTCTAATCAAATTGTTGCTTGTTTTAGGAACCCAAACTTTTATTCTTTTTGAGTAAGAATTCCTTTTTGTCTAAATTTTAGTAGGATTAATATTTCTCCTAATTTTCTTTTTAGATGGACCTGTTGTTTTCTTAACATATCCTAACCCTTTCTTGACACAGACTGAGAGTTATCAATAATTTTTGATAATGTTTCTCTTCCTTTATTAAAATTCGAAACATTTTTGGTGATGCTTTCTAACTTAGTTTTGAGACTAGTATTATCCAATTCTATCAATTTTATTTTTATTTTTAGTTCATGATTTTCAGAATCAAGAGCATCATTTTTCTCTTTTTGAGTTTCAATTTCTTGACTCAAAAGAGTGAGTTGAGAATTGATATTAGAGAACGATTCTTGTAATTTTTTAAGTTCTTCCTCTAATATTTTCTTCTCATCTTTTAGCATATCTCTTTCAAATTCTGCTTTGTTCTGATATTCACGAGTCTCCTTATATTTTCTTTTGAGATTTTTTAGAGTGTCAACTAGCTCCGAATTTATCTCAATCATATCATCAGAAGTAAAATCACTAACCTCATTTCCAGTAGCCATGAAGCAGACATTTGCTTGCTCATTTTCACTGTCACTACTGTTTTCTGATGAAGAAGTGTCTGAATCATCCCATGTTACTGAGAATGCTTTCTTTTTCTTGTCTTTTCTGCCTTTGAAATATTTCTTCTTTAATTCTGGGCATTCCTTCTGAATATGACCTTTCTTATGACAATTGAAACATTCTAGAACTGAGGATGATGGTTCGTTTGGAAAATTCCTTTTTCCATTATTTTTGTTATTTTTTCGGAATTTCAAGAACTTTTTGAAATTTTTGGCAATAAATGCTAGATCTTCTTCATCCGGATCTTCATCTTTTTCTTCTTCAGCATGAAAAGCTATGTTCTTTTTATCTTGTGCTTGTACTCGTTTGGCCTGCAAATTCACTTCATAGGACATTAGATTTCCTATTAACTCTTCAAGTTTTATGGTAGAGAGGTCATTAGCTTCTTCAATAGCCAAGACTTTTCTTTCCCATTCATCCGTTAAAGAGTTTAGGATTTTGATACAATATCAAAATCAGTGTACTTTTCTCCTAATCCTAATAGTGAATGATAGATATCTTAAAATCTAGAGTACATATCATTGATGGATTCATCTTGTTTCATTCTAAAGTTTTGAAACTGATTTTTGAGCTTGGAGATTTTGCTTTGTTTGACCTTGTTAGTTCCTTCATGAGTGATTTTAAGCGTTCTCCATATTTCATAGGCAGTTTGATACATGCTAACACGATTAAGTTCATTTCTATCTAGTGCACATAATAACATGTTCATAGCTTTAGCATTGGTAGTAGCATCTAGTTTTTGTGTGTTTGACCAAGTGGAATATTCTCCAGTAGGAAGAGTGTATTCATTTTGTGTGATATTCCATGATTCAAAACTATTTGATTGCATATAGATTCTCATACGAGTAGACCAATAATTATAGTTTAAACCATTAAAGAATGGAGGTCGTGTAGTGGATTGACCTTCAATAAAACTAGTATTAGTGACAGTGTTAGTGGTGGTGCTGGTGTTATTTTCCATATTAGTAAGATATCAGATAACTTTGTAACGGTTATAAGATGCCTTGCTTTGATAGCAAATGAAAGTATATAGGACCGTATAATATGGATAAACAGTAATACAGAGTATAGATAGTAAATAACGCGGAATATAAATGCAGTAAGTAAAATGACACCAGAGATTTTATACTAGTTCGGAGCACCGTCCTACGTCCAGTCCCAGACTAACTTCTGGCTTTAACTAACAATACCATCACTTAATCCGGAGGAATAGGTAAATAACACCTGAGCATTAGAACATGATTTTTGCCTCAGCAGTAGAAGAGGACTTCCCTTGCCTGAGCAGCAGAACAGGACTTCAACAAAGTATAAATGTAGTTGACTTAATGTGTTCTTGATAACACTGATTTGTCTATTAAGATTACAAAATTCCTATAATCAATTCCTCAAGAGTATAAAGAGTATGTGAAGAGTTGAAAAAGGAAGAATATTGCTATGAATCAAAGTATATAGAATATAACTTAAAGATTCAAAGCAATGAAGAGTATGAGAGCACTTGAGTAATCACAAGAGAGAGTAGAAAGAATTAGAATCAGAAATGGGTGATTATAAAGTATGAGATAACTTCTATATATAGGTATAAGAGAGATGCAACTCTTACTGAAGAGTTTCAGCCAAGAGAGACGACTGTTGATGAATTGCAACTCTTCATGGAAGAAGATGTCCATTCAGAAATTTTGCAGCTGAAGCCGGTTCAGTCGACTGGTATTTTGGGTCAGTCGACTGGTGTTTGAATGTTTAAAAATATTTTCCGTTTCAAAAATATGAACAGTGTTCACTGCTGTGCATATGCACAGTCAGTCGACTGACAAGAACAATCAGTCGACTGGCAAGAACAGTCAACCGACTAGCAAGAACAGTCAGTCGACTGGCTGTGCATAAATTGCACGGTGAACTCTGTTTGTAAAGAAAATTTTAAAAATTGAAAACTTGAGGATTGATTTTAACATATGTCTAAGACTCAACATCTATAATAGTTACTTTAAGCCTAGAAATCCTCTGTTGTCTTCTTTTGGTCATGTATGATTGCAAATTCTTCTTTAGCTTCTGAACTGTCTTGTCATGAATCAAAACTTGTAATTCAACAATATCTAGGTCATGAAATCATCAGACTAAACAATAACATAAATTAATACTTATTAGTTGGGCAAGAAACTCTACTCATGAAACCAAAAGTATCAAACTAGCCTTTGCTTCCATGAACCTACGTCTTACTTTAAAATAATATCCAACCAGATAACTTATAGCGAAATAATTTTGCATTTTCCAATATCCAAAATTAGATAATCATATTATAGCTCGTACGATGTACATATGTCATTCATACACAATATCAAATCTAATCGCTTGCTTGATCACACAAATTTCACTTCTGAGCTAGTATCGCTCATCCAATCACCTTAGTATGAACTCCGATCTGATTCCTTGATTAAAAATCTCTATTTTCCTTGATAGCCATCAACTATGATAGAAAAATTCATAATCAAATCAAAATCCATATCAAGTGTTTACCATCAAGAATCGAAGGAAAAATTCTAACTCGGACCCGGGTAATCACCTTTAAACCATGTACTCGAATTTGGACCAAACAGCATCCAAATAAAATGATCAACATACAACTTACGTTTCAATTCCACTAGTTTCTTAACTATACCAAATTTCTTTTATTCACGTTGATTATTACTAGTATTTTTCCCTTTATTAATGATAATACTTATGAATCATTTTATAAAATCTTTTTACTTAAGTTAAATTTCATTTTTCTAACTCAAGTTCATATTAATGTAATGCACTCCTATATCCAAAAGAGTGCATATACAAAATTAAATTTTTTGTTTATTTAACCTAAATGTTTAACAAATTAATTTTTTTTAACTTCTATTTTTCTTAAATTTAATAGTTACCAAAAACTTCTTTTCTTTCCACCAAACGCTTACTCAATAAACTTGGAAGTTTTCGACTGTCCAAAATCATCGAAAATTCCATTTCATTTTTACTAAATGAAAACTACCAAATATCATCTCAAAACTTGATGCACCAACCAAACTATCTTAATGGATAGAATACAAGAGTCTATAATATCTATTAACTGAAAATTCAAGAACTAAACGCCCGGTTTTTATTTCAATTCATTTTTGAAATAATAGTAATATACATTTCCCTCCTTTTGTTATATATCAAATCATACATTTTGGGAATTTAAACAAATTTGTTTTACCAAACAAATCTTCAATGGAAAATCATCATGGCAGCAATTCGTCACTTAGAAACTCGAAAAAGAACAACAATGATGCTGCAGCCGTCATCGGAATTAATTCCTAGCGATTGAAGTGAGTTCAATGCTTTTATATTCTTTAAAATCCATTTTTACTCCATTTATTCATAAATAATTTAAAAATAATACCATTATTATAATAATTATTTTATCAAAGTTTGAAAAACAATTTTCAAAAATACCGGAATTTACGTTCTCAAATTCTCAACTTAAATCCTTTTTATTATAAACAATACATTACAATTCAAATTTTATAAATTCACTTTCTTATATAACTAATTTCAAAAATTTCTATTTGTATAAATTAAAATAAATAACTTTATTGAAATTAAATTTTAATCCAACCTTATCCCCAAACGCCTTGTATCAAATCATGAAACTAAATCACAGGGAATTCGTTTTAATTCAACCAAAGAAATAAATGATCATAAACTACCTGCGCACTAACAATAAACAATAAATGATAATAATCGAATATTATCATTCTCTAACAATCAAACAAATCAAATATAACCATATCAATTTCATAAATTTATTCCTTTGATATATAAAATATAATTTTGGTCATACATAAATCATTAAAGTTCAAAAATATCCTCCACCTACGTCAATGTCTACTACTGATTGGAATAGGCGAGTCCCTTTTGCCTTTCAGATATGAATCAACTCCTCCATCTACGTCATTCCACCCCATTTTCTCTTTAGTTTCATCCATCACCTCTTCATTCATCTCACCCTGCAACTTCTCTAGTCTATGGATAAAAATCATAGAGGGAAACCTAGATTTGCGTCTTCGTTCGTAAATCAATCTCCGACTCAGTCTGGCTGCAAGTACGCTACAATATTTGACGCTGCTTTAATTTTGCTGCCTAGACCTTTGAACATCATTCCTCCTTTGGGTGCAATCGCTTCTGATTCTGGAATTTTGTCTCCAAATGCAACTAATAATGATAGTGTTTCTAGCTCTGTTAGCTTGCAATTCCTCTTGCTGCATTATTCTCCTCTTGCGATGCCCTATCTCTAGCTATAGGACCCATTTCGGGTATCATGAACCCACTCTCTCCCTCTGCTATATCTCCAATTCTTTTGCCTAGTGGTCGAATTTGGAAAAATATTGACAATTGTAAGAGTGATAATTGTGTAAATATTGGACATGTTGAAAGTCAAATGACCTCTCCTAAGTTGGTTACTAAAATGGCAAGTAGTGACTATTGATTTTCAATCGAAGGAAGATGTTGTGAGAAATGTTGCATCTGCTGCTGTATTGCAGCCAATCCCTACTTAGAATGTTCTTCAGTCAAGTGTAAATAATGAGCTTAATAAAGACCTTAAGTGGTCCTCATTTTTCTCTTCATTACCAAGAAATCCAGGTGCTTTTGAGTCTCGTTCTTTTGACATGGTGGTTATCGATGATGTTATGATTCCTTCTTCAAAGGTAATTCAGGCTGGAACTGATTATTGGTTGGAGTACCTTATTGATTTCCAACCCACCTTATACTGTGGTTAAAGAACAATGCAACAATGTGTGGCAACCTAAAGGTAGTCTCCTTGTCCACATGGACAACTCCTTATTTTATTTCAAGTTTTCAAGGCCTGAGGAGCGCCTTCGAATCCTTAGTAAAGATTCCATCTTTATTAATGGCAAGTCTTTTGTTGTCACTCCATGTAGTCTGTCTGTTGATTGTGGCAGAGGGCAGGTATTATCTATTCTAGTTTGGACATACTTTTCTCATATTCCCTCTTTTTTGGAACCTATGTTAGGTCTAAATTGGTTGGCTAGTTCTTTTGGGAAAGTGATATGTTTTGATGCTAATACCGTTGCAAGAAAAGAATTAATATATGTTAAATCTTTGATTGAAATAACCTTGGATAAACCTTTACCGACTATGATTAAATTTATAGTGATTGAGGACCATGTTGTCGAGATAGTTGTCCGATATGGTTGGAAACCAGATATATGTACATCCCGTCAGTCTTTTAGTCATCTATTAGCAGCTTGTACTCGTAAGACTTTTGATACGTCTCTTTCTATTTGTTCCCCACTTCCTCAACCTTCGGTAAATAAGTGGATCCTGAAAGTGCGCGTTGTGCCTCCTTCTGTGCCTTCTCCTATTATACCTCCTATTTATGTGGAATTGGTTCATGTGATTCTTACCTCTGATGATATTGATCATCCTATGATTTCTTCTATAGCCCCTTCAACTGGTATTGAGTGATGTTTTAATGAGAAAGCTTGGATTCGTGATACGTTTGAGATGAGATATGACCCTACTCATTATGACTTCCATATGTTTGTTAGTGATGATGATGGTGAATCCAAGCGTCTTCATTACTTTGTTGATGGAGAAGGCCTTGTACTTTCGGTAAAGGCTCCCATGGGGAGAGGAACATTTCTCTTCTTCTTGATGATAGCTGGGATAGGAAATTTATCTACTATAAGGCTTACCTTTGATTTGTTTCAGATATTGCATCTTCCTTTACGGATTATCTACATGTGTTAAGCCCCGATGGTAGTGATTCCTCTTCCTCTTGGGAGGAGGAGGCTATGGTATTTTAGGTCATTTCTAGTAGCTTAGGACTTTTTGCCTAACTCTTGCTCTATATATTCTTTTTCCTTTCTTTAGTAGTTGAGGCACTTTGCCTTGCTCCTGTATTAAATCTTCGGTGGTAATAAGAGTGGAGCGGCCACTTTGAAACCCAGCTAGCTTTGCCCAAAAAAAATATAATTTTGGTAAAATTATTTCATTTACCCAATTTCAAAACAGTACCATGTCGGTTTACCATGTTCAACTGTTTATAAATCCCTATCTATACATTTGTTCCTTCTGTATTGACCAGAATTCATAACCACTCAACCGATAAATCAACATAATATAAAACATTTTTATAGCACTAACAAATACGCACTCATTTATATACAATATACTCAAACTCATCTTGGCGTCTCACTTACCCCATGTCAAATGAGTTAACCTCATCAAAACCTATGTGTTCGCTCAACCTAAGCTTTGATACCAACTATAACGACTCGCCTTTTCGATCCTCAGAAGTCGACACTAATTAAAGTACACTAATCTATCATTAGTCTGGACAGTTATAACAACCTGTCCTCACAATTGTTGATATGTAAACAACACAACTAATGCAACATAAATAAATATACGTGAACATGTCTTGGGGACTCCAGCTCATCTCTTGAAGCTCCAAAGCATCCATGCTAAATATGTAAATATGCTCGGTCTGACCCAAGCATTATAAAGAAAATAATGCCCGGATCAGTCTAGTAAGCCAGCATGAGAAAAAACCCTCGAATGGATTTTAAAAGTTATAAAACCTTTCAAAATAAAGGTATCATGTAAGACCATGCTGTACATAAACACATACGGGCTTTTACTTACGATAACCAAACATTTTATAGGAAATCCTATATTACTATAATAATGTATAGGATACAAATACATATTTATCATAGTCGAAATTGTTACATTAATTAAATTCTAGCATAATAGGTTTACAACTAAACCATAAAGGCATGTCTTGGAGAATGGATTCTAACAGTGATAAGGCTACTGGTGTACCACCTGTCATAGTTCACCTCTAGAAAAATGTACCGAGGTCAACAAGAACATATTGCACCCCTGCTTATAGAACTAGCCTATCTCTTCTTGGATAGTACTGAATATACCATCACCCCAGTTGCTTTGCGACCGTTATCGAGAGAGCTCATGCACAACCAATCCATAAAATAAATGCATATCTAGAAAGGTGATGATACACCCTAATGGGAGCGACCCACTTAGCCATGCTGCATATCCTCTATTTTAGTCATTCTCAGTTGATGAAGTTAAAGGCTATGTTTTAACTTTTAAATAGCAAAACCACTTAAAATTCTAAGACTTCCCTCCAGGCAGCAATATAATGCCAGCATTTATCCATATAAACTGTTCAGAGTATAAACAAACCCCAGGCACTACTTCTCTACATCTATATTGGAATCACCGTCAGGATTAGTTGCAAGTAGCACTTTCTTTTCAAAGGAATTCGTCTTTGATCTCATCATCTTCAAGTTACTTCAAATACGTCGGTTGAGTTGGATCGAAGTGGTTTTCGGATAATTCTTATCTATCTGATCACGATCTCCTCTAACCAACATTCGACAGTTTTCGGTAAACTTTGCTCCGATTCTTTCAGAATTAAACAAATAATATAAGGGCAGTGATCACCCCTTAACCATTTAAGTGGATGGATCTCCTTATCATTTGTCCTGGAAGAACCCATAAGTTTGTACGTACAGTAATATCATCTAAGATAATTGCACCATATAATTTCCATTTTTCCTTTAGAAAGTTCCAGAGTTAAAAACTGATCAAATTTGATAGTTGGTTATTTAACTATCAAATAAACACAAAATCTGAACATAAATTTATAGACCTCTAAGGGAAAATAACACTTGTTAAGCCCAAAGAAACTCTGGGCATCTTAAATTAACCTTTTAAATAATTTAAAACAACTTTGTAAATACTTGTGTTAAAAATACTTCCACAAAGATATATATTTCACAAAACCCTTCTCTACACTTTTCCCTACCTTGAAAATATTCATATACTTATCTCTACTGCATAAATATATTCACAAACTATTCCATTTTAAAAACTTATGATAATTTTCACATATACTTATTTTGACAGTGTATGAATATTCACAAAACATTGTATTTTAAATACTTAGAAATATACCCATATACTTATCTCACCGGTATAAATATATCTATAAATCTTAAGAAATATTTTTATTTCAAAATCGCACTTAAAATTGGGTTACAACGGAGTCATTAAAAATAGAGATAATGATATCCCAAACACTATTCCTTCGGTATTAAGTAGAGAAAAAGAATATTCCCTACCACCATAATCAAGAAGATCAAATTGGAAAACCAAATCTCTATCATAAAACAACTCTTTCATAAAATTGCTTTTTATAAATATAAGCTAAAAATTCATTTAGAGAATTCCTTCTATAAAATATCATTTATAAATTTTCTTTTTATATATACATAATATAACATAATTGCAACCTCCTTTTATAAATTCCCAAATTAAATTAATATCACCTTTATAAAAAAACCCTTATTTTATTTATAAAATCTCTTATAAAACTTCTTTTTATATAATGGAGCTAGCATTCAGTGGGGCGATTCTCAAGCAAAGCAATAGGAAAGGCTTAAGCCTAAGGTGAGTGGGCCCTAATTTGATTAGTTGATTCTTATAGTTAGTTTAAACTACCATAATTAATTAGGGTGTTAGAAAACTCTAAATTGAATATGATAAATTTAAATTGAATATGCTAAAACCCTAAATTTGAATCTAAAACCCTAGCTTTAAATTGTTAGTAAACTATTAATTGGAGATTTATTCATATACCACTTTTCTCTATTGAAATTGAAAACCCTGATTCAACAAACCATAAATTTGATTACAAACTGTTGCTTAGACTGGGATTAGGATAAATTAAATATTGTTAACAAACCAAATTAGGAAAATAAAAAATTGAAAATCGAAACAGGAAGGAACCCTAATTTTTGTCCGTGAACAGTCGACCCTGGACCCCCATCGATCGAACGGTAGCGGTCGATCGTAGAGGAACAATGATCGACCATTTGTATTAAAAAGTGGAAACTTGACCCTCAACCTGAGGCCCAAAATTTATACGAAACGTGGATTTTTGTGGGCCTATTTAAGGGAAATTAGATGCATGTTAGGACTTGTAGGGAAGTTAGTTCCCTATGAGCGGATACGAGGTTGTGGCAGTGTTGGGTAAATGTTGTTTACCCAATTTAGGATAGAAATCAATTCGAGGCAATGTATTTCACAACTATAGAGGAGGACCTAAGGTGTGTAATAAGAGGCCAACACTATGATCGAGAGGTGGAAGCAAATGCTGACGATGAGACTTTCCGTCGAGTTGGAATTTCAGGTTCTACCTCTCTAGGCATAGTAAGGGATAACATTCCCAGTAGCCTAGGCATAATTATAGTAGAGGAAATTTAGACCATGGTAGCCTAGTGGCAGTGATAGTAGTGGGAATTTAACCATAGTAACCTAGTAGCAGTGTTTTATGGTTAGCAACCAAGGGGGCGACGTTTCCACATTTAATAGTGTTGTAGTGGTGTTTCATGTGTAGTAGCGTAGCAGCATTATTTACACTTAGTAGCTTTAGGAGCGGTGGTCAACTGTTAGGCAAGAGAATCGTTCCTTAGTTCAATCCATTGTATTAGCCTATACAATTTAGTATAGGAATGTATCATATAAGAATCTTTTGGTAACAGGCCTTAAGAATTCACAAACACTTATATCACACCCTATATCATCTAAAGTGGTATTGAAGTAATTGTATATGATCATCACACACTTCACTTTTACTCATTTACCAGAATTTTGTCTGACCCACTCCCTCCTTTTCATTTTTCTCCGCCATAGGATGATAGGTTAGTAGTTGACTGGGCATGGCACGAGGAGAAAGAAGCTTCACATTGGAGTTCTCATATTCTTGTTGTCCATCATGTAGTTATTTACCGTATTAAAAGTTTGTAAAACATATGTTGTACTTTGAAACAGTGTATATAGCAAATAAAGTATTTGGAGACTGTTTTCTAAATGTCTATTTTTCAGTACTTATATTTTAGTTCCTTCTGCTATGAGATCTGAAATTGTAGAATGTCTTAGAACTTACCTTTACGATTATGCTCTATAATGTTTTAAAAACTCAACATTCGTATTTATTGACATGATGCTAGTCCGACACACTAGGCTTTGGATCGGTGTGTCGGGAGGTGCGAGTTGTTACACACATTACACTTTATACCTCTTCTTATTCTAGCTTCCTCTTCTTGCGGTCTATCTTTTCTTATGAAAGCATTTCCTTTTGATTTGTTGCCTGCATCATCTCGCCTTTAATAGGGTTTTGGAGATACGGGTGTAACAGTTCCTTTTGATTTTTTGCTTGCATCATCTTGCCTTTAACATGGTTCGGGAAATATGGGTGCAACAGAACCCATTTCGTAGCAGGGAAATGGGTAAACTTCAAAATTTTCCCCTATTTGGATTTTAATAGACCCTCAAAGTTTATTAATTGGCATTAGATCCAATCCTATTATTTGATAAAATTATATTTTATTTAAAATTATTTTGTACTTATTAATTAATCATATTATCTGATTTGATTGACTACATATTTAAATGTCATATATATATATATATATTCATAACATCACATGATAACGTAGAGATATATAAGGATGCAAAATTGGGATTTATATCCATTGTGTGTGTATTATACTTACATATGCATGTGATGAATTCTCATGCAGATCGGGAATATAAATGCCAAATTATATACATATGTTTAACTATACTACAATATATGTATATGGTTTGTATACACATACTAATTGTACTTTTAGCCATTTTTCTCCGTTAACACCCCAAATAAATAGAAACAAAGTAATAAAAATAAAAATATATGAAATCAAAGAGGGAAAGAGAATAACGACACAATATTTTATGGTGGTTTAGCAAAATCTTCGACCTGCGTCTGCTTCGTCATTTTATCGATAGACTCTTTCTACATCTCTCGAGTTATAATTGAAATCTCAAATTACAATGATTGGATTTCAATTTTACCCTAAGACTAAGGAAAAAGATCGTAAAAGTCTCCTCTAGTTGACGGAAACCCTCTATTTATAGGTGAATTTGTCCACCCTAATCGAAAGATAGAATTTGAACAAGTAAACATCTAGATCTGAAGTTCTAGCCATGAAGAACGAGCAATGAGAATGTTTCCTAACTTCACAACTATTCGATATTGACCGATATCGATTGGTAAAAGTGAGCGATGTCTTATCATCTAGCTCTTTATTCCTTCATGTAGTCAACGTTTACTAGCTTCAAGGTATGCAAACCAAGACAGAATATTGTTCAATACTATCTGATTTCGTTTCATATCCTTTTGCATATTTCTTCAACTTCAAGTCATAACACATAAAAGTAGAGCGGGTCCTACTTTTATTTCATATCGGTCGGTATTGACCATTTTGGATCGATTGGTACCGACCTTTTCGATTGGTCAAATTCCTTGAGTCCCCCATACTATCAATCTCGATAATTTCCAAGCTTTATGGTCCATTCATTTGTTATTTTGTTGTCTAATTCCTCTAGCTTAAGTCAACTCTAAGAAAGGAAAATATGCCTGTAACGCTTGCCCTCGATTGATGCCAAAAGTGGCACAACACGTAAAAACCTGTTGAAAATTTGAGATCTAATAGAAAAAATAATAAAATCAGTAAGAACACCAAGATTTTATAGTGGTTCGACAATCTCTGGCCTACGTCCACTATTATCTTTATTGACTATTGATTTGGGAGAGAGTTTGAGAGGATTAGATAGATTTATAAGCCAAAATTACAAAGGATTGACAGGTTCTTAATCCTAGAACTACCTGCAATGTCTGCCTCAGGACTATGGTGAAGAGAGATAGGAGATGAAGAAGGTGAATTGTCAAAAGTCCATTTTCAGTAGTCATAGGGTCCGTATCTATAGGGAAATTAGCCAGTAGACTGGGAGGCCCACAAATTAAAAGGTCCAGGTTCAGGTCCAAAGGTGTGACGACCGGCCTACACCATCGATGCTCATATAACCGAATAGTGCGCTTTTGGACCATCCGACCGATGTAAGACAATCGTCAAGAGAAAGAAAAACAAATAAAGAAGAGTAGTGGAAAAGAAGGGAAGAGAATAGAAAAGAAGAGAAAGAAATAAAAATTCACACAATCACATCACTTATCGTATATCTCATAGCGCATCAGATAAATTATAATAGTCACCACAAATATAAAACAGACAAGATGGTAATAATTATATAAACCACATATCAGAGTGCATAGGCTCATAAGTTATACAAAACGGTAAACTCTATACAACTGATAAATAACACAGATGATAACTTTCTTTAATAAATAGTAAGTCAACACTGTCAAGGCTCCATAGTGTCACACAGCAGAATAGACAATAATTACTCAAAATATAAATATAAGAAAGCATCACTATTTGCTAGTCCATCTGCACAGCTCCAAGTGTTATTCACACCTGCTATCTAGTCTACCCGTTTAAGAGCACCCGGATAATAAGAAGCAAAACATAAAATCTTGAGTCAGACAACAGTGTGGTATGAGCGATAAATAATCTTAAAATACTTTAAAAGTCAGTATAGTATATGGAAAAAAGGGTATGTTGAATCATACCTTACTTGTCCCTGCATCTACAAAGTTAGGGCATAACACAGTATTTATGCAACTCTATATCACACTCATCATGGGTGTACTATACATCAAAGTACTAAATGCATCAAGATATCAGCATCAATAATATCTACATTATGTGACATCCCTAAGATGATAAACAATTAAGCAAACATAACATCCATCATCCATCCTTACATTCATTCACTTAGTGCATTGGATATATGATACTCGCATGTCCACCTACATAGATCCAAAGACTACTTAATGTCTCAATTCCTTTGTACTTGAATCCATGACACTTAGTGGGATAGGAAACTAGAACGCCCATTGTATGTGATCTAGGGTACTATGGATCTAAACATCTTGTGATCCAAGGGCCATCGTATCCCCAAGTAAAGCAACCATGGGCCATCATATCTCCAACGGATATCATTACAAATACCCTTGCTTTACGAGTATATATCGACACCTACGAACAACGATCCCTTCGCACACCTCATCCATAACAGAGCTTATCTCAGAACTGTCCTTACAACTCTCATCTAAAGTCATGGTAGTTGGAAACTACTCTAGGAAACCATCATAAGTCGAGTGTCATTGTGCGTCCTATAACCCTCCTCCGGCAGTTCCATCAACCCAGCTACTTTGCATCCCAAAGTACAACTATCCATCATCAAAGCCGTCACTTCTCATCATGGAATCATCATCGTCGAATCATGGAATCATCACGTCGAAGCGTGACATTTTCGCTTCACCACCAAAAACACTCTCGAAGAGCCATATCATCAAAATCGAACGTCGAACAAATGAATGAACCATCATATCCTGCTCCTCAATGCCGCTCCGTCGTCCATGTCAAAATTGGCCTAATCGACCATCATTAATAATGGTAGATATCAACCACTCTTGAGCATTCGATAACAAACACTTTAGTCATGTACTAAACTAAAAATGGCTAAATAAAAACCAAGTGAAAATGTATGACAGTCCAAAGCATATATGCAAGTCCATCGTCCTTCATCTTCAGATCAGTCGGCATGAACCCATACTCCACATATTTATCTCATCCATTCGAATTCGTCGTTTGTGCACCCAATGGATATGCACGAAACTCTGTCACATCATTTGAGTCCCCATCGTGTGTGTATTCGATCAATATACACTAAACTCTGTCTAATGAGATTTTTCTATATCGCCTTTGAACGACATTTTCAACTAACTAATAAACAAGCAGACATGTAACCAACAAGCATAAAAAATGTCTATAATAGTCTACACATATCTACAATAACACAATACAATCCATCCAAAACAACTAATATGGGATAAATATCGGCAATAGCCTAAATCTATCAATATTGGAAAAATAGTGCATCAATTGAGAAAAATGTGATATTTTATTTAAAGTCATTTTAGAACACTTTTGATTCCTTTTTATAAAATAAGAAAAAGGATAAGTATTTTAGAAATTGTAGTTTAAATTTAGAAAACATTTTAGAACTTTGGCTTTATACTATAATAACAGTCATAATATGGCGAGAGACAATATCACTCTCTCAACCAAATCTGACCAAACCAAATCCAAGTCATAGAGCTCTCCATCATGAGCAAAATGCAAGAAATGGCATCGAAAATGGACCTTGTATGCAAAAGATATGGTCAGGATTAGTTTTGGATTATTTAAAGGATTAATTAATTTAATCAATAACTAATTTAAGCTAATACATAGATTAGAGCCTAATCCTTTCTTCCCCAATCCAAGAAATTGTCTGTATATATCATGCACCATAAAACCCACTTCTCGATACCGTCTCTTCTCTCTAACTCGAGCTACGGTCAACGAAACGGTGCACATATCACTCTATCGCACCTAGCCTTGATCGACCTGGTAGTCAAGCTCCCTCTATCATACAAACACGATTTATACTAGTGCACCACAGAGCTCCAAGCTTTGGGAAAGGGTGCACATCGCAATGAGAAGTTCAACTATCCTTGCCTCGTCGCCTAACTCCGTTTATTCCTCCTCCACGACTTAACCCTAGTTTCGAGCTAGATGAAGGATTTCGGCCAAATGTCGTCGCGCTACTCAAAATTTATATGAGGTCAAAGATCTCTTCGATACGAGTGCAATGAAACAGGTTTGGGAATTTTTCATGGAATGGTTTGTTGGATTTTAATTTTTAAATTCGAAAAGGGAGGCGGCCATAGTTTTTGCTCCCAACAGTACAACAGTGAATATTAAATAAGAGAAGGGTTTTGATTGGCCCATATTTAAATAATATTATTTATTTATTTGAATTTTCAAATAAATGGTTGTACGTTTTGAGTCGACATAATCAAACGGTGCGTCCGATTATCACGAAACTCGTCTACGTGCATCACCTTATTTTTTGGGTCTTGATGGTATAATTTATTTGCTATCTAAGACAATGCTCCAAGATGATAATTTCATGCTTTTTGAGACTGTTTCGACCATTGGATCATCCGATCTTCAAATATAGCAATCCATATATTTATTTTAAATCATAATGTTGATACGAACTCAATGGAAGTGGTCTCAAGTCCTCATTTGATCATATGCAAAAATCATATTTTTGAGGTCATTAATTAATGAATGATTCAAAATTTAAGTAAATTATTTAGATATCCAATAGTTAAAATATGGGTGATTTCGTCCTTAAAATCCTAGGGACGAAGCAACGATACCCAACACCCTAACATAAGCAACGATACTAGAGAAATCGTCACTTATCTACTCACGAAGACAAATACTGAAAGCAGTCATGACAAAGGGAATAGACTCGGAATCAACTGGAGCCATTATCCTCATCCCTAAGTTCAATCACTGCCAAATTCGACATCAATGTGGCTAAATTAAACGTATAAGTCAAGCGCTTATTTCCAAAGAAATGAACAATGGAAAACAAAAGCACTAACTTACTAATAAAAAGGCAAGTCAACTAAATATCGTACATTACCTACTCTTTCAACTATCGACAATGTCTAATATCATATACATTGACTTCTCTCTCAATTTTGGCTTATGTCAAGGAAAATTTCGACAGCACCTCCTTTGCATGGCTAGGTCTGTGAAAAATCCTGATAGAACATAAATATATAAACATCACATATTTGATGCATCTTGTTTTCGAGGACAACTAACGTATATAGCCAAATATAAACCACAAGTGTTACATACCTCTTTCATAGCAAGAGCATGTTATTTAGATGCGAATATAAGTGGATAAGTATCTAAATAGCCAACATTTGCTTCTATGTACCAACTAAGAACTCAACAAAGAGGATTAAACATATTAGCAACATCATAATATAAATAGGCATACTAGATCATATATATAGAAATTGTCTCAAATAAATGTGCTATATCAAACCAAACTATCCCGCATGCCTAATAACCGTATAAGCAAAAGTAGTAGTATCAAGTGATATCAATGAGATATCAATAGGCACATAAAAGACCAGTCACATATAAGACCAAACATTAAAAATAATATCCATGCCTATCCTAGCATGCAGGATACTGAATTGCCTAGTATAAAACATCAAATATGATATCTAACATGAAAGCTGATGAAAAAATTTAAACCACCTTCACTTTCACTCCATTGAACCTTTACTACTCCACTACCTTCCTCCTAATCTATTTTATATCATGCTTATCGATACGAATATGCCTACGAGGTCTCAAAGTTCCTAGTTCAGTCCTGATTCATCTAGTCAATTTGATACAAAATTCCTCAAAACGCCTCATGTAAGTTCTTCCATAGCCCACCAACGAAGATTGGATTTCAGCCATTTACAGTGCTTTTGGCACACAATAGAATCACACTATCCATTCCACATATAACTTAATAAATTTGGACATCATTACATTAGATTTAAAGAATATAAATTTAGTGTTCTCTATTACTCTATCGACTGTGACACAAACACTATCGTATTCTCTTATAGTCCTTGGCATTCCATCGATGGAATCCATCTCATCCTTACAGAACCAACTGCCTCGGTAAAGTCCTCATTACATAACCTATACAGACACTACTCGTTCTTCTAATTTAGCCATGATCTCCACTAGTCCAGCGTCATGCCTCTAACTAGTACTGATCCACTAAATCAAAGTGGGCTTGATAGTCAAACTACCAAACATCTTTGGCACTAGCTCATATGGAATGCTGTAATCAACACAGTCTCACTAGATACTCTCAGTGGATGAAACCCCATTGTAAGATCCAATTGATAGAAGACCTTTGTGCTACATAGCTAATCGAATAAGTCATCAATAAACGGGAGTGGCTACTTGTTTGTCATCTCACCCAGCTTAGGGTAATCAATATACAAACTCAAAGAGCCATCCGCCCTAGTGGTGAACATTATTGGTGCATCCCACTCAAATATGCTCCTACGAATGAACACTCGCATCAATAGGTCACTCGCTTGCACCTTTAATCTCCTTTGCTCTTTGGACATCATCTACCTTAAAGGCATAACTACCAGTCTAGCATGTCTAACCAGATCGATATGGAACTCAATCCCTATGTGACAGTGATTCGGTCACCTCATCGAATGTGTCTAAATGCTCTCTAACTCCAACCACAGATGATAACTCATCATGTGGGATATCGAGCGAATATAGAACGCTAACCATCACCTTATCATCAGATGGGAAACCAAACACTATTTTACACTCATCGTTAGTCCCTATCGTAGCCAACGGCCTCTCGCAATCCACCATTATTCTGTACACCTCCAGCCAATCAATTTCTAGACTCTAACACCAAACCCAATTAACCCGAAGCAATCGATAACAAACAAACAAAAAACATCCTTGGCGACACAAGTCAATGTATTGACTATCCATGCTGCAATATTCTCCTATTGTGAGTCCCGAAACTAAGTGCTATGGATATTGTAATCATCCATAGTGTTAATTTCCGATGATAAAATATAGGACGTTGCACATGTATAGTCTAGCCAAGCCCGCTCAAAAAGGTTCGTCATAATTTATAGGTCAACAATAATTTCTAGTCTCAATTCCAATCTATCTGCAAATCACAAGATATGAAGGAATGTGGAACCTCGACATCAAATAAAACACATATGGAAACACTACAATTGGAAAGCATACTCTAAATGGTAATGACCTTTCCCTTATCTTTCGTCGATGGAGCACTCGACGGAATCAGGAAGGCATTTGATGCATATGCTTCCATTATCTTCCTTACTCAACCTGTTCGGGACAATCCTTTTATATTAGATATAGGCTTTCACATCATAAAGCCTTCTCGATCAACTTCTCAAAGATCTAGTCAATATAACCAATCAATCGCTTCCAAAGATCCTCGCTCAACCCAATGATAAATTCCCGTTCTTTCTTAGTGGAGTTTCAATGGAAGATAGGCTGTACTTTGATATCCCATCAAATTCGATCACATGCTCCAACATAGACATATTGCCTTACTTCAATTTGACGACTTCCTAAACGACATCGACTTTTGAAAAGTTGATAAAATTTCCTTTTCGATGCGACCTATGAACTGATCCCAAGTAAAACGATCCTCAGGAATCGAAGTTATAGGAGTACTCTACTAGTTCATTGTTCATCCTTAGAGTCATCTACGGGTTAACTTCTACCTTATTGTATCATCTAACTCCAAGTCATTGAAGATCCTTTTGCAATATTCTTCCCGTCTTGTACCTCAATAGCTGAATCCGTTCCAAGAAACGTTCTGCCTATTTGACTCATGTAGTCTTTATATAGCTCAGCAAAGTCGACTCTAAGCATTTGCACTTGAGCACCATAACCATTTAGAGCAACTTGGGCTTTCCAAAATAATGTTTCACACCATCCTAGCGAATTTATTCTATAAATCGAGGTTAGTGTCCCTCGATCCTGCCTGCTTCCAACTCTATAGATGGAGTCAATAGAAGGATTTCTCTTATGCCAAATAATTCCTAATACATAATAAGAATGATCAGCCTCTCATAAAGAAAAGCTACATCAATAGTTCTCGTGTGTGCAATACAACTTATATACTATATATAATACCATATAGTTTTGAAAACCAGAATGTATAAAAAATAAGCACTCTCTCGTATATATCCACACACACCCTCTCGATCCAGTCTAAGATGATAACTCCTACCCTTATCTCTACTGGGTCATGGTATCAACTCATGTTACTCACGTAACCCAAGCTCTAATACCAAATGTAATGACCGCCTTACACCATCGATGCTCATATGATCGAATAGTGCGCTATTGAAGCATCCGGCTAATGTAGGATGATTGTCAAGATAAAGAAAAATAAAAGGAGAAAAGGAATAGAAAATAAGAGAAGAGAATAGAAGAGAAAGAAATAAAACATCACACAATCACATCACCTGTCATATATCTCACAACGCATTGGATAAGATATAATAGTCACCACAGATATAAAATGGACGAGACAACAATAATTATATAAACCATAATCAGTGTGCATAGGCTCACACAGTTATACAAAATAGTGATAGAGTTTATATAATTGATAAATAAACTCAATTGATAACTGTCTCTAATAAATAGTAAGTCAATATTGTCAAGGCTCCACAGTGTCATACAACGGAATAAACAATAATAACTCAGAATATAAATATGGTAAAGCGACACCATCATCTAGTCCATCTGCACAGCTCCAAGTGCTATTTACACCTGCTGTCTAGTTGACCTATTTAAGAGCACCCGAGGCAATAAGTGAAAGTCTATATGATGGATCGTGTAGTATATATATGCAAGTATAAGTGACTAACTATATGACGTATCTAATATAAACTTAATATATGATAATAGCAAAGTAAATGAAAATAAGCATATCAGGATTTTATACTGGTTCGGACCTCCCGTCCTACGTCCAGTCCCGAAGCTCCTCTTCGGAATTCGACAATCAAGCACCCTCACTTTGCTCGAAGGAATAGGCTTAGTTACAAAAGCTTGTTCTTGTCAAGTGTGTGTTCTATAACACAAATATTTACTATTAAGTACAAATGCTTCCAATATATATCTATAGGATATTGATTGAAGAATTATGTATATATGGAAGAGTGAAATACAAATATATGATTGATAGAGATCAAGAATATATCAGAGTAAAAGAGTAAAGAGCATAAGTAAGTAAGGTGAGATCTTCTCTTGGATTCTTGATGCTATTTATAGCGGTAGAGAGATTCCTTGAGTAGTTGCATCCATTAACAAGTGTTCTATGGTTGCTTTTGATGGTGTTGAAGAGTTATAGTGAAGAGGAGCGAAAGTGTCTCTTCAATTGTGACAGTTGTTCTTTGAATGTCAACAGCCGAGTTCAAAATCAGACGTCTGGAATATGTCTCAAACGTCTGGCACTTATATATTTTTTGTACATGGTAGCTTTTCAGACGTCTAAGTACATTAACCAGACATCTGATTCTGTCTGATTTGTGAACCAGAGGATTCAATCAGACGTCTGGCTAGTGCACCCAGACGTCTGAAGTTGTGCATATTGCTTTTCTTGTGTCCGTGTCATTGTACTTCTGATTCTATCGGCTTATGGCCTCTTGATACTTTCTTTGAGTCTTGTTCTTGTCTCTTTGGTGATGTTACTACCTGTGAGTAGAAATATATATGCGTATTCGATTTCCATTGTATAGTTGTCATCAACGAAACCATAGAATTGATTTCCTAACAATCTCCCCCCTTTTCATGATGACAACTATTCAATGTACTTATATATAAATTATAAAACTCCCCCTGAATATATGCTTATTCTTAATGTTTTATAATTATACTTATATTTCTTCCCCTTTGGCATTATCAAAAAGAATTATAAATAATATAACCAATCATCAAACAAAAAGGAAAAGTTCATTAAAAGTCGAAAGTGATTGCATACATAGATTTGTTGAATTTACAAAAGTTGATATCCAAAAAACTTAAAATCTATGATTCCCAAAATCTATGATTCTTTTGGAGAAGCTTTATCTTGACCATCTTCCTTTGTTTCTTCTTTTTCTGAAGTGCTAGCCTTTGTAGGAGATGTCAAAGCTTGCTTGAGAGGTTCATCCTCAGAAAGTTTGGAATGTTTTGTGGGAAGAGAAGGTACTGTGGTTGGCCAATCTTCAGAAAGTGGTGTTGGACCGCGAACCTGTTGTAGTACTTCTTTAGGAACCATCAAGACAGTCGAAAGAGATTCTTCAACTGTGGCTAGGCGTGTAGCAAATGATGTTTCGAATTGTCAATCAGCTTAGCCAAGAGTTTTTGATTTTGAAATAATATATGTTGATTTCTATGGGTGAGATCTTGAACACTTTCTTTTGGATTTATATCTGTTCGAGTCTCCATAATCTCATCTTGTCCCGGATAATCAAATGGTGTAGGAGGAGGTGGGGATGCTTCTGGATGTTGTTCCTCCTCTTGAGATGGTTCAATATGTGGTTGAGGAGGAGGCTTAACTCGTCTAGATTGATGATTGTGCGTCCAATCTTCAAAGGATATAAATTCTGGGGGAATCTCGGATAGGTGCATAAGGGAGAAAAATTTGGTGGAAGCATATTTAGGTGAGATTTCTTCGGAGGCCGATAGGTAGGATGGAATGTTATGTGCACGAAGAAGTTTCATAATATAAGTTGGGTAAATAATTGATGGCCGTGATCGAGTCCAAAAATGCTTGAGCTCGTCGAAGATTAATTTGGCCCAATTCACCATTGTTCCACTAAATAGAGCATATAGGGCTTTGTGCTCTAACTCGGTTATTTGCTCGTGGCTTCCCATACGTAGAACAATAGCATTGATTATCATTCGAGTTAGGAGTTGAGCTTTTGGACGTAGTATTTGGAGGCAAATTTTGGCATTTCCTCCTCCTAAATTTGATGAGTTATACTATTCCGTGGATCGAAGCGCATATCGAGAATGTTGTATATATCTTTCCCTGCGTCAGAGCATCCTAGGGTTCTACCTATTATGCCCGGAGTTAATATAATCGTGTTGCCATACATGCTAGACCAGAGAAAGTTATCTCCATCTTCAGTGTTCCACACTGAAGTGCTATCCAAATTCGCATTGAGTAGAAATATCGCCAATTGATCTATTTGGATGTCATTGGGAGTGAATGAAATCAAGGTTTCTAACCCAGCATTCTCACACATTTCATTCAACTTATTCATTGGAAATTTAAGTAGATTATAGAATGGACCTATGTAAAGCTTTTCTATTGTATATCTTCATACCTCTTGATTGAATGTGGTGCTCTATTCATCCATCTTTCAAATTGATCATCCGAGCAAACTTGAGGATTTAAAGATGATGTTGGTTGGTTTTGTTTTCTTTTAGAAATCTTGGGATTCTTAGTTCGAGGAGGCATTGTGATTTGATTTGCGTAAAGATGAAGTTTTTGAAAAAAGTCATCACTAGAGGGATCGGAGGTTTTAAAAATTTTGAGATAGAAGAAAAAATTGATGTTATCTAGGCTAATTTAAAGAGTTGATTGAATTTCAGACGTCTGGATTTGAAATCAGATGTCTGGTTTGCCCTAAATTGGGTACAGTTGATAAATTCAGACGTTTGGTTGTTAGGTTAGACGTCTAGTTTGGTCGAATTTATAAAATTTGATAGTCAGAGAGTTTTACCAGACGTATGGGTTGAAAAACAGATGTCTAAAATAGGATAAAGTTGGAAAAAAATTACGGCAGAGAACTAATTCAGACGTCTGGGTCGAATTCCAGACGTCTGGAATTTTTTGATTTTTGTTCCGAGGAGGGGTATTTCAGACGTCTGACATATGCACATTGCTTAAAAATTAGACGTAGTCAGAGTCTGAGGTCCATATCCAGACGTCTGAAATAGGTAGTCTTTCTAAAAATAGCCTAAAATTTGATGGTTTTGCTTATTTTTTTATTATCTATTTTATGAATAAAAAATATTATTATTTGTGTAAATAAACATAGATACAAATAACAAATATAATTTATTTAGAAGGCGATGGAGTTTTATAATCTCCTGATTTGTTATCCTTCCATGGTTTAAGTGGAGACCATATATTTCTATGTTCGTGAGTTCTCGGGGAGCTAGAAAATCGTCTTGGTGAAGGGTTCGAAGGAGTACGATATGAAGACGAGGGATCCAAAGAACTATAGGGTTTTGATAAGTGGTTCATGGACATCTTTCTTCCTTGACGTACAAAACTTCATCGCTACTTGCTCCAAAAAGCTTAGCTGTCATGCTGTAACTTTTTGTTCAAAATATAGTTCTCGTTGTAGATCTATCCGTTGTTTCTGATAGTGATGAATTTTTATCAATTTTCTCCTTTGTGTTAGGAGAAACAAACAGATATCTTTTGGTCTTCTTTCTATCAGGGGTAAATCCTGTGTGATATGAGGACCACCTATACGTCGGTTCCTGCTTTGGTGTAGGTGTAGGAAGCCATTGTGGTGTATCACCCGAGCTATCCGTCATAGGTGTCGAGATGGATATATAAGAGTTCTCAGAAGACATGGCTATATTTTGTTTCTTGAAGAGAATATGAATTGTGTGTTTATAGTTTTTCTTGTTATATAACTGTTTATATATAAGTTGAAAAAATTATTAATAGAAAAACTAACTATCTAAAAAAATAAAGGTTCAGAAGTTATTAATTATAATTTATGGATAGTAAAATAAATGACTAACCATAGCCTAAATGAAGTAGTGATTATTTAAGGAAGAAGATCATGAAGTGAGAAAATCCCTAAATTCCATCGGAGTTTAATAAAAGTTTGTTTATTAAGTGGTTTTGAAAAGATGTTGCTACTTGATTTTTGGTATTTACGTATTCTAATGAAATAGTTCATTTTTTAACATTGTCTCGTAAAAAATGATGTTGTATATCTATATGCTTAGTTCATGAATGATTAACAGGGATTTTTGATAAATTTATAGCACTTGTGTTATCACAATATATTGGAGATTTGTTGATAATTTTTCCAAAATCCATAAGTGTTTATTGCATGTATATCACTTGTGCAAACGCTAGAGCTGCGTAGATATATTTGGCTTCGCAAGTAGATAAAGAAACACAATTTTGCTTTTTGCCAAACCATGAGACTAATGGTTGTCTGATAAAGTGACAATCTCCACTAGTACTCTTACGATCTGTTCTACATCTACCGAAATCTGCATCGCTATATGAAACTAGTTCAACGATGATCCTTTAGGATAAAACAAACCATAGTCTCTAGTACTAGATAGATAACGTAAAATACGCTTAACAGCTCTTAGATGAGATTCTTTTGGTTTGCTTCAAATTGAGCATAAAGACATACACTCATCATAATATCAGGTCGACTAGCCGTCAAATAAAGTAAAGAACCAATCATGCTATGATATAATTTTTCATCAAAATCTTTTCCGTTATCATTCTTTTCTAAGTGAACAGTGGTACTCATTGGTATTGGTTTGCTCGAAGTTTTATCATTTCAAAACGATGTAATAGATCGTTATAGTATTTTTCTTGATAGATAAAAATTCCATCTTCAAGTTGTTTTATTTGTAAACCTAAGAAGAAATTTAATTCTTCGATATGTGACATTTCAAATTCATTTTTCATAATATTTGAAAATTGATTACATAGATTTTCATTGGTTGAACCAAAAATGATATCGTCAACATAAATTTGTACAATTAAAATATCATTATTCTCTCTTTTAATAAATAAAGTTGTATCTATTTTTCCTATTTGAAAACCAGATGTAACTAAATGATTTTTAAGACGTTCGTACCATGCTCGTGGAGCTTATTTTAATCCATATAATGCTTTGTATAATTTAAAAACATGAATGGGATATTTTTCGTGAACGAATAATGGGGGTTGTTCTACATATACATTTTCTTTAACAAACCCATTTAAAAAAGCACTTTTCACATCTGTTTGAAATAATTTAAAATTATGATGAGTGGCAAAGGCGAGTAACGTACGAATGACCTCTAATCTAGCTACTGGAGCAAAGGTTTCGTCATAATCGATACCTTCTTCTTCATTATAGCCTTGAGCAACTAAATGTGCTTTATTTCTAACAATATTTCCATTCTCGTCTGCTTTGTTTTTTAAATACCCATTTTGTTCCTATAACCGATTGTTCTTCAGGTCTTGGTACTAATTTCCAAACATTATTACGTTCAAATTGATTTAATTCTTCTTGCATAGCAATTATCCAAAAATTATCATTTTAAGTTTCTTTATAATTTTTTGGCTCAAAATTTGACACAAATGCTATATGGCTTATTTGATTAAGTTGATTTCTAGTTACTCTAGAATTGAAATCTCCAATGATATTATCTCTTGGATGATTCTTAAGAATTCTAGGGGATGCTATCAAAGTGTTATTTTGCTCATTTGTTTCATTATTAATAGAATTTGTTAGTGGAATAATTTCTTCTTCATCATTAGTATGATGATTAAAAAGATTTTCGCCGAATGAAACATGTACACTTTCTTCAATGGTATTATTTCGTTTATTAAAAATTCTATATTTTTTGCTACGATCCGAATATCCAACAAAGATACCTTCATTGGCCTTCGGGTCAAATTTTCCTAAGTTATCCTTTGTATTTAATATAAAACATTTTGAACCAAAAGTTTTAAAATATGATACTTTAGGTTTTCTTCCAAAAAATATTTCAAAACAAGTTTGTTTAGTCATAGGACGTATAGTTACTCGGTTCAATACATAACAAGCTGTAGCAATAGCTTCAGCCCAAAAGTGTTTTGGTAGACCACTACTATTTAATAATGTTCGTGTGCATTCTTGTAACGTTCGATTTTTTCTTTCTACGACACCATTTTGTTGAGGTGTGCGAGAAAAAGAAAAATTAAGACTTAATCGTTTTTTATTACAAAAATTAGTAGATAGATCGTTTTCGAATTCTCCTCCGTGGTCACTTCGAATATTTTAATTTTCATGTCCATTTGTGTTTTAATTCTTTTAACAAATATCTTAAACATACCAAAAGTAACGCTTTTATGTCTTAAAAACAAAGTCCATGTATATCTTGAAAAATCACCAACTATTAGAAAACATATTTGTTGTGATTTATAGATCGTATTTGTGTTGGTCCAAATAAATCTAAATGTAATAATTTTAATGGTTGTTTCGTAGAAATATTATTTTTAGATTTAAAAGAGCTTTTCTTTAGCTTTCCAATTTGACAATCGTCGCATAAATTTTTTACTTTGTAATTTATTTTAGGTAGACCTCTAACTAGCTCATATTTTGCTAATTTATTAATATTTTTAAAATTGATATGACAAAATCGTTTATGCCATAACCATGGATCATCATGTTTGGCGGTTAAACATAAATTTGAATTTTTATTTATATTTTTGTTTACTACATAAATATTTTTGTTTATAAAACCTTCAAATACAAGTTGTTTGTTATTATCGAAAATATTACGTCTATCTTTTTCGAAATTTATTTGAAAACCTTTGTCGCATAATTGACTAATCCATAGTAGGTTGTGTTTTTGATTTTCTACTAATAACACATTTAAATAATAGGAGAGTTAAAAATACCAAAGTTGATGACTTCTCCAATGCCTACGACATATCCTTTTGAGTTATCTCCAAAGGTTTACCGTTCCACCATCGATGTATGTTATATTTGATAACATTTGTAACGACCCAGAATTTCTGTCATTTGAAATTCAGATATTTAATTGATTTTAAATATCAACAAGTAAAATTTATAAGTCGAAAATTTTATTTTTCGAATATCTGGATTTAATTGGGTAATTTAATTTATAATTTAATATTTAAAATTGCGTAAATAATTGGAAATTGGGTTTAATGTGAATAAAAATGATTTATAAAGTTATATTAAATCATATTGAAGTTAGAATAATGTTTGTGAACTTTTAAAATTGAATTAAAAGTTAATTTGTGCAAATTGAATATTTTAATATTTAATTGACGAGTTAAAATAGCCATTTTTCAAACAGTCTCGGATTTCGACGAAACCAGTTTCATCAGATCCATAATGTTATATTATTGTAAGATTTCAAATTTCGTGTCAATCAGATTTACCGTTTGTCCGGGGCAAGCCAAAACGCATAGAAATTAGTTTAATCGATTTAATTAAAAATCGATCGTTTATTTTCGTAACTCGCACATATGATCGAATTAGCCTCCGAAACCTATTCCATTGTGTCCGGAATGCAAGGTAAACCCTAGAAACGCAGCCACCGCGTGAGATTTGGAGTTCGGAAAATTTCGAGTGAATAGTAATTTGGAATTTTTCTGTAAAAGGACCTCTCTAATTCACTTTTGCAAACTAAACAAAACCCTAGCTGAGCTAGGTTCGGCTGCCATTCTTTGTTCTAAGGCCAGAAATTGTCCATCTTCTTCCCAATTTTTCTTCCAATCCACACATTATTAGTGAAAGTTGTCAACTACAAACGTGAAGAGGGTGATGAGATCTATGTTGTCAACGGTCAAGATCGTTTTTAGAGCTACGGATTTGCGGCAATCTTTGCTTGAATGACCAATGTTCATCCACGTTTTTCGAGCTCAATAAGAAGCCGAGCTTTGAACCCTTCAAGCCGAGTGTAGAGCATAGGGAGGCGCTTTAAATGGTGGTAGTCGATCGTGGTGGAAGTGTGTGAATTGGTGGAGGCTATTAGGGTTTGAATGTGAGTTTGGGTTCCCGGTTGCGTTCAACAACCTGGGAAGAAGGAGCAAACGCGTGAAAGGCCTTGATTGCGTGTAGGGAGATCTACGGCCAGTGATGTTTTAGGTTAAAAGTTATAAAAGAAATTGTAATTTAGTTATATTTTAATTCGTGTAACTTTAAAAATGCATATCTTTTTCATACGAGGTCGGAAAATTATGAAACGACTTGTGTTGGGTTCGTTTTGTCGAGCACTACGCAATGGAGCTGGTTTGGAGTCGTTTGGAGTTAGTGAAAATTTCGGGTAAAATTAAACGCACTTTTAATTTTATTCGAAATAAAACGCTACAACTGTTATCAGAAACTCAAGGTGAGAACTTCTCACTCAATCGAATTGTTTCGATTTAAATTTTAAATAGTTAGATTTAAAATTGCTTGATTGTGTGATTGGATGATAATTTGTTATCTATTGCGTTAAATAGACAATATACGTCGTATATTAAGCGGATGTTATGTATTAAAAGCATATAACGCGATAATTCCAACTTGTATGGAATTGGTATTATATATGTACTTGGAGTTGATTTCCCGCATTATATAGCGGATGAGACCCTATTGCGCCGCATAATAGCGGATAGTATTTTATAAATCCCATATACCGCGATATTTCGTCTTGAAGCGAAATTGGTATTGTGCTAACATCTTTGGATGCAGGGAAACATGTTGGAGGGATCCAATTGGATTCCTCAAACATTTGAATTGGTTTCAATGTTGTGTGTTGATCTATTTATTGATCTATTTATAATCTGCGTGATTATCTTTGTGATTGAAATCGTTAAAGGCTAAATTTTAGCCGAATATATTTTTGGTATCGTTAGATGCCGAAAATAAATAAAATTTGATTTTTGAAAATTTAATTTGAGAATTCATAATAAAATTTAATTTTGGAATTTATTCATTTTAAATAAATAAACGTTGTAATTTTTATGTTATAAAAATTATGATTTTTGTGAAATATAACCGAAATGTGATTATTGAAATAAGTAGTTGATTAATTAAAAAAGGGTTTAAATTGGGGTTTTTGAATTATTATAAATGATTTATATAGAATATTTATAAAATTGATATTTATAAATTAAAATATTGGAATTATAAAATCGAGTTTTTATAAGTGTTAAAATGGAATATAAATGGATTTCATAAGTGAATGAAGTCTATAGATTCATAAATTGTGAAGTTATAAAATGAATAGATTTTGTAAAATAAAAGATTTATAAGTAATTAACTTATAAATTGGATTTTTGGCGTATAAATGAAATATGGATAGAATTTGTTAATAAAGTGATTTTTATAAGTTGAAGTTGCTATAAAATATAAATGAAATTTATAAACGTTGTTTTATAAATCCAAAATCGACTTATTTTAATAAGTTTAATTATTATAGCTTATTAAAGGAGATATATCCATGATTTTGGGACAGTGGAAAATCCCTTTAAATAAAATATGTAGAAATTGATTTTGGTTAAGAAAATATATTCACGATTTTGGACGGTGAATAATATGTTTAAGAAATATTTCGGGAAAGTGATATTTTAAATAGAATTAAAACGATTCAAAATTGTTTTAAAAGGTGTTAAGTATCGAAACCATAGATTTCAACATTTCATTGTTGAAATAGACGTTTTCGAGAAATAGAAGGAAATGGTGGACTATAACACTGTTGTTATAGTAAATGATTTCCTAAAGGAAAAGTTTTTTTATAGTATTGGGATTCATATATCTATCTTAATTTTGAATCCCTATATTAGTAATTTTGGGTTGTCGTAACGATGTTTATGCAACATTCGTTTTGACCCAAATAAATGTGTTTAAGTGTACGTTTTCCTCAAAGAATAAAATATATTCTTAATTTGGATTTAAGTATATTGAATATTTTCAAAATGTTGAAAATAAATAGATTGGTGAATTACTTATTATTAAATAAGTATGGAAATGTTTTTCCAATATAAAGCGAATGTTTTGAGATTTTATCTTTTAAAGATAAATTGAAAGTGAATAAATGAAATCGATTTGAGAAATCATATAAAAGGTGAATATTTGGAAATGTAAATTCACTATGGAATTTATAAAAGAAAGAGAAATTTGTTTAAAAATAAACATTGATTTATTTTTAAAAGTGTGGAAATAAATTTACGGATTTGGAACGTAAATTCAATAAATTGGTAGGGATTTATTTAATTGGTTTAAATGAACCATTTTGAAATGAAAGTTGTAAGGGTGTAAATTGATTTGAAATTGGTTTTCAAATGGCTGAAGTGTGGAAAATATATATCTTATAAAGATATTTTTATAAATAAATAATTTGGGGAAATTATTTGAAATCGGGTGATGTTATGAATATTGATTGATACTTAAATAACTGACTATCAGTATTGACCCTTAAATGACTATTTGTTATGAATTGGTTGAAATTGAATGCTACACTTATTTTTGAATTATTGCGCTCGTTATTCGGACTACCCATTCCGAATAGTGATACGACGTAATGGATAGCATTGAAGACCGGTGGTGAAGTCTGGGTATTTGTGAAAATGGTAGGATGACCTATTGACTGTCTTTGCACCATTAGCTACGGTATGGAGATTTCCTTTGTGATGGGAAATTAAATACCTGGATTGCAAGGGCTTCTTTTGAAGTGCCTTCTGTTCTGTTCGAGCCCGGAACAGACTTGTATGGTTACGTGTCTGACATTACATTTTGAGATATAAAGCAGATTTCTTTCAAATACATTTCTGTTGGTGGCAGAGAATTTAATCTCTTAGCTTAACACCCTTCTCTGAGACGTACGCGCTCAGAGGTTATGTAGTTGAAGGTTATCAGCGATCTATTCTCAATTTGGTAATGTGGCATGCTGAGTGTTGCTGTGTGATGATAATTTATTGATCATTTGTTGATCAAAGCGTGACTTTGTGAAAAAGCGTAGCTTTGTGGACGAGACTTTGTCAGACCTCACACCACGGAAATGGTCAAAACAGGAATATGCGGCATGGTTATGAGGGTCGCTCCCTTTAGGGTATGTCATTCCCTTCTGGAAAAGGGTGGTGTCAGGTATGGAGCCCTGATGCTTAACATATGTGGTTGCTCCAATCTCATTTTTTTCTGTGTGGTTGTTGCTTGGTGATCGAGGGACCTCGGATAAAGGTCCCAAAGGACCGGGGGGGGGGGTGACATATTCGTATAGTAGTTACCTAGTTACAGAGGTAACCCGGCCTTGTGTTCGCAGAGAGCTGGTTAAGTTCTCAGGACGTCCCGCCAGAGGCGATCCCATGTGACAGTAGGAAGTTCCTTAGCCTGACCATTTGTTGGAAAATCCAAAGAAACAATGCGAGCCTTGTACGGATTTAGTTGTATTACCTGCCATGGAATGTGGCGGTAACCTGCTATTGAACATGGTAGCTATAGTCGGCATACGATAATGGTCGTATGTTGGCTAAGATTTATATCTTTACCTTCAAAATGATTTTTCTACACTATGCACTAATAATAATATCAAAAATGATTTGTTTTGCGTAGTAAGCATCTTGGACTATCATAAGGAGAAATCTCCTCTAATTCTGCGTTTGCATTGTGTGTGTGCGGGAAGGCCTTATGGTAGTTTCATTTTCCAAAAGCATTGCGGATATTTTCCACTTCTATTGTCGTTGTTTGTTTTTAAAAGATAAATAACTGTTTTTAGTTCTCACACCAGTCCCATGACTGACCTGGAGTTTATTGTTCTCTTCCTAAACTCTAGGTGCCCAAACTTTTCCACAAGGGCAGTCTAGAATCAGGCTATCAGGTCATTCTGGATTCAGGAGTGCTTTGGAGCTCAAGTGGCGAGCTGGATGGCGAGGCGTGTTACTTGTATATGATATTATCTTTCCGCTGTATAATTCACTTGTTGGGACATGTTTGTATAGCTTCCCATTCTTGTATTGTGTTGTATATTGTTGTTGTATACTTTGATGAAAATGTAATGTGATGTAATAACCGAGATAATTCTTTGTTTTAAAAGATATTCATTTATCTATTATATGTTGTTCCGCTGCGACTGTGAGATTCTGATATTGTTTTTGTTCCGTTTTCTTATTTCTTCTATCTTTTTCTTCTACCTCTTCTTTTTAAACCTTAAGGGTTCGGTTTTCCGGCATTCGATTGTTTGGCATTTGATACAGTGGACGTATTGATGTCGATTCTCGAAAGTCGAAGAATCGGGTCCTTACAGTGTGGTATCGGAGCATTTGGTTAAGTGACAACCTTAGCTCTGTTGGGTGTTACTCGTTAGAGATAGAGTCAGTAGTACTCTAGAATGAGTTTGAGCATAATAATAGATATGAGCGCATATATGTTAGTGAATATAAAATTGTTTTATATTGTGTTGACTTATCGGTTGATTGTTTATAGATTCTGGTCGGTGCAGTTTAGCTAACTGTATCGATAGGGATTTCTAAACTCTTAAACAAGATAAACTGACACAGTATTGTTTTAAAAATAGGGTAAATGAAATAATTTTACCCAAAACTATTTTCGTATATCAAAAGGAATGGTTTTCCATATATTAGTATAGTATATGGATGCTTGGATGTTAGGAATTGATAATATTAAAATTATTACGATTGATTATTGAATAGGAAATTGGAATTGAAATTCCAAAGTTAAGAAATAAATCCAGATACAAATGGAAATTGTAAACATAAATGTGGTTTATAATTTGAAACGGAATTCCAGAGGAGTATTTGGAAATGTTTTGAAAAGAATTTGAAAATTTTAGAGATTTGGGAAGTTTTAATCCCTTTTTGGTTTGAAAATAATTTTCAAAGATTTTGGGAGGATAAAAGCTATAAACTCTTTTCGGTCGCTGGAAAATAATTCCGGTGATGATCGCGACATCATCGGTGTTCATTTTCGGGTTTCCAAAGAGGGATTGCTGCCAGATTGTTTTAAATTAAAGTTGTTTGGAAAATTTGGGTTTGGTTTTGGAAATTCAAAAGATAATTTGAATTGATTTTAAAATTGGTTTTGAAGGGTTGAAAAGGCTCTGGAATCCTACTTTAAATATTTATCGAATTGGTAAATGAGTTGATAACTTATACAATTTAAATTTTGATAGAATAAATTTAACTTAAAGGATGGAGTTAAATTAAAGTAAGTATAAGTGAATCAATTCAATAAAGTGAATTAATGAAATGAAGTCATTAAGAATTTGAACTTGAGTTATATAAATGAAATTCAACTTTATATTATTAAAGGAATTAGCAATTGAATTAATTAATGGATGGAATATTAATCAATCGAATGTAATGAATTGATATAGAATAATGGATATAAGTGTAAATTCATTTACAGCTAATTGAATGTTAAACCAAATTGAAGGTTAATAAAGTGAACATGAATGTTGAAAGTAAAGTAGAATAAATTCATTTGTAATGGATATACATTGGTTGTTAGATTATTGTTAATTGATTGAATAGGAAATTCATATGCAATTGAATGAATAAAATTGAATGCTAAAGCAATTGAATTCAAATTGGAAGTTAAGTAAATTTAAATTGAATGAAAATTGATTTGAATTGAAAGTGAACCAACGTGAATGTAAATTAGTGAATGTAAACTAATTGAGAATGAATAATTGAATGTCGTTGTATATGAATTGGTTGTAAGCAATTACAAGTAATGTCTAAATCATATAAGTTGCTTATAAACCTTGTTTAGTATGCATTTCTTTCAATATGCATGTGTTGTAGTTACTTAAAAGAGTAAAATGCTAATAACTTCTTATATATGTCACTTACATGTTTATATTGAGTAAGTACAGGTACCGGGGCTACCGTTAGCGGGATTTGGGTTGCACAAAAAGCTAAATAAATAACTGCTTTGCTTAAAAATGCTAAAAAGGTACGCCTATGCAATAAAAATAGGAAATATGAACTGTTTTTCCGACCGGGTGGGTCGATGTATATATATTTATCTCTATTGTGATATTGTAAAAGCTCCTCCGTACAAAGGTGGTTATGGCAAAAAAATTTGAAAATTTAAGGCGTTAGAAAATTTTTGGAAAATTTTGGAAATTTTTTTGTGAAAACTAAGGTACTGTTTGGTTCGTCATTTTCGATTTTGAGTTTTCGTCCAAAAATCGTACGCACGACGCGTATACTTTTTTAAAAACAACAAATTTTAGAAATGACGCTAAGATATAAAATAGGAAACAACTTTTTTTTCATGTTTTAAGAAATAACAATAGATTGGAAAACAATCCATCCCCTCCACCGTTGCTCCATCACCTCGGCCATCCATCCGATGTCGTCATAATTGCCTAAATTTTTTAACATTTTCTCCGTTATTATCATATTTTGTTATGAATGTTGAAAATGAAAAACATAAAATGCAAAATGAAACCAAACGGACCCTAAGTTTTGATTTGAAGTTAAAGGTTAAATAATATAGTTGGTTTTGAAAAGATAACTATATATGGATTTGAAAACTTAGTAAATATTTTGTAAGAAGTTTAACTATTGGATTTTGGAAAAGTTAAACGCTTAAGAGATTTGTAAATCAAATCTGAACGGGTTGTTTTGAAAAGTTAATGAATTCTGAAACTCTTTCTTACTTGGCAATTTCGAGGACGAAATTCTTTTAAGGGGTGAAGTTTGTAACGATCAAGAATTTCTGTCATTTGAAATTCAGATATTTAATTGATTTAAATATCAACAAGTAAAATTTATAAGTTGAAAATTTTATTTTTCGAATATCTGGATTTAATTAGGTAATTTAATTTATAATTTAATATTTGAAATTGCATAAATAATTGGAAATTGGGTTTAATGTGGATAAAAATGATTTATAAAGTTATATTAAATCATATTAAAGTTAGAATAATTTTTGTGAACTTTTAAAATTGAATTAAAAGTTAATTTGTGGAAATTGAATATTTTAATATTTAATTGACGAGATAAAATAGTCATTTTTCAAAAAGTCTCGGATTTTGACGAAACCATTTTCATCGGATCTATAATGTTATATTATTGTAAGATTTCAAATTTCGTGTCAATCGGATTTACCGTTTGTCCGAGGTGAGCCAAAACGCATAGAAATTAGTTTAATCGATTTAATTTAAAATCGATCGTTTATTTCCGTAACTCGCACATATGATCGAATTAGCCTCCGAAACCAATTCCATTTTGTCCGGAATGCGGGTTAGACCCTAGAAACGCCAGCCACCGCGCGGGATTTGCAGTTCCGAAAATTTCGAGTGAATAGTAATTTGGAATTTTTCTATAAAAGGACCTCTCTAATTCACTTTTGCAAACTAAACAAAACCCTAGCTGAGATAGGTTCGGCCGCCATTCTTTGTTCTAAGGCCAGAAATTGTCCATCTTCTTCTCAATTTTTCTTCCAATCCACGCATTATTAGTGAAAGTTGTCAACTACAAACGTAAAGAGGGTGATGAGATCTATGTTGTCAACGGTCAAGATCATTTTTAGAGCTACGGATTTGCGGCAATCTTTGCTTGAACGACCAACGTTCATCGACGTTTTTCGAGCTCAATAAGAAGCCGAGCTTTGAACACTTCAAGCCGAGTGTAGAGCATAGGGAGGCGCTTCAAATGGTGGTAGTTGATCGTGGTGGAAGTGCGTGAATTGGTGGAGGCTATTAGGGTTTGAATGTGAGTTTGGGTTCACGGTTGCGTTCAACAACCTGGGAAGAAGGAGCAAACGCATGAACGTCCTTGATTGCATGCAGGGAGATCTACGGCCAGTGATGTTTTAGGTTAAAAGTTATAAAAGAAATTGTAATTTAGTTATATTTTAATTCGTGTAACTTTAAATATGCATATCTTTTTCATACGAGGTCGGAAAATTATGAAACGACTTGCTCGGGTTCGTTTTTCGAGCACTACGCAATGGAGCTGGTTTGGAGTCGTTTAGTGAAAATTTCGGGTAAAATTAAACGCACGTTTAATTTTATTCAAAATAAAACGCTACAACTGTTATCGGAAACTCAAGGTGAGAACTTCTCACTCAATCGAATTGTTTCGACTTAAATTTTAAATAGTTATATTTAAAATTGCTTGATTGTGTGACTGGATGATAATTTGTTATCTATTGTGTTAAATAGACATTATACGCCGTATATTAAGCGGATGTTATGTATTAAAAACATATACCGCGATAATTCCAACTTGTATGGAATTGGTATTATATATGTACTTGGAGTTGATTTCCCGCATTATATAGCGGATGAGACCCTATTGCGCTGCATAATAGCGGATAGTATTTTATAAATCTCATATACCGCGATATTTCGTCTTGAAGCGAAATTGGTATCGTGCTAACATCTTTGGATGCAAGGAAACAGGTTGGAGGGATCCAATTGGATTCCTCAAACATTTGAATTGGTTTCAATGTTGTGTGTTGATCTATTTATTGATCTATTTATAATCTGCGTGATTATCTTTGTGATTGAAATCGTTAAAGACTAAATTTTAGCCGAATATATTTTTGGTACCGTTAGATGTCTAAAATAAATAAAATTTGATTTTTGAAAATTTAAGTTAAGAATTCATAACAAAATTTAATTTTGGAATTTATTCATTTTAAATAAATAAATGTTGTAATTTTTATGTTATAAAAATTATGATTTTTGTGGAATATAACCGAAATGTGATTTTTGAAATAAGTAGTTGAATAATTTATAAAATGGTTTAAATTGGGATTTTTGAATTATTATAAATGATTTATGTAGAATATTTATAAAATTGATATTTATAAATTAAAATATTGGAATTATAAAAACGATTTTTTATACGTGTTAAAATGGAATATAAATGGATTTCATAAGTGAATGAAATATATAGATTTATAAATTGTGAAGTTATAAAATGAATAGATTTTGTAAAATAAAAGATATAAGTGATTAACTTATAAATTGGATTTTTGGCGTATAAATGGAATATGGATAGAATTTGTTAATAAAGTGATTTTTATAAGTTGAAGTTGCTATAAAATATAAATGGAATTTATAAATGTTGTTTTATAAATCTGAAATCGACTTATTTTAATAAGTTTAATTATTATAGATTATTAAAGGAGATATATCCACGATTTTGGGACAATGGAAAAATCCTTTAAATAAAATATGTAGAAATTGATTTTGGTTAAGCAAATATATTCATGATTTTGGACGGTGAATAATATGTTTAAGAAATATTTCGGGAAAGTGATATTTTAAATAGAATTAAAATGATTCAAAATTGTTTTAAAAGGTGTTAAGTATCGAAACCATAGATTTCAACATTTCATTGTTGAAATAGACGTTTTCCTGAAATAGAAGGAAATGGTGGACCGTAACACTGTTGTTATAGTAAATGATTTCCGAAAGGAAAAGTTTTTTATAGTATTAGGATTCATATATCTATCTTAATTTCGAATCCCTATACTAGTAATTTTGGGTTGTCGTAACGATGTTTTACGCAACATTCGTTTTGACCCAATAAATGTGTTTAAGTGCACGTTTTCCTTAAAGAATAAAATATATACTTAATTTGGATTTAAGTATATTGAATATTTTCAAAATGTTGAAAATAAATAGATTGGTGAATTACTTATTATTAAATAAGTATGGAAATGTTTTTCCAATATGAAGTGAATGTTTTGAGATTTTATCTTTTAAAGATAAATTGAAAGTGAATAATTGAAATCGATTTGAGAAATCGTATAAAAGGTGAATATTTGGAAATGTAAATTCACTATGGAATTTATAAAATAAAGGGAGATTTTTTAAAAAATAAACATTGATTTATTTTTAAAATTGTGGAAATAAATTTACGGATTTGGAACGTAAATTCTATAAATCGGTAGGGCTTTATTTAATTGGTTTAAATGAACCATTTTGAAATGAAAGTTGTAAGGGTGTAAATTGATTTGAAATTGGTTTTCAAATGGTTGAAGTGTGGAAAATATATATCTTATAAAGATATTTAAAAAATAAATAATTTGGGGAAATTATTTGAAATCGGGTGATGTTGTGAATATTGATTGATACTTAAATAACCGACTATCAATATCGACCCTTAAATGGCTATTTGTTGTGAATTGGTTGAAATTGAATGCTACACTTATTTTTAAATTATTGCGCTCGTTATTCGGACTACCCATTCCGAATAGTGATACGACGTAATGGATAGCATTGAAGACCGGTGGTGAAGACCGGGTATTTGTGAAAACGGTAGGATGACGTATCGATTGTCTCTGCACCGTTAGCTACAGTATGGAGATTTCCTTTGTGATGGGAAATTCGATCGGGATTGTAAATACCCAGATTGCAAGGGCTTCTTTTGAAGTGCCTTCGGTTCTGTTCGAGCCCAGAACAGACTTGTATGGTTACATGTCTGACATTACATTTTGAGATATAAAGCAGATTTCTTTCAAATACATTTCTGTTGGTGGCGGAGAATTTATTCTCTTAGCTTAACACCCTTCTCTGAGATGTATGCACTCAGAGGTTATGTAGTTGAAGGTTATCAGCGATATATTCCCAATTTGGTAATGTGGCATGCTGAGTGTTGCTTTGTGATGATTATTTATTGATCATTTGTTGATCAAAGCGTGGCTTTGTGGAAAAGCGTAGCTTTGTGGACGAGACTTCGTCAGACCTCACACCCCGGAAATGGTCAAAACAGGAATATGCGGCAAGGTTATGAGGGTCCTCCCTTTAGGGTATGTCATTCCCTTCTAGAAAAGGGTGGTGTTAGGTATGGAGCCCTGATGCTTAACCTATGTGGTTGCTCCATTCTCATTTTTTTCTGTGTGGTTGTTGCTTGGTGATCGAGGGCCCTCAGATAAAGGTCCCAAAGGATCGGGGGTTGACATATTCGTGTAGTAGTTACCTAGTTACAGAGGTAACCCGGCCTTGTGTTGGCAGAGAGCTAGTTAAGTTCTTTGGACGTCCCGCCAGAGGCGATCCCATGTGACAGTAGGAAGTTCCTTAGCCTGACCATTTGTTGGAAAATCCAAAAAAACAATACGAGCCTTGTACGGATTTAGTTGTACTACCTGCCATGGAATGTGGCGGTAACCTGTTATTGAACATGGTAGCTATAGTAGGCATACGATAATGGTCGTATGTTGGCTAAGATTTATATCTTTACTTTCGAAATGATTTTTTCTACACTATGCACTAATAATAATGTCAAAAATGATTTGATTTGCGTAGTAAGCATCTTTGACTATCAAAAGGAAAAATCTCCTCCAATTCTGCATTTGCATTGTGTGTGTGTGCGGGGTGGCCTTATGGTAGTTTCATTTTCCAAAAGCATTGCGGATATTTTCCACTTCTGTTGTCATTGTTTGTTTTTAAAAGATAAATAACTGTTTTAATTTCTCACACCAGTCCCATGGCTGACCTGGAGTTTATTGTTCTCTTCCTAAACCCTGGGTGCCCAAAATTTTCCACACGGGCAGTCTAGAGTCAGGTTATCAGGTCATTCTGGATTCAAGAGTGATTTGGAGCTCAAGTGGTGAGCTGGATGTCGAGGCGTATTACTTGTATATGATATTATCTTTCCGCTGTATAATTCACTTGTTGGGACATGTTTGTATAGCTGCCCATTCTTGTATTGTGTTGTATATTGTTGTTGTATACTCTGATGAAAATGTAATGTGATGTAATAACTGAGATAATTCTTTGTTTTAAAAGATATTCATTTATCTATTATATGTTGTTCCGCTGCGACTGTGAGATTCTGATATTGTTTCTGTTCTGTTTTCTTATTTCTTCTATCTTTTTCTTCTACCTCTTCTTTTTAACCCTAAGGGTTCGGTTTTCCGCCATCCGATTGTTCGGCATTTGATACAGTGGACGTATTGATGTCGATTCTCAGAAGTCGAAGAATCGGGTCCTTACAACATTTTTGAATTTCCGGTCATACGCTTGGAACATTCGCTATCTAGTATCCATTTCTCCTTATTTTTTATTTTGGATACCTGCAAAATAAAAGATGTTTTAATTGGTACCCATATATTTTGTTAGGGTCCTAATTGTTAGGCGAAGGTAGTTATACCCTAGATGGCTTGGTACCTTTATAAATATAATTTTTATTATAGACTACATTCTCTAAGAAATTATTAATATGTTTTTGTCTAATAAAATTATTATTTGTTTTAGGAATCCAAATTTTCATATTTTTGGCATTCATGTTAGATGTTTTTGGTAAACGTTTAGTTTTTTTATAACTAAAATGTTTAGCATCATTACCTTTTTGTTTAGAAATATTTTTAAATCCTATTCCATTTCTATTACCTGATGGTTCTGAAGTTTTGATAAGATTTTCCAAATCTTGTTTTCCTTAATTAAATTTTGACACATTATTTGTAATTTTATCTAAATATTCTTTTAATTCTAAATTTTCAATTTTTAATAATTCAATTTTGCCTTTGAAATTGACACTTTATTTTAACAAATTATCCTTCACTATTTTAGTGTTTTCAAAATCAATAGCAACAGCCTCGCTTTCTATTAAATTATTTTAATTTTTTCTTGAGATAATTCTAGTTCTTCTTCTAAGATAATTTTTCATCTTTTAACATTCCTACTTCAAGTTCTAATCTATTTATTTGACTATATATTCTTTTTTTAATTTTTTAATTTGTCTAAATTTATCATCTAATTCCATACTAAGTTCTACTAATTCGTCATAGCAAATTTTCGGACATACCTCATTAGTTTGTACCATAAAACACACATTAGCTTGTTCTCCGTCACTATCGCTATCACTTTCAGACGATGAAGAATCCGAGTCATCCCATGTTACTTTGAAAGCCTTCTTCTTTTTGAATTTTTCAAATTTGTTTTTCTTTTTATCATTATTGAGTTTGGGACAATCCTTCTTCATATGTACGTATTGATCACATTCATAGCACTTGATTTGAGATAGGTTTGTTGTGTTGGACTTCTCTTCTTTTTGGAACTAGGTCATCTCTCTAAATTTCTTGAATCTGTTATAATTCTTGGCAATAAAGACTATCTCATCTTCATCTAAATCAGAGTCATCATTTTTTGTTGCTGGGAATGCTATGTTCTTCTTCTTTGAATTTAATTCTTTTCGTGCCTGCAAATTAGCTTCATAGACATTAAATTTCCTATCAACTCTTCAACTTTGAGAGTAGAGAGATCATTAGCTTCTTCAATTGCTAATACCTTCCTTTCCCAATTCGATGTTAAAGATTTGAGTATTCGAGAAACTAAATCAAAATCAGTAAACTTAACTCCTAATGCTATAAGATCCTGTTGGATAGTTTGAAATCTAGAATACATGTCAACAATAGTTTCATTTTGCTTCATTTTGAATGATAAAAATTGGTTTAACAAAATTGAAATCTTAGTTTTCTTGACCTTTGTTGTACCTTCGTGTGTAATTTGTAAGGTACGCCAAATGTCAAATGCAGTTGTGCATAGCATGACACGTAAAAATTCATTTTTATCTAGAGAGAAAAATAAAACATTCATAGCTTTAGCATTGTTTGATGCTAAAGTCTTTTGTGCATCGGTCTAAGTGTTTATAGTAGTAGTAGGTGCTTCATATTTATCTTGTGTGGCTGACTAAATTTCTAGACCATTAGCTCCCATAAAAATTCTCATACGTGTTGACCAATATGCATAGTTAGATCCATTAAAAAGTGGAGGTCATGCTGTGGATTGTCCTTCTTGAAAAATACTTGCCATATTAAAGTGATTCAAAAACGTGTTACTGTTCTTTGATCAAACCTTGCTCCGATACCAATTGAAAGTCTATATGATGGATTGTGTAGTGTATATATGCAAGTATAAGTGACTAACTATATGACGTATCTAATATAAACTTAATAGATTATAATAGCAAAGTAAATGAAAATAAGCACACCAGGATTTTATACTGGTTCAGATCTTCCATCCTATGTCTAGTCCCGAAGCTCCTCTTCGGAATTCGACTATCAAACACCCTCACTTCGTCCGGAGGAACAGGCTTAGTTACAAAATCTTGTTCTTGTCAAGTGTGTGTTCTATAACACGAACATTGACTATTTAGTACAAATGCTTCTAATATACATCTATAGGATATTAATTGAAGAATTATGTATATATGGAAGAGTGAAATACAAATAAATGATTGCTAGAGATCAAGAATATATCAAAGTAAAAGAGTAAAAAGCATAAGTAAGTAAGGTGAGATCTTCTCTTGGATTTTTGATGCTATTTATAGCGGTAGAGATATTCCTTGAGTAGTTGCATCCATTAATAGGTGTTCTATGATCGTATCTGATGGTGACGAAGAGTTGCAGTGAAGAGGAGCGAAAGTGTCTTTTCAATTGTGACAGTTGTTCTTTGAATGTCAACACTCGAGTTCAAAATCAAACGTTTGGAATATGTCTCAGACGTTTGGATCTTATATATTTTTTGTATATCGTAGCTTTTAAGACATCTGAATACATTAACCAGATGTTTGATTCTGTCTGATTTGTGAACTAGAGGATTCAATCAGACATCTGGCTAGTGCACTTAGACGTCTGAACTTGTGCATGTTGTTTTTCTTGTGTCTGTGTCATTGCTTTTCTGATTCTATCGACTTGTAGCCCCTTGATACTTTCTTTGAGTCTTGTTCTTGTCCTTTTGGTGATGTTACTCCAACAATTACCTGTGAGTAGAAATATATATTTTCATATTCGATTTCCATTGTATAGTTGTCGTCATCGAAACCATAGAATTGATTTCCTAACAATAAAAAGCAAATCATAAAACCTCGAGTTAGACAATAGTCTGGTGTGAGCAATAAATAATCTTAAAACACTACTAAAGTCGATATAGTGTACGGAACGGAGGATATGGAGAATCATACCTGACCTGTCCCTGCATCCATAGAATTAGCACGTGGCATGTGATATATGCTACTCTATATCAAAGTCGTCACGGTGTACTATACATTAAAGTACTAAGGATGTCTGGATATCTGCATCATTAATATCTACATCGTGTGACATCCCTAAGATGATAAACAATCAAGCAAACAAAGCATCCATCATCCATCCTCACGTTCACTCACTCAACGCGTTGGATATATGATACTCCTATGGCAACCTACATAGAGCCAAAGACTACTCAACATCTCAATTCCTCCATACTCGAATTCATGCCACTCAGTTGGCTAGGAAACTAGTGCCCATTGTATGCGATTCAGAGTACTACGGATTTTACATTGTATGATCCAAAGGGAATCGTTTCCCCAAAAACCATCATATCCCCAAGTGTAGTATCCAAGGTCCATCATATCCCCAACAAATATCATCATCCTTGCTTTATGAGTACGCACCGAAATCTGCAAATATCAACGATCTATTTGCACACGTCATCCATAGTAGAGCTCATCTCGAAACTGTCTTTACAACTCCCGCCAAAAGTTGCCATAGTTGGGAACTACTCTAGACAACCATCGTAAGTCTTAGAGTGTCATCATGTGTCCCATAACCTTCCTCTGACAGTTCCATTAATCTAGCTACTCTGCATCCTAAAGCATAGCTATCCATTGTCAAAGGCGTCACTTCCCATCATGGAATCATCATCATTGAATCATGGAGTTATTGTATCGAAGCATCACATCTTTGTTTCACCGCCAAAACCACTCATCGAAGAGCCATATCATCAAAATCGAGTGTTAAACGATTGAACAAACCATCACATCTTCCTCTTCGAAGCTGCTCCATCGTCCACGTCAAAATTGGAAAAATCAACCATCATCAATAGTGGTAGTTATTGACCACTCCAAAGCTATCAATAATGACCATTTTGGTCATGTACTTAACCAAAAATGGTTAAATACAAACCAAGTAAAAATGTCTGGCATCTTCCCTGAAGTTCGAAGCACATATCCAAGTCCATTGTCCTTCATCTTTAGATAAGTTGGCATGCACCAATATTCCTCCACATATTTATCCCATCCATTCAAATTTATCATCATTTGTGCGCTTAATCAATATGCATGAAACTCTGTCACATTATTTGAGTCCCTATTGTTTGTGCATTCGATCGATATACACTAAACACAATCTAGTGAGATTTCCCTATATCGCCTTCGAACGGCGTTTTCAACCAACTATCAAACAAGCAAACATGCAATCAACAAGCATAGAAATGTCCAATATAGCCTATATATTTATAATAACAAAATACAACCGATCCAAAACAACTAATATGGGATAAATATTAGTAATAGCCTAAATCCATCAATATCGGCAAAATAGTGCATCAATGGGGAAAATGTGATATTTAATTTACAACCATTTTAAAACACTTTTAATTCCTATTTATAAAACAAAATATAGGCTAAGTATTATAGAAATCACATTTTAAATTTAGAAAACATTTCAAAACATCAGTTTTATACTAAGTATGGTGAGAAACAATATCACTCACCTCAATCAAATTTGACCAAACCAATGCCAAGTCGTAGAGCTCTCCATCTCGATCCAATGCAAGAAACGACATCCAGAACGGATCTTGTATGCGAAAGATATGGCCAATATAAGTTTTAGATTATTTAAATGATTGATTAATTTAATCATTAACTAATTTAAACTAATTACTAGATTAGTTCCTAATCCTTTCTTCCCCAATCCAAGAAATAGCCTATACATGCCATGCACAATGAAACTAACTTCTCCATACCTTCTCTCCTCTCTAACTCGAGCTATGGTCCATGAAGCAGCGAACAGAAAGTTGCAGCACGCTCCGCTATGAACGAGCTCTACTCTGGACCCGAAAACATATCACTCGATCACACCTAGCCTTGATCGACTTAGCAACCAAGCCCCTTCCATCATACGAACGTGATTTAAACTAGTGCCCCATGGAACACCATACTTTTGGAAAAGGTGCATATCGTGAAGAGAAGTTCAATGGTCCTTATCTCATTGTCTAACTCCGCCTATTCCTCGTCTACAACCTAACTCTAGTTTCGAGCTAGAAGAGGGATCTCGGTGAGAGGTCGTCTCCCCACTCAAATTTGATATGGGATTGAACATTCTTCGATACTGTGCAATGAAACTAGTTTGATAATTTTTCACGGAATAGTTTGCCAGATTTTAATTTTTGAAGTTGGAAAAAGGGAGGCGGCCATTGTTTTTGGTCACAATAATGCAACAGTGAATGAGATATAAGAGAAGGGTTTTGATAAGCCTATATTTAAATAATATAATTTATTTTATATGAATTCTCAAATACACAATCGTGCATTTCAACCTCGCATGATCAAGGTCTGTCCGATCAATACGAAATTGTCTGCGTGCATCACCTTATTCTTCTCCCGATGGTATAAATTTAATCGCTATTGAGACAACGCTCCAAGATGATAATTTTGTGCTTTTTGACACCGTTTTGACCATCGAATCATCTAATCTTCAAGTATAACGACCCATATACTTATCTTAATTCGCAATGCTGATACAAACTCAATGGAAGTGATCTTGAGTCACGATTGATCGTGTGCGAAAAATCATTTTTTTAGGACCGCCAATTAACTAACAATTCAATGTTTAATTAAATATTTAAATATCCAATCATTAAAATGCGGGTGGTTACAAAAGGTGCAAAGGAGCCAAAATCAACCTAATTCATTGATTAAAACCACTCGGTATCGAGAGGTTCCTTGGTACCAAGAGGTTTTGTCTTAGTCGAAACTTCCTATTTTTCTTCTATTTTGCTTCCTATCTCCACTCCATTGTGATCCAAAGACTTTTCCTTGAAATTTGAGTTGTTTCTGATGATTTTCATTGTACTACTTATCCTATTCTATTTTCTCTGCTTTTTTCTCGATAATTCTTGGAGTTGCTCATCTATTCTTTGAAAAAACCGCTCTTTGACGATCAATAGACGTAGTGTTTGAAGTCCAAGAGGTTCAGGGGGTCCAAAGTGGAACAAAATCCTCTCACTACCGAGTGGTCCACTTTGCTCCATTTCTTTGAAACTTGTTGAATTTCATCTTCTTTCCCTTCCAAGCATGTTTCTATGTTTTTAGAACATTTCTTCTTCATCTTGGTATTCTAATTTCTATTGAAAATTTGCTTGGTCAAAAAGTCGATTAACACTTTCCCTTAGATTATGCTTTCATTAGAAACAAAGCATTTTCTGGATCAAGATAGATACTGATTTGCTATATCCTGGTTTCGATTAGTCATTTTGGAATTGCTTCGAAGCATTGCCTTTGGCTGGTAGATATTGTTTTAACTGCTTTTCATAGATAAAATTCCATTCTCTACGCTATGGTCAAGATCTACACTCTAAAGATTGTTTTACGCCATTGCTAAGCTCGCTATTCTCCTACTTTAACTTTACGCTGGTTCTCGGCCCAAAAATTCTTCTTGGTACCGAGAGGTTCCTCTCGGTACCGATTGGTTTCTCTCGACATCGAATGTTATAGAAGAAACACATAGGAAAATTTTATTTTTTTACGTTTTCCACTTATGATTTCTCTTGCTGTCGAGAACCTTCCATTGACCACTTTGATCCTTGCTCCATTTTTCTCCAACCGCTTGCCTTTGACTCCTATTTGTCGCCGCCGACCTAATCTAGCCGTTGTCAACTGCCTGCGATCACCGCTGTCTCCAAGCCGTCAAACCCTGATTCTTCTACCGATTGTTCCCAAAGTACTTGGGCTCAAATCCATTCCAAGCTCTCGCCACCAACTCCAACCATCGCCACCAACCCAAAAGCTCTCACCACCAACTCTAACTGCCTTTCAACCCAAACTAAAATCTTGATTTTATCTAAGGTTGGCGATTGTCCTAAGTTGAGATGTTGATTGTTCGAGGATGGTAGTTCGAAAGGTGTTGATTCGAGTTGGTCACTGTCTAGGGCTAGTTGTTGATTTTGATTTATCCTAGAATGATTCTCAATGTCAAACTCCAATGAACATCTCTCAAAGGCATTAGGTTGTTCGGATTCCAAAAGGAAAGTTCATGTTCGAGAATGGTCATATTTTTCGAGCATCAAAATTCGAATGATTCTACTGCTTAGAATCCATGTCATTTTATGCCCTCACTATTGATTTTCAGTATTTCTATACAATAAAAGCTTCCACGTCGCTTCAGAGAGCAATTCCATTAGCGATTGTCCGTGATAATGGATAAGATCTGATGCATAGTCTTGTTCATGTAGCATGACTCATTTTTCTAGGATAAGAGGGCTATCTATACAGGATGGTTTGTTCATCGTGTATAGGACACGACACTCATACTACATAGATTAACACTTTCACTTGCCTTGATCAACATTCAAAATTCGATCGGTCAACACATGTTGACATCCTTTGGATTCTATACATTGGTTACACGGGTTTTAATACTTGAAATACAAACATACCTGACCATTTTAAACGCCAAGTTTTCCTATTCAGAATGACACGTCGATCTCCACATATTTAGACCAGTGCTAGGACATCTACTCCTCCTAAAACTGGGTCCTCCATAGCTCAAGCTTCAATATCTATTCCTGTCACGCCCGGTAGTTCAATCACTACTGAGTTATAGGGCATAGTTATACCAGTGGACCCGTTACAAAGTCAACCCCCCTTCTTAAGTGAATATGTCGGTCTTAGGATCTTAAATGACCACCAAAAAAACACCTACAATTCTTACTCAGAAGACACTCCAAAACTTATGTCGCCAACATGGGAGTCCCAAAGTGACATACTTCTCCTAACACAGGATGAACGAGCACACCGTCCTCTGTTGGTATCCATGACATGTAACTGATACGTGTATCTAGGTGGTGTTATGATGCACTCCGATTCGTTTCTTTGAATGGTCCTCCAAGAGCTTGGGTTGGCTCTGTATCAAGTCTATCCACATGGGTGTGCTCTCTTGAGCCCTCTATACGTGTGCTTCATGAACCGGTTCCAACGGCCTCCATAATTCAATGAGTTGATTTATTTCCTACACTTCAAGCAAAAGCATGACTTACTATCTTATATGATCATAAGGCCTGGTGCAAGTGCAAGTTATAAAAAAGCTTCGCAACAAACATTATTATTTCAAGAACGAATACTTTTTTGCCTAGTGGCCATATGGCTTCAAAGGGCATTGGCTTTTCGGAAGTAAGATTCCTCCCTTTCTTCTCTTTTCATACTCATATTCTTTCAGACTAATTGTTTAACTCACTGCTTTCTTTCTCATAGGTATTCCTACTCGAGATGATCGTGACGAGCATGTTGATATCCTTAAAGCTTTAAAGGAGATCAGCTTACAACATCGCACCACCACATATCTCCTAAATAACGAGAACCAATGACAGTCTGGTTTTCACTTCCTAATAGATTCGATATTCCTACTCTACCTAACAGCTTCAAAGCACCCGCCCGATCTTCCATCTGTACTCATTGTTCCGGTAAGAATCTTTAGAGGGAAGTTTAAGGTCCGTCAGGTACGGTGCACATGGAGGGACCCGTCTGAAGCAGAGCGGAAGAACCAGCTATAAGCGATGCCCAAAGAGGAGAGAATGGAGGGGCTAGAATGCCATCGCTTTTGGAGGAGAGTGAAAGTGTCGGGAGGAGAGAAGGGAAAGAATAGGTGAGGGATAAGGAAGGCGAGGAAGGAGACAAAAGCGGTGATAGAAGTAATAGTGATTATAATGCTAGTGTAGAGGGAGATTAGTCATTCAGTGAGACATCTTCTAAAGGACCTAAGCTTCCTTCCTTGCCCCATCCGGACTGCATCATTGACGATTCTTCCAGGAAAGCCAAGGAAATAGGAATATTAACTCGGCCGAAGTAACTCCTCCAGCGCATTCCTGGGAGATATTTTTGTTGGTTTAGGATTTTTTTACATCTCTATCAGTGATCTCCTTATTGATGGCTCTCCGGACTTCAACTTCTCTCTTGGAGGAATTTTGGATGAAAGTGGCAAGACACTGTCTTTACTTCTATGTGAAAATGGTCTATAGAGTACTTAGGGGTCATTGGCATTCTTCACTTTAATAGGACACGAACATGCATCCTTAATTTCGCTTGTGTTCTGAACTTCTGATTCTAACACTATCCATTTTCTTATGCTAGGTTCCATGGCCGGAGATAGATATCACAAGCTCTAGCACAATGCAGGTGAGTTTATAGGGCAACCCTCGATTCATATCCACCTCATTCTAGTTATCGTGTTCGTTATGGGACTAATGAAGAAAGGTTCAGAAGGAAGGAATCAAAGCGGAAGTGAACCGTGGGGCTAAAAGAGAAAGAAAGAGGAGGCATATCGAAGATAGGCTATCCTTCGATCAACCCAAATGACACAAAGGGTCACATAATCATCATGACTCCTCCTTTAGCACTCCTTTGCCCCCACATTGAATCTCAGCTTCCTCCCTACCAACAAACTTCGGTTTTAAAGTCCTTGACTACTAACACACCTTTATACGCTAAGGCAATCTATGCTCTCTCGTCTTCTCTTCTGGCTGCCCTACCTTGTTTGTTGGCTACCTTTCATGACCTTTTATTATAGGGTGTCATGTTTGATCAAGACATCGAAGACATCCTAAAGGAAGAGGTAGACCGGGATCTCTTGAGGGTTCGAAAGTACGTTAACCAGGGCAATAAATGGAAAAAGCTCTGTTTTACTCTCTCTAAGGTCAATAAGATTAACTATACATATATTGCTTCCTTCGTCTCCAAGAAGAAAACCTATGATAACAATATCGTAGAGTTATAGGGGAAATTGGAGAAAATGAAGGATGAGAGAGACTGCACTCTCAAATCCAAAATAATGCCAAGAGCTTGGTGGCCGAGATGAGGTAGGCCCAAGATGATTTTGTGATCATGTTGTAGAACATGTTGAAATCTGCACACAAAGAGGGCGCAACTTTGAAAACAAAAATTATTTAGAAGGACCTAGCCGTCATAGAATAGAATGAAATCATTCGGGCCAAGGACCAAACAATCAAAGAGAAAGAGGTTAAGCTTCAAAAGCTCTATGCCAAATACAAGAAGCTTGCTGATGACTTACTCCTTTTGAAAACTGAGAAACTCGATACTAACATCAAGCTTGTTGTTGCCAAGCAAGAATTATGGAGCTTAAAGAAGAGAAGGAAAAGGAAATAGAGGATTTGAATGACACTCTCTAGCACTTCTATGTAAGCGTGGTTATACACAAGAACTTGAAGTGGCTGGGAGCTCATATTCCGAGACCCTTGCTGATGCTTGGGAAGAGGTACTGCGCCGGTCTATTGTAGCCAAGAAGGGCTCATCAAGGAAGAACTTAGGGTCAAGTACCTCAACGCTGAAGACACAGAGAGGCTCGAGGAGGGAAAGGTCATACTTGTTACAGAAGGCACCGCTGTCGCTGTTGCCGCTATCGAGGCTTCCACTGGCCTAAGTCTATCTGGTCGAGCTGAATCACTATTTCTAAAATCCAAAGAGCCCACGGTGAATATTCCAAAGTGTGAGGGGGCTATCTCCATGGCCACCCAGGCCATCTCAGCTACTTAAGTGACTGCTCTCGTCGAGCCATACATTCAACCCTTCGTTGACTAGCCAATTCAATCCTTTTCCAAAGAGGGTGAATTTTCTAGGTCTCCTACATCTTTTAGTCAGCTCTGAGCGAAGGTATATCTCTTATTCAGCTGTGTTCGAGAAACTTTAGTTCTTGCATGAATCCATCACTAACCTTTATCATTCTATTTGTCAACTTATAGGTCAACGGCATCTTCCTTTTCCCCCTCCAACTACTAAAGGCTTGCATTCTACAATTATTTTATCCACGTCAACCTCCATTTCCATAAGACTTTTCTCTTACGTTCGTCCTTTTGACTCTGGCCTAGGACCAAATTCTGAGAAAGTGGAGGCTTTGGACAACTTAGAGGATGTGTTTCTATCCCAGAAAGAGGACCTTGTCGTCGCCAGCACCGTAGACCCAACCGACCACAGTTCCATTGGGAGATGTTGAAGGCTAATTTTAGAGAGATTACAATCAAGATCGAGCCTAGCATCAGAAATCCTATTGTCTCTACTCCTACAAGCCCTACTTCCAAGCTATCTATTATTAAACTAAGCTGCCAAAACTCAAGATTAAATCCTCCAAGACTTATGTCGGGAAGACCAATAAGTCTCATACTGCTACTAGAGGCAAGACTTCCCACTTTAAGGAAAATATCTCTAAAGGAAGGGAAATCAAGGATGAATAGAAGCACATGATGCATCCTGATGGTTCTAGAGGCAAGGACGGAAAGAAAGGGAAGAATAAGGTGGGGATTCCCGAACCTATGGGCTTGGGGGTTGTTTTTGTTCTACTCTTTATATTTATTCTTTTTTTTACTTATGCTAATAATGGATCAACACCTAAGAATAGATGATAGGGAACCTGTGAGACCAAGATCTAGCAGATTATAGTTGAGATGAAAGGAAAATAATAGAAATAAAATAAAGAGACACAAGATTATACCGTGGTTCGATAATCTATGGCCTACATCCAGTTTATAGCTTTATTTCTTATAGATTAGATGTACTTTCTTTGAGATTACCAGGGATTTATAAGAGAATAAGTCACAAGTATAGGGGTACGATGGATTCTAAGTCCTAGAATTACCCAAAGTAGCATCCTTGGTGACTACTGTGTGGAGATAGAAGATAAAGAAGAGGCAGACCTTTTGCGTAGTGATGGTAGATATTCGATCCCATTTTGATTACTCTATGGTTTATATTTATAGTGGAAACATTTCTGTTGGAGCAGAAACCGAGTTAGAGAAAAGTCCAAATGTCAACTCAAAATAATGGGTAAAATCACAAGACCGCTTAAATTGTACAAACATGTTGATACTGACTTGTTCATGCCAGTGCCGATATGTTTTCTTTGCTCGATTTTCATTGAGCCTTTTCGCACTCCTCTTCCTACTTCATTTTAAGGCATCCCATGATGTTTCTATTGATCATTGGTTGATTCTAATAATCGTTCCTTCATTACTTGTTCAATCTACTATTTCAGATGTAAACTCTTCAACTCTTTGAATAAGTCGTTGAAAACCCTTGAAAATCACTTGAGAAAGCATGGAAGAAGTATATAATAACTCATGCGAAGTGAGAGGAGAGAAATATGGAGTCAAAATATGTCATCGTCAACATGAACATGTTAGCATCGATTTGTTTAGTTAGCCCATTTTTGGGTGAATTTTCTCCGAGCCATTCCATTGCTCCATCTTGACGTGCCTCCAAGACTTCAAGTTATTTCATCTTCGTTTCAACGTTCTAACTTCCGTTGACCTTTACTTGGTTAATAAATCATTTAACATTTCCCCCTAGAGTACACTTTTATTGAAAACAAAGTGTGAACTGAATTGAAACAAAGGCTTGGGCTATTATTCTGCCAATTCCAGTTAATCATTTAAATGTCATGCTGATACGTTGCTTTTACTTGACTTTGATCAATCTATTATTGTTAACGATTTGGTTTAGCTTCTGTTGACACTTCTTTCTCTACATTGATGGTGTAATCTGCATATTGGAATCCACGTGCTACTTTACGTTGTCATGTAGGTTCATTGCAACGATTTTGAGTTAGATCAGGGAAAGAATAACAAGTCGGTGCCAACATGTTACCTTAAGAAATTTTATAAGTTGAAACACTGATAAAATTTCACTCATGCTTTCTACTCTTCTATCCAGTGCCAAATTTCTCAATTCCTACCCGAGTCTTCCAACACCAACTTAATTTCTTCCTTCAACCGCCATCATCACCGACCTACTTCCGCTCCACCATCACCTGTCGCTACTCCTTCAAGCTATTCGTTGTCGTCCAGCATAGCCTCCACCTCAAGATCCGAAGGTCCCAATAGTTGGACCTGAATAAGTCCAAAAATGTAGCTGTTTTCTTGAGTGGATGGTTGGCAATGACTACTTCTTGTGTATGCGTTGATGATGATGAATTGGAACTTAGTTGAATTCAATTTGAAGAAGGGTGGTTGGATTTTAAGCGTGTGCCTGATTGGTGATGTAGTTGAATTCTTGCCTCGATTGAATACATGTCGTTTGGAACCAAATCATGATCCCAAGATCCGACTATTCTTCTTTAAAATTTGACTAAGTTTGATTAGTGAAGGGGTTATAATATAAGTATTCATGTTCGAAAATTGGTTGTTTTAGATGATCCTATCACACTGCTTTTTTGCTTCTACACTTTCAGTGATCTTGAAAAGAAAAGGCTTTCCAGCTCACTATGGACAATGGATCCATTATCGATTTTCTATCGATAATGGGTAAGTTTCGAAGGAGATAATTCTAAAGTGTGATATGACTTATTTTTCAAGTGCGATCGGGCTATCAACCCAGGATGTTCAATAGTGGAATTTGGGACACTGGGCTCACTTTGCATAGATAACACACTACGTTAGCCCGGTCAACACTCAAAATTCGATCGGCCAACACACATCAACTTCTTTTTTATTTCAGATGTTGGTCATGTTGGTATTTTATGTTAAGTAAAATATACCTGACTACATTAAACATCAAGTTTTACTATTTAGAATGACTCGTCGATTGCCTCATCTCAAGCCCGGCGAAGGCTTGTCTACTCTTTCTGAACCCTCATCCTCTACTGCTCTGGATTTACCATCTTTTCTAGTCGGATCTTACCAATGTACAACTTTTGAGTCTCATGGCCAACTAATGCTAGTTGATCCAGAACTACATCCATTGCCTATAAGGTTGAGGATTCTGAATGACCCGCCAGAGTTGGTGCCCACGACCTTGATCGTAAAATCTCTTCGAAATATTTGCTTGCAATAGGGCATCCTTAAAAAAAATGTCGGTCTGTCGGCTACAAATGAATTTTCTCACAATCCCCAAACCTGGCTACACATCCTGCAATCGATATATGTGTCTTAGTGACATCATTCCACCTTTTAATTCTTTCCTGATGAGTTTTCTATAAGAAATCAGGCTTGCTTCATTCCAAGTCCATCCGAGTAGACATTCTTTTCTGAGCAAGTTATATTTCCTTTTATGCGAAGATTAGATTGGCCCCTACGATTCAATGAGCTCATTTATCATCTAAAAAGTTCAATAGAAGGAAGGACTGCCCATCTTTCATGATAATATAGGCCTAAGATGCAAAGTCATTGAGAAACTTTACAATAAATGTTCTTATTTCAAGAATGAATACTACTTCGTACGATATCCAAATGGATTCAACCACTTCTAGATTAAGAAGAAGTAAGCTTCTTTTGACAAGTATTTCTCATACCGTAATACCTAAGTTTCTAATCTAATGTTTGTTTCCCCACAGGTCTTCCGAAACATGACGATGGAGTGGAGCATGCGAGAATGCCTAACGATTTGAAGGTTGTTAGAACATATCAACATATCACTAAATTCCATCTAACGAAGGACAATTTGTGGGAGTATAGACTATTTCACCCTAGAAGGGTTGCTGACACCGAGTCCTTAACACAAAGTAGTTCCAAATCACATACTCATTCCATTACCCTCACTCGTAGCTCCGACGAGACTTCTCAAAGGGAAGATGAAGGTGTATAGGATGAAGAGCATATGAAAGAAGCCACTGATAGAGGTACCGACGAGCCTATGGGAGGTAATGCCCTCGGTGATAAGGGTGATGACACTAGAATGCTTACAATCTTGGAGGAAGACATGGATTCATGAGAAGAGAGGGAAAAGAGCTGGTTATTAGCAAGGAGGGTGGTAGTGCTAGTGACTATAAAGCTAGAGAGGAAGGAGATGAGTCATTTGGTGAATCGCTCCCTCACTCACCTCCTCCAGAACACATGATCACCTCAATTCCCGGTGAAGCTAGTGACCAAGTTGCAACAAATATGGAAGAGAATGCGGCTGGATTTTGCCCCTTTAGCAAAGTTTTCATCAATTTGAGCGACCTAAACGAGATCAACTTTACATTTAGCGATGTCGTGGGTGAAGTGGGTTCTGACATCATTTTTCTGTGGGAATAAGTATCAACGAAGGTGGAAAAACTTCATCCTTATGGCCATGTGTGCATAGTTTGTAGAGTAATTAGGGGGTCACTGGCATCATACACTTCACTTAGGATCATGAACACTCATCCCTGCATGCACTTGAATTTTATAATTCCAATACTTATATGATTTTTCTTTTTCTTTTAGGTTCGATGGGCCATGATAGATATGGAGCTCTCTCTCACAGTGGAAGAGTTTATTGGAGACATACCCCCGAGTCTTATCCATCTCGTAGCTTTGAAATCGAAAAGGAGAGATGAAAGTGGAAAGATCGAGCGAGATAACGCTCGTAGGGCTAAAAGAGAGTAAGAGAGAGAAAAAGAAGTGGAGAAAAGGAAAAGAGAGTATGGTGGAGATTCTTCTTATTATGCATGCTAACACATCCAAAGAGATTCCTCTGAGCATCATGGGCCTGCTGCTCCTTCTATTCCTCCACGTACCAAAGTTTCTACTGTTCCTCCACACACAAGTGCTTAGACTATTGTTACACATGAAATTTCATCGTCTCAAGCTTTAATCACCGCTCCTGCTGCTCATTCTATAAGCATTGCTAAGTCTAATCTTCCCGATGCCCCTTTATGCCTCTCTACTGCATATCCATATCTTTTATTTTAAGGTGTCAAGTTTGAACAAGACTAAAGATGCGAAGATGGTGGTAACTTTAAAGAAGCTTCAAGAGGTTCAAGAAGAGGAGTAAGTAGGGCTTCAATAAAGGCATTTGTCCAAGGCTCTTTTGAACAAAAACCAAATCAACTACAATAAATTCAATCACTCGAAATGGAGAGAGCTTATCTTGAAGGATGATTAAGGACGGAGACAAAGATTTGATCAATGTTGCCAAAGAAAGAGACCTTACCCTGAAGTAGAAGACTAGTTCGAACAAGTAATGGAGGAGTTGAAATGAGCTCAAGATCGAGCCATAATCATGGTGAGGAACGAGTTAAAGACCGCTCTTGCAGACAGTGCAAAATTAAGGAAACATGCCAAAGAAAGGATCCAAGAACTTAATCAGAAAGATGAAGTCATATGATCCAAAGACCAGGCCCTCTCCGAAAAGGCAACGGAGCTCGAACATCCTCGTAAGGAAAATTGGAAGCTCCAGGAAGATAATAAGCTAACGGCCAAGCTGTATATCCTATCGATTGAAAAGCTTGTTAATGATGAAGAGCTTGAAGTTTGCAAATGTGGGCTAAAGGATCTTGAAGAGACGAAGACCGAAGAGGATAAGGCACGAGCAAGAGAAAGGGAAGAGCTTAACAACGACCTCCAACACTTATATGCAAGCATTATTATTTGATAGAAATTTGAAGTGGTTAGGGAATAATTAACCTATGACTCTTACCGATGCATGTGAAGAGGTGTTGCGCCACGCTGGAAATGATAGATGTGAAGTAGAGCTAAAGGTGCGGTACCTTAGTGCTGAAGAGATTGGGATGCTTGTTGTAGGGCAATCAATTCTTACCGAAGAGGACAGCAAGGCTGTTGCTAATGTTGTTAGTGGTTTCACTAGCCCAAGATCTTCGAGTCAGCATGAAGTGCCTCTTTCTAAGTCCAGAGAGCTGGTGACGATTATTCCTTCGTCGACAGCGGCAGCAACTGCAGCAGATGAGTTTGAAGTTAAAGTTTGGGAGAGGAGTCCTACTTCAGGTATTTCCTTCATTTCTCCTATGCTCCAGCAACTCTATTTCACTACTTAGTCCTTTACTAAATTTTACGGCTCCTTTCATGAATTTATAGGTAAGTCGGATGTCTCATCTCTGCCACCCATCTCTCAAAATTTAGGCACTGAAGCGGTTTTCACCACCTCAACTGCTGTTTCCACAAGCATGAATGCTCTGATCCAACCTTTTAATTCCGGGCCTGATTCCGATGCTCAATGAATCACGGCCTTGGAAGGATTAGATGACATCTATGTGTTGCTAAAGGAGGACATCTAAATTGTCAGTGCTTCTGATCCAAATGATGAAGAGATGATGATAGAGCGAGTGTAGAACGAGACTCAAGAAAAGATAAAGTTGAAGATAGAACCAAGCGATGCCTAGCTCAGAGTGCTACCATTTACAATCAAAACTAGTGAGCCAAAACTTGGAGATGTGCCCGCCGGTAGGTCTAAAGAGCTTGATTCTATTATCGAAGGAGGGCCCACTCGTCCTAAAGGCAAGACTCCTTCTAAAAAGGATATAGCCAAGTAGCAGAAGAAGACCATGTATGATGTACCTATTTTCTACAACTCTGTTCATGTAAATAGTGTAATTTGTGTACCTACCGTAGCTCTGTGCTTGTTAATGATATACCAGCAGTTATTTAGCATACTTTATTACTAGCTATGTTGACTGCCAAAATACTCCATTTGATGTGATGGAACTATGGTGTGTCTCTGTTTAGCTGATTCCGTGGTTGTTTTCTATGTGAGCTCAGTCTAGCTCATCTCGACCATGTGTTGGTGTGTGCACATCCCACTCCACAGGGCTAGTTACTCCAAATTTATATTTAAGCACATGATAAGCGACTAGGTATTTTAGGAAATAGTTTGGTTGCCTCCCTAGTTTGAGTTGTGTTGTAGTCCTTATTTCCGGGGACTTATGGTTTTATCGCTCGATTTCGAGCGTTTAATTCCTTTTATTATCACCTATCTCTGGATAACTCTTAAATCCTAGATGGACTCGGTCTATTTTCTCCGTTGACCCGGTGGCTAATTTATCCTCAATGTTGCCAGAGCGACATTGGTCCTTGGAAAGTGAGGATATATTTTCTTCCAATCCTACAATTAGAAGCTTTATCGATGTTGTCGGGGCAACGCCAGAGCTTAGAAATTTTACAGTCTCTCAATGTTGTCGGAGTAACACAGATGGTAAATAGAAGGGATTCCTAACGTTGTCGGGGTAATACTGGTAATTAGGAAGTTGGGATCAATTTTCTCGTTTACCCAACGGTTTTGAGAGTCCATACTTCTTGTTTGGAGAATAAAAAGTATTTTCTCGATTGTGTGGCTTATTGAAAATCATAAGAGATTATTGCTCATGAGAACATGGTTCTATTGGTTCAAGAACCATCGTGTGGCTTACTTTATGGTGCATAGAAATATAGCCCATCTCGACGTAGCCGGGGCAACACCGATTCTCTGAAAGGTTTGGATCGATTTTCCTCATCGATCCGGTGGTTTGAGTTAATTTTCCCCATCGACAAAATGACTTTGAACCTTCCGGACGTTGTTGAAGCAACACCAGTACTCAGAAGGTAAGGATCGTTTTCCCTTGTGATTCGGTGGTTTGAGTTAATTTTGTTCCGTCAACTCGGCAGCTTTTAACCTTCCCAACATTGTCGGTGCAATGCCAGTTTTCGAAAGGTTTAGATCAATTTTTTTCCCATTGATCCAGCAATTTGAGTTGATTTTTCCTGTTGACTCGGTGGTTTTCTTATAAGAATGCAGTTCCTTTGGTTCAAGAAGCTAGCTTTATTGAAGAAATAAAAGGATAAAGGCAAGTCCTGCCTATTTACAATGCCTCAATTGTCCCTGGATGGCTTATTTTTGGAAATTGGAATTTATGGATATATACCAATATAATAGTGCCACAGTGAGTCTCTGTTCCAAGCACGTGGAAGCGGAATTCCATCGATAGTCGCTAACTTGAATGTTCTGTCTCTAAGTTTATGGTCGATCATATAGGTTCATTCCCAGTTTGGGCTAAGCACTCTTATTCCCAAGAAAATATATTTCAGAACGAGATCTCCCACTTCAAAGATATGGTTGCGAGCCATGGCGTTGAAGTGTCATGCTACTCTCTTCTTATGAGCAGCGGTCCTCAATTTGGCTTCCTTTTGCTTCTCATCAACCCGGTCAAGGGATTTGAGCAGGAGCTGCTCATTCTTTCTTTAATTGAAGTGTCTTCTACGATGAAAAGGGACTTCCAGTTCTATTGGTATTAAGCTTCTAAACCATATCCGAAGCGAATAGTGAGTGTCCGGTCGTAGATTCGTATGTCGTTCTATCAACCCATAGTGCAATTGAAAGCTCATCAACCTAATTTTCTTTATCTATCATCAGCCTCTTCTTTATGGTGGATTTGATGATTTTGTTCACTGTCTCCAACTTTTCGTTTGCCCGTGGATTTGCTACAGTGAAAAAGCTCTTCTCGATCCGGTAGCGCATGCAGAAGTCTTTCGAATCAGTGCTATCGAGTTGGTTTCGTTGTCTGTGATGATTTTCTATGGTACTCCAAACCCGTAAATAACATTTTTTTTGTAAAGTAATCGACTGCGACGATAGTGTATTTAGCTCCTCCTTTTGCTATTGGTAGTACACCAATTAAATCGATTCACCGAATTGCAAACGGCCATGGACTGACCATTTGCGTAAGTTTTGAAGATGGGCTCTAAGAATCTTTGCAAATCTCTAGCACCAATCACACCATCTGGTGTAGTCTATTGCATCTCGGTTTATCTTCGACTAGAAATACTAGTAGCGGAGAGCCTTTTTTGCCATTGTTTGTCCCCCTGTATGATTACCACAGTCGCCTTTGTAAATTTCCTTAAGGATCTTCCTAGCTTCATCTTTGGTTACACACCTGAGCAAGGGAAGGAGAATTCTCTCCTGTACAGCACTCCATCATGCACTACGCATCGTAGCGCCTTCAAGTTGAGCTTCTTTCTTTCATTCCGGTCCTTGAGGAGTATTCCTTTGAGTAGACAATGCTAAATCGGCACCATCCACGATTCTTCTTCTTACGTGGTCTCCAGAACCCAATTGACATCCATTTTATCTATGTTGGGAGCAGATAATACTTCTACTGGAACTAGTCCCAATGACTATGTTTCTCCAGAACTGGCCAGTTTGGCTAAATAATTTTCCTTTAGGTTTTATTCGCTGGGAATATGAGTTATTCTGTTGTGTTCAATATCATTGAGCAATTCCCAGTCTTTAGACAGGTAAGGGGTGAGATTCGCTCATTTAGCTTGATGATCTCTCTTGTCCTGACAAATGACTGGCGGAGAGTTGTTGTCGATATGTAGAGCTTTTATTCCCAATTCCTTTAAATGTTTCATTCCTGCAATTAACACTTCGTACTCCACCTCGTTGTTAGTAGCAGGAAATTCTACTTTAGAGGAATGACTGTCCATTAATTGCTCTTCGGGCATGATAAGTTACATCTTATTGGCTCAGCTCAATATTCCATTTTAGATGCAGTCCCGAAATATCGGGTCAGTAGAGGATCTGCTTTAAGGGTTAATCTGTCAACACCTTGATAGGGTGAGCTTGGAAATACGACTATAGTTTCCTTGAAGCTATCAGTAAGTAGTATGCCAACTTTTCCAAATTTGGGTAATTTCGTTCAGCTCTGGTGAACCGTTTGCTAATGCAGTAAACTAGTCGCTAAATCCTTGCTTCCTCACCTACAAGTGCTCGACTTAGCGCATGGGCAGACATTACTAAGTAAATGAATAGATCTTCTCCATCTATCAGTTTAGACAAAACCCATGGTTTCACTATGTATAGCAGCAATTTTTTAAAAGTGGTCTGGAAATCCTGATACCATTCAAAGTATTCTTACCTTTCTTAAATGCATCGAAGAACGATATGCACTTATCTGTCGCTTTGGATATGTAACGGCTCAATGCTGCGATCTTTCCATTCAGACTTTGCAAATCATTTTTTGTCATCGAGGCTCTAACATTTTGTAATGTAGCAATCTGTTCTAGGTTGGGCTCAATGACCCTTGCGTTTACTATAATCCAAGAAATTTCCCAGAAGCAACACTGAATGAACACTTTAGTGGGTTCTGTTTCATTCCATATTTTCGAAGGATCTCAAACATCTCCAAGAGATCACCTAGATGACTTCCAAATACTCATGATTTCACTAGCATGTCATCCACTTACACCTCCATTGTTCATCCAATCTGGTTTTTGAACACTGTGTGCACCAATCTCTGGTAAGTAGCTCTAACATTTTTCAAGCCGAATGGCATTACATGGTAGCAGTACACCTATATTCTCCAGATCGGGCTCATGCATTATAATTCGATTATATCCTGAGTAGGCATCAATGAATTAAAGCAACTCATGTCCAATGGTTTTGTCAACGATTTGATTGATTCTAGGCAACGGAAAGTTATCCTTTAGTCAAGCCTTATTCAAATCTAAGTGGTTAACACAAGTTCGCCACTTTTGAATTTTGGACCGACATAGGATTTGACACCACTTAGAATATGTTGTATTATGAATGAACCCATTGGCCAATAACATATCCACTTCATCTTTCAATGCAGCAGATAGCTCCAGACCCAGACTGCATCTCTTCTGCCCCTCTAATTGAACTTGGGATCGATATTAAGTGTGTGACATGCTATCTCCGGTGATATTCTACACATACCAGAATGTGTCTAAGCAAACACATCCAGATTGAAAGAGATAAATTTTATCAATTCATTTTTCATCTTAATTCCAAGTTGTGAACCTATTTTCAAGACTCGATTGGGTCTTCTATGTCGACAGGGATAGCCACCGTATCCACCATTGCAGCCTGTACCTCGCTTGTACTCTTCTTCCTAGGATCCATAGCCTTGTCAAAGCGACTGTATCCCCAAGCTAGGGGTGGTTTTGTAATTACTATGCTTGCGGTTCAAGAAGGTAGAGAGTCGTCTCCACGTTCTTTCCCTTTTCACGACGCTTTGATTCACATAATTCAGCATCATACCATTCTCTTGCATGCTTTGGTCACCTCTTATTACTCTTAGTTGGAAACTTCATCGTGAGACACCACAGAGCCAAAACGATTTTGAAGTCAGTGAGGGTTGCTCATCCCAGAAAGCATTGTAAGCAGAATACTCATCAATGATAACAAATGTTTAGGTAAGGACCACTCTCCATTCTCCATCTCCAAGTTCTACAGGTAGATAGATCGTTTGAAACGGTTGTTTAGGTTCACCGGTAAATTTCTGAATCTTCAATCAATAGGCGGTCACATCCTTCATGCTTATTTTCATCTAGTCAAACATCTTTCGGATAGAATGTTGACCGAACTCTCCCCGTCGACTGAAATTCGATGTATAACGGTTAGACCAAGCCCACCTGTCATTACCATTGAGTCAAGAGTTTGCATTTTAATGCATTCAATGTCCCGATTCTGGAATACGATGTCATCAGTAATCATTCTTTGTTGTTTAGCCGAAGCTCCGTCTTCAATGGTGTAGCAACTCTCCTAAGGGGGATGCTTCAAAAAATTGGCATATCGTTTTGTTTCACTCCAACTCTTCTACACTAGACAAGGCCTCCAGTGATGGTGTTTATAGTTAACCTTTGATCCATTCGTCTGGGCACTTCCCCACTAGGTCTGGACTGATTCACTTGAGTGTTTGGTGCTTGTAGTCTAGCAGGTTAACCAAGGTTTTGTGGTTACTTCACATACTACTGGAGCCTATTGTTCCTTATCAATTCCTCAATCAAGTATTTTAGATGCTGACACTCATTTAAGTTATGCCCATGAGTCTCGTGGAAGTGGAAAAACTTCCCAGATCACTTTTTTGGCTCGGATGTTTCCCTTTTGGGCAATTTGTTATCTTGCTCAGTTCCTGTAGTAACAATATAGATGTTTTTCAAACTACCATTCAATGGTGTATAGTCTTCATGCCTTATATTCCTTAGAAGTTTTCCATTCCCATCACACCTACCAAAATTATGTTTCCTTTCTTATTTGCATTCTTTCTACCACTTCCTGTGGCTACTGCAGAACTATTTCTATCCTCTTTAACTACAACTTTACTTTGAATTACTTCCTTCGATTACTCATGATTGGTTCTGCCTTTAATCATACTTGCTTCTTCCAGCACTTAGAAACTGGTTTTCCTTTCGGTAAAATTCTTCTATGGAAGTTGGTTGCTTCATTTTAATCCATTTATCGAAATCCGTATCCGGATGAATAGCTCGGAGCAAAGCCATAAATACAGTGTCTTCCTTTGGAGTGCTCACCTCAGTAACCATGGCGTTAAACTGGTTCAAGAAAGCTTTTAGTGGCTTATTGGGACCTTGAGAAAACCTAGATAAGGACATCACATCCTTCGGTCGTGCAGTGTGAAGTCTAAAATATTCCAGAAACTTTCTTACCAACTCATTAGATGTGGAAATAGACTTCAGTGCGAGTCTCGTAAACCGCTTGGAAGCGATTCCTTCCACCAAGATAGGGAAACAACAACAACGGCTGATGGCCGTAGCTCTAGCTCCATCCATATGCCATTCGTATTTAAAAAGTGATGTTCAGGGTCCATTGTTCCATTGTATGATGGCATAGTCGACATGGTGAATCTTCGGGGCTATTCTTTTTTTAGAACATTCATGGTAAAGGGGGTTCGGCTTTGGCACAATGCCCTATTCTTTATTTTTCCTACTCCTGCTTTCCTTAATCAATCATTTGATCATGTCAACGATGTATTCTTCACTAGTGCAGGTATCTACAAGTTGGCTGTCAAGGGCTACCCCAAGTGTTCGACTTGGCAAATGTTTTTGGTTTGTCAATTGAAGCCTAGGTTCTTCATTCTCTTAGAGAACTACTCCTACAGAGTTCTGTTGGTGTGCAGTTATTCTTGCCACGGCAGTTTGAGTGCCAGTTCTAGCATTATGTCCATTAACACCGGTATTCAGTGCCAATTCTCCGCCATCAAGCTGCGTATTATCTTCGAAGTTAGAAACAAGCACTGCATTGCCTTCTTGAGGGGTGTTTATCCTAAGGTTTGGGAACATACTGAGTTTTTTGGCTTAATAAACCTATCTTCTCATAGCGGGAATCTCCCTATTTCCTTCTACAATGTCCCCTGCAACTCCAGAAGTTGCTTCCATTTTTCTTTGATTTTCATCTCTCCGGTTTGGACCAAAAAAGGAGGAATTTTGTCATTCTATTAAAAGAGATGTTTCCCTTCTAGTTCTCTTTGTTATTGGCAACTGCAAAGTTACCAACGCATCCATCTTATCCATGCTAACTTTACGACTATAGTAAATTTCTTGTTAAGGTCATTGATAATCCGATTAAGCTCTCTTTAGTAACAACTTCCTATTGAATAGAAGTTCTAGGTAGCAGATTTCCATTGTTCACTTCTTTTGGGAGTTTGCTTCATTGTCACCAATTGTTGCTCCTATAGATCTTCCAGATGCATATTTCCTTTCCTTGGAGTCATTGGAATATCAAATCTTTAATTTCTCCAAGCAAACTTTTCAGATCTAACTTCTAGATCCTATGCAATCCAAAGCAGAGAGCTAGATCAAATCCTAGGTTTAGCATTCCCAGTGAAAGCACCAAAATGTTGACACCCAAAATGTATCAACACCTAAGGATAGATTGTAGGGAATCTGTAAGACCTGGATCATGTAGATAATGGTTGAGATAAAAGGAAATTGCGAAAATAAAGTAGAGAGAGATGATATTTTATAGTGGTTCGGCAATGTATGTCCACTTTATAACTTTATTCCTTATAGATTTTATGCAGTTTATTTGAGATTCCAAGGGATTTGAAAGAAAATAAGTCACAAGTACAGAGGTTGGATGGATTCTAAGTCCTAGAGTTGCCCAAAGTTGCTGCCTTGGTGACTACTATGTGGAGACCGAAGATGAAGAAGAGGCAGAGCTTCTGCGTAGTGATAGCAGATACCCAATCCCATTTTGATTGCTCTATAGTTTATATCTATAGGGGTAACAATCATGATGGGCGAAAGTCGAGTTGGAGAAAGTCCAGATGTCGGCCCAAACTAGTTTGTAAAATCGCATAGTCATGGAAATCCATTTCGGTCACAATCTCCTATCTTTGAAAATCGATTGTTTAACCGCTCGATTTCGAACATTCCTTCTAGACATTGCCTACTTCAAGGCAATGGCCAGTACCTGCAAGCTAGGGTTGAATTATCCTATCAACCCCTATATGGTTAATTTTACTCAGTTGCCAATTTCTAGGCAACAACATATACCTAATTCTAGGCAATAACATATACCTGTAAGGTCGAGGTCGAATATCCGACCGAGCCCTATAAGAGTTCACCTTTCCGACGTCGCCAATCTCCGCGCAATGCCACCAAACTTCGAACAACGCCAGATTCTTGAAGGTTAGGGTTAAATTATCCAATTGACCCCTACAAGAATTTTTCCTTCCCGACATTGAAATTCTCCAAGCAACGCTAGACTCCTAAAGGTTGGGATCGAATCACCCGATCAACCCTTACTAGAGTTTTCCCCTTGACATTACCAATCTCCAAGCAACGCCAGATTCTTGAAGGTTGTGTTGAATTATCCAATCAACTCCCAAGTAGTTAAACCTTCCTGATGTTTCTAGTTTTTAGGAAATGCCAAATATTAAAAGTAGGGGTCGAATTATCTGATCTATTCCTACAAGAGTTTTTCCCTCCCGACGTTGCCAATCTTCGGGCAAGGCCAGATTCCTGAGGTTGGGGTTGTATATTGCGATCGACCCCTATAAGAGGTTTCCCTCTTGGTGTTCCCAATCTCTAGCAGCTATAACTTCCCCTATCTTGAGGCTGGAAGCTAAGTGCTATAGATGCTGCAGTCATCCATAGTATTAACTTCCAGTGACAAAATATGGTATTGTTAATGGTATCCATAATATCAGAAGCACATGAATATGATACAAAATCAACACAGATTAAAGCAACTTTTTAGATTACATAACAAACCAATATTTCATATTCAATCACATAATCCCATAATCAATTCTCAGGTTTTGATCAAATATAATTATTACAAATTATGCCAAGAGCGACATACGAAGATGCCCTCTTGGATGATCAGAGTACTAAATGGATAATTAGTCTAAATACAACACAGGAGAAATACAACAAAATATCTCCTAATTATAACTAGCATTGCCTCCTGCACATCTTCGAAAGATTATTCATCCAACCTATTAAAACTATAAAACTTCAACTCCCAATCTACTCAAATCATATTTTTAGCACCCAAGAGTTTAAGGGGAAAACATAAACTTCAAGTCAGGCATAAAGCCTGGTGTGAATAATAGTATACATCTCGATTATCTGATATTAAGTGAGACCACGCCGCTTAGTGAAATAGGTTTTCCCTCACTAATATCCCTTTTTAAAACATATCTTTTGCAAATTAAAAATCCTGCAATCAAACCGATTAAAGAAATAATAGCAATATATATATGCATATAAATCAGGTAACCATTGGACCATCTGTCCGAGCAATATAGTTTTGTTTGGCTGACTACTAACCATTGGCTGACTCAGGCCTACCAGACATAAAAGAATCTAACTTCTATTAGACACACTCCTGGACGGTCTGTCCCTAACTTACTTCTCCCAGGGTCAACTAATCCTAATGGTTTTGTGGGCTCCCAATAACATATCTTTACTCTGTATATTCCTTCCTATATGTAACATCATTTTAGTCTTACCTATGATAAAGTCCCACACACTGGAATTTTGGACTTATTTTAGCTAGGGGCTATTAGCTAAAGTATAGAGCACGACCATATGCCAGTCCCATCTGGTATTCTAATATCTGAGTCATTTACTTAGGGTTAACTACCCCATCAGATTTCCCTTGAAACGTTTCTTTCAAATTGATTTAGCCCTTGAAATCATACTTAAACAAGGAAAATATACTTTTTTCTTTACTCAAATCTCTCTGTCGTGTTATATAAACTTTACTCAAAACAATGTTGATGAAATATAATGGGGTTATCTATCCCTCCAAAGTAAGTTAAAACCCTTTTTATCTTAAAAGCTCTTAGGCCAAGAGGCCAAGGTAAACCATTTGAAACCTTTTCTTAAAAACTTTAAACAACTCTTTCAAATCCATTGAAAGTACCCATTTCAAAATATATTAACTGCTATACCTAGAAACACTGGGTCGAAAGGCCTAAACATACCTTTTGAAACCATTAAATTGTCCTTTCGAAATCATTGAAGGTATCCCTTCGAAAGCTTTATAAACCTTAGACATCCCCTTTTCCAAACATTCAAACTTGCCCTTCGAAAGCATTGGAAAGATTCCATTCAAATATTTAAAGTACCTTTTGAAAACTTTGGGGAATCTACCCTTAGAAACCTTCATTATATAGTTTTCGAAAGTAATTAAATCCATAACTTAAGACAAACCTTTCGAAAGCTCTAGGTTCGAGTGAAAGCTTGTGGAACATAGTTTCAAAACCATTTAAAATCCATTCCATTCGAAACCTATGGGTTTATCTTTCAATAGAACAAAGGGTCTAAAAGAACTGGGGCAAAAGTAACTCTTTCGAAAGTAATTCCTAGTAAAAGAAAGTGGGTGGTTTCGAAACCATCCCTTTCAAAAGCATGGAGAAGCAGATTCTTAGTAAAAATGAAAGCACCCTTTCGAAACCTTTGTTTTTAGGCGAAAGCGGCCTTAACTAGATCGAAAGGTAGAATGCGGCAGTAGGGGTTTCTACCCTATCGAAAGCTTATTCTAAAACAAAAGGCGGCAACCTCTTTCGAAAGCTATATTAAAATCCTTTCAAAAGCATTCTTTTAAAAGTAAGGCAAGCGGCATCTCTTTTGAAAGAAAATCGAAGGCTTCGACCCATTCAAAAGCATTGTTGCTACTTTATACCTACTTCCTTTCTCCAAACCATTACGTACCAAAGCATTGACACATTGTGTATTGGTTTCAACTAGGTTGGAGGTGGTAGTATGGGGTTGAAAGGTGCTGCCGAATGTGTCGACACAACAATCCTTTACAAAAACTGATGTTTAACCTTTTAAAGTAGTATCTTTCTAACTAACCTGCCTTATTTGTCAACATCTAATGGGTTAGCAACTTCTTTTTCAAAATTTTTTCTAAAAGTGCTACTGAATTCAATAATTAATAATTTAAAACATTTAGCAAATTGCCCCTTCTCTTTTTATAAACATATAAAAGATTTAAGTCCTATACCTTAAATAATTTTATATACTTAATAGAACACTTAGAAAAATTCTCCAAAAATTCCCATAAATCACTTTTAATATGTTTTCTAACATATTTAAATTTCTGGCCCAAAGCAAATCACTACTACAAAAAGGCCATTTGCATTGGTTGTTTACCCCCCTTTTGCATCAGTTCAACCTACGTTGCATATGCAACCGATGCAACAAGCTTAACAGTTTTGCATCAGTTCTAAAACCGATGCAATTCGGTCCTTTTTGCATCGGTTGCTACTAGAAACTAGTGCAAAATATGGTTGGTTGATTGGACACAGCCCTCATATTGCATTGGTTGTAATGAAAACCGATGCAACAAAGGAACTTGTTGCATATGTTGTTGTTGGAAACAGATGCAACATAAAAGTCTTTAGGTTTAAAAGGCTTCTTTGTTGCATCGGTTTTTTTATAACAACCGGTGCAAACTAATCCCTCTATTGCATCATCTATTTATACCCGATGCAAAAAATCCGTTCTCAGAAATCATTATTACCGTAATCAAATAGACAATATATATATATATATATATATATATATATATATTATTGATTATGACAAACAATTATTGCACGCCATATTACAATCATTCAAAATTAAATTTGATGGCAAATAAAAACTGAATAACATAATACCAAAATAAACATATATCATTATAATGTTAATAATCTATACAAAATAATGGTTCATACATTCATTTTAGCAGCATAATTCAGATCTTTAGAAAAATCATTAAGTGGTATAGTCTTAATTCAGATCTTTAATTAGTACAACCATTAAGAAATAGCATAGTGAAAACCTTAAAAACTTCATGGAATCTTGAATACCCAAATTTTTAGGCTTCAGCTCAAATTTCTGCAGATCTGCATTAAAAAAGAACACTAATTTCATTAGTCAGGTTATCCAACAAAAAATCAGCATACTAACTTGAATACAGAATAAACTGAAATATAAATCTAATTCAAAGTCAAATTTAAATGTCAGCTTTCACCTTATATTTTCTCTGAGGGAAAAGTCAATCAGATTTTAAAAGGAAAGTCTTGGAAATAAAAGAAGAAGAAAATTTCAATCAGATTTTCTTGTTTAGCGCTAAATTTTGTAATTATGAATCAACAACTTCTCGGTTTAGTCAATTTATAAAACAAGTTATAAATTACTAATCAGATTCGTTCCAAAGTTTGAGCTGCTTGGATTAAGTCTTTTTTGGATTTGAGACGGAGTAATTCTTTTATCCCAAAGGGTAATCCAGTGGATAAGAAATCTATGAGGAAACCATTTGATATATGTTGAAACGTCTAAGGAAGCGGTGATCTATTTTGAAATTATCGAAGGATATTCGGCAAATATTCCCAGGAATTTATTTTGTTGGTTAATTTTTCAGTAATATTCATCAAGTTCGTATTACAAATAATATACAACAATGAATCTTCAATATCCCAATACAAAATACAGTTCTAAGTTCCCATTTACAAATAATAATATTCAATAACTCATCTTCAAAATTCCTATAAAAATGCAATTTTATGTTCGAGGTCTGTTTAGTTTTCTACTTATAACCCCTAAAGTTACAGATCATCCTTACATTAGTTAATGATACAATGCAATGAAAAGTCTAAAAAAAATTACAATCATACTTTTTTGCCCTTCGAATCTCATGCTTCTATTAATATTTCATGTTGTAAAATACTTGTTTATTTTGGAATAGGGTGTATGTGTGTATATGTAGTATTAATAATTTGGTTGGAATGTACCAAAATGGTGATGCTGTGACCAATGTTGGTCCTTGGTTATTTTGACCCATGGGAAAAGTATAATTTGGACCCTATATACAATTATTGATTACTAATATAATGAAGAAAAAATAAATTTCACACTTTCATCAACTAAATAACGTTATTGAACAACAATAATACATTCAAAACAAACATAGTTACTACATCAAACAAACATAAGGTGATGATATCTAATGAGGGAGGCATTCAATGATGATCCAAAACATAATTAAGATGTTATTTTTCATAACATACCTTTTGTTTCAATTTGTTTCCCAAATAAGAAATACATCCGCCTAGGGAGCTTAGGAATAATGCCAGGAAGATACAAATATTGATTCCCAACTTCTCCGCTCACAGCATCAATGCCTGTTTAACAAGAAACATTTATGGATCTGATTTATTTTTTATTCCCAAAATAAGCCTTATTCCTTCTTGGTTTATCACCTTGTGAAAGATGTCATGGAAAGGGATGTTCTTATAATCATCTATATCTAGAACAACCTGACATAACATTACTTGGAATTTAAGCATATATCAATCAACAAAAGATAACATAAAACCACGTTTAGCAAGCATCCAAGTTCAGGTTAACATAACATCGCTAAACTCTGTTATGTCATCTTCGCCTATAACAGCAAATGGTACGATAGTAGCCCAAACCTTGATGCCATCTTGACAAATTCTGATTGCTCAGGCCAAAAAAATTTGTATTGCGTGTCCTATAAGAAGAAATCAAGAAAAAACAGCTACAACAACATTCAAACAAACAAGAAGCATAATTTACTACTCATCTATGTTGCTGAAACGTCTAAGGAAGCAGTGATCACTGGTAGCTTATAATATAATATAATGTCTAATTTTTCAGGAGTTGCTAGGACCGGATAATCTTTTTCTTCTATTTGGCTTCATAGCTCTAGTGTCACTTTTGTTTGTAATATACTACGTACCTGAGATGAAAGGATTGAGCTTAGAAGAAATTGAATCCAACATCTTGAACTTATGGTGTCTCGGCTTCTATGCTGTGTAATATGTATTGATTATCTTCAAAGAGTTGCATGTATACTTGAATCCTATCAATTGTCAATTATACATGCATATGTTGTCATGAAATTATATGGTATTCTAAAGTTGCATAATATCTTTCACTTGAGCAATCTTATCACCGTTCGTTCTTACATTATCAAGTACTAGCATAACTACTACGTGAATATGTTAAATAGCTAAAAATATTTACTTTTTATTTAATAAAAAATCATTAGACGATTATAAATTGTAAAAGTTTTAGTGGTGATAGTACTTTTATTTTAATTAGTTTTGTTGATAGTATTGGTTTAAAATTGACAGTGAAATTATATTGATGGATGATCAGACAAAAAATATGGTGGACGTTGTAAACCGATGGAAAGATTATGATGATAGTTGTTGGGTATTTTCAAAATTTCAGAAGCATACGTTACTCTACAAGGTGAATTAAAACCCGATTGGACATTTTAAAATCTGATTGGACCTCAACAAAGTGTATCAGTATAATTTTCAATGATGTGCAGCTATTGCATCAAAGTGTATAGTATTTGTTGTTTACTTTGTCAGGGGTCGACGTGAATCTGTATTTATAACGTATGTAGATGCTTTAGTTGTTGTAAGTTACAGTAAGAAAATAAAATATTAGTACTATGCCAAAAGAAGCCTTGCACTAAAACTCCAGTTACAACTGGTGCAAGATCATCTCCTTTCTGAACATCAAATGAACATATTACGACTCTAAGCATGATAAAACATAGCAATACAAATGTTATTTACATACGGATGCTTTTGAACTCACCTTATAAAAGTCTACAGATGCTTTCGAATCATACTCGCATTCTCTTCTCTCCAAATACTGATAAGAGAAATATTAGTTGAGAACACTTTTTTCAGTATTACGCACAAAAGAGACATCAACTAGATTACAGGATGATATCTCCATAGCCTTCCTTTCCTTTTCTAAACCTCCCCTGACACAGAAGGCTGCACCCCATCCCCTACTCGTAACATACTCGTAGCATTAAACCCGTAACATTAAACCCAACCACTCCATCTCCTACTCGAACACCACCATCAACCACCGCGTCCACCACTTGCGACCTTGTCCCAAATCTTATGAAACCAAACCGACCCATTTCCAATCCTCCAAATTGCAGCCGCTACCCCAATCGACATGCCTCTTCCATAACGGTACATACGCCTTCACCTTAAAGCCGCTTCAAATCAACATCACGCCCCACTATAGTCACCTTTCATCCTCACTACAACAAATACCCAAGAAACAAACATTCTTAAATCGATATTGTAGAACCACGGAGCTAGTCGAATCCCGATCGACGGTAATAATGTTGACAGATTATAGTTGACTCCAACAACCACGCTCGAGCATCAGATCCGTAAACCACAACAGCTTCCGTAGGGAAATTTGCTTTTTTGGGTTAAGGAAGAAAGAACGATTTTTTAAGGCGGCTTATTCTTTGGGTTGAGTATGAAAGAATGAAAAATGATGCGGGGGAAGTGGAGGGATAAATGAAAGCTAAGCGGGAAATGAAGAGTTAAGGGGAGGGAAAATGAAAGTTGGAGTAGCAAACCGAGGGAAATTGAATGCAAATTAATGTAGTTGCATCGGTTAACTTTAAAACTGATGCGACTAAAACTATTTGCATCGATGTATTTTCTTCGGTTGTTGGTGACAACTAATGCAAATTTGATTTTTTTATTACCTATTTCTTTCCATGTACCAATTGCACCGGTTATTAAGATAGAATTGATGCAAATAGTTCTATTTGCATTAGTTTTTACTTCAACCGATTCAAATGAGGCGAAGTAATATGCACTTTTTGTACTAGTGAATATATAATAGCCGAAATTAATTTAAACCCAATTTACCAATTTTCTTTACTAGAAAATTTATAATAAATCCATAACAACTGAGAAAATTATGAAACTTGAAACCCATCTCTAAAATAATGTTTTTGGCCTTATATAAAAAATGCAAGCCATTTGGATATCATTTAATAGATTTTCCTAATTAATTCTTATTATAAAATCTATATGAAATAGCACAAAATATCAATAAGCATATATATCCCTTTAAACAATCAAAACATGGCAAATCATTTGCAAAAGAAATTCGGATCTGAACTAAAACCCGAAAATAATAAAATGAGATGTAATCTATTATCCGCCTTTAGCTTATTTATTAAGGAGGTTGAGATTTGTTCTTTGATTAATTAGCTTAAGCTTCCTTCTTAAAATCTTGCTTAACTTCCCCTTGTTATCTTCTAATGGTGACCGACCAAGCATTGAATGTAGTTTTAGTTTGTGAATGTTGTAAATGAAAGTGGGACAAGGGCTTAGGATATAAGAATATAACATATTCCTATTTTTCCCTTATCTTATTTTCTCTACTTACTTCATGTTAAACTTTGATCTGTTCATTCATTCCTAAGGCACGGCTATCTTATAATTATACAAATCTCAATCTCTTAACCACTTTAATCTTTACGTTATTCTATTTAGTTTATCTAATTAAATCTCCTGAATAATCGCTTTTCAAATTAGGTGTGTTACAGACTCCCCTTCTTAAAGAACCTCGTCCTCAAAATTACGATAAGGTACTCATAACAATCAATCATAAAGGTAAAACATACCATAAAACAAGCCAGGATAAGTGTCTTTAAGCCTGTCATAACATCTCCCTACTTGGAGGCCTAAAACTAACGGCTACGGATGTTGTATTCATCCATAGTTATTGATCTTCGATGACCAAATACCACGGTGTTAGATTCATTGATACACAGAAACACAAAAGTATGGAAAAAAAATTAAAACATCAAACAAGATCACATTTTATTTCAAATCATTTCCAATTCATTACATAATTCCATAATTGTAAACCACATTCAGAGAAAATACATTTATTACAACATACGCCAAGAGCAACCTATGAAGATGCCCCCTTGGATGGTAAGATTATGTACGGGCAATATAACAGCTTTTCCATTATAAACAACACAGCAGAATCAAATATAAATGAACTCTAAAAATCTATTATGCCTCCTGCATGTCTCCGGAAGCTTTATTCATCTAATGAGGTACCTGAAAACCTCAACTCTCAAACTATTCAAAATCAATTGAGTACCCGAGAGTACAAGGGGAAAACATAAACTTCGAGTCAGACATAAAGCCCAGTATGAATAATAATCTAACATCTCAAACCATTTAGATATCTAGTGAGACCATGCCACTTAGCAGAACAGGTTTTCCCTCACTGGTATCTTAAAACCTTTATAAAACCATATATCGTGCTCCTGCATCCACAATGGTTAAAAACACAATCATTTCAAAATATTATTATATATGCATACGAGTTAAAACATTTTGGATTTCCTATCCCTTGTTTAATTGACTCCCTGTCATATTTATAGTTTCTAGGGTCACTATTAACCTATTAGGTTTTCATGGACTTACTAATAACCTTTATATAATATATGGACTCCCTATCCTATTTTATAGTTTTCATGAGTGCACTATGTAGCTATTGGCCCCTATCGATTGAATTAATTAATTCATGGGTTCCCCTTAACCTATTGGTGACTCCATTGATTTCCCTCTTATCCTAGTTTTCATGGATTGAGTTGGAATCTATTGACAACTGTCAATAACTTAGTCCGAATATAGTTTTCATGGATGTACTACAAACCAATTGTCCCCTGCCAACCACTCTTTATAAAATAGTCTTTGTGGGATCACTATGAACCTATTGGTAACTCCAATAACTTCCTAATCATAGTTTTCATGGGTGCACTATGAACCGATCTCCTCGACAATTTCTATATTTAGGCATCTTTATTCTAGTCTCCCTGACCTCCTGGATGTTATTATACTCATTCAGGAGTTTAGTTAATTTATATTTACTACTGGATCAACCTAGCTAGTTCTCCTGCCTTTTTCCCCAAAATGCAATTGTCGGTCCTTTATAATGTGAATATACTTATATTTGAAGAAGCAAACAGCATAACGTAACAATACCACTCTTGTGGGTTTAACATAAAACATGGTTAATACCTTTAACATATTATTCTAATCAAGGAAAGCTTCTTCTTAAAACCATTTCAAAGCTTTTTTACTTCTCCATGGGATTTTTTTAAAAATGAGATTGGGTCTACTTATTTTGAAAAGCCAAAGTTTTCGAACCCTTCAAAACATTGCTTTCGACCTCACTGGATGAACTCCTTCGAAAGCATATAAATTAAATTTCAAAACATAAGGCCCTTGCCTTTCGAATACTTTCAAACCTTTTTGAAACCTTTTAACTGTATTAAAGTATTAACGTTAACTTTAGAAGCATAGCTTCGAAACTGGTTGAAAGTACCCATTTTGAAAACATTGAAAGCACCCCTTTCGAAAACTGTGGAAGTATCCCTTTCGAAACCATTGAAAGGCCCCTTTTGAAAAGATTGGGTTTATAATTAGATTATTATTTGGGTCAAATGAATACAAAAAAAGTATCTCTTTCGAAATCATTCTTTATCTTTTAAAAGCTTTGGGGAAAACTCGATGGTGTTGAATCCTTTCGAAAGCATATATCATTTGGGTAAAATAGTTGAAGGCTGGCTTCGAAATCCCTTTCGAAACCATTGCCTTTGAAACCCTCACCCCTTTTGAAAGCTATAGGAAGTGGCTTATATTTATAAAAACACACAGTACCTTTTGACAGCATTGATATCTTCAATACCATCGAAAGGCTTAAAGTTACAGAAGGGTTTTGACTTAATTGAAACTACCCCTTCCGAAAGCTTCAATTTGAAAAAAAATAACTCCTTCGGAAGCTACTAATTTAAAAAGGCAGTAGCTCTCCTTCAAAAGCTTGTTTTAAAATACCCTTTCGCAAGCATTGGTTTTGACTCCTTTGAAACCTTTTTGTAAAAAGGTAGGCGCTTTTATTTAGAAAACAAAACAAAGGTATCAACCCTTTTCGAAAGCTACATTTCGACACCCTACCTTCCGTCTTTCTCCAATCCACTGCATACCAACTAAGTGATGCCATGTGTATTGGTTTCGACCGGATAGGTTTCGACCTGATTGATAGCGGAAGGTCTAAGTCGAAAGGGTCCTTCTGAAAGTGGCAGAACCTACTTTTCTAAGCAAAAAGGCTTTTTTACCAAATAAAGTAATCTTTTTGTAATTAGCTTGCCCACTTGTAAACAATTGTTTGGTTCCCTTGAACTTTCAAATTATTTTACAAATAATTGCCACATTTTTCTCAGATCTAAAGCTTGAATAACATTAACAAATAAGCCCTTCCCGTTTAACATCAATTAAATCATTTAGGTCCCGCTTTCAAGATAATTTAATTTCCATAATATATCTCTTAGTAAAAATCCCCAAAAATTACATAAATTCGCTTTTAATATTTTGTCTAACATATATAAATTTTAGACCCAAATTCATTATATAATAACTGAAATAATTTTTAAACCCAATAATACATGTTTTTCCTTTAAAAATTTCATAATTAATTCTTCACGGTTTGAAAAATTATAAAAATTGAAACACAGCTTCAAAATCATGTTTCCCATACATAAAATTTTCCCATGCATTCTAAAATCAAAACATACGGATTTACCCTTAAAATCCTATTTATCAAATGCAAACACCCTTGTTGGACTCTATCATTCATTTTAAATCAAGCATATCATCAAAAATCATCATATTAGATTTAATCTTAAATATGAAAATCAATGATCATATAAAACTGAAATAGAGATATAGTGATTATTATTCACCTAAGTTTGGATAAGGAAATCGAAGATCGATTTGAGATTGATTCTTCAAGCTTGAGTCCTAAGCTTGAACTTGAATTTCATCTTCTCTTCTTACTCCTTAATGGCCGGCTTTCTTTTTCTTTCTTATGTTTATTTTTTGCTTACGATAAAATGAACATACATGGTATAGGGATAATAGTATAAGGGTAGGAAATGTGGGCGACAACAACCCTAATGCCCTTATGTTAATTTAATCATCATTTACCCATTAGCAAGCCCATTAGAGTTAATTAAGCACGACCTCTAGGTTTATTAACCAATCTCAATATCCTTACCACTTTACATTTTCATTATTCTATATATATCTAATTAAATCTCTGGAATGATGTTATTAAAAATAATGGGTGGTACACCTACTCTCAGTTTCCCAAGTATAGTCCCTCTGGTCGTCGCTCCACTGGACTTTAACTAATCTGACTGTCTTGTCCTTTAGCCTCTTCTCATCTCTCACGACTATACGAACTGGCTTTCTAACTATAGTCATATCCGATTACACTACTAAATCATCTAACACAGTAGGTGCAATAGTAGTTTCTGGATCTCAAATATACTTCCTTAAACGAGAAACATGGAAAACATCATGGAATCCTGCCAAACTGTTTGGTAACTCTACTCTATATGCAAGTTCCCAATCCTTTCTACAATACGAAATTGTCCAACGAATCTTGATACCAATTTTCCTGATTTCTTGAATCTGATTACACCTTTTATTGATGATACCCTGACGAAGACATGATCTTCAACTGAGAACTCTAAGTCTTTCCATCTCTTATCAGCATAACTCTTCTGCCTAGACTGAGCTTCCTTTACTCTAGCTCGATTGAACTCAGTCTTTTATGCATCTTCTCCAAATCTAGACCAAGAATTAACCTATCCATGGTCTCTAACCAACAAACAGGATATTTTCATGGCCTTCCATATAAAGCTTCAAATGGTGCTATCCCTATACTAGTCTGATAACTGTTGTTATACAAATATTCGACTAAGTGTAGGTGATCCTCCCAAGATCCCCCACAATCTAGCACATAAGCTCTTAACAAAACCTTTAAGACTTTATTAACTCTTTCTATTTGCCCATCTATCTGCTAGTGGTAAGCAGTACTCATCTTGAGCTTGGAACCTAAAGTATCCTGTAGACTCTTCCAAAACTCGCTAGTGAATAAGGAATCTCTATCACTTACTGTACTATTAGGAAGTCCACGCAGTTTAACTATATTCTTTACGAATAACTTAGCGAAAACAAGTGTCGTCCTAGTTGACTTAATTTGAATGAAATGGGCACTCTTGGTCAATCCGTCAACTATAACCCATATACTTTCATTTCTTCGATTTGATCTCGGCAGCCCATTTATAAAATCCATTGAGATAGAATCCCATTTCCAAACTGGAACATCTAAAGGCTGAAGTAACCCACTTGGTTTCTGATGTTCGACTTTTACATGTTGACAGTTCAAACACTGCTTTACCCGTAAGCCTACATCTCTCTTCATACCTTCCTAAAAATACTCCTTTTTATATCCTAATACATCTTAGTTCCTCCAGGATGAATAGTGAACTTTGAACGATGGCATTCATCATGAACTTCCTTCCTAATGTTTCCCACATTTGGAGCACACAGTCTTCCTTTCTTCCTTAACCATCCATTCTGGTCAAGACCGAAATCTTTCAAATCATCATTCTTTGTTTTGTCCCTTAACTTTATGATCCGTTCAACTAATAATGGATCCTCCTTCTGCTTAGAAGCAATCTTTTCGATCATCACCGATCAAACTTCTAACCATGACAAAATTGCAGTTTCTGTACCAAAACCACTCTAAGATCTCCATTGTACTCTGCATGCAGTCAATGCTTCCAAATCTTTCCAATCGGCTATCATTGCCAATACTGCACTCTGATGTTTTCTGCTGCTAAGTGCATCTACGACCTTGTTTCCATTTCCTGGTATATACTTAATACTAAAGTCATAAGCGGCTAAAAAATCTAACCACCTCTACTGCCTCATATTCAACTCTTTTTGAGAGAATAAATACCTCAGAGATTTATAATACGTATAGCGCATATGACTCGAATCTCTCTCCTAAAAGGTAATGTTTCCACACCTTCATTACAAATATTACCGCAGCTAATTCCAAATCATGAGTTGGATAACTAAGCTCATGCGGTCTGACCTATCGAGAAGCATAGGAAACTACTTGACCTCTTTGTATTAACACAACTCCTAATCCAATTCCATAAGCATCCGTGTACACCACTAAGTCCTAATTCCCTTCTGGAACAACTAACATAGGTGCGTTTGTCAATAATTGTTTTAGCTTCTAAAATGATTCCTCACACTTATCAGTCCAGACAAATTTCAGGTCTTTCCAAGTTAGCTTAGTCATCGGTGTTGCTATCTGCAAAAAATCCTTAATGAATCCCCGACAGTAACCAGCTAATTCAAGAAAACATCTTATCTCAGTCACTGTCTCGGATCTCTTCCAATTATCCATTGCCTTTATCCAGCCGAATCTACTAACAACCCTTTCTCAGAGACTACATGACCCAAAAAATTCACTTCTTTCTTCCAAAAATGATACTATGAAAATTTCGCCTTCAGTTGATGCTGTCTCAAGCACGACTCTAAGACGAACTTCATGCTCTCTTTCATCTTTATAATTTAACAAATGTCGTCTATGAATACCAAAACGAACCTATCCAAGTTCTCTTGGAAAACTAGATTCATCAAATCTGCAAAGAATGCTGGTGCATTAGTTAGTCCTAATGGCATCACTAACCGTTTTACAATCCATATCGGGTCCTAAACCTAGTAAAAGGAATACTAACCTCAGCCACTCTAAGCTAATGGAATTCTATTGCCAAATCCAATTGGAAAAATACTTTGGCTCCAATCAATTGGTCAAACAAATCACCAATTCAAGGTAATGGATATTGATTCTTTATCGTCTTCTCATTCAACTTACGATAATCAATGCACAACCATGACAATCTGACTGGTTTCTTTACAAACACTATGGCTTCTCCCCAAGGAAAACTTCATGGTCTTATAAAAATTTTGCATTTTAAATCCACTAACTGCACCTTTTTCTCCCTCATCTCGGTAGGTGTCATTCTACTTGGTGGTCTACTCACTGGTTCTGCTCCAGGTACTAAATCTATCTGAAACACAATAGCTCGTTTCGGAGGTAGTCCTACTATGGGCTCAAAGACATTTGCAAATTCTCTAACAATGAAAACTCGATTCAACTTGTCTTTTGTCTCCACAACAACCAACAAATTAACCTCAAAAATAAGCTTTTCTACGGAGTATATAATCTGATCTCTACAGTCAGGGTGTCTAAGTGATAATTTTCTATTATGGCAAAATATCATAGCATCGTGTTTACTTAGCCAATCCATGCCCAAAATAATTCTAAACTCTACGAAATAAAACTGCAAGCAAATACATGACCTAACAATTCAAACTCTAAGTAGTCACATCTCATCTCGAGAGTCTCATAACCTCTTATTGGATTCGCAACCCTTACGGAAGTAACTAGATATGAGGGTTCTAGATTAAGCTTATCTACCAAACGAGATATAAAAGAATGTGATGCACCAGTATCCAATAGAACTCTAACTGACATACCATGAACCAAAAGCGTATCTCCCAATGCATCTTTTCCTTTTTTCTCTATTGTTGGCCTCGAGGTAGTTGGCTCTAATGCAAATACTTTGCCTTTTCCATCCTTCACTGGCTCCTTACACTGGTTCTTATAATATTCAATTTGATCATAGTTGAAGCATCTAATATTCTTCCTCCAGATCACCTTCTTTCCATCTCCCAAGCGACATTCATTGGAAAAATGTCATTTCTTTTCACATTTATAGCAGATAACCTCTGCCTTTCCCTTCTTGGCGGCTCCACCCTCCTGAGCTCTCTTCTTATGGAAAAACTTCCTCTTCTGGTTTTGTCCTCCTCGAGCTCCACCCACCTTGTTACCCTTAAGAAAAGTAAGAATTCTTCCTACTCAAAGCCATTTCAAAAACTACATTGCACAGATCTCTAATATGCAACAATGTGACCTTAGCAAGTTCAGGCTTCAACCCACTAATGAACTTCTCATTCCTTTTTATAACAGTATCAACCGTAGTGTAACCGTATCTCGACAGCTCCTTAAATCTGGTTGCGTACTCAAGCACTGTTATGTCTCCTTGATCCAACTCAGAAAACTTCCTGAGCAAAGTTGACTTTGCAGTCTCCAACATAAACCTCTCCTTAAACCTTCTTTTGAACTCAGCCAAAGTCATAGTTTCTTCATTGACTCCGACCGTAACACTGTTCCACCAGTATAGTGCTGCTCCTTGTAACTTTCTAGAACAAACCTTCTCTTCTGCTCATCATTAAGCCCCAAATCAAAAAAGATCCTCTCATAATAAAGTAACCAATTCTCCACTTCAATTGCATCTTCAGTCCCGATAAACAGTTTTCCTCCCAGACTGGCATAATCTCTACTTAGCACATCATAATTATTAACCACTGGAGCTCCCTGATTTCCTCCTTCAACATTTCCTCCAACTAATCCAGCAGCAACTCCCGCTTGCATCGTGTTGACAAAGAACTGGTACGTAGTCCCCATATCAACTTGCGACGTTCCAGCACACACATTAGCAGCTTGTGCTTGACCTGGATTCCTCCTAGTGTTTAGTCTAGCATTTCAATTTATTATGGTGCTTCCCCCACCAAGGTTAACTCTTCCACTTCTAACATCCATACCTTATGTCCATTTAATCTGCATTCGAGCCTTTGTAAGATATAAAAGAATGGCCTAAGAGATATGGGAGAATAGTGATAAAGCATATACTTATATATAGTAAATAGGAGTATGTTACTATAATGTTATCCTATACCCTTTCTCTAATTCCTTGGATTATGTTTTCAAAAAACATTTCAAGTTTGAAATTTCTTTTAGGTTTTCCACAACCTACGTTCTGACACTAAGTTGTAACATCCCGTATCCTGAGGCCTAAAGCTAAGTGTTATAGATGCTACAGTCATCCATAGTACTAACTTCCGGTGACAAAATACAGTAATGTTAATGGTACCCAGAATATGAGAAGCACGTGACTATGAAATAAAATCAGTACAAATTGAAACAACTTTTCAGATTACATTTCAAATCAATATTTCATATTCAATCACATAATCCCATAATCGATTCCTAGGTTTTGATCAAATATAGTTATTATAAATTATGCCAAGTGCGAAATATGAAGATGCCCCTTGGACGAATTAGAGTACTAAATGGACAATCAGTCATAATACAACATAGCGAAAATAAAACAAAATAACTCCTAAATATAGTTAGCATTGCCTCCTGCACATCTTTGAAAGCTTATTCGTCCAACTTACTAAACCTGTAAAACCTTAACTCTCAATCTACTCAAATCATATTTTGAGCACACAAGAGTATAAGGGGAAAACATAAACTTCGAGTCAGACATAAAGCTTGGTGTGAATAATATTATATAACTAGATTATCGGATATTAATTGAGACCACGCCGCTTAGCGGAACGAGTTTTCTTTCACTAATATCCCTTTTTAAAACATATCTTTTGCAAATCAAAATCTTGCAATCAAACTGATTAAAACAATAATAGCAATATCATATATGCATATAAATCAAGTAATCAATAGACGATCTGTCCGAACAATATAGTTTTGTTTGGCTGGCTACTAATCATTGGTTGACTCGGGCCTACCAGACACAATAAATAACCTAACTTCCATTGGACACATTCCTAGACGGTCTGTCCCTAACTTACTTCTCCCAGGGTCAACTGATCCTAATGGTTTTGTGGGCTCACCAATAACCTATCTTTACTTTATATGTTCCTTTCTGTGTGTAACATCATTTTAGTCTTACATGTGACAAAGCCCGACATACTGAAAATTTGGACTTATTTTTGCTAGGGGCTACTCGCTAAAGTATATGGCACGACCCTATAAGATCCCCATCTAGTATTCTAATATTTGAGTCAATTACTTTAGGTTAACCACCCCAACAAAATTTCCTTGAAAAAGTTTCTTTCAAATTGATTTAGCCATTTAAATCATACTTAAACAAGGAAAATAGAATCTTTGCTTCACTCAAATCTCTTTGCCATGTTATATATACTTTACTCAAAACAATGTTGATGAAATATAATGGGGTTATCTATCCCTCAAAAGTAAGTTAAAACCCTTTTTAACTTAAAATCCCTTAGGCAATGAGGCCATGGTAAACCATTCAAAACCTTTGCTTAAAACTTTAAGCGACCCTTTCGAATCCATTGAAAGTATCCCTTTCAAAATATATTAACTACTATACTTAGAAACACCGAAAGGCCTAAACATACCTTTAGAAACCTTTAAATTAACCTTTCAAAATCATTGAAGATATCCCTTAGAAGGCTTTATAAACCTTAGACATCCCCTTTTCCAAACACTTTAGACTTGCCCTTTGAAAGAATTGGAAACCTTCCATTCAAATACTTAAAGTACCTTTCGAAAACATTGGAGAATCTCCCTTTCGAAACCTTCATTATATACATTACGAAAGTAATAATATCCTTTACTTAAAAAAATCTTTCGAAAGATCTGCGTTCAAGTAAAAGCTTGTGGAACATAATTTCGAAACCATTTAAAATCCATTCCATTCAAAACCTATGGGTTTAACTTTCAATAGAACAAAGGGTCTAAAAGAACAAGGGCGAAAGAAACTCTTTCGAAAGCAATTCCTAAGCAAAAGAAAGTGGGTGGTTTCAAAACCATCCCTTTCGAAAGCATGGAGAAGCGGCCTCTTAGTAAAAACGAAAGCACCCTTACGAAACCTTTGCTTGAAGGCTAAAGCGTCCTTAACTAGGTCGAAAGGTAGAATGTGGAAGCAGGGGTTTCGACCCAACCAAGCTTATTTTAAAGCAAAAGGCGGAAACCTATTTTGGAAGCTATATTAAAACCCTTTCGAAAGCATTGTTTTAAAATCAAGGCAAATGGCATCTCTTTTGAAAGCAAATCAAAGGCTTTAACCCATTTGAAAGCATTGTTTCGATAATATACCTGCCGCCTTTCTCCAATCCACTACATACAAAAGCATTGATACCATGTGTACTGGTTTCGTATAGGAGGGAGGTGGTAGTATGGGGTCGAAAGGTGCTACCAAAAGTGGCTAAACAACAATCCTTTACAAAAACCGATTTTTAACTTTTTAAGGTAACACTTTCTAACTAACCTACTGTTATCCCATCTTTTGGTCAAAGCTGGAATATCAACAAATTGGTAAGGAAGAATGGAAATCGGGATTGGTGATCGATTGGAAACAAGGATGCAATCGATGTCATTAAAATTTGGTCGAGCTCCGATCAGGACAGAATCTATTGAAGATGATGATCAAGGCTAGGGGAGTCTACATTTCAAATTTCAGGTTAATCGGAGTTCGTATGAAGGAGATATGATCGATACAAGGTAGAAGAGATACATTGTTTGTATCCATCAAGTTTTGTATAGTTCGAATCCATCAGGTCTGTATCGATCAGATTCACGCATGCTCGATTCTTCGTATCCATATGTTCGAATCGACCCGGAGTCGTCGCACTGGTTCTATTCGCATCGATACTGTTCGCACTCGACTAAGAATTACACTGTTCGTATAGACTTGGTTCGCATCGATCCAAAACTAGCTGTTCGTATCGATCCCCAACGGTCGATCGGTACGAATGGTGAATTCCTTGATCGATACGAAACGATAATCTAATCATCGATGCGAACAACGTCATCGATGTGAACCCCAGTTATCGATACGAACGTGTCGATGCAACAAGACGAATGCCTAAGAACGACTCGATCAACTCGCCGCAGAGATTGGATCAATCCAGGAAACTCGCGCCACGTCATCCTATGCGCACATGCTTCTGATCGATACGAAGCGCATGGATACGAACCATGGATTCGAAGTCGATAGCCATCGAAGAACATAAAGTTGCATCGATCATATCTCCTAAACCATTAGGTCCAAACGCTACAAAACTTTCGCAGGAGCTTGCGTACAAGCAAAAGAATGTTCCTGCAAAGTTTCATCTCGATTGGATCATTTTTTGATCGATACGAAATTGGTTCGTATCGATCACGAATCGAGTCGAAACTTTCCAAGATCGATCGCGTGGGCCCACTTACGTGCCAGAAGGAGTCTCCCGTTTGAGCGCGATATCAGCCTCCTACGCCTATAAATAGCCCCTGAAGCCTAAAGAAAAAGGACATTTTGGCTATTCGACGTCCAGACTCTGCTGGATTCAATTCTACGCCTTACTATCACTGTTGTATTCGAAATTCTTCATTGTAATCTACTGTAATCGACTGTAACCAGCGAAGAACATCAATAAAAGATAATTACCTGAAGTGGACATAGGCTGGAGATAGCCGAACCACTATAAATCTCGTATTTATGTCCGTTATTTCTGGATTGTTGTTTGTTGTTTACTTAGATCTATGATTTATTCTCGTACATCGTTGATTTATATTCATATATTGGCGCTTTCACGATACTTGGGGTTTGTGACCAATTTTGGCGCAAACACTTTGGTGCTTTTCTTAGAATTAGCACCCGTTACACCGGACTTGAAGTTCATATTTAAAAGCTTGAAGAGTTCAGATTGAAAGATAATGACTCGACAAACAAGTAGAAGACAAAGAGCTGAGAGAAGCCAACAAGGAAGAAGTCAAGAGGCATCCTCTAGAGCTGGAGAAGGACAAGCTTCTATCTATATTACCAGGGACGAGATGGAAGCTATGGCGAATTCATTGCATGAGAGATTATTGAAGAGTCAACATGATATGATGCAGACTTTCTTTGAACAGATAAGAGCTGCAGGAACACAGAACTTAGGACCGACTACAGCGGCTGTGAATGTGGAACAAGGAGCTAGGGTTGTGGAGCCCAATAAAGACAGAATACAGAGCCAGAAGGCGATCAACGAAAGCTTGGGGGAAGACCTGCAGGATCTGACACAGGAAGACCTATGAATGGAGCTCAACAGGCTAGAGTGAGCGCTAATGTTAATGAACCACATGAGGAAAAGCTAGGAAGCGATGGAAGGATCCAAAGTTTTCCATATACACAGGATTAAACAAAACATTGGAGCGGATATACATGGAAACCTGAAATCGCCTTCCTTACCGAAGGCCTGCTAGGAGAGAACCTTCTGAACGTGAAAGGGCATCAGGAAGACACTGTCTCTTCCATGATTTGGACGGACATGATACCAACAGCTGTGGGCACTTAAAGGACATAATTGAGGAACATGTGAGGAATGGACAATTAAGGCAGTATGTTGGGGCTCGGAATGCAGCGGTAGAATAGGAGCAGCCACCGTCTACGTCAAACCATGATGATGTGAGGCTCAGGGATGACGGTCGATTGGTTATCAATTGACTAGGGTGTTATGAAATAAGTAGCAAGCCACTGGAAAACGAAAAAATCATTTACACATGTATGGGGACGGAGATGGCCCCTACGCATGCTCTGAATGGTGGTAGACCGCGATGCTATGGTTTGTGAGATTTGTTTTTCATTTGTGGGTTGCATACTCGTTTTCTCTGGTTTGGTTTTGGAATTTGGTTTGAACTCCTGGTTTTGTTTGCTTTCTGGTTTGGATTCTCGTTTGGATGATTGTTTTCTGTTTTGGATGTTGGTTCGGATTTCGGATTTTCTGATTTGATTTGGATTTTTGGATTGGATTTTGATTGGAATTTTGTCTGGTTTCTGGTAAACGGTCATCGGGTATGGATTGTACCTGGCAAGGGGTGAGTCGCTTTGTCCAAACGTGGTAAAGTGACTTATTTAGGTTGTCGAGTATGGACTATGCTCGACAAGGGTCCGGAGAGACCAGGATTCGACCTAGGACTTAGGCCCCATATTATCGATTATTATTTCAGGTCGCTGAGTATGGACTATGCCCAACAAGGGTCCGGAGAGATCGGCATTCGGCCTAGGACTTAGGCCCTACGTTTTTGGCTATTATTTTAGGACGTAGAGTATGGACTATGCTCGACAAGGGTCCGGAGTGACCGGGATTCGGCTAAGGACTTAAGCCATGGCATTATTCAACGTCTAAGGACACTGGACCACGATCGTCAGGTGTGGATTGCGCTTGGCTAGAACCCGGAGAGGTTACAGATTTAGATATCGACCCGGAGTGGTCCTAGATTCGGTTATTGGTTATTGGATAAGGATGGATTAGAACTCGGTTATCGAGTTCGGATGGACATGGAATTGGCTATGGATTTTTGATATCGGATTCGGAGTTATTCAAAACACACCTTCTTATCACAAGGCATGTTTTGGGGGGAAAATGTTATCCCATCTTTTGGTCAAAGCTGGAATATCAACAAATTGGCAAGGAAGAATGGATATCGGGATTGGAGATCGATTGGAAACAAGGCTGCAATCGATGTGGTTAAAATTTGATCGAGCTCCGATCTGGACGGAATCAATTGAAGATGATGATCAAGGCTAGGGGAGGCTACATGTGATAACCCGAATTTCAGGGCATCTGTTAATTGGGAAATAACATGATTAAAATTGTTAAAATACTTATTTGCTACTTGAACAAATGAAATTCCGATATATGTATATATATATATATATGGATATTTGAATATGTATATATGAATTTAAACTATAACAAATGCTAAATTATAAATATATGGATAAATATTCATTTAATAATCTCCCAAAATAATTATTTAAAATTTTACAAGTTATTCTTTTAAAACAAATAATAAAGGTGGAATATATATATAGATGAGAAGATTTTAATAGAAATAAAAAAAATTGAAACAAATAATAATGGTTGTTTATATTTATATATGGATATAAAAAGAATTTAAATAGAAATATTATTATTTCCAAAACAAATTGAATCTGTGTTTGTGTAAATGAAAATATTTATGTAGGTTGATTTCAAATTGGATTTTAAATTGTATTTGAATTTGAATTTAAATTTGGGATTCAAAAGATAAATATATATATCTTAAATAAATTTGGATTTCTTTTAAAATATATTATATATGCTTTAGAGTATGTTTTATATTATTTTCTTTTAAAAGGGATATGTATATATATATATATACAAATTAAGAAATATATGTATAAATTAGGAAATTAAATATACATATATATATGAGAGTTTATAAAAAAATCATTTATAAAATTTATTAACTCTAGGAAAATACACTTGTAAGTTAAATGTATTCATGATTTAACAAATGTAAATCAAATGTTTCATGCAAATGACATTTGTATGTAAAATCAACAAGTGTCATTATTTTTTAGAAAATAAGAAAATAAAGGATAATTAAGATATGTACATCTCCACCCTTTCTCATTTTTCTTCTTCTTTATCTTCATTATGAAAGGAATAGAAAATTTAAAGAAACCTGAAAACGAATTAAAATAGAAATCAACTTAGCTTCAAATTTTAAAAACAGCTGTTCAAAGTTCAAGACCAAAGAGCAAATTCGAATTTCCAGTAAAAAAGAAAAAAAAATCAAATTTAAGTGCATTCCACCTTTCAAATCTCAATAACAAGCTTAGCAAGTTTTTATTTTAGATGCAAATCAAATTTTTTCCAGATATTCAAACCTGGTTTGCTGGTCTCCGAGAAGCAGGTGAGTAATCTACTTCTCTGGTTAAATGCTTAAATCTGTTTGAAATTTCTGTTTGAGAGTAAAACAATCACATTTAATTTTTTTGTAATTTATTTAAAAATCTGGTACATGCAATTTAATATCTGAACATAGGAATGTATATGTTGTATACAGAGTGATGCTACTTTGATATCAGGATAAAATCTTAAAAAAAATCATACTTCTCTCTCTGTTACTTACTAGACATAGATTTAAAAGCAAAATATGTTCGTAAACATATGATTGTGGAGTTAAAATTGCTTCCAGAAAGAAGTTGATGGTATTTGAAATATAAAGGAAGAAGAACAGTGAGAACTTGGTTTTTATCTAAATTTCAACGTGATTAAATTATAGATTCAAGTTTATAATCTGATGTATCTGTAAAAACTAGGATTTTTAAAATGAAAATTTAGATTTTTAGTTGAGATTTGAACGAGAATTTTAAAGATAATCAGAAACTGGACTTCGACCTTTTTCTGTTGATCGAAGAAGTTTTAGGGGTCGGGGTTTGGTCGAAGGTGACCACGGGGTTGCTTTGCATGGGAAAAATGGTGATTGATGTTATTGATAATCAGAGGAGTAGAAGGGTGACGATCTAGGGTTTTGGAAGGAGTGTTCTGCTGAGTGTAATGACAAGGTGATCTCGTCTAAATCGAGGCGTCGAGTTCGATCGCGAGTGATGGAATAGCTGCATGGGTCGATGACGAAGTTGAGGTCAGAGGGGCGTGGATTATAGTCGCCATGATCACCGTGGCGAACATCTTCTTGGTCGAGGAAGTTTGAGTCTGGGTTGTTCAGAATTTCTCGATTTGCATTGGTGTAGTGATTTTCTGATCTAGGTGGTCGGAACGTGGGTAGGGGTCGTTAGTGACTCAGGGACGTCGTCAGAGATGATTGGATCGGTGGCACTCGTGTATACACGTGCACGGTGGTGACACCAGGAACTGGGTTTGGGAGGATGGCGTTGTCTCGGGGAGTACTCGTGTGTTTTTATGACTTGACTCGAAGAAATTAAAGACGAGAGAAACTCGTGAGTTTTTCCGGATTTGATGTATGAGCTCGGGTAAGTATTGATACCCAGTATTGTAAGAAGATAAGCATGTATAGGATATTTAAGTTATAAGCAGAACCCAGATTTCTTTTGGTAAGGAAACCATGGTTATGTAAGTGGTAATTAAAGAAGATAAAAGGGTTTTGAAGAATAATTTAATGAAGGTTGAATTACTTAATGAAGTAATTAAATAAAAATTGTTTGACAGAAGTAAATCAAGGAATGATCACTTAATGTAAGGATTAATTGAGATTAATCAATTACTAATTTACGGTTAATTAATTTATAGATAAAGAATAATTAATCTAAAATTAAAGATTGATTGATTAATTATGAATTTATTAATTTGTATTGGGAGATACTGATTAATAATTAGGGTTATTAATCAACAGTTAGTGGATAATAAATCGGTTAATTAAAGATTAATTAATTGATTTTAAAAGTACTTAAGGATTGATTACTTTGTATTTAAAGAGATTAATTGATAATTAAGGTTAATTAATTAATAATTTAAGATTAATTAATCGGTTTATAGGGTAATTAAGGGATGAATTACCAGTTGTAATTAATGGAATGAATATGATTAATTAATTTGTTAATAGTCACTTGATGATTGATTCAGTATAAGTACTTAAGGAGATTGATAAGTGTAATTACTTAGTGAAGTAATTGATGGATAAATTACTGAATGTAATTAATATAAGGAAAATTACTTAATGGGAAGTAATTAAAGGTTAATTTCTTAGGAGAAGTAATTAAGGATCAATTATTTGGTGTAATTAATTAGAGGATTAAGGTAATTAATTAAGGAGTTAATTAATTAAGGTAAGTAATTACAGAATGGTTATTTGCCGTGTATGATTGATTAAGGCCGATTAATGGAGGTAATTAATTTAGGATCATTAATTGATGTAATTAATTAATGTAATTAATGAAAGTAATTAAAGGTTAATTACCGTAAATGGTGGAGAATAATTAATTTGTGTAAATAAATTAAAAGATAATTACTTTATGTGATTGAAAATAATTAATCATGGTTGATTAATTAAAATAGATAATTAAAGGATGATCAATTAAGCTGTTTGTAATTAATTAATGTTAAACAGTATTAATGGAGATTGAAGTAATTAATTTAATTTGTTTGAATTAATTAGAAATGGTAAGACTAATTTATCTTGCTTAGGGATGATTGAATAATATTGTATACCTTAGATTGATTGATTATCTTAGGTATGTATTTTGAGATGCTATGTGAGGTGATATGATTGGATTTAAACTAAGATAATGTGGTCATTCATTGATGATGAACTAATGCATATAGGTGACACCCTGTATTTAAAGTTTGAATTGTGTTTCACTTGAATAATTTGAGATAAGATGGTATTGAATTCGAAGAGACCGGATTCGGATATTAGTAAATACCTGAAACCACTTCGATTCTTTATAAATTGATATGTGGAATCAATAGGTTGATATGGATTGTTTTAAGTGAATTTGGACCATTTAATCTAAGTTTGGGTACTTCGAAATTAATGTGTGAAACAAGTGATGTCTATAACAACTTGTGAAGTTGTAAATTGACACGAGTTACCCCTGGTTTTAAATAATTCTAGGCATTGGAATTTCATGTTTGATGAGTTTACTCACGCTAGTTTCTAGCCTGACCCGGGTGTTACTTGGATGTAATGCTCGGGTCAGATCGAGTATTACAGATTTTCAGGTAAGGTCGTTCTGGAGCTCAGGAGGCGAGCTGGATGGCAGAAACGTATGGAGTGTTTCAGCTTTGTTATATAGTTGTATATCTAGGACATTTTGTTTTAAACAGTCCAATGTTGTGTAAAAGTTGTAACTCTGATATATAAAAATGTAAACGTACTGACATAGTTCTTCTTTGTAAAACTGTTATTTTATTTGATATTATATTTTCTCCGCTGCGAATGTGAGGTTTCTGAGACTTTTTTTTGTTTCTTTTCTTTATCTTTTCTTCTTTCCTAACTATCTGGAAATTTCAGGATAGAAATTATCGGGTCGTTACATTTGGTATCAGAGCTGAATGTTAAGCGAGAACCTTGGCTCTGGTGGGATTTACTCATTAAGGATAGGGTAAATAGTACCCTAGAATGAGTTGAGTGTGTATATATATATATATATATATGAGAGAGCTTACTTGTTATTTTCTTATAAAATGATTTTTAAATAAGTTTTTATTTTGAATATATATAAAGCAATAGTTTTCCAATATATATAAAGAAATTGGTTGTTGATTATTAGAATTAAATAATGAGAATTAAGTGGTAAAAGTAATACAACCAAATTTAAATTGAATTTAAAGATAAGTTTGAAACAGATTCAAACTAAAATTAAAAACTTGAATTTGGAGAAGAATTTTCAGAATAAATGATATTATTCAGATTATTTTGAATATGATCTTAATTTAAAATAGGAGTTGTTTGGAAACTTTAAAGGAATTTGTTTTGAGTTCACCAAGGGTGGTTTAAATTTTAAAATTCGGCTTAGTGGGCCAAGAAGAAAATATGTATATATGTGAGGAATATACATAATATCAAAGATGGTTTGAAAATAAACTCTAAATATTGAGTTTTAAATTTGGAATGAGATGTGATACCCAAAGTGATAAGTTTTCAAACTTATAGGTGGGAAGATTATTAATGTGAAGTTTAAAATTGGAAATGGGAATTCAAATTGGGTAAGGCTGGCTGGATTAAGTAAATTGAATTTAACTTTGGGAAAGTTAAATAAGTTAACAAGCAACCTAAATTGGAAATTTCAAGATGAAATTGAAATTTAACTTGGAAAGTTAAATGGTTAATTTGAATTGGGAGTTGTGGGATCTCAAAATGGGTTTGAGATTTGAAAATTTGAGGATGGATGGATGTTTTTGTATAAATTGGAGGATGTCACCCTATTGTTATTAATAATATTTAAATTGTGAATTGGATTTGTTTAAATGAATGAGGAATGAAGTGTGGGAATATAATCATTATCGAAATAAATGGGAAATAAAACTTTAATTTGAAAATAAAGATATGGAATCATTTTAGACTTAAGATTTGAATGTTTAAGATAAAACTTTAGAAAGTTTGGTTTCAAAATTGAAATTTGGTGATAGATTGAATTTCAAAGATTTAGTTGTTTAAAAAGGATTTGAATAATTATTTGAACATTGAAATAGGTTAAAAAGAAATGGAATTTGAATTCTGAATTAAATGGTTTGAAGATATAAGTTGATTTGATTTAAAGTATTAAATCAACATAAAAAAAATTTACTCGAATTTATATAATTCGAAATGGTTTAAATTTGAAATTTGAATTGAATTAGTTCAAATTAAATTTGATTTGAATTAATTAGAATTGTGATTGAAGATGGATAAATCTAAAAATTCAAATGAAATATTTGAATTGGATTGATTTGAAATGAAATTGAAATTGAATAAGTTCAAATTCAAATAGGAACTGAGAATTAATTCAACTTGAATTGGGGTTAAATCAATTTCAATGGAAATTGAAGTTATTTAATTTGGAATTGAGTTAATTTAAATGAAAGTGGAAATTTAAATTGAATTGATTGGAAATGGAGGTTGGGAACTGAACAGTTTGACTCTGGACTATTTTCAAAATAAATTATTTTAGTACAAATCTATTTTTCCAAACTATTTACTATACAACTTTTCTTTTAAAACCTAAAACTATCTTATATTTGTTTTACAATTAGTTTAAGAACTATTTAACAATTTTTCAACTATTTTATAAACTATTTACTATTTTCAACTACTAATTACTATTTTATAGCTATTTTGCAATTATTCAAAATTTCTATAACTATTTAACTATTTTCCAATTATTTTACAATTACTGAACTATTTTATAGCTATTTTACAAATTGTAAATTGTTTTCATCTACTTATCTATTTTTAAACTTTTCAAGCTATTTTTGAATTTAAATTGGACAGAGTTTAAACTGTTTATGGTTGAATACCCAATTGAGATAAGAATAAAGGTGATTATCCAAATGGGATTAATGCAGTTGTGAATAAGTGAATGAAAATTAAAGTGAATGCGAATAGAAAGAGAATTGATTTGGCTAATAACCAATAAAGATAAATACGTAGGGTTTACGTATGTTATTCTATTCGCATAGTGATTTGATCCAGATTCGAGCACAGAATTTCGAAATAGTATGTCGATCCGAGTTGGGATTTTTCGCCCGATTTTCGACGGCGAACCTGGATATGGATTGTTGATTGGTTCTGGATATTCTCTATCATAGTTATGGCTATGCAAGGAGAATGACGGTTTCTGATCAAGAAACCAGATCTGAGTCCGCACTAGAAAGTCGGGTGGACGATACTAGTTCGGAAGGGAAATTGTGTGATCGAGTGAGCGATCAGATTGGTATAGCGTACGGATGATATGTGTACATCGTACGGGTTTGAATGAAATTGATACTGGAAATTTGTAGATTAGAAATGTGAAATGGTTTTTGAAATGAAAGGTATATTTTTTGAAATATATGATGAAGTAAAGTGGAAATTGGAAATTTCTATGGTAAAATTTTTTACTTTATGGAAATAAGTAATTTGGTAAGTATAGAGTAATCAAATTTGAATATTTGATTTAGAATAAAAAAAAATTATATATCTTTGTTGTATAAGATAAATCTTCCCTTGTTGAATCTTTTGCCAGAAGGAAAAGATTTTGAAAGTATTTGAAGTATAAAAGAAGTTTTATACAAGTTTGAAATGATCCAAAGATTTTTAAAGTTACATATATATATATATATATATATATATATAAAGGATCTTATGAGGATTTTGGGAAAAGGTTTTGGGAACCTTTGGATTTGGAAAGGCTTTTGATTTTTGGGTAAAATCAATATTGAAATTTGGAAAGCCTAGTTTGAGAATTATCGATTTTGGAATAATCGATTTTTGTGTAAAGGAGCTTTGTGTGAGATCATACTAGGTGTATGATTTGAAAGATACTATATGTGTATAGTATAAAGTGTTTTGATGATGGCTCTGGGGAAAAAGGCGCTCCCTTGAAATGAACTTCTCAGGAGTACAACCGGGTGGTGCTGCCTCGAGCCCCATGGGGGGGTTCTAAAGTTGATCCTGTGAGGAGTCCAGACAAAAACTAGTTCCTAAGGATTATGAGTAGAGTATACCATAGCGAAAGTCGTGTGTGCCGCTGAGAGCCAACAGTCTGCATTTGATTTTATATCGGTAAACTGTAAGCTATGGTAACATAGCGAAAGTCGTGTGTGCCGTTGAGAGCGAACAGTCCGCGTTTGATTTTATATCGGTAGATTGCGACCTATGTAGGAGTGGAGAAGTTTCATTTTGACAGCAAAATTCGTGTGTGCCGCTGACAGCCAACAGTTACATGGACTTTTGCTATGATGACAACGTAACACTGGAATGTAACTGCGATCTGTCGTGGGTTCCATGGCGTAATCGAGGGGCGCGGAGTGCCTACAGTTACACGGACTTTTGCTGCGATGGCAACGTAACCCAGGGTGTAACTGCGACCATGGATCGGAGTGATGATTTCCAGAGCATTCTCAACAAAGATATTCTCTCTAATTTCAAAAATGTTTTCTATATTTTCAATAAAATTATTTTCCAAGTATTTTCACTAGGTGTTGAAATTGGGTCTGCTGAGTACTTATAGGTTTTCAGTCTTATGCCTGATCAACGTATGACCGAATTTCTGTAAGAACGATGACAGACTTGTTTAAACATCGAGTTATAAAGTATTTTTATAAAAAACTATTTTAGTAATATTATATAGATTTTAAAGTGTTTTAAAAATAATCGAAGAGGAAATTTAACTTATATTAAGTGTTTTAATAAATTCTGCTTTCGTTCCTTTTCGAGGACGAAAAGATTCTAAGGGGGGAGGGATGTGATAACCCGAATTTCTGGGCATCTGTTAATTGGGAATTAATAGGATTAAAATTGTTAAAATACTTATTTGCTAATTAACAAATGAAATTCTGATATATATATATATATATATATATATATATGAATATGTATATATGAATTTAAACTATAACAAATGCTAAATTATAAATATATGGATAAATATTCATTTAATAATCTCCCAAGATAATTATTTAAAATTTTACAAGTTATTCTTTCAAAACAAATAATAAAGATGGAATATATATATGACTAGATTTTAATAGAAATAAAAAAATTGAAACAAATAATAATGGTTGTTTATATTTATATATGGATATAAGAAGAATTTAAATAGAAATATTATTATTTCCAAAACAAATTGAATATGTGTTTGTGTAAATGAAAATTTTGTGTAGGTTGATTTCAAATTGGATTTTAAATTGTATTTGAATTTGAATTTAAATTTGGGATTCAAAAAATAGATATATATATCTTAAATAAATTTGGATTTCTTTTAAAATATATTATATATGCTTTAGAGTTTGTTTTATATTATTTTCTTTTAAAAGGGATATATATATATATACAAATTAAGAAATATATGTATAAATTAGGAAATTAAATATACATATATATATGAGAGTTTATAAAAAAAATCATTTATAAAATTTATTAACTCTAGGAAAATACACTTGTAAGTTAAATGTATTCATGATTTAACAAATGTAAATCAAATGTTTCATGCAAATGACATTTGTATGTAAAATCAACAAGTGTCATTATTTTTAGAAAATAAGAAAATAAAGGACATTTAAGATATGTGCATCTCCACCCTTTCTCATTTTTTTCCTCTTTATCTTCATTATGAAAGGAAAAGAAAATCTAAAGAAACCTGAAAACAAATTAAAATAGAAATCAACTTAGCTTCAAATTTTAAAAGCAGCTGTTCAAAGTTCAAGACCAAAGAGCAAATTCGAATTTCCAGTAAAAAAGAAAAAAAAATCAAATTTAAGTGCATTCCACCTTTCAAATCTCAATAACAAGCTTAGCAAGTTTTTATTTTAGATGCAAATCAAATTTTTTCCAGATATTCAAACCTGGTTTGCTGGTCTCCGAGAAGCAGGTGAGTAATCTACTTCTCTGGTTAAATGCTTAAATCTGTTTGAAATTTCTTTTTGAGAGTAAAAAAATCACATTTAAGTTTTTTTTAATTTATTTAAAAATCTGATACATGCAATTTAATATCTAAACATAGGAATGTATATGTTGTATACAGAGTGATGCTGCTTTGATATCAGGATACAATCTTAAACAAAGTCATACTTCTCTCTCAGTTACTTATTAGACTTAGATTTAAAAGCAAAATATGTAAAAGGTAATTAAATGAAGGTGGTTTAGGATCGGGTCTGTTTCCTTTTGAAATTTTAATGGCGCCTGATCGTTCTTCTTCCTCATTCTCTCTTGATTCCGCCTCTTTTCCTCCTCTTTCATCTTCTCATTCCTCTGACTCCTCCTCTACCTTCTCATCTTATGTTTCTTCCTCTTCTACTGTTATCAAATCTGTCAATCCCATATCTTCTACTTCCTCTATTCCCATTGCTTCTGGTTCTTTGAAATCGAATTGGTCTTCACTTTTCAAATCCCTTCCTAAGAATGATGGATCTTATAATCCGATTCACTTTGATATTCCTCGTGACAAGCCACCCACTGAGCTTCCAGATCTTGTTAGGGATGAAGGTATTAAGTATTGGAATGATCATCTTGTGGGGTTCTTTTTGGATGGTACTCTCTCATTTTTAACCGTTGTTAATTTCTTGAAGAGATACTGGAAACTCAAAGGTGAAGTTGATTTTAAATCGGATGGTTTTAATTTCTATTTCAAGTTTTCTAATCAGGAGGATAGGGATCTTGTTCTTGATTCGGATCCTTTATTCATTAGAGGTAGAATGTTCATAATTACAAAATGGGATCCATCATTTGGTTTATCGCAAGCTCAGATTAAGAAAGTTCCTATTTGGATTCATTTTCATAAGATACCCACCATACTATGGACTTTAGTTGGTATAAATTGGCTTGCTTGTCATATTGGTAGATTGATTTGTTTTGATAGTAGTACAGAGAAATTACAAAGATTCAAGTATGCTAAAGCATTAGTTGAGATTTCTCCTGATTGTGATTTACCTGACTCTATTCATGTTCCTCAATTGGGAAGTAATTGTCCAGATGTTCAACTGTCTTATGACTGGAAACCTAGCATCTGTACTCACTGTAAAATTTTTGGTCATAATACTATTTCCTGTGAATTTGTGAATAAGCAATGTGTGGGGGGTGATACTGGTGAAACTGTTGGAAAAATAAATCAGGTGGTAGGAGTGAATGTAAATATTAATAAAGGTGGCAATAGGGATGATAGTGCAATTAATCATAATTGGAGAATTATTAATAAAAGAAGCAAAGGGGTTTGGAAACAGAAGCAATCGGTGTTAAAGGAGAATATTATTTCTAATGTTAATTCTATCAATGAGTTAGATGTAGCAAAGGAAATTGGAGCTGTTGTACATCATGGTAATAGTTCAAGTATCCCTGAAAATCAAAATTCCTTTGCAGTCTTAAATGACTCCTCTCTTGCAACCCATAATGATAGTATCAATGAAGTTCACACTCTTATCATTAACTCTGTTGATTCTGGTCCTAATGTACTTTCACATATTAATCATACTTCATCTGATATTGTTTCTGTTCCCTCAACATCATGTTTAGTTTCTGGAAATTTTTCATCTTCATCAACATCTTTTGTAGCTTCTTCTACTCTTCCCAATTCAATTGCATCTACTTCTACTTTTTGTTCCTCTCAATTTAGCACAAAATCACCCATTTCTAATTTTACTTCCCCTTATTTGCATCTGTCCCCACCAAATCATATTGAATTACCTCCTCCATCTGTTTCTGATGAGCTTTCTGAAGATACTACAAAGTCTGGTAATAAAATAGTTGTAAATTCTGATGATCTCAATAATGGTAAAAATTTTAAGCCTCATGAAGTTTTACCTTTATCATCATCAAAAAATAATAATCATCATAGACATACTAGGAAAAATCCATCACCTTTGTTACCACCACTTCCTATTAAATGATGAATATTGCTTTTTGGAATATTAGAGGGGCTAATTTATTAGCTAAGCAAGTTGAGATTAAGAATCTTATTTTTGAGGAAAACATTCATTTAATGTGTATATCTGAAACAAAACTTGATATACAAGCTACTATCAAGGCTAAGAATGTGATTGCTCCAACCTGGTTGTATGATGATAATTTTCTTCAAGCTAATTATGGAAGATTGCTTACTATTTGGAATCCTAACTTTTTCAAACTTTCTAGGTTAAATGCATCTGATCAATTCATTCACTATCTTTGTTTGCATTTGCCATCTAATGCTTCTTTTCATCTTACAACTGTCTATGCTCATAATTCCTTATCTCTTAGGCAGGTCTTTCTTGATTTCCTTCCATCGCTAAAATCAACTTCTATTCCTTGGATAATTGGTGGTGACTTTAATTGCATGTATGAAAGTAATCAGAAAAGTGGGGGCTGTCCTTTAACTCTTAAAGATATTTCTCCTTTGAATAGTGCTCTAATTCAATCTAACCTTTTCTCTGCTAAGCATTTTGGTCATGATTTTACTTGGTCTAATTGTAATAGAAGTGGTACATCTACATTATGTAAGCTTGATCATATTTTCTTAAACATTCCTTTTCTACATCTCTGGCCTAAATCTTATTATCAAATTTTGCATCCCTCTCTTTCTGATCATTGCCCTTTAGTATTTCATTGTGGAACAGATGACATTCGTGGTAGAACACATTCTTTTAAATTTTTTAATTTTTGGACTAAACAAGATGAATACTTTACTATTTTGTATCAGGTGTGGAATATGCAATATGGAAGTGATCCTCTTACCAATATTATTTTCAAAATGAAGGCACTTAAATTTCATCTTAAGAAGTGGTCTGCTATCAACTTTGGTAAGGCTTCTTTGCTATCCACTCAGATTAGAAATGAGCTTCATATTATTCAAGCTATGCTCAATGATAGGCCCTTTGATACATCATTAATTCTTTCTGAACTAAAATTAAAAAATTCCTTGGAACAAACTATTCAAAAGGAAGTTTCTTCACTCAAGCAAAAGATTCATTTGAGAATGGAAAGAGAGGCTGATAGGAATACTAAGTACTACCACAATTTTCTAAAGGTCAAGAGGAATCATGAATATATCTTTCAGATCAAGGATATGCTTGGTAACATGGTTAATACCTTTGATGGGATAAATGAGGCTTTTGTGCAGTATTTTAAATCTATTTTAGCACCTTCCAATTTATTCACTCCTGATATAAAGTCTCTTTTTAACATCAACCTCCCTACCATTACTACCAATCAATCAAATGAGTTAATTAATGCCATTTCTGAGAATGAAATTGAATCTGCAGTTTTCAGTTTAGACAGTAATAGTTGTGGTGGACCGGATGGATTTAATGCTCATTATGTTCAGAAGAGTTGGAAAATAATTGGATCAGATGTTGTTAAGGCCATCCAATATTTTTTCTTTCATAATAAACTCCCAGATTGTCTTGCTGCAACAGCAATCTCTTTGATTCCTAAAATTAAAAATCCATCTTCAGTTGCTGATTTTAGACCAATTTCTTGTTGCAATATTATTTACAAAATTATTTCAAAATTTTTGACAAATAGATTGCAAACAGTTTTACCTTCTATCATTTCAAATAATCAAGCAGCTTATATTCCTGGTAGATCAATAAGTGATAATGTTCTCTTGACACAAGAATTGTTGTATGGTTATGAGAGAGCTAATATTTCTCCAAGGTGTATGCTTAAACTTGATATTAAAAAAGCATTTGACTCTATTGCATGGCCATCTATTTTAGCTATAATGTCTAGAATGAACTTTCCAAAACCTTTCTTAGCCTGGATCTATACATGTATTTCTTCACCAAGGTTTTCTATTTCTAGAGAAGGTGGTTTGTATGGTTATTTTAAGGGCAAACAAGGTGTAAGACAAGGTGACCCAATTTCTGCTTATTTGTTCATTATTGTTATGGAGCTTTTGAATTCCATTCTGAAGGATCTTGTTGATAAAAAAAAGTTGCAGCTTCATCCCAAATGTAAAAATCCTATTATCACTCATCTTTTGTTTGCTGATGACCTTATTATCTTTACTAAGCCCACTTCCATCAATATTCAAAGTATCACATCATCTCTGGAATTTTTCTATTCTATTACTGGCTTGAGAATAAATTTTCAGAAATCTAATATCTTGGTTGCTGGTCTAAATACAATTCAAAGGAAAGAAATCATTGAATTCTCTGGCTTACAAGAATTGCCTAAGAATTCTTATTATCTGGGTTTACCTATCTTGAGTTCCAGAATCACTAAACATAATTGCTTACCTCTTTTTGAAAAGATAATTGAAAGACTTAGAATTTGGCCTATTGATAAGCTTTCCCAAGCTGGTAGGCTTACAATTGTTCAATCTATTGCTGTTGCTATGACTAATTATTGGACAAGGCATTATATACTTCCTGTCAAGGTGATCAACATGATATCTGGTGCTCTCAATAAATTTCTTTGGCATGGTGATCCATTCTCAAGGAAACTCATCCCAATTTCTTTTTTAAAGCTGTTTGATCCAAAAAAATATGGTGGTCTTGGTATAACAAATATATTTCTTTGGAATAAGGCAGCAATGTCAGTATACTTCAATAAAATCTTTCAATCTGATGGCAATTTATTTTCACAATGGGTAAATCAAAATTTAATTGGTAAAAAGAATTTTTGGACAATGCATATTCCTCAGAACTGCAGCTGGAGTTGGAGAAGCATTCTTAAGCTTAGGCAGACATTCATACCACTGTTGCAATGTAATTATTCTTTAATTAAAGGTCTTTCTTTCTGGCATTCTCCTTGGGCTAGTAAAGGTCTGATATTAAGTTCTGTTGTGGACTATAATCTCAGATGCAACTCTGGTATACCTGATTCAGCTATAGTTGATGATTTTATTCAGGGTGATACAATTGTTCTTCCTTATTCTAGTTCTGTTCAACTCAGGAAACTTTGGAATATTATTTCAAATAATTCCATCATTAATAATGGAAATGTTCTGATTTGGTCTGATAAAGGAAAGCAACATTCAATTAAACTTGTGTACAAATCTCTCTGTGGTAACAGTTTGTATTTTCCTTGGCATTCAAGAATCTGGAATACTGGTGGAAGTGCTAAAGAAAATCTACTTTTATGGAAGGTGATGGCAAATGCTCTGAATACTAAGGATAAACTATGTAGATTGGGTTTAATATCAGATGATATTTGTGTTCTTTGTAGATCAGAACAAGAAACAAATACTCATTTGTTCTTTCAATGTACATTTGTATATCAGATTTGGTTTAGACTTCTATCAAATGGTGGTTTCTATAAACCATCACAAGTCAGTGCTATTGAGTGGTTCAATGTGTTTAAGGCTACGAGATGGAAGACTAGAATGACTAATCTACTCCTAAAGTTGCTTAAGAAATTGGTGTATGCTGTGTGGACAGAAAGGAACAATAGAGTGTTTGGTATTGATGTTAAAAACTCCTCTCAACTCTATAATTCCATTCATGGTAGCATTCTTAGAGATTTGCAATCTGTTTGTAACTAAAGTGCAACTACTGCTTGTTTGATGCTTGGATTTTTAATAGCATGATGCCTGAATTTGCAAGTGAAGTATGATAATTCTGTTATCATGGCTTGGAGTGGATGATTGGTTAGAAGAAAGCATGATGATATGTTGATGACTGTATTATGGTTCATTTGTAGTAACAGTTAGTTGTCAATTTTTCTATTCAGTAAAGTGTATTTGTATTGTGATTATATTTAGTTTAGTCTAATGTCAAAAATGTACTGCAATTGCTTGTAATTTTGTGTTTTGTTGGTGTGTGTTGTAATTTGATTAAGTCAATAAAATGAGCTTATTGCTCTTTGCTTTTCAAAAGCAAAATATGTTCGTAAACACATGATGGTGGAATTAAAATTACTTCCAGCAAGAAGTTGATGGTATTTGAAATATAAAGGAAGAAGAACAGTGAGAACTTGGTTTTTATCCAAATTTCAACATGGTTAAATTGTAGATTCAAGTTTATAATCTGATGTATCTATAAAAACTAGGATTTTTAAAATGAAAATTTAGATTTTTAGTTGATATTTGAACGAGAATTTCGAAGACAATCAGAAACTGGACTTCGACCTTTTTCTGTCGATCGAAGAAGTTTTAGGGGTCGGGGTTTTGGTCGAAGGTGACCACGGGGTTGCTTGGGAAAAATGGTGATTGATGTTATTGATAATCAGAGGAGTAGAAGGGTGACGATTTAGGGTATTGGAAGGAGTGTTCTGCTGAGTGTAATGACGAGGTGATCTCGTCTAAATCGAGGCGTCGAGTTCGATCGCGAGTGATGGAATAGCTGCATGGGTCGATGATGAAGTTGAGGTCAGAGGGACGTGGATTCCAGTCGCCGTGATTGCCGTGGCGAACATCTTCTTGGTCGAGGAAGATTGAGTCTGGGTTGTTCAGAATTGCTCGATTTGTATTGGTGTAGTGATTTTCTGATCTGGGTGGTCGGAACGTGGGTAGGGGTCATTTGCGACTCAGGGACGTCGTCAGAGGTGATTGGATCGGTGGCACTCATGTGTACACGTGCACGGTGGTGACACGAGGAATTGGGCTTGGGAGGATGGCGTTGTCTCGGGGAGTACTTGTGTGTTTTTATGACTTGACTCGAAGAAAGTAAAGACGAGAGAAACTCTTGAGTTTCTCGGGATTTTGATGTATGAGCTCGGGTAAGTATTGATGCCCAGTATTGTAAGAAGATAAGCATGTATAGGATATTTAAGTTATAAGTAGAACCCAGATTTCTTTTGGCAAGGAAACCATGGTTATGTAAGTGGTAATTAAAGGAGATAAAAGGGTTTTGAAGAATAATTTAATGAAGGTTGAATTACTTAATGAAGTAATTAAATAAAAATTGTTTGACGGAAATAAATCAAGGAATGATCACTTAATGTAAGGATTAATTGAGATTAATCAATTACTAGTTTAATGTTTATTAATTTACAGATTAGGAATAATTAATCTAAAATTAAAGATTGATTAATTAATTATGGATTTATTAATTTGTATTGGGAGATATTGATTAATAATTAGGGTTATTAATCAATAGTTAATGGATAATAAATCAGTTAATTAAAGGTTAATTAATTGATTTTAAAAGTACTTAAGGATCGATTACTTTGTATTTAAAGAGATTAATTGATAATTTAGGTTAATTAATTAATAATTTAAGATTAATTAATCGCTTTATAGGGTAATTAAGGGATGAATTACCAGTTGTAATTAATGGAATGAATATGATTAATTAATTTGTTAATAGTCACTTGATGATTGATTTAGTATAACTACTTAAGGAGATTGATAGGTGTAATTACTTAGTGAAGTAATTGATGCATAAATTACTGAATGTAATTAATATAAGGAAAATTACTTAATGGGAAGTAATTAAAGGTTAATTTCTTAGGAGAAGTAATTAAGGATCAATCATTTGGTGTAATTAATTAGAGGATTAAGGTAATTAATTAAGGAATTAATTAATTAAGGTAAGTAATTACAGAATGGTTATTTACCGTGTATGATTGATTAAGGCCGATTAATGGAGGTAATTAATTTAGGATCATTAATTGATGTAATTAATTAATGTAATTAATGAAAGTAATTAAAGGTTAATTACCGTAAATGGTTGAGAATAATTAATTTGTGTAAATAAATTAAAAGATAATTACTTTATGTGATTGAAAATAATTAATCAAGGATGATTAATTAAAATGGATAATTAAAGGATGATCAATAAAGTTGTTTGTAATTAATTAATGCTAAACAGCATTAATGGAGATTGAAGTAATTAATTTAATTTGTTTGAATTAATTAGAAATGGTAAGACTAATTTATCCTGCTTAGGGATGATTGAATAATATTGTATGCCTTAGATTGATTGATTATCTTGGGTATGTATTTTGAGATGCTATGTGATGTGATATGATTGGATTTAAACTGAGATAATGTGGTCATTCATTGATGATGAACTAATGCATATAGGTGGCACCCTGTATTTAAAGTTTGAATTGTGTTTCACTTGAATAATTTGAGATAAGATGGTATTGAATTCAAAGAAACCGGAGTCGGATATTAGTAAATACCCGAAACCACTTCGATTCTTTATAAATTGATATGTGGAATCAATAGGTTGATATGGATTGTTTTAAGTGAATTTGGACCATTTAATCTAAGTTTGGGTGCTTAGAAATTGATGTGTGAAATAAGTGATGTTTATAACAACTTGTGAATTTGTAAATTGGCACGAGCTACCCCTGGTTTTAAATAATTCTAGGCATTGGAATTTCATGTTTGATGAGTTTACTCACGCTGGTTTCCAGCCTGACCTAGGTGTTACTTTGATGTAATTCACGGGTCAGACCGAGTATTACAGATTTTCAGGTAAGGTCGTTCTGGAGCTCAGGAGGCGAGCTGGATGGCAGAAACGTATGGAGTGTTTCAGCTTTGCTATATAGTTGTATATCTAGGACATATTGTTTTAAACTGTCCAATGTTGTGTAAAAGTTGTAACTCTGATATATAAAAATGTAAATGCACTGACACAGTTCTTCTTTGTAAAACTGTTATTTTATTTGATATTATATTTTCTCCGCTGCGAATGTGAGGTTTCTAAGACTTGTTTTCTGTTTCTTTTCTTTCTCTTTTCTTCTTTCCTAACTATCTGAAAATTTCGAGATAGAAATTTCCGGGTCGTTACACTACATTACAAATTTCAGGTTAATCGGAGTTCGTATGAAGGAGATATGATCGATACAAGGTAGAAGAGATATGTTCTTTGTATCCATCAGGTTTTGTATAGTTCGAATCCATCAGGTCTGTATCGATCAGATTCACGCATGCTCGATTGTTCGTATCCATATGTTCAAATCGACCCGGAGTCGTCGCACTGGTTCTGTTCGCATCGATACTGCTCCACTAAGAATTACACTATTCGTATCGATCTGGTTCGCATCGATCCAAAACTCACTGTTCGTATCGATCCCAACAGTCGATCGATACGAATGGTGCATTCCTTGATCGATACGAAACGACACTCTAATCATCGAGGTGAATAGCGTCATCGATATGAGCCCCAGTTATTGATGCGAACGTGTCAATGCAACAAGACGAAAGCCTCGGAACGACTCGATCAACTCACCGCAGAGATTGGATCAATCCAGGAAACTCGCACCACGTCATCCTATGCGCATATGCTTCTTATCGATACGAAGTGCATGGATACGAACCATGGATTCGAAGTCGACAGCCATCGAAGAATATAAAGTTGCATCGATAATATCTCCTAAACCATAGGTCCAAACGCTATAAAATTTTCATAGGAGCTTGCGTACAAGCTAAAGAACGTTCCTACAAAGTTTCGGCTCCATTGGATCATTTTTTGATCGATACAAAATTGGTTCATATCGATCACGAATCGAGTCAAAACTTTCCGGGATCGGTCGCGTGGGCCCACTCACGTGCCAGAAGGAGTCTCCCGAAGTTTGAGCACGATATCAACCTCCTACACCTATAAATAGCCCCCTGAAGCCTACAGAAAAAGGACCTTTTGGCTATTCGACATCCAGACTCTGTTGGATTCAATTCTACACCTTACTATCACTGTTGTATTCGAAATTCTTTATTGTAATCTGTTGTAATAGACTGTAACAAGCGAAGAACATCAATAAAAGATAATTACCTGAAGTGGACGTAGGCCGGAGATAGCCGAACCACTATAAATCTCGTATTTATGTCCGTTATTTCTGGATTGTTGTTTGTTGTTTACTTAGATCTATGATTTATTCTCGAAAATCATTGATTTATATTCATATATTGGTGCTTTCACGATACTTGGGGTTTGTGACCAATTTTGGCGCAAACACCTGCCTTATTTGTCAACATCCAATTGGTTGCCAATTTCTTTTCCAAAGTCTTTTCTAAAAGTGCTGCTGAATTACGTAACTAATAATTTAAAACATTTAGCAAATTGCCCCTTCTCCTTTTTTAAACATATAAAATATTTAAGTCTCATACGTTAAATAATTTTATATACTTAATAAAACACTTAGGAAAATTCTCCAAAAATTCCCATAAATCACTTCTATTATGTTTTCTAACATGTTTATATTTCTGATCCAAGCTAATATATAATAGCCAAAATTAATTTAAACCCAATTTACCCATTTTCTTTTTTAGAAAATTTATAATAAATCCACAACAACTCAAAAAATTATGAAACTAGAAACCCGTCTCTAAAATAATATTTCTGACCTTATAGAAAAAATGCAAGCCATTTGCTTATCATTGAATAGGTTTTTTAAATTAATTCTTATCATAAAATCTATATGAAATAGCACAAATCATAACAAGCATATATATCCATTTAAACAATCAAAATATGGCAAATCATTTGCAAAACAAATTCATATCTCAACTAAAACCTAGAAACAATAAAATGAGATATAATATATTATTTACCTTTAGCTTGTTTGTTAAGGAGGTTGAGATTTGTTCTTTGATTAATTAGCTTAAGTTTCCTTCTCGAAATCTTGCTTATCTTCCCCTTGTTATCTTCTAATGGTGGTCGACAAGCTTTGTATTTAGTTTTAGTTTGTGAATATTGTAAATGAAAGTGGTACAAAGGTTTAGGGTATAAGAATATAACCAATTCCTATTTTTCCCTTATCTTATTTTCTCTATTTACTTCATATTAAACTTTCATCTGTTCATTCATTCCTAAGGCACGACTACCTTATAATAATACAAATCTTAATCTCTTAACCACTTTAATCTTTACATTATTCTATTTAGTTTATCTACTTAAATCTCCTAAATGATATTATTTAAAATTAGAGGTGTTACAACAACGCCAAATTCCTGAAGGTTGGAATTGAATTGTCTATTCGACTCCCATGTACTTACACATTCTTGACGTTGCTAGTCTCCAAGCAACGTCGGATTCTTGAAGGTTAGGGTGGTATTATTCGATTGACCCTTAAATGGTCATACCTTCCTGAGGTCGCCTATCTCCCAACAACGCCAAATTCCTGAAGGTCAGGGTTGAACTACCCAATCAACGTCTAAATGGTCGTACCTTCTTAATGTTGCCTTTCTTCTGGTAACGCCAGATTCCATAAGTTTGGAGCCGAATTACTCGATTAATCCCTAAAACTATGCTTCTCAGCCGTAATCTGAAACTTGAGGAGCATGTTCCTTGCCGTATCGCTAATCGTGCAGTACGAGAATTCCCTTACCAGAAAATGGTTCCATTGAATCGAGAAGCTAATTGTTTATTGAAGACAGAAAACGTGGCAAGTCCTGCCTTATTACTCCGCCCTCAGAATCCTTGAGTGGATTATTTGTGAAAATAAACTAATATAAGCTAAGTGTAGCACTGCAACAAATCCCTGTTTAATGCTTGCGGGATTGGAATTACATCAACAATTTGTGGCTTGAAAATTCTGTCTCTGATCTTCTGATCGATTTCATAGAGTCCTTCCCAATTCGAACCAACTTATTTGGGAGAACTCATTTCATAATGAGATCCCTTACCTCAAAAGTACGATTTTGGAGCTTGGCAATGAAATGTCTTGCTATTCTTCTCTAGTGACCAACTACCCTTAATTTTGCTTCTTTCCTTTTCTCATCAGACCCAAGCTAGAGTTCCTCGTTCACCTTTGGACCGTAATTCCTTTTACGATGGGAAGGGACTTCCAATTCTATCGAGATCATAGCTTCTGCCCTGTATGCTATGGCGAATAGTGTATGTCTAGTTGCAACTTATGGGTTGTCCTATAAGCCCATAGTGCTAGTGGAAAATAGTTAACCCGATTTCCTTTGGCTCTTATTAGTCTCTTCTTCAAAGTGGACTTGATGATTTTGTTCACCACCTCCACTTGTTCGTTTGCCTACAGATATGCTACCACCGAAAAGCTCTTCTTGAGCATATACTGGTTGCAAAAATCCTTAAACTCTATCATTTCGAATGGAGTTCCATTGTCCATGATAATCTTCTAAGGTATTTTGAACCTACAAATGATGTTCTTCATCATGAAGTTGATCACCTCTTTTGTTGTGATCGTGGATAGCAGTTGTACTTCTACCCATTTCATGAAATAGTCCACTGCGACTATCGCATATTTAGATCCTCCTTTCACAATCGGTAGCACACCGATCGGATCAATTTCCCAAATCTCAAATGGCCATGGGCTAACCATTTACGTAAGTTCTGTAGATAGGGCTTTTGGAATCTTTGCAAATCTTTAGCAACGTTCGCATAGTCTAATGTAATCAGCTGCACCATGATATATTGTTGCTAGAAATATCCATAGCGAAGTGCCTTTTTAGCCAAAGCCTGCCACTTAGTGTGATCACCATAGCCGCCCTCATGGATTTCCATGAGGATCTTCCTAGCTTCACCTTTGGTTACACACAAAAGTAGATGGGTAGATAATCCTCTTTTGCAGAACACTCCTTGCATCATGAACCGAGGTGATTTTCGAAGAAGTTTCTTCCATTCATTCTTGTCTCTTGGCTGAATTACCCAAAGCAGATAATCCTTGGTTGGAGTCACCCATGACTCCTCTTCTTCCCTGGTCTTCAAAATCTAGTTGACATCCATGTGATCGATGCTTGGAGCCATTGAAACCTCCACTAGAACCAGGCCTATCATTTGTGCTTCCTAGAACTAGCCAGCTTAGCTAATGAGTTAGCTTTCATGTTCTCATCCCTATGGATATGCACAATAGTACAATTTCTATGTTATCCAACAGTTCAGATGTTTTCATTGGAAAAGGGGCTAGGCTTGTGCCCTTATCCTGGTATTGCTTTCTTACTTGACAAACCATGAGTTGGGATTTGCTGAATATATGCAACATCCTTATTCCGAGCTCCTTCGCTATCCTCAATCTCGCTATCAGCGCCTCATATTCGACCTCATTATTAGTTGCAGAAAACTCCAATGTTAGTGCACGAAAAACCAAGCGTCCCTTTAGACTTATCAGTATTGCTCTTGCACTTGAACTATGTTCATTCGAAGCTCCATCCATGAATAGTTTCCATGGAGAAAGTGTAACCACATCTTCTTCTTCTTCACCATCACGTGCGGTAAACATGATGATGTTGTCCGCTAATGCCTTCCCGTTTATCGCTCTTTTTAGATGGTAGGTGATGTGATATTGGCTCAACTCTATGTTCAACTTCAACAGTCTTCTCAAACTCTCGGGTCGGTACAATACTTGCTTTAGAGGCTGGTCTGTCAATACAATAATTAAATAAGCCTAAAAATAAGGATGCAGCTTCCTAGATGCAGTCAGCAAGAAGTACGTGAGTTTTTCCAACTTCGAATAGTTTTTTTCATCTTTAGTAAATTACTTACTGATATAATAAACCAGTCTTTAAATCCTCGCCTCCTTACGTACTACTACTGCACTTAGCGCGTGAGTAGACACTACCAAAAAAAATCCTCCCCATATAGCTGTTTGAATAAGATTGGTGGTGTCTCCATGTGCCTCAAAAATTCTTTGAAAGCATTCTAACAACCTCGATTCCATTCAAAGTTCTTCTTGCCCTTCTTGAGAGTATCGAAGAAGGGTATGCATTTACCTATTGTCTTTGAGATGAACCAACTCAAGGCAGCGATCTTCCTATTCAAGCTCTAGAGTTGTTTCTTCGTAATCGAGGCCGTTACATTTCTCAAGGCCCTAATTTGCTCTGAATTGTCCTCGATTCCCCTTGCATTAACTATAAATCATAGAAAATTTCCCAATACTGCCTCGAAAGAACATTTCAATAGATTTAGCTTCATTTCATATTTCCTAATGACCTTGAACATTTCTAAAAGATCATCTAAATGGTTTAGCGATACTTGTGACTTCACAAGCATGTCGACCACATACACCTCCATTGTCCATCCGATTTGATTCTTGAACATAGAATTTACCAATCTTTGGTAAGTTGCTCCGGTGTTTAGCAAACCGAATAGCGTTACTCGATAGCAATATAAACCTAAATCCATTATAAAGCTGGTATTTTCCTGATCCAGTATATGCATTAGGATCTGGATATAGCCTGAATACGATCCATAAATGAGAGCACTTATGTCCTGCAGTTCAGTCCAATAGCTGTCCTTTGGGCATGTCTTTTTCAAATCCAAGTAGTTGATACATATTAGTCACTTTCCATTCAACTTATTAACCAACAAAGGACTGGATACCCAATCGAGGTATTAAGTGTTGTGGATAAAGCGGTTTGTCATAAGCATATCCCTTCTTTCAATGTAGTAGATCGCTATGAAACCAGACTGTGTCTTTTATGTTTCATTGGTGTAAACTTGAATCTTTCCCTATCTCTGGCGATATCCGGCACATATCTGAATTTTTCCAAGCAAACACGTCCAAATTCCTTGAAGGAAATTAACAAATTCCTTACTTATGTTAATGCTAAGCTGAGATCCAATCTTTCAAATGTGAGTTGGATCATCCATATTGATCAAGATATTCACCATCAGCTCGGTCAGCGCTGCCCGCACTTCCACTAACTTCTTCCTAGGATCATAGACTTGTCAAACTTGCTATGGTTCTTGAACTAGAGGTCGTGCTTTAGTTGTTATGCTTGCGAATCACGGATACGGAGAGTCTTCTCCGTATCTTTGCTTTTCTCACATCAATTCTCTCAGTTCCATAACGTAACATTTTCTGTCTATGCTTTAGCCTCCTCTTACCAATCTAAACACATTCTCTCTGAGGAACTTCATCATTAAATACCAAGAAGCTAATACTATCCTAAAATCCACATGGGTTGGTCAACTCAGAAAGACATTATATGCCAAGTATTCATCTACTATAACAAACTTCTGAGTTTAGACTATCCTGCGGTCTCCTTCTCCCAATTTTACAGGCAGATCAATCATCCCAATCGGCTGGTTCGCTTCATCTGTAAAGCCTTGAATATTGGTTTTACAGGATATCGCCTCCTTCATGTTGATATTAATCTGATCGAATGTTCTTATGAGCGGTATGTTTAATGAACTTCCAATATCCACTAAGACCTGACATACCATTGTCGGCCCAATTCCAATTGTTACCACCAAGGGTCGAAAGTTGGCATTTCGACTCCATCCGCATCCCTATTCCTAAATACAATATCATCAGTCATCATCATTTGCTACTTAGCCGGGCTCCATGTTTTATGGTAAAGCACTCTTTTTACAGTCTATGCTTTAGCTAGCTCGTGTACTGTTCCATTTTCCTCCAGCTTTTCTCTGCTATATGGTGTCCTCCAATTATGATGTTGATGATTAATTTCCTATTATTACGTCTAGGCCCTTCCCCTCTTGGTATAGGCATTCTCCCTTAGGCAAGCAGCCATGGGGTCTTATAGTTTGACCACCTTCTTAGGACTTTTTAACGTACTGCTGGAGCTTATTTTTTCTCATCGGTTCCTCGATGAGATCTCTTAAATGCTGGCACTCGTTCGTGTTGGGTCCATGAGTTTCATGGTAACGAAAGAACTTTCTGGAGAACCTTTATTACTCCGTCATTTCCTTTTTAGGATGCTTTTTATGTCTTTCCATTCCTTAAGTAGCAAGGTATCCATTTTCAAGTGTATCATTCAAAGATGCGTAATCTTCTAGTTTCATATGCCTTAGACATTTCTTGTCATCATTATATCTATTACTAGGGCCTTAGTTTCTTATCTTATGATAACTAAAGTTTCCGACATTAACTGCCATGTTTCCCAAGCTATCTCCAACTTGCTTAAACTCTATGTTGCTCTAGATAACTTCCTTCAATTATTCGACATCGATCTTTATTAAGGCTAGACTCGCTTATTGCAATCGAATGAACTGATTATCCATCTGATGAAACTCTTCCATAGTTGTATGTTGCTTCATTTTCAGCCATCTGCCAAAATCCATGTCCGGGTGTAATCCTCGAACCAGGGCCATAAATTCCAAATCATCCTTTAGATTGCTTACTTTCGTAATAGCAATATTAAACCGGTTCAGGAACCTATTTAGTGACCCTTAGGGTCCTTGAGACAGGCTTGATAAGGATATCATGTTCTTAGGCCAAGGAGCATGAACTCAAATCTGCTCCATGAACTTTCTTGCCAACTCATCAAAAGTCAATATCGATTTCCGCACGAGCCTAGCGAACCATATCGATGCAAATCCTTCCAAGAAGATAGGAAATCATCTACATTGAACATCATCTGTCGTAAGAGAACGGTCTATGTGCCATTCATACTTGAGTAAATGCTGCCTAGGATCAATATTTTTATATGATGGCATGGTCGATATCGTAAACTTACTAGGATATCCTTCTTTGGGAATATTTTCCATGGGCGAAGTTATCCTTAGGGAGAACCACTCCTCTGGTCTTCCTTTGATGTTCGGTTGGTTCTGTTGCGACTATTTGGACACCATCATCATTAACTTCAACATCCAATTCGTAATCATCATTGTCAAGCTGTAGGTCATCTTCTTAGTTAGACCAATTCAAAGCTTTAATTCCCCATCCCCCTGCTGTCAAGAAAACCTATCGGCACTAAGTTGATTTCTTTTGGTATTGAGTTTGTTTCTTTTGGGGGAGAACACTCCGGCTTCCTCCAGCAAGCTCTCCTGTTGATCCAACAACTACTTCCTTTAGCTTTCCCTTTCCATTTTGCATGTTTTGACCAGAAAAAGATGAGTTCTCTTTTTCAAATCTCGGGGAAGAAGCTTCTTCGTGTTCCTCTTAGTCCTTTGCGGTTGTTGGGTCAATAGTGTTATGCTAGCATCCATCTTTTCAATCAAATCCTTTTGACTGTCAAACAACTTCCGATTCACTTCCTGCATTATCTTATCAATACCAACCCTAATAACCACTTTATGTTGAGTAGAAGATCCTAATTTTGCCAGTTCGTTACTAACTTCCAATTGGTGAGAATTTCCTTCATCATGACTAGCTACTTCTCCTGAGGATTTTTTAGATATCCTAGGCGCCACTGATTTCTATTAGTAAGTTTCCAAATTCTTCATAGAAAATCTTATGGATCTAACCATTGAATCTCTCCAAATACAAAATAGCAAGCTAAATATATTCCAAAGTTGGATTGCTTAGTGAAAGCACCAAAATGTTGTCGCCAAAAGTGTCACAACACCTAAAAACCAATTGAAAAATTGAGATCTAGCAGAAAATATAATAAAATCGGTAAGAACACTAAGATGTTGATTGTAGATTAGTAATCACTAGCCTATGTCCACTATTATATTCATTAATTATTGATTTGGGAGAGATTTTGAGAGGATTAGATTGATTTATAAGCCACAAGTACAAAGGATTGACAAGTTCTTAAGCCTAGAACTCAGCAATATCTTCCTTGGTGGCTATGGTGAAGAGAGATAGGAGATAAAGAAGATGAATTGTTAAAAGTCCATTTCCAGTAGCCATAGGGTCGATATTTATAGGAAATTAGCCAATAGACTTGGAGGCCCAAGAGGTAGAAGGTCCAAGTCCAAAGGTGTAGGGGAGCCAAAGTTGGCGCATTCGTTAATTAAAACCATATGGTATCAAGAGTTCCTCTCGATACCGAGTGGTTTATTTTGGTGAAAACTTCCCATTTTAATCTATTTTGCTTCTTCTCTCCATTCCGTGGCGCTCCAAACATTATTCCTTCAAGCTTGAATTGTTTCCAATCATTTCCTTGATACTGCTTGTCTTTTCCTGCTTTCATATTGAGAATCTTTAGAGTTGCTAGTCTATTCTTTGGAAAAAGTACTCCATGATGATCAATTAACGTAGTGCTTGAAGTCCAAGGATTTTGGGAGGTCCAAAGTGGAATAAAATCCTCTTGGTACTGAGTGGCCCACTTTGCTCCATTGTCTCTAAAACTTATTGAGTGTCATCTTCTTATCCTTCCAAGCGTGTTTCTAAGTTCGTGGATCGTTTTATCTACGTCTTGATGTTTTAAATTCTGTTGAAAATCTACTTGGTCAAAAAGCCGGTTAACACCCACAAAAGCATGCTTTTGTGGATACAGAGCATGCTTTATTCAGGAACATGTATCAAGACTGGAAAATTGTCTTCGGTATCCTTGGGTCATTTATCTTGCCAGTCATGGTGAATCACCTGATTCCCTCGGACTTACCTGCAAATCAAAAGTTGCTTTAGACCCATAATAGCTAAGGACTTGAATCCTTACCTAAACGTCAGTTACAAATCATGATCATCGAGCGTTCTTTTAGGTTTCATATATTATACATAAATCATATATTTGATCATCTTGCAATATAAGTCTTGGTGGCATATTGTTGCTGATTAGAGCACTACTTATAAATTATCTAGTATTTACTAGCATTGCATTAAAAGTAAGTCCAACATGATGAAGGCAATAATATTAATCAATCATTCCATAATCATAATCAAATTTTTTGGAATCAAAAGGCATTCACAATAGAGGTGAAATTTTAATCTCTTTAAATTAGATAATTGTAAAACTTCGTTGAGCCCATCTAATAACTTTCTGGCAACGGGGCTCAAAGTCCAAGGTGAGTTCATATGCTTACTCTTCGATGACAAGACTTGCTATCTTATACAAGCATATCCACTCACTCTTTAGTGAGGGGTCCTTGTATCTCAGTTTTCATCACCTTATCTCATCGGTCAGGAGAATCATTATCTATAAATCTATGTATCAAATATAGGGGATAATGTGGGTAATATTGAAATCAAAGGCCATAACCAACTAATATCTGTTATTAGATTATTCATACATCCTTATTCAAATCAACGCATATAAATGAAAATCAAAATAACAAGTCCAATCAAGGATTACCTTTGAGATTAAACATAGAGCATGTCTATAGGATCGAACGAGATCACACACATGTTTAAGTGGCCTGAAGGTAAACCTTTGGGATTTATATGAAGCAAAAGTAAATAAAAAATTCAAAAAATAAACCAAATCTCAATCCATCCCAATTATGGGATAACCATTCCCTATCCATGCCCTCGGATGTGGCCGGGTTCATCCGTCGTAATTGGTGGTTATGCATGTGACATCACTGTAATTTGTGCAACTTTAATTGAGTTTCTAACATATTGTTTCAATAAGTTGTTTTGAACTTGCTCCTCTATCAGATCTCTCAAGTTTCTGCACTCTTTTTTCTCATGTCCATCCAGCTCCTAGACAATATTTCCTAGACCCTCTCTCTCATTCCATAGGCTCTCTCTTAGGAGGTTTTTTATGTCGAATCTACCTCCTAATATCAAGATAAATCTCTCTGCAGTCTCGGTTAAATCAGTGTAACAAGCAAACTTTGGTTCCCTCTTTTGACATTTTAAAGCTCCATAACATTCATCAGCTTTTTTGCTTCCCATTATATTTTCCGAATGATGTCTTGGATGGTCCTTCATCCTATATAATATTAATTTCATCATTTTCAGCTTCCGCATCTTTTTGACACAAATATATTTCAGTTTGATAGTAGAAATCTACCGAATACATTTGTGGATCCTATTCTAATAACTTCTTAAACTCGACCTTACTAGATACTCCAACAATCATCATCTTAAGAAATATCGACGGATCTGATTTCTAAACTACAGTGGATGCTCCATTAAATCAGGTTAAATAACATTATAAAGATTCTTCTCCCTTTGCTTCACATTCAAAAATGTCATCACATTCCTCGGTCAAACAATGTGAACCCTAAACTGGCTCATGAGTCTTTAATTCTTATCGATCTATGTGCTAATGGATCCGTTATAAATTTAGTGAAATAAAATAGTAGCCAAATTTTTTAGGTACAGAGGAAAGCAATGTCCCATCACTTCCTCTAAAGCACCCAACACTTTCATATGTTAGATGTATCTCATCAAAAGAACTGTAGGAACAGTTTTCCCATCATATGGTTTAACGCATATAGCTTGAAATCAAGAGGATTTCTAGTATTCAGATGTTTAGGGGTGAAGTAATTCCTATTCATGTCCTCCAAACTTTGATCTGGGGCTCCACCTTGAAGCACCTTTCATATTATGTTAGCTCTGTGATCTTCATAATTTAGTTGAAGTCGTTGAGTTTCAACATGCCTCTGATCTAAGGCTCCTAATGCCCCCCATTTTCTTTGGGCCTTTCGATTTTTCTCCATGTGGAGATATGTTTGCATTCAATCTTATTTCCCAGATCCAATTTCGTTCCTCAATTACTCCCTCCCTTGCTCGGGTCCACATCAATTCTACCCCTTATCCAACTGAATCAGTACCGATCGGTCTAGCTTTGTTAGTACCGATTGATTGTGGAAGTTAGGGGTTGAGTTGAGATTATCCTATCTCATTCCTCCATGCTTCTATTTCATTATTCCTTATTTTCTGGCCTCCTTTATTCTTGATTTCTAGTAGCTCCTGTCGATCTTTGCTGCTCCATGCATTATAAAAAGCCCTCGAACATCTATACTTGCCAATCCAATAATCTTGCTTGCATGGCCTTCATCATACCTTTCATCTCCTCTCTGCTGACAAAGATGGAAGGTGTATTGAACTTAAGTACATCTCATGGCTTCCGCTATGCCCCGATTGATTCTCTATGGTCATAGCCTTTCTGCAGTTGGCTTCTTCACCTTCAACATATCAAATCTAAATTCCTTCTCGATGAAATCGACAAGAATGTTAACTTTTCTAGTTTGACATCCCAAATTGATAAAAATGAAGTAAACCAATTCAAAATATAAGAAATAAAAAAAAGAGAATCATAATATTTTATCATGGTTCAACAAAATCTCTAATCAATGCCCACTAAGTCATTTTTATTGATTGATTATGTCTCGATCTATCGAATTAAAATGAATTTTTACAAAGATTAGATCTCGGTTTTACCTTAAAGACTAAGAAAGAAGAGGAAGATCCCAAAAGTGCTCCTGTAGTTCATGAAAGTTCTTTATTTATGGGTGAATCCCTCTACTTAAGTCGACATATCAAATTAGAACAAGTTAACGTCCAGATCCGAAGTTCCAGCCACGAAGAACAAGTCAAAAAGCATGTTTCCCAACTTCACAATCACTTATTACCGATCGATATTGATATGCACGTAAAAGTGCATATTTTTACTTCTATATTTAATATACTTTTATTTAAATAAATAAGCATATTAGGTTATTTTACATGTTTAAACCAAAATCTAATGTGTTTTAAAATCATCATACATACATCTTCATATGGGGGCAAAATGGTCATTTTGTATGTGTTAATTTTTTATAAAACTTACTTGCACGTTTTAATGTTGTTTTGTAGGAATTTGAGTGATTATTAGAAGTGGTTTCATGTATGTATGCATGCACAAGTGAAGAAAGACAAAGGAATGAAGAAATAAAAGAATTCATACAACATGAAGTAGCCCACCTTCCGACAAACCCATGGACCACAATTAAAACTAATGGAGATTAAAATGCACACGAAAATATTAAATGGGGGATTAATTAATGCTCCAATGATTACTTGGAGGTTGCACTTCCTAAAGGGCATTTAGGTAGTCCCCCTAAATTATGAATTAGGGTTTTGATTATATAATTATCTTCTCAACTTTCATGCAAATTGTAGCACAAATCAATGATAAATAAAATGACTTCTTAAGCCTCTTCTTCTTTTTCTACATGCTTTGCCATTACATGCTTACTTTAATTTACATGCTTTCTTCTATTTCATGTTCATAGATTAGCTTTCGTTTCATTGCAATTAGTTTAGATTTAATTTATGCAAGTAGTTTAGTTCTCTTTTCTTTTAAGTAGCTCTTACTTTCCTTGCTTTTTAATGTTGCAATCTACATGTGTTGAAATGATAACAAAAATGAAAAGATAAACCCCTTCATTTTAGGGGTAATGAAGCTCTCCTAAATCATGCAGATTCAACATATTTGCTAATTTATGATCTCTTTTTATTCTTCATGGATAGTTAGATGTTGATGTAAGTTTATTAGTGAATTTAATAGTCTATGTTGTTTATCACAAATAGGCTATTATTACTCAAATATAATCACAATTTACATTAACATCTAACGAAGTGATTTTGACCATGTTATTAAGATTGAATCAAAATTTGATGATCTGTGTTAATCAAAAATAGTAAAAAGATGATGCTAAAAATAGATTTTGTTTAAGTTTTATATTCATTTTCATGACATTTAACAAAATGGTTTTAGTGTTGTATTAAAGTTTGATGGTTTAAGTTGTGTTAATTAATAATACAAATAGATCATACTTATGATAAATACATCACTAATATTACTAGATTAAACTAGGAGATCATAAATTAAATTTTGTTTTGATTTATGTGAGAGTATGAGAGTGAATTTGTCTCTAAATTGTCTCTTAATCTCACATTTTTATTCACTTTAGTTTTAGTTAGTTTTTACATTCTTTTTTGTTAAAACAATCTCAAGCTTTGGTTTAATTTGATTAGGTAGAATTTAAAATTAATCCATTTCCCTACGGATCGACCCGTACTCGCATATGTACTACAATTGTACGCCATGCGCTTGCGGTTTTTTATTTCAATAATAATATTTCTAGCGATGATTTTCTAACGGATAGAAAATCCATCCTTATTAACAAGTTTTTTGCGTCATTGCTGGGGATTTGAAGTTTAATTTTAATTTTACTCTTTGAATTATTTTTGTTGTTTATATTTGTTTTGTGTTTTGTTTTTCTTAAAAATAGAGAAAAAAGATATGGTTAAGCATTTATTTTGCTTTATTTTGACTTAGTTGTGTTTGTTTTTGTTTTTTTTATTTCTATTACATTTAAAAAGAAAAAAAACAACATACACGATATCATTTCAAAACAAATATTGTTCACTTCAATTGTATTTACATTTTCAAAACAACATACACAATTACATTTTTATTTGCATTTATATTTCTTGACAACTTCTCTGTGCATTACTCATTTTCCATTTTGTGCATATCTCTGTTTTCAGTTTACAATTGTATTTCCTGAAAACCATCACAGTAGAGATACCGCAACCTCACAGCAACTCCCACCATTCCAATTTTCGCTGCACCCTCCACTCCCTTTAGCAAACAGCCACCTACCTCCAACAACCTTTCTTTGCCATCAACTACATTGCTACTACCATACAACCTTACTTCAAAACATCCCTGCTGCTATGCATTTCTATGCACATCAAATACCTTGCAACTTCCTTTGCATACTACTAAAAACATCCACTTCCATCTCACTGCACATAACATCAAAACTTCCTTCTTCCTAAAACTATCACCCTGACAAAAACCAAACTACAACACTCCTTCTTCCCGTTCTCTACCTGCAACAGTTCCACACTACACCTGACCATCCAGCTACAACGAGACCAAACAATCACCTGCTGCATCACATCAATACTTGCTCTCCACCACCAGAACCATCATCCACACTTCTTCCTGCACATACCTCACTGCCAAAGCACTTCCATAAACTCCAAACATCTCCAGTAATCCATCAACAACCACACAGTATAAACAGTAACCATCCTCTACCTTCCTCACTTTACAACACTCTCATCTGCCATCTTCTGTAAACAACCATTACTACCATCAACGAAACCTCCTAACTTCCCCCCATCATTACATCCACTTCCTCCAACTTGCCATCTAAAACAGTCAACTGCCTTCTTTGGCCACCACCACTCCCAAACCATCCATAAACCACTATCACTTTGCATTTTGTCAATAGCTGCTTCATGATACTGCACATAACCACCATCTGCGTCCTCCTCCTCCTCCTCCTCCTCACATCTGAACAATTGCATCCTCCTCTTCGCACTGCCACACGCCTCTATATATAACCCGAAAGCAAACATCACAACCAACCTCCAGCCTTTTCACCACCACAACCATCCATCATCCTATCAACCAACTACAACAACTACACACCACCATCTCATTACAACTTCAACCTCCATCATAACCACTTCCCCACTTCTGCAGCAACTTTCACACTATAACCAAGCATTATCATCACCAAACACTTCACACATATAACAAACCATTACTTTATATAGCAAACCACTAAATATTGTCAATCATATAGCATTACCATATAGCGAACCATTACTTCATATCAACTTCACTTCTGCACACCATCTTCTACTTGCACCATTTTCCCGACCATCCAATAATTCCACCACCATCACACTATCACCCATCACCGCCTGCCTATACACTTCTACAACCACACAACATCACATTAACAACCAAATCACAGTCACAACCTTACTACTGCAGCACCCTGTTCCACACTTCACCACCATACTTGACAGCAAATATTCTTCTACAACCACATAGCATCGCAACATACCATCACCATCATCATAAGCTCCACCATCTGCTTGCTGCCTCATCCTCCCCTCAACACCGCCATCACCCAACTACCCCCACACAACCCGAAGCACTTCCAATTAGAAATCCTCCACATCAATACCCTCTCAAATCCACCACTATGGTCGAGACCTGAAATCAATTTCTCCAAAATTCGCAACTACCCACGACAAAATACCACTCCAACTTCATGATTCCAATCACTAATAAAAAAAAATTCTTTTGCATGTCTTACACGATCTTTGTTTGATTTCAATTTTGTTACAAAGAGAAGGCGAGAGTAATTTATTTGTTTAATTTGGTTTGTATGTGCGCTTATGAGCTAAGCTTGCATATTTTTAATTGTAACATCATTTTAAATTTTCTTTTGACTGTATAATTAAAAAAACAAGTTATTTTGGTTTCATTTGTTTTATTTTATGGTGGTTTAGTAAACTTTGTTTTAGATTCATTTGTTTTAGTTCTTAATATAAAAAACAAGTTGTTTTTTAATTTTATTTTACTTTCTTCGTTTACACACACACACAGACACATAAATCAAGTTAAATTTTCAGGTTGCAAAAGAAGGAAATGAAAAGGAGGGGATTAGCTTGCTAAAATACTGCTCTGCTTAGCTTGCTTATAAAAAAATCGCTGCTTTAAAAAATAAAAAATAAATTGCTAATAATTTTGTACGCTTCAGTATCGTGCCCTTATCTATTGTTTTATTTTCTTTACCTCGTAGGTTGCTTGCATTTTAAATTTTCAAAAACAACATAAAAAATTCATTCGTAGTTGCATTGTTATTTTACACTTAATTCTTTTTTGCATTCATATCATCTTATTTTCTTTTCTAAAGGCAACACTCAATTCCACATAAGGTGGGGGATTTCATCACCCCTTCCTTGGCCCACATATTGCATTTCATCTTAGAACTGGACTATTCATAACGGTTAGACTTTGGACTTAAGTGAGTCACGAGCTCACCTAGGGCGTAATTATATCTTGACAAGTTATCTTCTTTCGACAATTTATTTTCTTGGTGTCTAGGCGACGACAGATCAATAATTATATATAAGTATTACGATGATTCGTAAAAATTATAGTGATTATTTCTCTTAAGGTACTTAAACCTTTGGCTGCACTACTACGGTGATTCATAGTGCACCAATAACTCATGTTTGATACTTGGATAAGAAGTATTTTGTTGGATTAAGATAAAGTATGATTATACAATTTTGGGTTAAGAACTATTAAGTATAGAAAATTTGTAATCGAGTCCTTGCATTAATTTACTTGCTTTAGTTCATGCATATTGAAAAAAAAATCAAAATCTAAAACTTAAAAAATTGTACATTTTACTAACTTAGTTCTTTTTTTAATCCAAAAAAATAAAACTTTTTAGATGTTTTCCTTTGAAAAAAAAAAGGAAAACAATATTTTCTAATCAAAATAAAAAATCCAAAAAAATAAGCATTTTACATGAGTAGTTTTTTAGAAAAAAATCCAAAAAATATAATCTTCTCAAAAATGAAAACAAAAGGTAAAAATGAGCAAAAACATATAAAAAAATTTGAAAATAAAAAAAAACCAAAAATCAATCTCCCTTTTGAAAAAAAATCCTTTTTGGTAAATATTTTGCCTTTCAAAAAAATATATATAAAAATAATAATTTCTCACTTGATTTCATTTTCAAATCCTTGTTTCATTCTCTTAACTTGATTCTCGCTTCTTTCTCTTCATGACTTTTTCTTCTGCATGAGTAGTTGGACTCGTGACACAACAACTAATCGTTTAACTCAAACAAACGACCCTCCAATGACAGCGAACAAAAATGCCCCTCGAACTCTCGTGGATAGAATCTTTCTCGGTAGAGTTTCTGTTCCTTCTTGCATCACATTACCCGCTCGAATGGGTAACCATTTATAAATTCATTCCAGTCATAATCCACGCTCCTAAATTTTGGCAATTTTGAACATGATGTCCCTTACATCTTCTTAACGAAATTCGAACAAATTGGCGCAACCATTAAGCTCCAACAACTTTGTGATGACGGAATCAAACTTAGGTTAATTCCATTTACTTTTACCGATTATGCTAAAATATGGTTGACAGCTTACCTTTAAATGCGATCAAAACATATGAAGAATTTGTAAAGTTGTGACGGCCCGCCCTTCTACAACCAGAAAAACGTATCATCGTTAAGAAAGAAAGGGATAGAAATAGAAGAGAAAGAAAAGAAAAGAACAACAACATCAGAATCTCACAGCGGAACGGAACAAAATATAATATATCACATAAATATTACATAGTTTTTACATATATCAGAGTTATACAATATCAATACACATGACAACCATACATACATCTATCACTATATACATCGGAGGTACAATACATATCAACTAACACAGCGGAACTACATAAATAGCTATATACGCCTGGAATCTCCTGCTCCAAGCTCCTCCAGAAATCAAGTCCGAGACCTATCACTTGGCTACTCATAAAAATTTGAGTACCCAAGAGTTTATGAAAACACAAAATATAAACTCCCGGTCGGACGTGGGTCCTTTCACTCGAACGCGAACGCGAAGTTCCCCCATTCTCACTCGTGCGCGACTCGAGTCAGACCTCTTCCCTTCATCACTGACACGACACCCCACCCCAACGCCACCGTGCACGTGCACGGCGGCACGGCAGGCCACCAGCAAACGCCATCCAACCAAACAAGTCCCAAATCTCGCGACAACTTGAAATCTAAACCCAAAACGTTCCCAACGATCGAAAACAAAATTATGCCTTTCTGCTCGAAAACCGAAACTCACTTATGATAATAAAACGGCCTCGCCACCGCTCCTCACTTCACCGGAGGCGCCTAAAATTCAACCACACCCCGACAACATGACAAGCTTCCTCCCTCCTGAATTGCGTGAAGCTCGATCTCGTGTAGATGTCGATCTCGTCAGGTTTACTGACATGTTTAAAACTTGAAATAAAACCCTACAATGATCTTGTTTCTCAAATTTACTCAATGGAAAAATTATCGTATATTTTTCTCGAAATCACTCATATCTAAACTATCTACATACCCAATTTTAACTGTTTAAATTGATTATAGTGTCTGAAATTCATGAAAATGTAATTTTTACTTAAGTTCAAACTGCTCTTTAAAAACCAATCTAAAAATCTTATTTTTAGTTTTAAAAAAACATAACTTACAATATGAATTCAATATATAGTCTTGAATCCAAATTTTGCAACAATTGAATATTCCAATTATCACTTGATTTTCCGTACATTAATATTACAGTGGTATCCTTTATAAGTTGGTTTAATCAACTTTCTAACAACCATTATTTGAAGTTTATCATGTTGTTTGTTGAGAATTCGAAGCTGTTCGAACCAATATGCAAGCTGTGTCAAGTTCCAGAGAACTCCAAACATACAAATTCATGTTCAAACTGAAGTATAAAAAAATCAGTTTATAATTAATGTTTGAACTGTTTTTAAATAACTTAAACGTTTTAAAAAAATTAAGTTTACTCACCTAACCTTCCTGAACAAAGAACAGAAAGAAGCACCTAAAGTTTTGAATACTTGAAGCTCTTGAAACTACTTGCATATTTCTCTGTTTTTGAATTCAGTTTGATTTTCTTTCCATTCCATTTTTTTTAATTTGCTGAATGAACCAAATGGTTCTGAAGCAATCATATTTATATATATGAAAAGAACAGGAAGCTTAAGTTAGGTACCAACTAGCCAAGCATTATCTTTATTTTTCTTCACCTGACAGATTAGTGTCTAGATGCATGGATTTGTAAGCATCTGCATAGACCAATTTGTAGGCTGAGTTGATAGCATTTTGTACTTGGGTTTCTAATGATATTTTCATAGAATAATAATGTTTTCTGTAGATGAACATTTGTATGTAAGTGTACAAATCTTGCAGGTACATACTTGGCTTATGTATGAAGCTTTGATTATGAAGATATTTTGTTTTGTTATTATATTACTTGTTTTTATTAACCTAAAGTTTGAACTATAATATACATATTTGTTTACATCTGATTAATGCTTATGCTTCCTTCATGATAACATGTAATTAATGTTTCAGATTTTGTTTATTTTTATACAAGACAAAGAGCTGTTGTTAGAAACATTTCTTGATCTTATTTTTATTCAAAGTTAAATTTTCCAATATTTGATTTATAACTTATATTAGCACTAATGTATTTTATATTTATATTTAATATGAATAGAATTGTATTATTATACTCATCATTATTAACTACATTTATACTTTTGATATTAAATGTCATTAATATATAATTTTTAATTCAATAGAATAAAACAGATTTAATTTTAAGTTCTACAATTAGATATTCATACATATATTATCAAATATGAAAATATTGAACCTTTTAATTCAATAAGAAATATTTTGTTTTAAACAATTTTAAAGATTTTCTTTACGGTCACATGCATAACTGGTAAATGGTTGAGATCTCATCAGTTTATAAATTGAAAAACTCATACTTCATTTAAACTAGAGTAATTTTTTTCATATGCATATTTATCAGATATAAACAAAGTAAAGTATTTTAATTCAATTATATAAAAATAAATTTTATTATAATATTATCAAAAGATTTTATTTTGAATTCCCAAAGTCCAATTCCCATTTAAAATACAATTTAAATAAATAGATTGGCAGTATTCCCAAATCATAACCATTTTAATATGATCAATTTACATTTTATTTAAATTAGATTAAACATTTATTAAAATAAACGAGGCCAAAATTCCAGGGTCGTTACATTCCTCCCCCTTAAAATAATTTCGTCCCCGAAATTTGAATCAAGGATAACCTAAAAAGCTGTTATATCAACGATTCAAACATACATATCATTTATATATTAGCAAACAATCAAACAGTCTATCCTAACAAACATCACTAGTTATCCGAACACAAATCCGGATAAGCTTCCCTAAAATTATCGAGAGTTGTCTCTCGATGATCAACAATCCGAACTGAATCCCTGACCATAGATAAATTCGATTCAACTTCCAAATTCTTGAATTACTAGTTTAACAATTAATGATGAATCATGAACAAATTTCCTTAGATGAGATATATGGAATACACAATAAATTCCAGATATCCACTCTGGCAATTCAATACTGAAATCTACAGTATTAACTCTTTCCAAATTTTATTGACTTCTTTACAGAATTTCAATATCTATTTTAATCAGGCCCGTACGATGTACATATACTATTCGTACGCAATATCAAATTCGATCGCTCGCTCGATCACACAATTTCATTTTCGAACTAGTATTGTCCACCCGACTTCCTAGTGCGGACTCAGAACTGGTTTCTTGATTAGAAACTGTTATTCTCCTTGCATAGTCACAACTATGATAGAGAATTTCCAGCATCAATCAAAATCCAAATCCATGGTTCGTCGTCGAAAATCGAGTGAAAAATCCTAACTCGGATTGATATATAATTATCTCGAAATTCTGTGCTCGAATCTGGATCGAATTGTTATGCGAATAAAATAATATACGTACATCCTACGTATTTATATCCATTGATTATCAACCATATCAATTTCTTTTATTCACATTATATTGATTCCTATCCACTTGGAATAATTTTCCCAATATCAAATTTTACTTAAGAATTTCACTCTCATGTCTTAAGTTTATTATAAACATTATATATATTCTTATACTATTACTCTACCACTTTAGCCTTTATATCTTCTTATTTCCAATTTGAATTTCTAATTCCATGTGAATTAAATTTATATTCAACTCTGAATATTTAATTTTATTGACTATTTTCCATTTAATACCGATTCCTATTTTGCTTCTAATGATTCATAAAATTTTATCTAATCTCATTTACTTCAAACAACCCATTTTCTTATGCAATTCGACAATACTATTGTGAATAAATAATTACTTAAGCTTTATAACAATTTTAAATTTATTCCAACTCAATTTACACTTGATTCCATCCCAATTAATTTATTCACAATCCTTTCATTTCATTTGCTTTTATTTCAAAAGTTTGATTCCAAACCATTTTATTAAACTCGACAACCAATATTTTAAATAACCATCTCACAATTTACTTAGGTCATTTATTTTCTTCAAACTGTTCCACCTAACAACTTAGGTTTATTCTATTCCACCAATTCCCATTTAAATCTTTGATTTGATTTTCTTTCAATCAAATCCCAACTATTTGATGATTAGTTTATTCTTTTATCCATTCTTAAATTTTAATTTACATTAACAACTCATTATTACATTTATTTATAAAAAGGTCATTCAGTTTATTCTTGAATTAAATTTGTTTACACCTCACACCAATTCTATTTTAACCAAATTCAAGACTTACTTGGTTTACATTTACTTATTTACATAAGAATTTTTTTATTCCATTCAATTTTATCTATAACTCGATTGAATTCATTTAAATTCAGTTTTATTCCAACTCAATTTCAGTTAAATTTAGCTACTTACCATTCTTTAAATTTATTTCTCAATATATGAGCTCAAAACTTATTTGTTTTACTTAAAAGTTTATATTACTCATTTGGGTTATTCAATCTTATAACCATAATTTCAGATTTTATATATATAACACTTACTATCTTAAAGTATAAATTTTCATTTTACAGTTACAATCATTTTACCTTCCAATTTTAAATCCAACTATGTTCATTTTGAACTTCAATTTCATTTAACTCATTTCAGGTTAAACTCAAGTACATTTTCTTCACTTTTATTTACTTAAATTAAATTTTAATTCCTGGATTAAAATTCCTGATTTCTTCTTATTAATATCAACTTTACTTTATAAGTTCAATAGTTAATTCATTTAAACCTTTCACATTATTTAAATAGAATTTCTTAGAATTCAAATGCCCGGTTTTCGTTTCCAAAACCATTTTGAAATGATAACAACTCATACTCACTTGGTATGTCAAATCAAAATTTTCAAATTCCAAACACTTGTTTTCACCAAAATAATTTTCTCTTTGAAATTTTTAAAACAACTTGTATACCCAACAAGCCCAAAAAAATTATCATGACCAACTATCCTGGTAGCAATTCATCACTTTAGAAACTCGAAAATGAATACTGATGATGTGGCCATCATCATCAGGATTATTTTCCAGCGACTGAAGTGAGTTCAGTGCTTTCTTACTTTCACAAATTGTTCCCAAAATAATTTCCATTCAACAATATTTTCCAAAACAATACTCCATTATTACGTTCAAATCTTTGGAAAAACATTTCAAACATTCCCAAGCTGTTAAATTCCCAAATTCTTTTGTTTAAATTCATTTAAACACCTTTCAAATTTCTTGGACTTAAATTCTGGTTTAATCTAATTTTAGTTATATTCCTTTCTATTTAAATCATACTTAGACAATTTAAATTTGGTTATAAACCACTCAAATTTTAATATTTTATTCAATTATAGTATTAACAACCAATCATCCAAATATACAATAATTTCAGAAAAATATTTCTTTTATATCGAAATATAATTTTGGGTAAAATTATTTCATTTACCCTACTTTTTTAAAAAAAATACTGTGTCGGTCAATCTTGTTTAAGAGTTTAGGAATCTCTATCGATGGAATGGCATCCCATACATCGACCAGAATCCATAAACACCCAACAGATAAATCAACACAATATAAAAACAATTTTATATTCACTAACAAATACGCGCTCATATCTATTAATACACTCAAACTCATTTTAGAGTTCTACAAACTCTATTCTATGAGTAATCACTACCAGAGCCAAGGTTATCACCAACCTATGCTCTGATACCAACTGTGATGACCCGCCCTTCTACTACCAAAAAGACGTATCATCATTAAGAAAGAAAGGGATAGAAATAGAAGAGAAAGAAAAGAAAAGAACAACAACATCAGAATCTCACAGCGGAACGGAACAAAATATAATATATCACATAAATATTACATAGATTTTACATATATCAGAGTTATACAATATCAATACACATGACAACCATACATACATCTATCACTATATACATCAGAGGTACAGTACATATCAACAAACACGGCGGAACTACATAAATAGCTATATACGTCTGGAATCTCCTGCTCCAAGCTCCTCTAGAAATCAAGTCCGAGACCTATCACTTGGCTACTTATAAAAATTTGAATACCCAAGAGTTTATGAAAACACAAAATATAAACTCCGGGTCAGACATGGGTCTGGTATGAGTAAACGGTTTAAATTGTTTAACTTTGAAAAACATTTGAAAATAAAGGTACCACGTAAGACTCCCCACAAATAAATACGGGTAAGTTTTTACCTTACGCTAACCAAAACATTTCATAGGAAATCCAGTGATATTATAATAGTGTCTAGGGTTTTCAAGTAAATAGAAAATAGCCGAAATTGTTACATGATTAAATTCCAGCTACTAGCCACAAAAGTGGGTAATACAAATAAAAACCGTAGGGTCTCGTAGGAAAAATGGATTTCCAACAATGGCAGGGATACAGGGGTACCGCCCATCATAGTACGGGGCCTAGATCACCGTACCGAGGATCACTCCCGACCCCCTACAACACAAGGCCGGAACCATTCCTTACTGAACAGTCCCGAACAAGATAAACCCCGCGGTTGTAGCTAGCAACCGCCAACACAGCCGAAATATAAAGGGACATCTAGACAGGGGAAATATCTTGTCCTGCTTGGGCATGACCCACCTAACCTTGCTGCATCTCCCCTGTTTTAGCCATTCCCGGTTGATGAGGCTTGAGGCTGCGATTACCTTTAAAGAACATATCACTTAGAATGCTCATCGTCTTCCTGACGATGTGCTGAAAGCATTCAATCCATACAAGTTCGTTCCGGGTTCGAACGAAACCGAAGACATTATCTCGTTACACTCGTTTGGGAATCACCCTCAGAGTCAACAACGATAACCCTTGCATTCTGAAAACACCATCTCGATCTTCATTTGATAAGTCACGACCTATCGTTTAATTTGGATCGATGTGGTTTTCGGAGAATCAAAATTGATTCTTCCGATCCCGGTCTCATCGAAATCCAAACGCCATTTTAAGGGCCAAGTTGTCTAATTAACTTAACAGTTTAAATAATTTAAATTCAACAATTATTATTGACATAGCATTTATCACAGATAAAACATATACAAGCATCATAGGTATAACATAACATGTCACAAAGAATTACAGAATATCATCAAATAAATATCACAACCAGATATTCAACATAACAATCCATAAGCAGTCATCTTTAAGTCTTATTTGTAATTAGTTCAATTTAGAATTAATTGCCTGAGAGTTAATCACTTAATTCTATTTAATTAATCATTAACTAACAATTAATTACCTATTTCATTTAAAATCATCAAATTGATGATCCTCTTAATTTATTATTAAGTCTTAATTTTATTTCACTATATTAAGTAATTACTTCCTTAATCAAGTTATTTAACTTTAATTAACCATTCCTCAATCATTAATCAATAACCTTAATTGTTATTTAATAAACTTAATTGCCCATTTATTTATTTACTAATTTCTAAATTAATCATTATTAATTCTTAATTAAATCACTTGATTTATTAACCGTTACCCATTCACAAATTAACTTAAATAGCTGATTTCAAATTCAATTATTAATTATAATCCATCACCAATTATAATCAAAATTCATTATTCTTAATTACTTCCTGAAAATAATCAATTTATATTAATTACTCAACTTAATTGACATTTTAAAAGAAATCTTCTTAAGCTTTGAAATCAATTTGTCTCTAATTACAAACTTGTATTAATAAGATTTATACTTATCTTATATTACCTGCCTAATTTGAATAATAATTATGAGCTTAAAACACATTAAAGTATTATCTAATGTAATTAACTTGTATCTGAGTTTTAGCTTAAACTGTTAACTACTACCAAGTTTGCAGTATTTAGAATTGAATAAAAATTTGTTTACTTACATTACCTTTAAAAAAAAATACAATACTGTAGTTAACAACCCGAGGCTTCCCCATGTTATCTCGAGAATTACTTTGAGATTCTCACTCAAGCTACCCGTGACTTCCCTGAACATCTTCATCTCCTTCATATTTTCTTTCAGCACTAAGTTTAAGTTTCAGGTAAATTAAATTAGCATCAGGATCCTTTCACTCGAACGCGAACCCGAAGTTCCCCCATTCTCACTCGTGCGCGACTCGAGTCAGACCTCTTCCCTTCATCACCGACACGACACCCCACCCCAACGCCACCGTGCGCGTGCACGGTGGCAAGGCACGCCACCAGCAAACGCCATCCAACCAAACAAGTCCCAAATCTCGCGACAACCCGAAATCTAAACCCAAAACATTCCCAACGATCGAAAACAAAATTATGCCTTTCTGCTCGAAAACCGAAACTCACTTCTGACAATAAAACGGCCTCGCCACCACTCCTTACTTCACCGGAGGCGCCTAAAATTCAACCACACCCCGACAACACGACAAGATTCCTTCCTCCTGAATTGCGTGAAGCTGATCTCGTGTAGATGTCGATCTCGTCAGGTTTACTGACATGTTTAAAACTTGAAATAAAACCCTACAATGATCCTGTTTCTCAAATTTACTCAATGGAAAAATTATTGTATATTTTTCTCGAAATCACTAATATCAAAACTATCTACATACCCAGTTTTAACTGTTTAAATTGATTATAGTGTCTGAAATTCATAAAAATGTAATTTTTACTTAAGTTCAAACTGCTCTTTAAAAACCAATCTAAAAATCTTATTTTTAGTTTTAAAAAAACATAACTTACAATATGAATTCAATATATAGTCTTGAATCCAAATTTTGCAACAATCGAATATTTCCAATTATCACTTGATTTCCAGTACATTAATATTACAGTAGTATCCTTTATAAGTTGGTTTAATCAACTTTCTAACAACTATTATTTGAGGTTTATCATGTTGTTTGTTGAGAATTCGAAGCTAATCAATGGTGTAAATGAGGGTAATTTGAGTATTCGAACCAATATGCAAGCTGTGTCAAGTTCCAGAGAACTCCAAACATACAAATTCATGTTCAAACTGAAGTATAAAAAAATTAGTTTATAATTAATGTTTGAACTGTTTTTAAATAACTTAAACATTTTAAAAAAAATTAAGTTTACTCACCTAACCTTCCTGAACAAAGAACAGAAAGAAGCACCTAAAGTTTTGAATACTTGAAGCTCTTGAAACTGCTTGCATATTTCTCTGTTTTTGAATTCAGTTTGATTTTCTTTCCATTCCATTTTTTTAATTTGCTGAACGAACCAAATGGTTCTGAAGCAATCATATTTATATATATGAAAAGAACAGGAAGCTTAAGTTAGGTATCAACTAGCCAAGCATTATCTTTATTTTTCTTCACCTGACAGATTAGTGTCTAGATGCATGGATTTGTAAGCATCTGCATAGACCAATTTGTAGGCTGAGTTGATAGCATTTTGTACTTGGGTTTCTAAAGATATTTTCATAGAATAATTATGTTTGCTGTAGATGAACATTTGTATGTAAGTGTACAAATCTTGCAGGTACATACTTGGCTTATGTATGAAGCTTTGATTATGAAGATATTTTGTTTTGTTATTATATTACTTGTTTTTATTAACTTCAATTTTGAACTATAATATACATATTTTTTTACATCTGATTAGTGCTTATGCTTCCTTCATGATAACATGTAATTAATGTTTCAGATTTTGTTTATTTTTATACAAGACAAAGAGCTGTTGTTACAAACATTTCTTGATCTTATTTTTATTCAAAGTTAAATTTTCCAATATTTGATTTATAACTTATATTAGCACTAATGTATTTTATATTTATATTTAATATGAATAGAATTGTATTATTATACTCATCATTATTAACTATATTTATACTTTTGATATTAAATGTCATTAATATATAATTTTTAATTCAATAGAATAAAACAGATTTAATTTTAAGTTCTACAATTAGATATACATACATATATTATCAAATATGAAAATATTGAACCTTTTAATTCAATAAGAAAGATTTTGTTTTAAACAATTTTAAAGATTTTCTTTACGGTCACATGCATAACCGGTAAATGGTTGAGATCTCATCAGTTTATAAATTGAAAAACTCGTATTTCATTTAAACTAGAGTAATTATTATTCATATGTATATTTATCAGATATAAACAAAGTAAAGTATTTTAATTCAATTATATAAAAATAAATTTTATTATAATATTATCAAAAGATTTTATTTTGAATTCCAAAAGTCCAATTCCCCTTTAAAATACAATTTAAATAAATAGATTGGCAGTATTCCCAAATCATAAGCATTTTAATATGATCAATTTACATTTTATTTAAATTAGATTAAACATTTATTAAAATTAATGGGGCCAAAATTCCAGGGTCGTTACAAAAGTTTTCTTAAAAAAGTTCTACCCCTTGGAAAAAACAATCAAAATCCAAAATGAAATTGTCAATTTTCGTCAATTCAGGGATGAACCTTTCGGAATGTTGAAAGATTTAAAGACCTTTCGATAAATGTCCACAACATAATTTTGAATAATGGAACCTTTACCTAATCTTATACGATGGACGTAAAAATAGCGCATGAATCATGCTTGAATCGATGTGCCCGAAAAATTTCCTCACCCTACATCACGACAATGCTTAGAAATTTTTGAAAAGTTGGCCGAAAAGTCATCCCAATGGAAATGTTCTAACAAAAAAATCCATTTATTCACGAACGAGCACACACTTGATAGGATCATCTTTTGCTTTGGAAGCTAAAATCGATGCAATAATTAATAAATTCCGCAACATTTTTTCATCCAACCAAATGAACCAAGCTTCCCAACCAATTGTTATAAACGCAACGATTTGAATCACATAGCTGATCAGTGCCCTAATTCCATAGAACAACTCAATGCTTTCAATAAAGTTAAGAATGACCTGTTTTCTCTAACGTACAATCCTGGTTAGAGAAATCATCCTAATTTTGTTTAGAACCAAAATAATTCCAATGCGAATTTGGTTCGTTCCGATTTTCTAGCATTTCCAGACAATGCTTTGAATCCACCCTTTCAACCGAACCATTTTCAACAATATTTTGCAGGTCTGTCTCAAAATCAACCGCAACAATCTTTTGCTCCCCAAGATGATAAACTATTGAGTTTACTTGAGAAAAGTCTTGAAACTTTGGCTAAAGTAACCACTCAAAGCCTCTAATTAAACAGCTAGTTGCAAAATTTGTTAACCTCGTACATACAGAATACGAGTCAATCAGTTGCTAAACTTGAAATGCAAATGAGTCAATTAGCCACGTCTGTGAGTGAATGTGAACAAGGTACGTTCCCATATCAGCCAATTTCAAACCCCAAAATCAAAACACAAATTCGAATCAAGCCTATGTTGTTCAGGATAGCAATGTAACCTAAATGAATGCTATCACGACTTTACGTTCCAGTAAACAAATCGATAATCAAGTTGTTAATCCAAACTGTTTATCAAAAAATAATCCCAACACTTCAAAAACAAGAAAATCTTAACAAAATATTGAGCCAAACATTGAATCAAATTCCAATCCAAATTCTTCTTCTACTCAAGTAGACCGACTTACTGAGTATCGTGTTCCATTTTCACATCGTCTTCAACCTAAGAAACATTCTGACCAAATGGAAACGATGTTGGGTATTTTTAAACAAGTCAAAGTTAACATCCTGCTTCTTGATATCGTTCAACAAATCTTAATTTACGCTAAGTTTCTCAAGGACTTGTGTATCCAAAAACGACACATTCATATACTCAATAAAGTTTTCTTAGCCACCGGACTTAGCGAAGTCTTTCCTAATCAATTCCCATCAAATACAAAGATCATGGATGTTCGACGATCTCGTGCACGATAGAGGACAAAACGATTAACAATGCTTACCAGATTTAGGTGCAAGTGTCAATTTGTTTCCTTATTCAATTTACTAGCAACTTGGCATTGGTGAATTAAAACTGACAAAAGTAACTCTTCAATGTGTCGATCGTTCGATAAAAAAACCATAGGAGAAATCGAGGATGTACTTATGAAAATTGGTCAATTCTTATTCCCTGTCGATTTCTTCCTTTTGGAGACTCAGCTTGTAAATAATCCAATGAGTCAAATTCCATTGATTTTAGGTAGACCTTTCTTGGATACTTCAAATGCTCTCATCAATTGTCAAAACGGTTCGATGAAAATTTATTTTGGAAAAATGAATTTGAATCTTAACATTTTCAATTTTGAAAATCAATAGAACGAAACACATGACCAAACATTTAAAGTTAGCTTCATTCAAGATAATTTTGAATATGAAATAGGTTACCTAAACAATGAACGCGAAACCGAATACAAACAACTATTTCGAGATGAGCCTAACAAAATGGAAATTGCGCTTTCGTTTGAACCCCTCACCGTTGAATCAAAACTTCAATCGAATTCTTCGATTGAGCAACCCCCGAGGTTAGACCTCAAACCCCTACCCGATCACCTTAAGTACACATACTTAGATGACAATAAAATGTTTCCCATCGTAATCTCTTCAACTCACTCTCTAGATCAAGAAGCTTCCTTACTTTCAATTTTTTCAAAAAACAAAGAAGCAATTGGATGGTCGATCACTGATATAAAGGGAACTAGTCCCACTCTTGTTCAACATCGTATCCATTTAGTTGACGATGCCAAGCATGTTCATGATGCATAACAAAGACTTAACCTCTAAATGAAGGATGCTGTTTGAGACGAAATTCTTAAACTCCTCGATATCAGAGTCATATACCCAATCTCTAATAGTTCGTGGGTTAGCCCAATTCATGTTGTGCCTAAAAGGTCTGGACTTACCATTATCAAAAATGATTCTAATGAACTCATTTCAACTCTCAAATGGGTTAGAGTGTTTGTATTGATTATCGAAAATTAAATGTCGCAACACATAAGGATCACTTTCCTCTTTCATTCATCGACCAAATGCTTGAATGTTTAATTGGCCACAAATTCTATTACTTTCTTGATGGTTATTCCGGCTATAACCAAATTCCAATCGCCTCCAAAGAACAAAAGAAAACGACTTTCACGTGTCCCTTTGGCACTTTAATGTATCAACATATGCCATTTGGCCATTACAATGCTCATACTACTTTCCAAAAATGCATGGTCAGCATTTTCAATGATGGAACTATGGTGTGTCTCTGTTTAGCTGATTTCGGGGTTGTTTTCTATGTGAGCTCAGTCTAGCTCATCTCGACCATGTGTTGGTGTGTGCACATCCCACTCCACAGGGCTAGTTACTCCAAATTTATATTTAAGCACATGATAAGCGACTAGGTATTTTAGGAAATAGTTTGGTTGCCTCCCTAGTTTGAGTTGTGTTGTAGTCCTTATCTCCGGGGACTTATGGTTTTATCGCTCGATTTCGAGCGTTTAATTCCTTTTATTATCACCTATCTCTGGATAACTCTTAAATCCTAGATGGACTCGGTCTATTTTCTCCGTTGACCCGGTGGCTAATTTATCCTCAATGTTGCCAGAGCGACATTGGTCCTTGGAAAGTGAGGATATATTTTCTTCCAATCCTACAATTAGAAGCTTTATCGATGTTGTCGGGGCAACGCCAGAGCTTAGAAATTTTACAGTCTCTCAATGTTGTCGGAGTAACACAGATGGTAAATAGAAGGGATTCCTAACGTTGTCGGGGTAATACTGGTAATTAGGAAGTTGGGATCAATTTTCTCGTTTACCCAACGGTTTTGAGAGTCCATACTTCTTGTTTGGAGAATAAAAAGTATTTTCTCGATTGTGTGGCTTATTGAAAATCATAAGAGATTATTGCTCATGAGAACATGGTTCTATTGGTTCAAGAACCATCGTGTGGCTTACTTTATGGTGCATAGAAATATAGCCCATCTCGACGTAGCCGGGGCAACACCGATTCTCTGAAAGGTTTGGATCGATTTTCCTCATCGATCCGGTGGTTTGAATTAATTTTCCCCATCGACACAATGACTTTGAACCTTCCGGACGTTTTTGAAGCAACACCAGTACTCAGAAGGTAAGGATCGTTTTCCCTTGTGATTCGGTGGTTTGAGTCAATTTTGCTCCGTCAACTCGGCAGCTTTTAACCTTCCCAACATTGTCGGTGCAATGCCAGTTTTCGAAAGGTTTAGATCAATTTTTTTCCCATTGATCCAGCAATTTGAGTTGATTTTTCCTGTTGACTCGGTGGTTTTCTTATAAGAATGCAGTTCCTTTGGTTCAAGAAGCTAGCTTTATTGAAGAAATAAAAGGATAAAGGCAAGTCCTGCCTATTTACAATGCCTCAATTGTCCCTGGATGGCTTATTTTTGGAAATTGGAATTTATGGATATATACCAATATAATAGTGCCACAGTGAGTCTCTGTTCCAAGCACGTGGAAGCGGAATTCCATCGACAGTCGCTAACTTGAATGTTCTGTCTCCAAGTTTATGGTCGATCATATAGGTTCATTCCCAGTTTGGGTTAAGCACTCTTATTCCCAAGAAAATATATTTCAGAACGAGATCTCCCACTTCAAAGATATGGTTGCGAGCCATGGCGTTGAAGTGTCATGCTACTCTCTTCTTATGAGCAGCGGTCCTCAATTTGGCTTCCTTTTGCTTCTCATCAACCCGGTCAAGGGATTTGAGCAAGAGCTGCTCATTCTTTCTTTAATTAAAGTGTCTTCTACGATGAAAAGGGACTTCCAGTTCTATTGGTATTAAGCTTCTAAACCATATGCCGAAGCGAATAGTGAGTGTCCGGTCGTAGATTCGTATGTCGTTCTATCAACCCATAGTGCAATTGAAAGCTCATCAACCTAATTTTCTTTATCTATCATCAGCCTCTTCTTTATGGTGGATTTGATGATTTTGTTCACTGTCTCCAACTTTTCGTTTGCCTGTGGATTTGCTACAGTGAAAAAGCTCTTCTCGATCCGGTAGCGCATGCAGAAGTCTTTCGACTCAGTGCTATCGAGTTGGTTTCGTTGTCTGTGATGATTTTCTATGGTACTCCAAACCCGTAAATAACATTTTTTTTGTAAAGTAATCGACTGCGACGATAGTGTATTTAGCTCCTCCTTTTGCTATTGGTAGTACACCAATTAAATCGATTCACCGAATCGCAAACGGCCATGGACTGACCATTTGCGTAAGTTTTGAAGATGGGCTCTAAGAATCTTTGCAAATCTCTAGCACCAATCACACCATCTGGTGTAGTCTACTGCATCTCGGTTTATCTTCGACTAGAAATACTAGTAGCGGAGAGCCTTTTTTGCGATTGTTTGTCCCCCTGTATGATTACCACAGTCGCCTTTGTAAATTTCCTTAAGGATCTTCCTAGCTTCATCTTTGGTTACACACCTGAGCAAGGGAAGGAGAATTCTCTCCTGTACAGCACTCCATCATGCACTACGCATCGTAGCGCCTTCAAGTTGAGCTTCTTTCTTTCATTCCGGTCCTTGAGGAGTATTCCTCTGAGTAGACAATGCTAAATCGGCACCATTCACGATTCTTCTTCTTACGTGGTCTCCAGAACCCAATTGACATCCATTTTATCTATGTTGGGAGCAGATAATACTTCTACTGGAACTAGTCCCAATGACTATGTTTCTCCAGAACTGGCCAGTTTGGCTAAATAATTTTCCTTTAGGTTTTATTCGCTGGGAATATGAGTTATTCTGTTGTGTTCAATATCATTGAGCAATTCCCAGTCTTTAGACAGGTAAGGGGTGAGATTCGCTCATTTAGCTTGATGATCTCCCTTGTCTTGACAAATGACTGGCGGAGAGTTGTTGTCGATATGTAGAGCTTTTATTCCCAATTCCTTTAAATGTTTCATTCCTGCAATTAACACCTCGTACTCCACCTCGTTGTTAGTAGCAGGAAATTCTACTTTAGAGGAATGACTGTCCATTAATTGCTCTTCGGGCATGATAAGTTACATCTTATTGGCTCAGCTCAATATTCCATTTTAGATGCAGTCCCGAAATATCGGGTCAGTAGAGGATCTGCTTTAAGGGTTAATCTGTCAACACCTTGATAGGGTGAGCTTGGAAATACGACTATAGTTTCCTTGAAGCTATCAGTAAGTAGTATGCCAACTTTTCCAAATTTGGGTAATTTCGTTCAGCTCTGGTGAACCGTTTGCTAATGCAGTAAACTAGTCGCTAAATCCTTGCTTCCTCACCTACAAGTGCTCGACTTAGCGCATGGGCAGACATTACTAAGTAAATGAATAGATCTTCTCCATCTATCAGTTTAGACAAAACCCATGGTTTCACTATGTGTAGCAGCAATTTTTTAAAAGTGGTCTGGAAATCCTGATACCATTCAAAGTATTCTTACCTTTCTTAAATGCATCGAAGAACGGTTATGCACTTATCTGTCGCTTTGGATATGTAACGACTCAATGCTGCGATCTTTCCATTCAGACTTTGCAAATCAGTTTTTGTCATCGAGGCTCTAACATTTTGTAATGCAGCAATCTGTTCTAGGTTGGGCTCAATGACCCTTGCGTTTACTATAATCCAAGAAATTTCCCAGAAGCAACACTGAATGAACACTTTAGTGGGTTCTGTTTCATTCCATATTTTCGAAGGATCTCAAACATCTCCAAGAGATCACCTAGATGACTTCCAAATACTCATGATTTCACTAGCATGTCATCCACTTACACCTCCATTATTCATCCAATCTGGTTTTTGAACACTGTGTGCACCAATCTCTGGTAAGTAGCTCTAACATTTTTCATGCCGAATGGCATTACATGGTAGCAGTACACCTATATTCTCCAGATCGGGCTCATGCATTATAATTTGATTATATCCTGAGTAGGCATTAATGAATTAAAGCAACTCATGTCCAATGGTTTTGTCAACGATTTGATTGATTCTAGGCAACGGAAAGCTATCCTTTAGTCAAGCCTTATTCAAATCTAAGTGGTTAACACAAGTTCGCCACTTTTGAATTTTGGACCGACATAGGATTTGACACCACTCAGAATATGTTGTATTATGAATGAACCCATTGGCCAATAACATATCCACTTCATCTTTCAATGCAGCAGATAGCTCCAGACCCAGACTGCATCTCTTCTGCCCCTCTAATTGAACTTGGGATCGATATTAAGTGTGTGACATGCTATCTCCGGTGATATTCTACACATACCAGAATGTGTCTAAGCAAACACATCCAGATTGAAAGAGATAAATTTTATCAATTCATTTTTCATCTTAATTCCAAGTTGTGAACCTATTTTCAGGACTCGATTGGGTCTTCTATGTCGACAGGGATAGCCACCGTATCCACCATTGCAGCCTGTACCTCGCTTGTACTCTTCTTCCTAGGATCCATAGCCTTGTCAAAGCGACTGTATCCCCAAGCTAGGGGTGGTTTTGTAATTACTATGCTTGCGGTTCAAGAAGGTAGAGAGTCGTCTCCACGTTCTTTCCCTTTTCACGACGCTTTGATTCACATAATTCAGCATCATACCATTCTCTTGCATGCTTTGGTCACCTCTTATTACTCTTAGTTGGAAACTTCATCGTGAGACACCACAGAGCCAAAACGATTTTGAAGTCAGTGAGGGTTGCTCATCCCAGAAAGCATTGTAAGCAGAATACTCATCAATGATAACAAATGTTTAGGTAAGGACCACTCTCCATTCTCCATCTCCAAGTTCTACAGGTAGATAGATCGTTTGAAACGGTTGTTTAGGTTCACCGGTAAATTTCTGAATCTTCAATCAATAGGCGGTCACATCCTTCATGCTTATTTTCATCTAGTCAAACATCTTTCGGATAGAATGTTGACCGAACTCTCCCCGTCGACTGAAATTCGATGTATAATGGTTGGACCAAGCCCACCTGTCATTACCATTGAGTCAAGAGTTTTCATTTTAATGCATTCAATGTCCCGATTCTGGAATACGATGTCATCAGTAATCATTCTTTGTTGTTTAGCCGAAGCTCCGTCTTCAATGGTGTAGCAACTCTCCTAAGGGGCATGCTTCAAAAAATTGGCATATCGTTTTGTTTCACTCCAACTCTTCTACACTAGACAAGGCCTCCAGTGATGGTGTTTATAGTTAACCTTTGATCCATTCGTCTGGGCACTTCCCCACTAGGTCTGGACTGATTCACTTGAGTGTTTGGTGCTTGTAGTCTAGCAGGTTAACCAAGGTTTTGTGGTTACTTCACATACTACTGGAGCCTATTGTTCCTTATCAATTCCTCAATCAAGTATTTTAGATGCTGACACTCATTTAAGTTATGCCCATGAGTCTCGTGGAAGTGGAAAAACTTCCCAGATCACTTTTTTGGCTCGGATGTTTCCCTTTTGGGCAATTTGTTATCTTGCTCAGTTCCTGTAGTAACAATATAGATGTTTTTCAAACTACCATTCAATGGTGTATAGTCTTCATGCCTTATATTCCTTAGAAGTTTTCCATTCCCATCACACCTACCAAAATTATGTTTCCTTTTTTATTTGCATTCTTTCTACCACTTCCTGTGGCTACTGCAGAACTATTTCTATCCTCTTTAACTACAACATTACTTTGAATTACTTCCTTCGATTACTCATGATTGGTTCTGCCTTTAATCATACTTGCTTCTTCCAGCACTTAGAAACTGGTTTTCCTTTCGGTAAAATTCTTCTATGGAAGTTGGTTGCTTCATTTTAATCCATTTATCGAAATCCGTATCCGGATGAATAGCTCGGAGCAAAGCCATAAATACAGTGTCTTCCTTTGTAGTGCTCACCTCAGTAACCATGGCGTTAAACTGGTTCAAGAAAGCTTTTAGTGGCTTATTGGGACCTTGAGAAAACCTAGATAAGGACATCACATCCTTCAGTCGTGCAGTGTGAAGTCTAAAATATTCCAGAAACTTTCTTACCAACTCATTAAATGTGGAAATAGACTTCAGTGCGAGTCTCGTAAACCGCTTGGAAGCGATTCCTTCCACCAAGATAGGGAAACAACAACAACGGCTGATGGCCGTAGCTCTAGCTCCATCCATATGCCATTCGTATTTAAAAAGTGATGTTCAGGGTCCATTGTTCCATTGTATGATGGCATAGTCGACATGGTGAATCTTCGGGGCTATTCTTTTTTTAGAACATTCATGGTAAAGGGGGTTCGGCTTTGGCACAGTGCCCTATTCTTTATTTTTCCTACTCCTGCTTTCCTTAATCAATCATTTGATCATGTCAACGATGTATTCTTCACTAGTGCAGGTATCTACAAGTTGGCTGTCAAGGGCTACCCCAAGTGTTCGACTTCGCAAATGTTTTTGGTTTGTCAATTGAAGCCTAGGTTCTTCATTCTCTTAGAGAACTACTCCTACAGAGTTCTGTTGGTGTGCAGTTATTCTTGCCACGGCAGTTTGAGTGCCAGTTCTAGCATTATGTCCATTAACACCGGTATTCAGTGCCAATTCTCCGCCATCAAGCTGCGTATTATCTTCGAAGTTAGAAACAAGCACTGCATTGCCTTCTTGAGGGGTGTTTATCCTAAGGTTTGGGAACATACTGAGTTTTTTGGCTTAATAAACCTATCTTCTCATAGCGGGAATCTCCCTACTTCCTTCTACAATGTCCCCTGCAACTCCAGAAGTTGCTTCCATTTTTCTTTGATTTTCATCTCTCCGGTTTAGACCAAAAAAAGGAGGAATTTTGTCATTCTATTAAAAGAGATGTTTCCCTTCTAGTTCTCTTTGTTATTGGCAACTGCAAAGTTACCAACGCATCCATCTTATCCATGCTAACTTTACGACTACAGTAAATTTCTTGTTAAGGTCATTGATAATCCGATTAAGCTCTCTTTAGTAACAACTTCCTATTGAATAGAAGTTCTAGGTAGCAGATTTCCATTGTTCACTTCTTTTGGGAGTTTGCTTCATCGTCACCAATTGTTGCTCCTATAGATCTTCCAGATGCATATTTCCTTTCCTTGGAGTCATTGGAATATCAAATCTTTAATTTCTCCAAGCAAACTTTTCAGATCTAACTTCTAGATCCTATGCAATCCAAAGCAGAGAGCTAGATCAAATCCTAGGTTTAGCATTCCCAGTGAAAGCACCAAAATGTTGACACCCAAAATGTATCAACACCTAAGGATAGATTGTAGGGAATCTATAAGACCTGGATCATGTAGATAATGGTTGAGATAAAAGGAAATTGCGAAAATAAAGTAGAGAGAGATGATATTTTATAGTGGTTCGGCAATGTATGGCCTTCGTCCACTTTATAACTTTATTCCTTATAGATTTTATGCAGTTTATTTGAGATTCCAAGGGATTTGAAAGAAAATAAGTCACAAGTACAGAGGTTGGATGGATTCTAAGTCCTAGAGTTGCCCAAAGTTGCTGCCTTGGTGACTACTATGTGGAGACCGAAGATGAAGAAGAGGCAGAGCTTCTGCGTAGTGATAGCAGATACCCAATCCCATTTTGATTGCTCTATAGTTTATATCTATAGGGGTAACAATCATGATGGGCGAAAGTCGAGTTGGAGAAAGTCCAGATGTCGGCCCAAACTAGTTTGTAAAATCGCATAGTCATGGAAATCCATTTCGGTCACAATCTCCTATCTTTGAAAATCGATTGTTTAACCGCTCGATTTCGAACATTCCTTCTGGACATTGCCAACTTCAAGGCAATGGCCAGTACCTGCAAGCTAGGGTTGAATTATCCTATCAACCCCTATATGGTTAATTTTACTCAGTTGCCAAATTCTAGGCAACAACATATACCTAATTCTAGGCAATAACATATACCTGTAAGGTCGAGGTCGAATATCCGACCGAGCCCTATAAGAGTTCACCTTTCCGACGTCGCCAATCTCCGTGCAATGCCACCAAACTTCGAACAATGCCAGATTCTTGAAGGTTAGGGTTAAATTATCCAATTGACCCCTACAAGAATTTTTCCTTCCCGACATTGAAATTCTCCAAGCAACGCTAGACTCCTGAAGGTTGGGATCGAATCACCCGATCAACCCTTACTAGAGTTTTCCCCTTGACATTACCAATCTCCAAGCAACGCCAGATTCTTGAAGGTTGTGTTGAATTATCCAATCGATTCCCAAGTAGTTAAACCTTCCTGATGTTTCTAGTTTTTAGGAAATGCCAAATATTAAAAGTAGGGGTCGAATTATCTGATTATTCCTACAAGTGTTTTTCCCTCCCGACGTTGCCAATCTTCGGGCAAGGCCAGATTCCTGAGGTTGGGGTTGTATATTGCGATCGACCCCTATAAGAGGTTTCCCTCTTGGTGTTCCCAATCTCTAGCAGCTATAACTTCCCCTATCTTGAGGCTGGAAGCTAAGTGCTACAGATGCTGCAGTCATCCATAGTATTAACTTCCAGTGACAAAATATGGTATTGTTAATGGTATCCATAATATAAGAAGCACATGAATATGATACAAAATCAACACAGATTAAAGCAACTTTTTAGATTACATAACAAACCAATATTTCATATTCAATCACATAATCCCATAATCGATTCTCAGGTTTTGATCAAATATAATTATTACAAATTATGCCAAGAGCGACATACGAAGATGCCCTCTTGGATGATCAGAGTACTAAATGGATAATTAGTCTTAATACAACACAGGAGAAATACAACAAAATATCTCCTAATTATAACTAGCATTGCCTCCTGCACATCTTCGAAAGATTATTCATCCAACCTATTAAAACTATAAAACTTCAACTCCCAATCTACTCAAATCATATTTTTAGCACCCAAGAGTTTAAGGGGAAAACATAAACTTCAAGTCAGGCATAAAGCCTGGTGTGAATAATAGTATACATCTCGATTATCTGATATTAAGTGAGACCACGCCGCTTAGTGAAATAGGTTTTCCCTCACTAATATCCCTTTTTAAAACATATCTTTTGCAAATTAAAAATCCTGCAATCAAACCGATTAAAGAAATAATAGCAATATATATATGCATATAAATCAGGTAACCATTGGACCATCTGTCCGAGCAATATAGTTTTGTTTGGCTGACTACTAACCATTGGCTGGCTCAGGCCTACCAGACATAAAAGAATCTAACTTCTATTAGACACACTCCTGGATGGTTTGTCCCTAACTTACTTCTCCCAGGGTCAACTAATCCTAATGGTTTTGTGGGCTCCCAATAACATATCTTTACTCTGTATATTCCTTCCTATATGTAACATCATTTTAGTCTTACCTATGATAAAGCCCCACACACTGGAATTTTGGACTTATTTTAGCTAGGGGCTATTAGCTAAAGTATAGAGCACGACCATATGCCAGTCCCATCTGGTATTCTAATATCTGAGTCATTTACTTAGGGTTAACTACCCCATCAAATTTCCCTTGAAACGTTTCTTTCAAATTGATTTAGCCCTTGAAATCATACTTAAACAAGGAAAATATACTTTTTTCTTTACTCAAATCTCTCTGTCGTGTTATATAAACTTTACTCAAAACAATGTTGATGAAATATAATGGGGTTATCTATCCCTCCAAAGTAAGTTAAAACCCTTTTTATCTTAAAAGCTCTTAGGCCAAGAGGCCAAGGTAAACCATTTGAAACCTTTTCTTAAAAACTTTAAACAACTCTTTCAAATCCATTGAAAGTACCCATTTCAAAATATATTAACTGCTATACCTAGAAACACTGGGTCGAAAGGCCTAAACATACCTTTTGAAACCATTAAATTGTCCTTTCGAAATCATTGAAGGTATCCCTTCGAAAGCTTTATAAACCTTAGACATCCCCTTTTCCAAACATTCAAACTTGCCCTTCGAAAGCATTGGAAAGATTCCATTCAAATACTTAAAGTACCTTTTGAAAACTTTGGGGAATCTACCCTTAGAAACCTTCATTATATAGTTTTCGAAAGTATTAAATCCATAACTTAAGACAAACCTTTCGAAAGCTCTAGGTTCGAGTGAAAGCTTGTGGAACATAGTTTCAAAACCATTTAAAATCCATTCCATTCGAAACTTATGGGTTTATCTTTCAATAGAACAAAGGGTCTAAAAGAACTGGGGCAAAAGTAACTCTTTCGAAAGCAATTCCTAGTAAAAGAAAGTGGGTGGTTTCGAAACCATCCCTTTCAAAAGCATGGAGAAGCAGATTCTTAGTAAAAATGAAAGCACCCTTTCGAAACCTTTGTTTTTAGGCGAAAGCGGCCTTAACTTGATCGAAAGGTAGAATGCGGCAGTAGGGGTTTCTACCCTATCGAAAGCTTATTCTAAAACAAAAGGCGGCAACCTCTTTCGAAAGCTATATTAAAATCCTTTCAAAAGCATTCTTTTAAAAGTAAGGCAAGCGGCATCTCTTTTGAAAGAAAATCGAAGGCTTCGACCCATTCAAAAGCATTGTTGCTACTTTATACCTACTGCCTTTCTCCAAATTATTACGTACCAAAGCATTGACACATTGTGTATTGGTTTCAACTAGGTTGGAGGTGGTAGTATGGGGTTGAAAGGTGCTGCCGAATGTGTCGACACAACAATCCTTTACAAAAACTGATGTTTAACCTTTTAAAGTAGTATCTTTCTAACTAACCTGCCTTATTTGTCAACATCTAATGGGTTAGCAACTTCTTTTTCAAATTTTTTTCTAAAAGTGCTACTGAATTCAATAATTAATAATTTAAAACATTTAGCAAATTGCCCCTTCTCTTTTTATAAACATATAAAAGATTTAAGTCCTATACCTTAAATAATTTTATATACTTAATAGAACACTTAGAAAAATTCTCCAAAAATTCCCATAAATCACTTTTAATATGTTTTCTAACATATTTAAATTTCTGGCCCAAAGCAAATCACTACTACAAAAAGGCCATTTGCATTGGTTGTTTACCCCCCTTTTGCATCAGTTCAACCTACGTTGCATATGCAACCGATGCAACAAGCTTAACAGTTTTGCATCAGTTCTAAAACCGATGCAATTCGGTCCTTTTTGCATCGGTTGCTACTAGCAACTAGTGCAAAATATGGTTGGTTGATTGGACACAGCCCTCATATTGCATTGGTTGTAATGAAAACCGATGCAACAAAGGAACTTGTTGCATAGGTTGTTGTTGGAAACAGATGCAACATAAAAGTCTTTAGGTTTAAAAGGCTTCTTTGTTGCATCGGTTTTTTCATAACAACAGGTGCAAACTAATCCCTCTATTGCATCATCTATTTATACCCGATGCAAAAAATCCATTCTCAGAAATCATTATTACCGTAATCAAATAGACAATATATATATATATATATATATATATATATATATTATTGATTATGACAAACAATTATTGCACGCCATATTACAATCATTCAAAATTAAATTTGATGGCAAATAAAAACTGAATAACATAATACCAAAATAAACATATATCATTATAATGTTAATAATCTATACAAAATAATGGTTCATACATTCATTTTAGCAGCATAATTCAGATCTTTAGAAAAATCATTAAGTGGTATAGTCTTAATTCAGATCTTTAATTAGTACAACCATTAAGAAATAGCATAGTGAAAACCTTAAAAACTTCATGGAATCTTGAATACCCAAATTTTTAGGCTTCAGCTCAAATTTCTGCAGATCTGCATTAAAAAAGAACACTAATTTCATTAGTCAGGTTATCCAACAAAAAATCAGCATACTAACTTGAATACAGAATAAACTGAAGTATAAATCTAATTCAAAGTCAAATTTAAATGTCAGCTTTCACCTTATATTTTCTCTGAGGGAAAAGTCAATCAGATTTTGCAAGTAAAGTCTTGGAAATAAAAGAAGAAGAAAATTTCAATCAGATTTTCTTGTTTAGCGCTAAATTTTGTAATTATGAATCAACAACTTCTCGGTTTAGTCAATTTATAAAACAAGTTATAAATTACTAATCATATTCGTTCCAAAGTTTGAGCTGCTTGGATTAAGTCTTTTTTGGATTTGAGACGGAGTAATTCTTTTATCCCAAAGGGTAACCCAGTGGATAAGAAATCTACGAGGAAACCATTTGATATATGTTGAAACGTCTAAGGAAGCGGTGATCTATTTTGAAATTATCGAAGGATATTCGGCAAATATTCCCAGGAATTTATTTTGTTGGTTCATTTTTCAGTAATATTCATCAAGTTCGTATTGCAAATAATATACAACAATGAATCTTCAATATCCCAATACAAAATATAATTCTAAGTTCCCATTTACAAATAATAATATTCAATAACTCATCTTCAAAATTCCTATAAAAATACAATTTTATGTTCGAGGTCTGTTTAGTTTTCTACTTATAACCCCTAAAGTTACAGATCATCCTTACATTAGTTAATGATACAATGCAATGAAAAGTCTAAAAAAAATTACAATCATACTTTTTTGCCCTTCGAATCTCATGCTTCTATTAATATTTCATGTTGTAAAATACTTGTTTATTTTGGAATGGGGTGTATGTGTGTATGCGTAGTATTAATAATTTGGTTGGAATGTACCAAAATGGTGATGCTGTGACCAATGTTGGTCCTTGGTTATTTTGACCCATGGGAAAAGTATAATTTGGACCCTATATACAATTATTGATTACTAATATAATGAAGAAAAAAATAAATTTCACACTTTCATCAACTAAATAACGTTATTGAACAACAATAATACATTTAAAACAAACATAGTTACTACATCAAACAAACATAAGGTGATGATATCTAATGAGGGAGGCATTCAATGATGATCCAAAACATAATTAAGATGTTATTTTTCATAACATACCTTTTGTTTCAATTTGTTTCCCAAATAAGAAATACATCCGCCTAGGGAGCTTAGGAATAATGCCAGGAAGATACAAATATTGATTCCCAACTTCTCCGCTCACAGCATCAATGCCTGTTTAACAAAAAACATGTATGGATCTGATTTATTTTTTATTTCCCAAAATAAGCCTTATTCCTTCTTGGTTTATCACCTTGTGAAAGATGTCATGGAAAGGGATGTTCTTATAATCATCTATATCTAGAACAACCTGACATAACATTACTTGGAATTTAAGCATATATCAATCAACAAAAGATAACATAAAACCACGTTTAGCAAGCATCCAAGTTCAGGTTAACATAACATCGCTAAACTCTGTTATGTCATCTTCGCCTATAACAGCAAATGGTACGATAGTAGCCCAAACCTTGATGCCATCTTGACAAATTCTGATTGCTCAGGCCAAAAAAATTTGTATTGCGTGTCCTATAAGAAGAAATCAAGAAAAAACAGCTACAACAACATTCAAACAAACAAGAAGCATAATTTACTACTCATCTATGTTGTTGAAACGTCTAAGGAAGCAGTGATCACTGGTAGCTTATAATATAATATAATGTCTAATTTTTCAGGAGTTGCTAGGACCGGATAATCTTTTTCTTCTATTTGGCTTCATAGCTCTAGTGTCACTTTTGTTTGTAATATACTACGTACCTGAGATGAAAGGATTGAGCTTAGAAGAAATTGAATCCAACATCTTGAACTTATGGTGTCTCGGCTTCTATGCTGTGTAATATGTATTGATTATCTTCAAAGAGTTGCATGTATACTTGAATCCTATCAATTGTCAATTATACGTGCATATGTTGTCATGAAATTATATGGTATTCTAAAGTTGCATAATATCTTTCACTTGAGCAATCTTATCACCGTGCGTTCTTACATTATCAAGTACTAGCATAACTACTACGTGAATATGTTAAATAGCTAAAAATATTTACTTTTTATTTAATAAAAAATCATTAGACGATTATAAATTGTAAAAGTTTTAGTGGTGATAGTACTTTTATTTTAATTAGTTTTGTTGATAGTATTGGTTTAAAATTGACAGTGAAATTATATTGATGGATGATCAGACAAAAAATATGGTGGACGTTGTAAACCGATGGTAAGATTATGATGATAAATGTTGGGTATTTTCAAAATTTCAGAAGCATACGTTACTCTACAAGGTGAATTAAAACCCGATTGGACATTTTAAAACCTGATTGGACCTCAACAAAGTGTATCAGTATAATTTTCAATGATGTGCAGCTATTGCATCAAAGTGTATAGTATTTGTTGTTTACTTTGTCAGGGGTCGACGTGAATCTGTATTTATAACGTATGTAGATGCTTTAGTTGTTGTAAGTTACAGTAAGAAAATAAAATATTAGTACTATGCCAAAAGAAGCCTTGCACTAAAACTCCAGTTACAACTGGTGCAAGATCATCTCCTTTCTGAACATCAAATGAACATATTACGACTCTAAGCATGATAAAACATAGCAATACAAATGTTATTTACATACGGATGCTTTTGAACTCACCTTATAAAAGTCTACAGATGCTTTCGAATCATACTCGCATTCTCTTCTCTCCAAATACTGATAGGAGAAATATTAGTTGAGAACACTTTTTTCAGTATTACGCACAAAAGAGACATCAACTAGATTACAGGATGATATCTCCATAGCCTTCCTTTCCTTTTCTAAACCTCCCCTGACACAGAAGGCTGCACCCCATCCCCTACTCGTAACATACTCGTAGCATTAAACCCGTAACATTAAACCCAACCACTCCATCCCCTACTCGAACACCACCATCAACCACCGCGTCCACCACTTGCGACCTTGTCCCAAATCTTATGAAACCAAACCGACCCATTTCCAATCCTCCAAATTGCAGCCGCTACCCCAATCGACATGCCTCTTCCATAACGGTACCTACGCCTTCACCCTAAAGCCGCTTCAAATCAACATCACGCCCCACTACAGTCACCTTTCATCCTCACTACAACAAATACCCAAGAAACAAACATTCTTAAATCGATATTGTAGAACCACGGAGCTAGTCGAATCCCGATCGACGGTAATAATGTTGACAGATTATAGTTGACTCCAACAACCACGCTCGAGCATCAGATCCGTAAACCACAACAGCTTCCGTAGGGAAATTTGCTTTTTTGGGTTAAGGAAGAAAGAACGATTTTTTAAGGCGGCTTATTCTTTGGGTTGAGTATGAAAGAATGAAAAATGATGCGGGGGAAGTGGAGGGATAAATGAAAGCTAAGAGGGAAATGAAGAGTTAAAGGGGAGGGAAAATGAAAGTTGGAGTAGCAAACCGAGGGAAATTGAATGCAAATTAATGTAGTTGCATCGGTTAACTTTAAAACTGATGCGACTAAAACTATTTGCATCGATGTATTTTCTTCGGTGGTTGGTGACAACTAATGCAAATTTGATTTTTTTATTACCTATTTCTTTCCATGTACCAATTGCACCGGTTATTAAGATAGAATTGATGCAAATAGTTCTATTTGCATTAGTTTTTACTTCAACCGATTCAAATGAGGCGAAGTAATATGCACTTTTTGTACTAGTGAATATATAATAACCGAAATTAATTTAAACCCAATTTACCAATTTTCTTTACTAGAAAATTTATAATAAATCCATAACAACTGAGAAAATTATGAAACTTGAAACCCATCTCTAAAATAATGTTTCTGGCCTTATATAAAAAATGCAAGCCATTTGGATATCATTTAATAGATTTTCCAAATTAATTCTTATTATAAAATCTATATGAAATAGCACAAAATATCAATAAGCATATATATATATATATCCCTTTAAACAATCAAAACATGGCAAATCATTTGCAAAAGAAATTCGGATCTGAACTAAAACCCGAAAATAATAAAATGAGATGTAATCTATTATCCGCCTTTAGCTTATTTATTAAGGAGGTTGAGATTTGTTCTTTGATTAATTAGCTTAAGCTTCCTTCTTAAAATCTTGCTTAACTTCCCCTTGTTATCTTCTAATGGTGACCGACCAAGCATTGAATGTAGTTTTAGTTTGTGAATGTTGTAAATGAAAGTGGGACAAGGGCTTAGGGTATAAGAATATAACATATTCCTATTTTTCCCTTATCTTATTTTCTCTACTTACTTCATGTTAAACTTTGATCTGTTCATTCATTCCTAAGGCACGGCTATCTTATAATTATACAAATCTCAATCTCTTAACCACTTTAATCTTTACGTTATTCTATTTAGTTTATCTAATTAAATCTCCTGAATAATCGCTTTTCAAATTAGGTGTGTTACAGACTCCCCTTCTTAAAGCCCAGTATGAATAATAATCTAACATCTCAAACCATTTAGATATCTAGTGAGATCATGCCACTTAGCAGAACAGGTTTTCCCTCACTGGTATCTTAAAACCTTTATAAAACCATATATCGTGCTCCTGCATCCACAATGGTTAAAAACACAATCATTTCAAAATATTATTATGATATGCATACGAGTTAAAACATTTTGGATTTCCTATCCCTTGTTTAATTGACTCCCTGTCATATTTATAGTTTCTAGGGTCACTATTAACCTATTAGGTTTTCATGGACTTACTAATAACCTTTATATAATATATGGACTCCCTGTCCTATTTTATAGTTTTCATGAGTGCACTATGTAGCTATTGGCCCCTGTCGATTGAATTAATTAATTCATGGGTTCCCCTTAACCTATTGGTGACTCCATTGATTTCCCTCTTATCTTAGTTTTCATGGATTGAGTTGGAATCTATTGACAACTGTCAATAACTTAGTCCGAATATAGTTTTCATGGATGTACTACAAACCAATTGTCCCCTGCCAACCACTCTTTATAAAATAGTCTTTGTCGGATCACTATGAACCTATTGGTAACTCCAATAACTTCCTAATCATAGTTTTCATGGGTGCACTATGAACCGATCTCCTCGACAATTTCTATATTTAGGCATCTTTATTCTAGTCTCCCTGACCTCCTGGATGTTATTCTACTCATTCAGGAGTTTAGTTAATTTATATTTACTACTGGATCAACCTAGCTAGTTCTCCTGCCTTTTTCCCCAAAATGCAATTGTCGGTCCTTTATAATGTGAATATACTTATATTTGAAGAAGCAAACAGCATAACGTAACAATACCACTCTTGTGGGTTTAACATAAAACATGGTTAATACCTTTAACATATTATTCTAATCAAGGAAAGCTTCTTCTTAAAACCATTTCAAAGCTTTTTTACTTCTCCATGGGATTTTTTTAAAAATGAGATTGGGTCTACTTATTTTGAAAAGCCAAAGTTTTCGAACCCTTCAAAACATTGCTTTCGACCTCACTGGATGAACTCCTTCGAAAGCATATAAATTAAATTTCAAAACATAAGGCCCTTGCCTTTCGAATACTTTCAAACCTTTTTGAAACCTTTTAACTGTATTAAAGTATTAACGTTAACTTTAGAAGCATAGCTTCGAAACTGGTTGAAAGTACCCATTTTGAAAACATTGAAAGCACCCCTTTCGAAAACTGTGGAAGTATCCCTTTCGAAACCATTGAAAGGCCCCTTTTGAAAAGATTGGGTTTATAATTAGATTATTATTTGGGTCAAATGAATACAAAAAAGTATCTCTTTCGAAATCATTCTTTATCTTTTAAAAGCTTTGGGGAAAACTCGATGGTGTTGAATCCTTTCGAAAGCATATATCATTTGGGTAAAATAGTTGAAGGCTGGCTTTGAAATCCCTTTCGAAACCATTGTCTTTGAAACCCTCACCCCTTTTGAAAGCTATAGGAAGTGGCTTATATTTATAAAAACACACAGTACCTTTTGACAGCATTGATATCTTCAATACCATCGAAAGGCTTAAAGTTACAGAAGGGTTTTGACTTAATTGAAACTACCCCTTCCGAAAGCTTCAATTTGAAAAAAAATAACTCCTTCGAAAGCTACTAATTTAAAAAGGCAGTAGCTCTCCTTCAAAAGCTTGTTTTAAAATACCCTTTCGCAAGCATTAGTTTTGACTCCTTTGAAACCTTTTTGTAAAAAGGTAGGCGCTTTTATTTAGAAAACAAAACAAAGGTATCAACCCTTTTCGAAAGCTACATTTCGACACCCTACCTTCCGTCTTTCTCCAATCCACTGCATACCAACTAAGTGATGCCATGTGTATTGGTTTCGACCGGATAGGTTTCGACCTGATTGATAGCGGAAGGTCTAAGTCGAAAGGGTCCTTCTGAAAGTGGCAGAACCTACTTTTCTAAGCAAAAAGGCTTTTTTACCAAATAAAGTAATCTTTTTGTAATTAGCTTGCCCACTTGTAAACAATTGTTTGGTTCCCTTGAACTTTCAAATTATTTTACAAATAATTGCCACATTTTTCTCAGATCTAAAGCTTGAATAACATTAACAAATAAGCCCTTCCCGTTTAACATCAATTAAATCATTTAGGTCCCGCTTTCAAGATAATTTAATTTCCATAATATATCTCTTAGTAAAAATCCCCAAAAATTACATAAATTCATTTTTAATATTTTGTCTAACATATATAAATTTTAGACCCAAATTCATTATATAATAACTGAAATAATTTTTAAACCCAATAATACATGTTTTTCCTTTAAAAATTTCATAATTAATTCTTCACGGTTTGAAAAATTATAAAAATTGAAACACAGCTTCAAAATCATGTTTCCCATACATAAAATTTTCCCATGCATTCTAAAATCAAAACATACGGATTTACCCTTAAAACCCTATTTATCAAATGCAAACACCCTTGTTGGACTCTATCATTCATTTTAAATCAAGCATATCATCAAAAATCATCATATTAGATTTAATCTTAAATATGAAAATCAATGATCATATAAAACTGAAATAGAGATATAGTGATTATTACTCACCTAAGTTTGGATAAGGAAATCGAAGATCGATTTGAGATTGATTCTTCAAGCTTGAGTCCTAAGCTTGAACTTGAATTTCATCTTCTCTTCTTACTCCTTAATGGCCGGCTTTCTTTTTCTTTCTTATGTTTATTTTTTGCTTACGATAAAATGAACATACATGGTATAGGGATAATAGTATAAGGGTAGGAAATGTGGGCGACAACAACCCTAATGCCCTTATGTTAATTTAATCATCATTTACCCATTAGTAAGCCCATTAGAGTTAATTAAGCACGACCTCTAGGTTTATTAACCAATCTCAATATCCTTACCACTTTACATTTTCATTATTCTATATATATCTAATTAAATCTCTGGAATGATGTTATTAAAAATAATGGGTGTTACACCTACTCTCAGTTTCCCAAGTATAGTCCCTCTGGTCGTCGCTCCACTGGACTTTAACTAATCTGACTGTCTTGTCCTTTAGCCTCTTCTCATCTCTCACGACTATACGAACTGGCTTTCTAACTATAGTCATATCCGATTACACTACTAAATCATCTAACACAGTAGGTGCAATAGTAGTTTCTGGATCTCAAATATACTTCCTTAAACGAGAAACATGGAAAACATCATGGAATCCTGCCAAACTGTTTGGTAACTCTACTCTATATGCAAGTTCCCAATCCTTTCTACAATACGAAATTGTCCAACGAATCTTGATACCAATTTTCCTGATTTCTTGAATCTGATTACACCTTTTATCGATGATACCCTGACGAAGACATGATCTTCAACTGAGAACTCTAAGTCTTTCCATCTCTTATCAGCATAACTCTTCTGCCTAGACTGAGCTTCCTTTACTCTAGCTCGATTGAACTCAGTCTTTTATGCATCTTCTCCAAATCTAGACCAAGAATTAACCTATCCATGGTCTCTAACCAACAAACAGGATATTTTCATGGCCTTCCATATAAAGCTTCAAATGGTGCTATCCCTATACTAGTCTGATAACTGTTGTTATACAAATATTCGACTAAGTGTAGGTGATCCTCCCAAGATCCCCCACAATCTAGCACATAAGCTCTTAACAAAACCTTTAAGACTTTATTAACTCTTTCTATTTGCCCATCTATCTGCTAGTGGTAAGCAGTACTCATCTTGAGCTTGGAACCTAAAGTATCCTGTAGACTCTTCCAAAACTCGCTAGTGAATAAGGAATCTCTATCACTTACTGTACTATTAGGAAGTCCACGCAGTTTAACTATATTCTTTACGAATAACTTAGCGAAAACAAGTGTCGTCCTAGTTGACTTAATTTGAATGAAATGGGCACTCTTGGTCAATCCGTCAACTATAACCCATATACTTTCATTTCTTCGATTTGATCTCGGCAGCCCATTTATAAAATCCATTGAGATAGAATCCCATTTCCAAACTGGAACATCTAAAGGCTGATGTAACCCACTTGGTTTCTGATGTTCGACTTTTACATGTTGACAGTTCAAACACTGCTTTACCCGTAAGCCTACATCTCTCTTCATACCTTCCTTAAAAAACTCCTTTTTATATCCTAATACATCTTAGTTCCTCCAGGATGAATAGTGAACTTTGAACGATGGCATTCATCATGAACTTCCTTCCTAATGTTTCCCACATTTGGAGCACACAGTCTTCCTTTCTTCCTTAACCATCCATTCTGGTCAAGACCGAAATCTTTCAAATCATCATTCTTTGTTTTGTCCCTTAACTTTATGATCCGTTCAACTAATAATGGATCCTCCTTCTGCTTAGAAGCAATCTTTTCGATCATCACCGATCAAACTTCTAAACATGACAAAATTGCAGTTTCTGTACCAAAACCACTCTAAGATCTCCATTGTACTCTGCATGCAGTCAATGCTTCCAAATCTTTCCAATCGGCTATCATTGCCAATACTGCACTCTGATGTTTTCTGCTGCTAAGTGCATCTACGACCTTGTTTCCATGTATGTACTTAATACTAAAGTCATAAGCGGCTAAAAAATCTAACCACCTCTACTGCCTCATATTCAACTCTTTCTGAGAGAATAAATACCTCAGAGATTTATAATACGTATAGCGCATATGACTCGAATCTCTCTCCTAAAAGGTAATGTTTCCACACCTTCATTACAAATATTACCGCAGCTAATTCCAAATCATGAGTTGGATAACTAAGCTCATGCGGTCTGACCTATCGAGAAGCATAGGAAACTACTTGACCTCTTTGTATTAACACAACTCCTAATCCAATTCCATAAGCATCCGTGTACACCACTAAGTCCTAATTCCCTTCTGGAACAACTAACATAGGTGCGTTTGTCAATAATTGTTTTAGCTTCTAAAATGATTCCTCACACTTATCAGTCCAGACAAATTTCAGGTCTTTCCAAGTTAGCTTAGTCATCGGTGTTGCTATCTGCAAAAAATCCTTAATGAATCTCCGACAGTAACCAGCTAATCCAAGAAAACATCTTATCTCAGTCACTGTCTCGGATCTCTTCCAATTATCCATTGCCTTAATCTAGCCAAATCTACTAACAACCCTTTCTCAGAGACTACATGACCCAAAAAATTCACTTCTTTCTTCCAAAAATGATACTATGAAAATTTCGCCTTCAGTTGATGCTGTCTCAAGCACGACCCTAAGACGAACTTCATACTCTCTTTCATCTTTATAATTTAACAAATGTCGTCTATGAATACCAATACGAACCTATCCAAGTTCTCTTGGAAAACTAGATTCATCAAATCTACAAAGAATGCTGGTGCATTAGTTAGTCCTAATGGCATCACTAACCATTTTACAATCCATATCGGGTCCTAAACCTAGTAAAAGGGATACTAACCTCAGCCACTCTAAGCTGATGGAATTCTATTGCCAAATCCAATTGGAAAATTACTTTGGCTCCAATCAATTGGTCAAACAAATCACCAATTCAAGGTAATGGATATTGATTCTTTATCGTCTTCTCATTCAACTTACGATAATCAATGCACAACCATGACAATCCGACTGGTTTCTTTACAAACACTATGGCTTCTCCCCAAGGAAAACTTCATGGTCTTATAAAAATTTTGCATTTTAAATCCACTAACTGCACCTTTTGCTCCCTCATCTCGGTAGGTGTCATTCTACTTGGTGGTCTACTCACTGGTTCTGCTCCAGGTACTAAATCTATCTGAAACACAATAGCTCGTTTCGGAGGTAGTCCTACTACGGGCTCAAAGACATTTGCAAATTCTCTAACAATGAAAACTCGATTCAACTTGTCTTTTGTCTCCACAACAACCAACAAATTAACCTCAAAAATAAGCTTTTCTATGGAGTATATAATCTGATCTCTACAGTCAGGGTGTCTAAGTGATAATTTTCTATTATGGCAAAATATCATAGCATCGTGTTTACTTAGCCAATCCATGCCCAAAATAATTCTAAACTCTACGAAATAAAACTGCAAGCAAATACATGACCTAACAATTCAAACTCTAAGTAGTCACATCTCATCTCGAGAGTCTCATAACCTCTTATTGGATTCGCAACCCTTACGGAAGTAACTAGATATGAGGGTTCTAGATTAAGCTTATCTACCAAACGAGATATAAAAGAATGTGATGCACCAGTATCCAATAGAACTCTAACTGACATACCATGAACCAAAAGCGTATCTCCCAATGCATCTTTTCCTTTTTTCTCTATTGTTGGCCTCGAGGTAGTTGGCTCTAATGCAAATACTTTGCCTTTTCCATCCTTCACTGGCTCCTTGCACTGGTTCTTATAATATTCAATTTGATCATAGTTGAAGCATCTAATATTCTTCCTCCTGATCACCTTCTTTCCATCTCCCAAGCGACATTCATTGGAAAAATGTCATTTCTTGTCACATTTATAGCAGATAACCTCTGCCTTTCCCTTCTTGGCGGCTCTACCCTTCTGAGCTCTCTTCTTATGGAAAAACTTCCTCTTCTGGTTTTGTCCTCCTCGAGCTCCACCCACCTTGTTACCCTTAAGAAAAGTAAGAATTCTTCCTACTCAAAGCCATTTCAAAAACTACATTGCACAGATCTCTAATATGCAACAATGTGACCTTAGCAAGTTCAGGCTTCAACCCACTAATGAACTTCTCATTCCTTTTTATAACAGTATCAACCGTAGTGTAACCGTATCTCGACAGCTCCTCAAATCTGGTTGCGTACTCAAGCACTGTTATGTCTCCTTGATCCAACTCAGAAAACTTCCTGAGCAAAGTTGACTTTGCAGTCTCCAACATAAACCTCTCCTTAAACCTTCTTTTGAACTCAGCCAAAGTCATAGTTTCTTCATTGACTCCGACCGTAACACTGTTCCACCAGTATAGTGCTGCTCCTTGTAACTTTCTAGAACAAACCTTCTCTTCTGCTCATCATTAAGCCCCAAATCAAAAAAGATCCTCTCATAATAAAGTAACCAAATCTCCACTTCAATTGCATCTTCAGTCCCGATAAACAGTTTTCCTCCCAGACTGGCATAATCTCTACTTAGCACATCATAATTATTAACCACTGGAGCTCCCTGATTTCCTCCTTCAACATTTCCTCCAACTAATCCAGCAGCAACTCCCGCTTGCATCGTGTTGACAAAGAACTGGTACGTAGTCCCCATATCAACTTGCGACGTTCCAGCACACACATTAGCAGCTTGTGCTTGACCTGGATTCCTCCTAGTGTTTAGTCTAGCATTTCCATTTATTATGGTGCTTCCCCCACCAAGGTTAACTCTTCCACTTCTAACATCCATACCTTATGTCCATTTAATCTGCATTCGAGCCTTTGTAAGATATAAAAGAATAGCCTAAGAGATATGGGAGAATAGTGATAAAGCATATACTTATATATAGTAAATAGGAGTATGTTACTATAATGTTATCCTATACCCTTTCTCTAATTCCTTGGATTATGTTTTCAAAAAACATTTCAAGTTTGAAATTTCTTTTAGGTTTTCCATAAACCTACATTCTGACACTAAGTTGTAACATCCCGTATCCTGAGGCCTAAAGCTAAGTGTTATAGATGCTACAGTCATCCATAGTACTAACTTCCGGTGACAAAATACGGTAATGTTAATGGTATCCAGAATATGAGAAGCACGTGACTATGAAATAAAATCAGTACAAATTGAAACAACTTTTCAGATTACATTTCAAATCAATATTTCATATTCAATCACATAATCCCATAATTGATTCCTAGGTTTTGATCAAATATAGTTATTATAAATTACGCCAAGTGCGAAATATGAAGATGCCCCTTGGACGAATTAGAGTACTAAATGGACAATCAGTCATAATACAACATAGCGAAAATAAAAAAAAATAACTCCTAAATATAGTTAGCATTGCCTCCTGCACATCTTTGAAAGCTTATTCGTCCAACTTACTAAACCTGTAAAACCTTAACTCTCAATCTACTCAAATCATATTTTGAGCACACAAGAGTATAAGGGGAAAACATAAACTTCGAGTCAGACATAAAGCTTGGTGTGAATAATATTATATAACTAGATTATCGGATATTAATTGAGACCACGCCGCTTAGCGGAACGAGTTTTCTTTCACTAATATCCCTTTTTAAAACATATCTTTTGCAAATCAAAATCTTGCAATCAAACTGATTAAAACAATAATAGCAATATCATATATGCATATAAATAAAGTAATCAATAGACGATCTGTCCGAACAATATAGTTTTGTTTGGCTGGCTACTAATCATTGGTTGACTCGGGCCTACCAGACACAATAAATAACCTAACTTCCATTGGACACATTCCTAGACGGTCTGTCCCTAACTTACTTCTCCCAGGGTCAACTGATCCTAATGGTTTTGTGGTCTCACCAATAACCTATCTTTACTTTATATGTTCCTTTCTGTGTGTAACATCATTTTAGTCTTACATGTGACAAAGCCCGACATACTGAAAATTTGGACTTATTTTTGCTAGGGGCTACTCGCTAAAGTATATGGCACGACCCTATAAGATCCCCATCTAGTATTCTAATATTTGAGTCAATTACTTTAGGTTAACCACCCCAACAAAATTTCCTTGAAAAAGTTTCTTTCAAATTGATTTAGCCATTTAAATCATACTTAAACAAGGAAAATAGAATCTTTGCTTCACTCAAATCTCTTTGCCATGTTATATATACTTTACTCAAAACAATGTTGATGAAATATAATGGGGTTATCTATCCCTCAAAAGTAAGTTAAAACCCTTTTTAACTTAAAATCCCTTAGGCAATGAGGCCATGGTAAACCATTCAAAACCTTTGCTTAAAACTTTAAGCGACCCTTTCGAATCCATTGAAAGTACCCCTTTCAAAATATATTAACTACTATACTTAGAAACACTGAAAGGCCTAAACATACCTTTAGAAACCTTTAAATTAACCTTTCAAAATCATTGAAGATATCCCTTAGAAGGCTTTATAAACCTTAGACATCCCCTTTTCCAAACACTTCAGACTTGCCCTTTGAAAGAATTGGAAACCTTCCATTCAAATACTTAAAGTACCTTTCGAAAACATTGGAGAATCTCCCTTTCGAAACCTTCATTATATACATTACGAAAGTAATAATATCCTTTACTTAAAAAAATCTTTCGAAAGATCTGCGTTCAAGTAAAAGCTTGTGGAACATAATTTCGAAACCATTTAAAATCCATTCCATTCAAAACCTATGGGTTTAACTTTCAATAGAACAAAGGGTCTAAAAGAACAAGGGCGAAAGAAACTCTTTCGAAAGCAATTCCTAAGCAAAAGAAAGTGGGTGGTTTCAAAACCATCCCTTTCGAAAGCATGGAGAAGCGGCCTCTTAGTAAAAACGAAAGCACCCTTACGAAACCTTTGCTTGAAGGCTAAAGCGTCCTTAACTAGGTCGAAAGGTAGAATGTGGAAGCTGGGGTTTCGACCCAACCAAGCTTATTTTAAAGCAAAAGGCGGAAACCTATTTTGGAAGCTATATTAAAACCCTTTCGAAAGCATTGTTTTAAAATCAAGGCAAATGGCATCTCTTTTGAAAGCAAATCAAAGGCTTTAACCCATTTGAAAGCATTGTTTCGATAATATACCTGCCGCCTTTCTCCAATCCACTACATACAAAAGCATTGATACCATGTGTACTGGTTTCGTATAGGAGGGAGGTGGTAGTATGGGGTCGAAAGGTGCTACCAAAGGTGGCTAAACAACAATCCTTTACAAAAACCGATTTTTAACTTTTTAAGGTAACACTTTCTAACTAACCTACTGTTATCCCATCTTTTGGTCAAAGCTGGAATATCAACAAATTGGCAAGGAAGAATGGAAATCGGGATTGGTGATCGATTGGAAACAAGGATGCAATCGATGTCATTAAAATTTGGTCGAGCTCCGATCAGGACAGAATCTATTGAAGATGATGATCAAGGCTAGGGGAGTCTACATTTCAAATTTCAGGTTAATCGGAGTTCGTATGAAGGAGATATGATCGATACAAGGTAGAAGAGATACATTGTTTGTATCCATCAAGTTTTGTATAGTTCGAATCCATCAGGTCTGTATCGATCAGATTCACGCATGCTCGATTCTTCGTATCCATATGTTCGAATCGACCCGGAGTCGTCGCACTGGTTCTATTCGCATCGATACTGTTCGCACTCGACTAAGAATTACACTGTTCGTATAGACTTGGTTCGCATCGATCCAAAACTAGCTGTTCGTATCGATCCCCAACGGTCGATCGGTACGAATGGTGAATTCCTTGATCGATACGAAACGATAATCTAATCATCGATGCGAACAACGTCATCGATGTGAACCCCAGTTATCGATACGAATGTGTCGATGCAACAAGACGAATGCCTAAGAACGACTCGATCAACTCGCCGCAGAGATTGGATCAATCCAGGAAACTCGCGCCACGTCATCCTATGCGCACATGCTTCTGATCGATACGAAGGGCATGGATACGAACCATGGATTCGAAGTCGATAGCCATCGAAGAACATAAAGTTGCATCGATCATATCTCCTAAACCATTAGGTCCAAACGCTACAAAACTTTCGCAGGAGCTTGCGTACAAGCAAAAGAATGTTCCTGCAAAGTTTTAGCTCGATTGGATCATTTTTTGATCGATACGAAATTGGTTCGTATCGATCACGAATCGAGTCGAAACTTTCCAAGATCGATCGCGTGGGCCCACTCACGTGCCAGAAGGAGTCTCCCGTTTGAGGGCGATATCAGCCTCCTACGCCTATAAATAGCCCCTGAAGCCTAAAGAAAAAGGACATTTTGGCTATTCGACGTCCAGACTCTGCTGGATTCAATTCTACGCCTTACTATCACTGTTGTATTCGAAATTCTTCATTGTAGTCCACTGTAATCGACTGTAACCAGCGAAGGACATCAATAAAAGATAATTACCTGAAGTGGACATAGGCTGGAGATAGCCGAACCACTATAAATCTCGTATTTATGTCCGTTATTTCTGGATTGTTGTTTGTTGTTTACTTAGATCTATGATTTATTCTCGAACATCGTTGATTTATATTCATATATTGGCGCTTTCACGATACTTGGGGTTTGTGACCAATTTTGGCGCAAACACTTTGGTGCTTTTCTTAGAATTAGCACCCGTTACACCGGACTTGAAGTTCATATTTAAAAGCTTGAAGAGTTCAGATTGAAAGATAATGACTCGACAAACAAGTAGAAGACAAAGAGCTGAGAGAAGCCAACAAGGAAGAAGTCAAGAGGCATCCTCTAGAGCTGGAGAAGGACAATCTTCTATCTATATTACCAGGGACGAGATGGAAGCTATGGCGAATTCATTGCATGAGAGATTATTGAAGAGTCAACATGATATGATGCAGACTTTCTTTGAACAGATAAGAGCTGCAGGAACACAGAACTTAGGACCGACTACAGCGGCTGTGAATGTGGAACAAGGAGCTAGGGTTGTGGAGCCCAATAAAGACAGAATACAGAGCCAGAAGGCGATCAACGAAAGCTTGAGGGAAGACCTGCAGGATCTGACATTGGAAGACCTATGAATGGAGCTCAACAGGCTAGAGTGAGCGCTAATGTTAATGAACCACATGAGGAAAAGCTAGGAAGCGATGGAAGGATCCAAAGTTTTCCATATACACAGGATTAAACAAAACATTGGAGCGGATATACATGGAAACCCGAAATCGCCTTCCTTACCGAAGGCCTGCTAGGAGAGAACCTTCTGAACGTGAAAGGGCATCAGGAAGACACTGTCTCTTCCATGATTTGGACGGACATGATACCAACAGCTGTGGGCACTTAAAGGACATAATTGAGGAACATGTGAGGAATGGACAATTAAGGCAGTATGTTGGGGCTCGGAATGCAGCGGTAGAATAGGAGCAGCCACCGTCTACCTCAAACCATGATGATGTGAGGCTCACGGATGACGGTTGATTGGTTATCAATTGACTAGGGTGTTATGAAATAAGTAGCAAGCCACTGGAAAACGAAAAAATCATTTACACATGTATGGGGACGGAGATGGCCCCTACGCATGCTCTGAATGGTGGTAGACCGCGATGCTATGGTTTGTGAGATTTGTTTTTCATTTGTGGGTTGCATACTCGTTTTCTCTGGTTTGGTTTTGGAATTTGGTTTGAACTCCTGGTTTTGTTTGCTTTCTGGTTTGGATTCTCGTTTGGATGATTGTTTTCTGTTTTGGATGTTTGTTCGGATTTCGGATTTTCTGATTTGATTTGGATTTTTGGATTGGATTTTGATTGGAATTTTGTCTGGTTTCTGGTAAACGGTCATCGGGTATGGATTGTACCTGGCAAGGGGTGAGTCGCTTTGTCCAAACGTGGTAAAGTGACTTATTTAGGTTGTCGAGTATGGACTATGCTCGACAAGGGTCCGGAGAGACCAGGATTCGACCTAGGACTTAGGCCCCATATTATCGATTATTATTTCAGGTCGCTGAGTATGGACTATGCCCAACAAGGGTCTGGAGAGATTGGCATTCGGCCTAGGACTTAGGCCCTACGTTTTTGGCTATTATTTTAGGACGTAGAGTATGGACTATGCTCGACAAGGGTCCGGAGTGACCGGGATTCGGCTAAGGACTTAAGCCATGGCATTATTCAACGTCTAAGGACACTGGACCACGATCGTCAGGTGTGGATTGCGCTTGGCTAGAACCCGGAGAGGTTACAGATTTAGATATCGACCCAGAGTGGTCCTAGATTCGGTTATTGGTTATTGGATAAGGATGGATTAGAACTCGGTTATCGAGTTCGGATGGACATGGAATTGGCTATGGATTTTTGATATCGGATTCGGAGTTATTCGAAACACACCTTCTTATCACAAGGCATGTTTTGGGGGGAAAATGTTATCCCATCTTTTGGTCAAAGCTGGAATATCAACAAATTGGCAAGGAAGAATGGATATCGGGATTGGAGATCGATTGGAAACAAGGATGCAATCGATGCGGTTAAAATTTGATCGAGCTCCGATCTGGACGGAATCAATTGAAGATGATGATCAAGGCTAGGGGAGGCTACATGTGATAACCCGAATTTCAGGGCATCTGTTAATTGGGAAATAACATGATTAAAATTGTTAAAATACTTATTTGCTACTTGAACAAATGAAATTCCGATATATGTATATATATATATATATATATATATATATATATATATATATGGATATTTGAATATGTATATATGAATTTAAACTATAACAAATGCTAAATTATAAATATATGGATAAATATTCATTTAATAATCTCCCAAAATAATTATTTAAAATTTTACAAGTTATTCTTTTAAAACAAATAATAAAGGTGGAATATATATATAGATGAGAAGATTTTAATAGAAATAAAAAAATTGAAACAAATAATAATGGTTGTTTATATTTATATATGGATATAAAAAGAATTTAAATAGAAATATTATTATTTCCAAAACAAATTGAATCTGTGTTTGTGTAAATGAAAATATTTGTGTAGGCTGATTTCAAATTGGATTTTAAATTGTATTTGAATTTGAATTTAAATTTGGGATTCAAAAGATAAATATATATATCTTAAATAAATTTGGATTTCTTTTGAAATATATTATATATGCTTTAGAGTATGTTTTATATTATTTTCTTTTAAAAGGGATATGTATATATATATATATACAAATTAAGAAATATATGTATAAATTAGGAAATTAAATATACATATATATATGAGAGTTTATAAAAAAAATCATTTATAAAATTTATTAACTCTAGGAAAATACACTTGTAAGTTAAATGTATTCATGATTTAACAAATGTAAATCAAATGTTTCATGCAAATGACATTTGTATGTAAAATCAACAAGTGTCATTATTTTTTAGAAAATAAGAAAATAAAGGATAATTAAGATATGTACATCTCCACCCTTTCTCATTTTTTTACTTCTTTATCTTCATTATGAAAGGAAAAGAAAATTTAAAGAAACCTGAAAACGAATTAAAATAGAAATCAAATTAGCTTCAAATTTTAAAAACAGCTGTTCAAAGTTCAAGACCAAAGAGGAAATTCGAATTTCAAGAAAAAAAGAAAAAAAATCCAAATTCAAGTGCATTCCAGCTTTCAAATCTCAATAACAAGCTAAGCAAGTTTTTTTTTCAGATGCAAATCAAAAATTATCCGGATATTCAAACCTGGTTTGCTGGTCTCCGAGAAGCAGGTGAGTAATCTACTTCTTTGGTTAAATGCTTAAATCTGTTTGAAATTTCTGTTTGAGAGTAAAACAATCACATTTAATTTTTTTGTAATTTATTTAAAAATCTGATACATGCAATTTAATATCTGAACATAGGAATGTATATGTTGTATACAGAGTGATGCTGCTTTGATATCAGGATAAAATCTTAAAAAAAATCATACTTCTCTCTCTGTTACTTACTAGACATAGATTTAAAAGCAAAATATGTTCGTAAACATATGATTGTGGAGTTAAAATTGCTTCCAGCAAGAAGTTGATGGTATTTGAAATATAAAGGAAGAAGAACAGTGAGAACTTGGTTTTTATCTAAATTTCAACGTGATTAAATTGTAGATTCAAGTTTATAATCTGATGTATCTGTAAAAACTAGGATTTTTAAAATGAAAATTTAGATTTTTAGTTGAGATTTGAACGAGAATTTTAAAGATAATTAGAAACTGGACTTCGACCTTTTTCTGTTGATCGAAGAAGTTTTAGGGGTCGGGGTTTGGTCGAAGGTGACCACGGGGTTGCTTTGCATGGGAAAAATGGTGATTGATGTGATTGATAATCAGAGGAGTAGAAGGGTGACGATCTAGGGTTTTGGAAGGAGTGTTCTGCTGAGTGTAATGATGAGGTGATCTCGTCTAAATCGAGGCGTCGAGTTCGATCGCGAGTGATGGAATAGCTGCATGGGTCGATGACGAAGTTGAGGTCAGAGGGGCGTGGATTATAGTCGCCGTGATCACCGTGGCGAACATCTTCTTGGTCGAGGAAGTTTGAGTCTGGGTTGTTCAGAATTTCTCGATTTGCATTGGTGTAGTGATTTTCTGATCTAGGTGGTCGGAACGTGGGTAGGGGTCGTTAGTGACTCAGGGACGTCGTCAGAGATGATTGGATCGGTGGCACTCGTGTATACACGTGCACGGTGGTGACACCAGGAACTGGGTTTGGGAGGATGGCGTTGTCTCGGGGAGTACTCGTGTGTTTTTATGACTTGACTCGAACAAATTAAAGACGAGAGAAACTCGTGAGTTTTTCCGGATTTGATGTATGAGCTCGGGTAAGTATTGATACCCAGTATTGTAAGAAGATAAGCATGTATAGGATATTTAAGTTATAAGCAGAACCCAGATTTCTTTTGGTAAGGAAACCATGGTTATGTAAGTGGTAATTAAAGAAGATAAAAGGGTTTTGAAGAATAATTTAATGAAGGTTGAATTACTTAATGAAGTAATTAAATAAAAATTGTTTGACAGAAGTAAATCAAGGAATGATCACTTAATGTAAGGATTAATTGAGATTAATCAATTACTAATTTACGGTTAATTAATTTATAGATAAAGAATAATTAATCTAAAATTAAAGATTGATTGATTAATTATGAATTTATTAATTTGTATTGGGAGATATTGATTAATAATTAGGGTTATTAATCAATAGTTAATGGATAATAAATCGGTTAATTAAAGATTAATTAATTGATTTTAAAAGTACTTAAGGATTGATTACTTTGTATTTAAAGAGATTAATTGATAATTAAGGTTAATTAATTAATAATTTAAGATTAATTAATCGGTTTATAGGGTAATTAAGGGATGAATTACCAGTTGTAATTAATGGAATGAATATGATTAATTAATTTGTTAATAGTCACTTGATGATTGATTCAGTATAAGTACTTAAGGAGATTGATAAGTGTAATTACTTAGTGAAGTAATTGATGGATAAATTACTGAATGTAATTAATATAAGGAAAATTACTTAATGGGAAGTAATTAAAGGTTAATTTCTTAGGAGAAGTAATTAAGGATCAATTATTTGGTGTAATTAATTAGAGGATTAAGGTAATTAATTAAGGAGTTAATTAATTAAGGTAAGTAATTACAGAATGGTTATTTGCCGTGTATGATTGATTAAGGCCGATTAATGGAGGTAATTAATTTAGGATCATTAATTGATGTAATTAATTAATGTAATTAATGAAAGTAATTAAAGGTTAATTACCGTAAATGGTTGAGAATAATTAATTTGTGTAAATAAATTAAAAGATAATTACTTTATGTGATTGAAAATAATTAATCATGGTTGATTAATTAAAATAGATAATTAAAGGATGATCAATTAAGCTGTTTGTAATTAATTAATGTTAAACAGTATTAATGGAGATTGAAGTAATTAATTTAATTTGTTTGAATTAATTAGAAATGGTAAGACTAATTTATCTTGCTTAGGGATGATTGAATAATATTGTATACCTTAGATTGATTGATTATCTTAGGTATGTATTTTGAGATGCTATGTGAGGTGATATGATTGGATTTAAACTAAGATAATGTGGTCATTCATTGATGATGAACTAATGCATATAGGTGACACCCTGTATTTAAAGTTTGAATTGTGTTTCACTTGAATAATTTGAGATAAGATGGTATTGAATTCGAAGAGACCGGATTCGGATATTAGTAAATACCTGAAACCACTTCGATTCTTTATAAATTGATATGTGGAATCAATAGGTTGATATGGATTGTTTTAAGTGAATTTGGACCATTTAATCTAAGTTTGGGTACTTAGAAATTAATGTGTGAAACAAGTGATGTCTATAACAACTTGTGAAGTTGTAAATTGACACGAGTTACCCCTGGTTTTAAATAATTCTAGGCATTGGAATTTCATGTTTGATGAGTTTACTCACGCTAGTTTCTAGCCTGACCCGGGTGTTACTTGGATGTAATGCTCGGGTCAGACCGAGTATTACAGATTTTCAGGTAAGGTCGTTCTGGAGCTCAGGAGGCGAGCTGGATGGCAGAAATGTATGGAGTGTTTTAGCTTTGTTATATAGTTGTATATCTAGGACATTTTGTTTTAAACAGTCCAATGTTGTGTAAAAGTTGTAACTCTGATATATAAAAATGTAAACGTACTGACATAGTTCTTCTTTGTAAAACTGTTATTTTATTTGATATTATATTTTCTCCGCTGCGAATGTGAGGTTTCTGAGACTTGTTTTTTGTTTCTTTTCTTTATCTTTTCTTCTTTCCTAACTATCTGGAAATTTCAGGATAGAAATTTTCGGGTCGTTACATTTGGTATCAGAGCTGAATGTTAAGCGAGAACCTTGGCTCTGGTGGGATTTACTCATTAAGGATAGGGTAAATAGTACCCTAGAATGAGTTGAGTGTGTATATATATATGAGAGAGCGTACTTGTTATTTTCTTATAAAATGATTTTTAAATAAGTTTTTATTTTGAATATATATAAAGCAATAGTTTTCCAATATATATAAAGAAATTGGTTGTTGATTATTGGAATTAAATAATGAGAATTAAGTGGTAAAAGTAATACAACCAAATTTAAATTGAATTTAAAGATAAGTTTGAAACAGATTCAAACTAAAATTAAAAACTTGAATTTGGAGAAGAATTTTCAGAATAAATGATATTATTCAGATTATTTTGAATATGATCTTAATTTAAAATAGGAGTTGTTTGGAAACTTTAAAGGAATTTGTTTTGAGTTCACCAAGGGTGGTTTAAATTTTAAAATTCGGCTTAGTGGGCCAATAAGAAAATATGTATATATGTGAGGAATATACATAATATCAAAGATGGTTTGAAAATAAACTCTAAATATTGAGTTTTAAATTTGGAATGAGATGTGATACCCAAAGTGATAAGTTTTCAAACTTATAGGTGGGAAGATTATTAATGTGAAGTTTAAAATTGGAAATGGGAATTCAAATTGGGTAAGGCTGGCTGGATTAAGTAAATTGAATTTAACTTTGGGAAAGTTAAATAAGTTAACAAGCAACCTAAATTGGAAATTTCAAGATGAAATTGAAATTTAACTTGGAAAGTTAAATGGTTAATTTGAATTGGGAGTTGTGGGATCTCAAAATGGGTTTGAGATTTGAAAATTTGAGGATGGATGGATGTTTTTGTATAAATTGGAGGATGTCACCCTATTGTTATTAATAATATTTAAATTGTGAATTGGATTTGTTTAAATGAATGAGGAATGAAGTGTGGGAATATAATCATTATCGAAATAAATGGGAAATAAAACTTTAATTTGAAAATAAAACTTTAATTTGAAAATAAAGATATGGAATCATTTTAGACTTAAGATTTGAATGTTTAAGATAAAACTTTAGAAAGTTTGGTTTCAAAATTGAAATTTGGTGATAGATTGAATTTCAAAGATTTAGTTGTTTAAAAAGGATTTGAATAATTATTTGAACATTGAAATAGGTTAAAAAGAAATGGAATTTGAATTCTGAATTAAATGGTTTGAAGATATAAGTTGATTTGATTTAAAGTATTAAATCAACATAAAAAAAATTTACTCGAATTTATATAATTCGAAATGGTTTAAATTTGAAATTTGAATTGAATTAGTTCAAATTAAATTTGATTTGAATTAATTAGAATTGTGATTAAAGATGGATAAATCTAAAAATTCAAATGAAATATTTGAATTGGATTGATTTGAAATGAAATTGAAATTGAAATTGAATAAGTTCAAATTCAAATAGGAACTGAGAATTAATTCAACTTGAATTGGGGTTAAATCAATTTCAATGGAAATTGAAGTTATTTAATTTGGAATTGAGTTAATTTAAATGAAAGTGGAAATTTAAATTGAATTGATTGGAAATGGAGGTTGGGAACTGAACAGTTTGACTCTGGACTATTTTCAAAATAAATTATTTTAGTACAAATCTATTTTTCCAAACTATTTACTATACAACTTTTCTTTTAAAACCTAAAACTATCTTATATTTGTTTTACAATTAGTTTAAGAACTATTTAACAATTTTTCAACTATTTTATAAACTATTTACTATTTTCAACTACTAATTACTATTTTATAGCTATTTTGCAATTATTCAAAATTTCTATAACTATTTAACTATTTTCCAATTATTTTACAATTATTGAACTATTTTATAGCTATTTCACAAATTGTAAATTGTTTTCATCTACTTATCTATTTTTAAACTTTTCAAGCTATTTTTAAATTTAAATTGGACAGAGTTTAAACTGTTTATGGTTGAATACCCAATTGAGATAAGAATAAAGATGATTATCCAAATGGGATTAATGCAGTTGTGAATAAGTGAATGAAAATTAAAGTGAATGCGAATAGAAAGAGAATTGATTTGGCTAATAACCAATAAAGATAAAACGTAGGGTTTACGTATGTTATTCTATTCGCATAGTGATTTGATCCAGATTCGAGCACAGAATTTCGAAATAGTATGTCGATCCGAGTTGGGATTTTTCGCCTGATTTTCGACGGCGAACCTGGATATGGATTGTTGATTGGTTCTGGATATTCTCTATCATAGTTATGGCTATGCAAGGAGAATGACGGTTTCTGATCAAGAAACCAGATCTGAGTCCGCACTAGAAAGTCGGGTGGACGATACTAGTTCGGAAGGGAAATTGTGTGATCGAGTGAGCGATCAGATTGGTATAGCGTACGGATGATATGTGTACATCGTACGGGTTTGAATGAAATTGATACTGGAAATTTGTAGATTAGAAATGTGAAATGGTTTTTGAAATGAAAGGTATATTTTTTGAAATATATGATGAAGTAAAGTGGAAATTGGATATTTCTATGGTAAAATTTTTTACTTTATGGAAATAAGTAATTTGTTAAGTATAGAGTAATCAAATTTGAATATTTGATTTAGAATAAAAAATTTATATATCTTTGTTGTATAAGATAAATCTTCCCTTGTTGAATCTTTTGCCAGAAGGAAAAGATTTTGAAAGTATTTGAAGTACAAAAGAAGTTTTATACAAGTTTGAAATGATCCAAAGATTTTTAAAGTTACATACATACATACATACATATACATATATATATATATATATATATATAAAGGATCTTATGAGGATTTTGGGAAAAGGTTTTGGGAACCTTTGGATTTGGAAAGGCTTTTGATTTTTGGGTAAAATCAATATTGAAATTTGGAAAGCCTAGTTTGAGAATTATCGATTTTGGAATAATCGATTTTTGTGTAAAGGAGCTTTGTTTGAGATCATACTAGGTGTATGATTTGAAAGATACTATATGTGTATAGTATAAAGTGTTTTGATAATGGCTCTGGGGAAAAAGGCGCTCCCTTGAAATGAACTTCTCAGGAGTACAACCGGGTGGTGCTGCCTCAAGCCCCATGGGGGGGTTCTAAAGTTGATCCTGTGAGGAGTCCAGACAAAAACTAGTTCCTAAGGATTATGAGTAGAGTATACCATAGCGAAAGTCGTGTGTGCCGCTGAGAGCCAACAGTCTGCATTTGATTTTATATCGGTAAACTGTAAGCTATGGTAACATAGCGAAAGTCGTGTGTGCCGTTGAGAGCGAACAGTCTGCGTTTGATTTTATATCGGTAGATTGCGACCTATGTAGGAGTGGAGAAGTTTCATTTTGACAGCAAAATTCGTGTGTGCCGCTGACAGCCAACAGTTACATGGACTTTTGCTGTGATGACAACGTAACACTGGAATGTAACTGCGATCTGTCGTGGGTTCCATGGCGTAATCGAGGGGCGCGGAGTGCCTACAGTTACATGGACTTTTGCTGCAATGGCAACGTAACCCAGGGTGTAACTGCGACCATGGATCGGAGTGATGATTTCCAGAGCATTCTCAACAAAGATATTCTCTCTAATTTCAAAAATGTTTTCTATATTTTCAATAAAATTATTTTCCAAGTATTTTCACTAGGTGTTGAAATTGGGTCTGCTGAGTACTTATAGGTTTTCAGTCTTACGCCTGATCAACGTATGACCGAATTTCTGTAAGAACGATGACAGACTTGTTTTCGAGTTATAAAGTATTTTTATAAAAAACTATTTTAGTAATATTATATAGATTTTAAAGTGTTTTAAAAATAATCGAAGAGGAAATTTAACTTATATTAAGTGTTTTAATAAATTCTGCTTTCGTTTCTCTTCGAGGACGAAAAGATTCTAAGGGGGGAGGGATGTGATAACCCGAATTTTCGGGCATCTGTTAATTGGGAATTAATAGGATTAAAATTGTTAAAATACTTATTTGCTAATTGAACAAATGAAATTCTGATATATATATATATATATATATATATATATATATATATATGAATATGTATATATGAATTTAAACTATAACAAATGCTAAATTATAAATATATGGATAAATATTCATTTAATAATCTCCCAAGATAATTATTTAAAATTTTACAAGTTATTCTTTCAAAAAAAATAATAAAGATGGAATATATATATGACTAGATTTTAATAGAAATAAAAAAATTGAAACAAATAATAATGGTTGTTTATATTTATATATGGATATAAGAAGAATTTAAATAGAAATATTATTATTTCCAAAACAAATTGAATATGTGTTTGTGTAAATGAAAATTTTGTGTAGGTTGATTTCAAATTGGATTTTAAATTGTATTTGAATTTGAATTTAAATTTGGGATTCAAAAAATAGATATATATATCTTAAATAAATTTGGATTTCTTTTAACATATATTATATATGCTTTAGAGTTTGTTTTATATTATTTTCTTTTAAAAGGGATATATATATATATATATATACAAATTAAGAAATGTATGTATAAATTAGGAAATTAATTATAAATATATATATGAGAGTTTATAAAAAAAATCATTTATAAAATTTATTAACTCTAGGAAAATACACTTGTAAGTTAAATGTATTCATGATTTAACAAATGTAAATCAAATGTTTCATGCAAATGACATTTGTATGTAAAATCAACAAGTGTCATTATTTTTAGAAAATAAGAAAATAAAGGACATTTAAGATATGTACATCTCCACCCTTTCTCATTTTTTTCCTCTTTATCTTCATTATGAAAGGAAAAGAAAATCTAAAGAAACCTGAAAACAAATTAAAATAGAAATCAACTTAGCTTCAAATTTTAAAAACAGCTGTTCAAAGTTCAAGACCAAAGAGCAAATTCGAATTTCCAGTAAAAAAGAAAAAAATCAAATTTAAGTGCATTCCACCTTTCAAATCTCAATAACAAGCTTAACAAGTTTTTATTTTAGATGCAAATCAAATTTTTTCCAGATATTCAAACCTGGTTTGCTGGTCTCCGAGAAGCAGGTGAGTAATCTACTTCTCTGGTTAAATGCTTAAATCTGTTTGAAATTTCTGTTTGAGAGTAAAACAATCACATTTAAGTTTTTTTTAATTTATTTAAAAATCTGATACATGCAATTTAATATCTAAACATAGGAATGTATATGTTGTATACAGAGTGATGCTGCTTTGATATCAGGATACAATCTTAAAAAAAGTCATACTTCTCTCTCTGTTACTTATTAGACTTAGATTTAAAAGCAAAATATGTTCGTAAACACATGATGGTGGAATTAAAATTACTTCCAGCAAGAAGTTGATGGTATTTGAAATATAAAGGAAGAAGAACAGTGAGAACTTGGTTTTTATCCAAATTTCAACATGGTTAAATTGTAGATTCAAGTTTATAATCTGATGTATCTATAAAAACTAGGATTTTTAAAATGAAAATTTAGATTTTTAGTTGATATTTGAACGAGAATTTCGAAGATAATCAGAAACTGGACTTCGACCTTTTTCTGTCGATCGAAGAAGTTTTAGGGGTCGGGGTTTTGGTCGAAGGTGACCACGGGGTTGCTTTGCATGGGAAAAATGGTGATTGATGTTATTGATAATCAGAGGAGTAGAAGGGTGACGATTTAGGGTATTGGAAGGAGTGTTCTGCTGAGTGTAATGACGAGGTGATCTCGTCTAAATCGAGGCGTCGAGTTCGATCGCGAGTGATGGAATAGCTGCATGGGTCGATGATGAAGTTGAGGTCAGAGGGACGTGGATTCCAGTCGCCGTGATTGCCGTGGCGAACATCTTCTTGGTCGAGGAAGATTGAGTCTGGGTTGTTCAGAATTGCTCGATTTGTATTGGTGTAGTGATTTCTGATCTGGGTGGTCGGAACGTGGGTAGGGGTCATTTGCGACTGAGGGACGTCGTCAGAGGTGATTGGATCGGTGGCACTCATGTGTATACGTGCACGGTGGTGACACGAGGAATTGGGTTTGGGAGGATGGCGTTGTCTCGGGGAGTACTTGTGTGTTTTTATGACTTGACTCGAAGAAAGTAAAGACGAGAGAAACTCTTGAGTTTCTCGGGATTTTGATGTATGAGCTCGGGTAAGTATTGATGCCCAGTATTGTAAGAAGATAAGCATGTATAGGATATTTAAGTTATAAGCAGAACCCAGATTTCTTTTGGCAAGGAAACCATGGTTATGTAAGTGGTAATTAAAGGAGATAAAAGGGTTTTGAAGAATAATTTAATGAAGGTTGAATTACTTAATGAAGTAATTAAATAAAAATTGTTTGACGGAAGTAAATCAAGGAATGATCACTTAATGTAAGGATTAATTGAGATTAATCAATTACTAGTTTAATGTTTATTAATTTACAGATAAGGAATAATTAATCTAAAATTAAAGATTGATTAATTAATTATGGATTTATTAATTTGTATTGGGAGATATTGATTAATAATTAGGGTTATTAATCAATAGTTAATGGATAATTAATCAGTTAATTAAAGGTTAATTAATTGATTTTAAAAGTACTTAAGGATCGATTACTTTGTATTTAAAGAGATTAATTGATAATTTAGGTTAATTAATTAATAATTTAAGATTAATTAATCGGTTTATAGGGTAATTAAGGGATGAATTACCAGTTGTAATTAATGGAATGAATATGATTAATTAATTTGTTAATAGTCACTTGATGATTGATTTAGTATAACTACTTAAGGAGATTGATAGGTGTAATTACTTAGTGAAGTAATTGATGCATAAATTACTGAATGTAATTAATATAAGGAAAATTACTTAATGGGAAGTAATTAAAGGTTAATTTCTTAGGAGAAGTAATTAAGGATCAATCATTTGGTGTAATTAATTAGAGGATTAAGGTAATTAATTAAGGTAAGTAATTACAGAATGGTTATTTACCGTGTATGATTGATTAAGGCCGATTAATGGAGGTAATTAATTTAGGATCATTAATTGATGTAATTAATTAATGTAATTAATGAAAGTAATTAAAGGTAATTACCGTAAATGGTTGAGAATAATTAATTTGTGTAAATAAATTAAAAGATAATTACTTTATGTGATTGAAAATAATTAATCAAGGATGATTAATTAAAATGGATAATTAAAGGATGATCAATAAAGTTGTTTGTAATTAATTAATGCTAAACAGCATTAATGGAGATTGACGTAATTAATTTAACTTGTTTGAATTAATTAGAAATGGTAAGACTAATTTATCCTGCTTAGGGATGATTGAATAATATTGTATGCCTTAGATTGATTGATTATCTTGGGTATGTATTTTGAGATGCTATGTGATGTGATATGATTGGATTTAAACTGAGATAATGTGGTCATTCATTGATGATGAACTAATGCATATAGGTGGCACCCTGTATTTAAAGTTTGAATTGTGTTTCACTTGAATAATTTGAGATAAGATGGTATTGAATTCAAAGAAACCGGAGTCGGATATTAGTAAATACCCGAAACCACTTCGATTCTTTATAAATTGATATGTGGAATCAATAGGTTGATATGGATTGTTTTAAGTGAATTTGGACCATTTAATCTAAGTTTGGGTACTTAGAAATTGATGTGTGAAATAAGTGATGTTTATAACAACTTGTGAATTTGTAAATTGGCACGAGCTACCCCTGGTTTTAAATAATTCTAGGCATTGGAATTTCATGTTTGATGAGTTTACTCACGCTGGTTTCCAGCCTGACCTGGGTGTTACTTTGATGTAATTCACGGGTCAGACCGAGTATTATAGATTTTCAGGTAAGGTCGTTCTGGAGCTCAGGAGGCGAGCTGGATGGCAGAAACGTATGGAGTGTTTCAGCTTTGTTATATAGTTGTATATCTAGGACATATTGTTTTAAACTGTCCAATGTTGTGTAAAAGTTGTAACTCTGATATATTAAAATGTAAATGCACTGACACAGTTCTTCTTTGTAAAACTGTTATTTTATTTGATATTATATTTTCTCCGCTGCGAATGTGAGGTTTCTAAGACTTGTTTTCTGTTTCTTTTCTTTCTCTTTTCTTCTTTCCTAACTATCTGAAAATTTCGAGATAGAAATTTCCGGGTCGTTACACTACATTACAAATTTCAGGTTAATCGGAGTTCGTATGAAGGAGATATGATCGATACAAGGTAGAAGAGATATGTTCTTCGTATCCATCAGGTTTTGTATAGTTCGAATCCATCAGGTCTGTATCGATCAGATTCACGCATGCTCGATTGTTCGTATCCATATGTTCAAATCGACCCGGAGTCGTCGCACTGGTTCTGTTCGCATCGATACTGCTCCACTAAGAATTACACTGTTCGTATCGATCTGGTTCGCATCGATCCAAAACTCACTGTTCGTATCGATCCCAACAGTCGATCGATACGAATGGTGCATTCCTTGATCGATACGAAACGACACTCTAATCATCGAGGTGAACAGCGTCATCGATATGAACCCCAGTTATTGATGCGAACGTGTCAATGCAACAAGACGAAAGCCTCGGAACGACTCGATCAACTCACCGCAGAGATTGGATCAATCCAGGAAACTCGCGCCACGTCATCCTATGCGCATGTGCTTCTTATCGATACGAAGTGCATGGATACGAACCATGGATTCGAAGTCGACAGCCATCGAAGAATATAAAGTTGCATCGATAATATCTCCTAAACCATAGGTCCAAACGCTATAAAATTTTCATAGGAGCTTGCGTACAAGCTAAAGAACTTTCCTACAAAGTTTCGGCTCCATTGGATCATTTTTTGATCGATACAAAATTGGTTCATATCGATCACGAATCAAGTCAAAACTTTCCGGGATCGGTCGCGTGGGCCCACTCACGTGCCAGAAGGAGTCTCCCGAAGTTTGAGCACGATATCAACCTCCTACACCTATAAATAGCCCCCTGAAGCCTATAGAAAAAGGACCTTTTGGCTATTCGATATCCAGACTCTGTTGGATTCAATTCTACACCTTACTATCACTGTTGTATTCGAAATTCTTTATTGTAATCTGTTGTAATAGACTGTAACAAGCGAAGAACATCAATAAAAGATAATTACCTGAAGTGGACGTAGGCCGGAGATAGCCGAACCACTATAAATCTCGTATTTATGTCCGTTATTTCTGGATTGTTGTTTGTTGTTTACTTAGATCTATGATTTATTCTCGAAAATCATTGATTTATATTCATATATTGGTGCTTTCACGATACTTGGGGTTTGTGACCAATTTTGGCGCAAACACCTGCCTTATTTGTCAACATCCAATTGGTTGCCAATTTCTTTTCCAAAGTCTTTTCTAAAAGTGCTGCTGAATTACGTAACTAATAATTTAAAACATTTAGCAAATTGCCCCTTCTCCTTTTTTAAACATATAAAATATTTAAGTCTCATACGTTAAATAATTTTATATACTTAATAAAACACTTAGGAAAATTCTCCAAAAATTCCCATAAATCACTTCTATTATGTTTTCTAACATGTTTATATTTCTGATCCAAGCTAATATATAATAGCCAAAATTAATTTAAACCCAATTTACCCATTTTCTTTTTTAGAAAATTTATAATAAATCCACAACAACTCAAAAAATTATGAAACTAGAAACCCGTCTCTAAAATAATATTTCTGACCTTATAGAAAAAATGCAAGCCATTTGCTTATCATTGAATAGGTTTTTCAAATTAATTCTTATCATAAAATCTATATGAAATAGCACAAATCATAACAAGCATATATATCCATTTAAACAATCAAAATATGGCAAATCATTTGCAAAATAAATTCAGATCTCAACTAAAACCTAGAAACAATAAAATGAGATATAATATATTATTCACCTTTAGCTTGTTTGTTAAGGAGGTTGAGATTTGTTCTTTGATTAATTAGCTTAAGTTTCCTTCTCGAAATCTTGCTTATCTTCCCCTTGTTATCTTCTAATGGTGGTCGACAAGCTTTGTATTTAGTTTTAGTTTGTGAATATTGTAAATGAAAGTGGTACAAAGGTTTAGGGTATAAGAATATAACCAATTCCTATTTTTCCCTTATCTTATTTTCTCTATTTACTTCATATTAAACTTTCATCTGTTCATTCATTCCTAAGGCACGACTACCTTATAATAATACAAATCTTAATCTCTTAACCACTTTAATCTTTACATTATTCTATTTAGTTTATCTACTTAAATCTCCTAAATGATATTATTTAAAATTAGAGGTGTTACAACAACGCCAAATTCCTGAAGGTTGGAATTGAATTGTCTATTCGACTCCCATGTACTTACACATTCTTGACGTTGCTAGTCTCCAAGCAACGTCGGATTCTTGAAGGTTAGGGTGGTATTATTCGATTGACCCTTAAATGGTCATACCTTCCTGAGGTCGCCTATCTCCCAACAACGCCAAATTCCTGAAGGTCAGGGTTGAACTACCCAATCAACGTCTAAATGGTCGTACCTTCTTAATGTTGCCTTTCTTCTGGTAACGCTAGATTCCATAAGTTTGGAGCCGAATTACTCGATTAATCCCTAAAACTATGCTTCTCAGCCGTAATCTGAAACTTGAGGAGCATGTTCCTTGCCGTATCGCTAATCGTGCAGTACGAGAATTCCCTTACCAGAAAATGGTTCCATTGAATCGAGAAGCTAATTGTTTATTGAAGACAGAAAACGTGGCAAGTCCTGCCTTATTACTCCGCCCTCAGAATCCTTGAGTGGATTATTTGTGAAAATAAACTAATATAAGCTAAGTGTAGCACTGCAAAAAAACCCTGTTTAATGCTTGCGGGATTGGAATTACATCAACAATTTGTGGCTTGAAAATTCTGTCTCTGATCTTCTGATCGATTTCATAGAGTCCTTCCCAATTCGAACCAACTTATTTGGGAGAACTCATTTCATAATGAGATCCCTTACCTCAAAAGTACGATTTTGGAGCTTGGCAATGAAATGTCTTGCTATTCTTCTCTAGTGAACAACTACCCTTAATTTTGCTTCTTTCCTTTTCTCATCAGACCCAAGCTAGAGTTCCTCGTTCACCTTTGGACCGTAATTCCTTTTACGATGGGAAGGGACTTCCAATTCTATCGAGATCATAGCTTCTGCCCTGTATGCTATGGCGAATAGTGTATGTCTAGTTGCAACTTATGGGTTGTCCTATAAGCCCATAGTGCTAGTGGAAAATAGTTAACCCGATTTCCTTTGGCTCTTATTAGTCTCTTCTTCAAAGTGGACTTGATGATTTTGTTCACCACCTCCACTTGTTCGTTTGCCTACAGATATGCTACCACCGAAAAGCTCTTCTTGAGCATATACTGGTTGCAAAAATCCTTAAACTCTATCATTTCGAATGGAGTTCCATTGTCCATGATAATCTTCTAAGGTATTTTGAACCTACAAATGATGTTCTTCATCATGAAGTTGATCACCTCTTTTGTTGTGATCGTGGATAGCAGTTGTACTTCTACCCATTTCATGAAATAGTCCACTGCGACTATCGCAAATTTAGATCCTCCTTTCACAATCGGTAGCACACCGATCGGATCAATTTCCCAAATCTCAAATGGCCATGGGCTAACCATTTACGTAAGTTCTGTAGATAGGGCTTTTGGAATCTTTGCAAATCTTTAGCAACGTTCGCATAGTCTAATGTAATCAGCTGCACCATGATATATTGTTGCTAGAAATATCCATAGCGAAGTGCCTTTTTAGCCAAAGCCTGCCCCTTAGTGTGATCACCATAGCCGCCCTCATGGATTTCCATGAGGATCTTCCTAGCTTCACCTTTGGTTACACACAAAAGTAGATGGGTAGATAATCCTCTTTTGCAGAACACTCCTTGCATCATGAACCGAGGTGATTTTCGAAGAAGTTTCTTCCATTCATTCTTGTCTCTTGGCTGAATTACCCAAAGCAGATAATCCTTGGTTGGAGTCACCCATGACTCCTCTTCTTCCCTGGTCTTCAAAATCTAGTTGACATCCATGTGATCGATGCTTGGAGCCATTGAAACCTCCACTAGAACCAGGCCTATCATTTGTGCTTCCTAGAACTAGCCAGCTTAGCTAATGAGTTAGCTTTCATGTTCTCATCCCTATGGATATGCACAATAGTACAATTTCTATGTTATCCAACAGTTCAGATGTTTTCATTGGATAAGGGGCTAGGCTTGTGCCCTTATCCTGGTATTGCTTTCTTACTTGACAAACCATGAGTTGGGATTCGCTGAATATATGCAACATCCTTATTCCTAGCTCCTTCGCTATCCTCAATCTTGCTATCAGCGCCTCATATTCGACCTCATTATTAGTTGCAAAAAACTCCAATGTTAGTGCACGAAAAACCAAGCGTCCCTTTAGACTTATCAGTATTGCTCTTGCACTTGAACTATGTTCATTCGAAGCTCCATCCATGAATAGTTTCCATGGAGAAAGTGTAACCACATCTTCTTCTTCTTCACCATCACGTGCGGTAAACATGATGATGTTGTCCGCTAATGCCTTCCCGTTTATCGCTCTTTTTAGATGGTAGGTGATGTGATATTGGCTCAACTCTATGTTCAACTTCAACAGTCTTCTCAAACTCTCGGGTCGGTACAATACTTGCTTTAGAGGCTGGTCTGTCAATACAATAATTAAATAAGCCTAAAAATAAGGATGCAGCTTCCTAGATGCAGTCAGCAAGAAGTACGTGAGTTTTTCCAACTTCGAATAGTTTTTTTCATCTTTAGTAAATTACTTACTGATATAATAAACCAGTCTTTAAATCCTCGCCTCCTTACGTACTACTACTGCACTTAGCGCGTGAGTAGACACTACCAAAAAAAATCCTCCCCATATAGCTGTTTGAATAAGATTGGTGGTGTCTCCATGTGCCTCAAAAATTCTTTGAAAGCATTCTAACAACCTCGATTCCATTCAAAGTTCTTCTTGCCCTTCTTGAGAGTATCGAAGAAGGGTATGCATTTACCTATTGTCTTTGAGATGAACCAACTCAAGGCAGCGATCTTCCTATTCAAGCACTAGAGTTGTTTCTTCGTAATCGAGGCCGTTACATTTCTCAAGGCCCTAATTTGCTCTGAATTGGCCTCGATTCCCCTTGCATTAACTATAAATCATAGAAAATTTCCCAATACTGCCTCGAAAGAACATTTCAATAGATTTAGCTTCATTTCATATTTCCTAATGACCTTGAACATTTCTAAAAGATCATCTAAATGGTTTAGCGATACTTGTGACTTCACAAGCATGTCGACCACATACACCTCCATTGTCCATCCGATTTGATTCTTGAACATAGAATTTACCAATCTTTGGTAAGCTGCTCCGGTGTTTAGCAAACCGAATAGCGTTACTCGATAGCAATATAAACCTAAATCCATTATAAAGCTGGTATTTTCCTGATCCAGTATATGCATCAGGATCTGGATATAGCCTGAATACGAATCCATAAATGAGAGCACTTATGTCCTGCAGTTCAGTCCAATAGTTGTCCTTTGGGCATGTCTTTTTCAAATCCAAGTAGTTGATACATATTAGTCACTTTCCATTCAACTTATTAACCAACAAAGGACTGGATACCCAATCGAGGTATTAAGTGTTGTGGATAAAGCGGTTTGTCATAAGCATATCCCTTCTTTCAATGTAGTAGATCGCTATGAAACCAGACTGTGTCTTTTATGTTTCATTGGTGTAAACTTGAATCTTTCCCTATCTCTGGCGATATCCGGCACATATCTGAATTTTTCCAAGCAAACACGTCCAAATTCCTTGAAGGAAATTAACAAATTCCTTACTTATGTTAATGCTAAGCTGAGATCCAATCTTTCAAATGTGAGTTGGATCATCCATATTGATCAAGATATTCACCATCAGCTCGGTCAGCGCTGCCCGCACTTCCACTAACTTCTTCCTAGGATCATAGACTTGTCAAACTTGCTATGGTTCTTGAACTAGAGGTCGTGCTTTAGTTGTTATGCTTGCGAATCACGGATACGGAGAGTCTTCTCCGTATCTTTGCTTTTCTCACATCAATTCTCTCAGTTCCATAACGTAACATTTTCTGTCTATGCTTTAGCCTCCTCTTACCAATCTAAACACATTCTCTCTGAGGAACTTCATCATTAAATACCAAGAAGCTAATACTATCCTAAAATCCACATGGGTTGGTCAACTCAGAAAGACATTATATGCCAAGTATTCATCTACTATAACAAACTTCTGAGTTTAGACTATCCTGCGGTCTCCTTCTCCCAATTTTACAGGCAGATCAATCATCCCAATCGGCTGGTTCGCTTCATCTGTAAAGCCTTGAATATTGGTTTTACAGGATATCGCCTCCTTCATGTTGATATTAATCTGATCGAATGTTCTTATGAGCGGTATGTTTAATGAACTTCCAATATCCACTAAGACCTGACATACCATTGTCGGCCCAATTCCAATTGTTACCACCATGGGTCGAAAGTTGGCATTTCGACTCCATCCGCATCCCTATTCCTAAATACAATATCATCAGTCATCATCATTTGCTACTTAGCCGGGCTCCATGTTTTATGGTAAAGCACTCTTTTTACAATCTATGCTTTAGCTAGCTCGTGTACTGTTCCATTTTCCTCCAGCTTTTCTCTGCTATATGGTGTCCTCCAATTATGATGTTGATGATTAATTTCCTATTATTACGTCTAGGCCCTTCCCCTCTTGGTATAGGCATTCTCCCTTAGGCAAGCAGCCATGGGGTCTCATAGTTTGACCACCTTCTTAGGACTTTTTAACGTACTGCTGGAGCTTATTTTTTCTCATCGGTTCCTCGATGAGATCTCTTAAATGCTGGCACTCGTTCGTGTTGGGTCCATGAGTTTCATGGTAACGAAAGAACTTTCTGGAGAACCTTTATTACTCCGTCATTTCCTTTTTAGGATGCTTTTTATGTCTTTCCATTCCTTAAGTAGCAAGGTATCCATTTTCAAGTGTATCATTCAAAGATGCGTAATCTTCTAGTTTCATATGCCTTAGACATTTCTTGTCATCATTATATCTATTACTAGGGCCTTAGTTTCTTATCTTAAGATAACTAAAGTTTCCGACATTAACTGCCATGTTTCCCAAGCTATCTTCAACTTGCTTAAACTCTATGTTGCTCTAGATAACTTCCTTCAATTATTCGACATCGATCTTTATTAAGGCTAGACTCGCTTATTGCAATCGAATGAACTGATTATCCATCTGATGAAACTCTTCCATAGTTGTATGTTGCTTCATTTTCAGCCATCTGCCAAAATCCATGTCCGGGTGTAATCCTCGAACCAGCGCCATAAATTCCAAATCATCCTTTAGATTGCTTACTTTCGTAATAGCAATATTAAACCGGTTCAGGAACCTATTTAGCGACCCTTAGGTTCCTTGAGACAGGCTTGATAAGGACATCACGTTCTTAGGCCAAGGAGCATGAACTCAAATCTGCTCCATGAACTTTCTTGCCAACTCATCAAAAGTCAATATCGATTTCCGCACGAGCCTAGCGAACCATATCGATGCAAATCCTTCCAAGAAGATAGGAAAACATCTACATTGAACATCATCTGTCGTAAGAGAACGGTCTATGTGCCATTCATACTTGAGTAAATGCTGCCTAGGATCAATATTTTTATATGATGGCATGGTCGATATCGTAAACTTACTAGGATATTCTTCTTTGGGAATATTTTCCATGGGCGAAGTTATCCTTAGGGAGAACCACTCCTCTGGTCTTCCGTTGATGTTCGGTTGGTTCTGTTGCAACTATTTGGACACCATCATCATTAACTTCAACATCCAATTCGTAATCATCATTGTCAAGCTATAGGTCATCTTCTTAGTTAGACCAATTCAAAGCTTTAATTCCCCATCCCCCTGCTGTCAAGAAAACCTATCGGCACTAACTTGATTTCTTTTGGTATTGAGTTTGTTTCTTTTGGGGGAGAACACTCCGGCTTCCTCCAGCAAGCTCTCCTGTTGATCCAACAACTACTTCCTTTAGCTTTCCCTTTCCATTTTGCATGTTTTGACCAGAAAAAGATGAGTTCTCTTTTTCAAATCTCGGGGAAGAAGCTTCTTCGTGTTCCTCTTAGTCCTTTGCGGTTGTTGGGTCAATAGTGTTATGCTAGCATCCATCTTTTCAATCAAATCCTTTTAACTGTCAAACAACTTCCGATTCACTTCATGCATTATCTTATCAATACCAACCCTAATAACCACTTTATGTTGAGTAGAAGATCCTAATTTTGCCAGTTCGTTACTAACTTCCAATTGGTGAGAATTTCCTTCATCATGACTAGCTACTTCTCCTGAGGATTTTTTAGATATCCTAGGCGCCACTGATTTCTATTAGTAAGTTTCCAAATTCTTCATAGAAAATCTTATGGATCTAACCATTGAATCTCTCCAAATACAAAATAGCAAGCTAAATATATTCCAAAGTTGGATTGCTTAGTGAAAGCACCAAAATGTTGTCGCCAAAAGTGTCACAACACCTAAAAACCAATTGAAAAATTGAGATCTAGCAGAAAATATAATAAAATCGGTAAGAACACTAAGATGTTTATTGTAGATTAGTAATCACTAGCCTATGTCCACTATTATATTCATTAATTATTGATTTGGGAGAGATTTTGAGAGGATTAGATTGATTTATAAGCCACAAGTACAAAGGATTGACAAGTTCTTAAGCCTAGAACTCAGCAATATCTTCCTTGGTGGCTATGGTGAAGAGAGATAGGAGATAAAGAAGATGAATTGTTAAAAGTCCATTTCCAGTAGCCATAGGGTCGATATTTATAGGGAAATTAGCCAATAGACTTGGAGGCCCAAGAGGTAGAAGGTCCAAGTCCAAAGGTGTAGGGGACCCAAAGTTGGCGCATTCGTTAATTAAAACCATATGGTATCAAGAGGTTCCTCTCGATACCGAGTGGTTTATTTTGGTGAAAACTTCCCATTTTAATCTATTTTGCTTCTTCTCTCCATTCCGTGGCGCTCCAAACATTATTCCTTCAAGCTTGAATTGTTTCCAATCATTTCCTTGATACTGCTTGTCTTTTCCTGCTTTCATATTGAGAATCTTTAGAGTTGCTAGTCTATTCTTTGGAAAAAGTACTCCATGATGATCAATTAACGTAGTGCTTGAAGTCCAAGGATTTTGGGAGGTCCAAAGTGGAATAAAATCCTCTTGGTACTGAGTGGCCCACTTTGCTCCATTGTCTCTAAAACTTATTGAGTGTCATCTTCTTATCCTTCCAAGCGTGTTTCTAAGTTCGTGGATCGTTTTACCTACGTCTTGATGTTTTAAATTCTGTTGAAAATCTACTTGGTCAAAAAGCCGGTTAACACCCACAAAAGCATGCTTTTGTGGATACAGAGCATGCTTTATTCAGGAACATGTATCAAGACTGGAAAATTGTCTTCGGTATCCTTGGGTCATTTATCTTACCAGTCATGGTGAATCACCTGATTCCCTCGGACTTACCTGCAAATCAAAAGTTGCTTTAGACCCATAATAGCTAAGGACTTGAATCCTTACCTAAACGTCAGTTACAAATCATGATCATCGAGCGTTCTTTTAGGTTTCATATATTATACATAAATCATATATTTGATCATCATGCAATATAAGTCTTGGTGGCATATTGTTGCTGATTAGAGCACTACTTATAAATCATCTAGTATTTACTAGCATTGCATTAAAAGTAAGTCCAACATGATGAAGGCAATAATATTAATCAATCATTCCATAATCATAATCAAATTATTTGGAATCAAAAGGCATTCACAATAGAGGTGAAATTTTAATCTCTTTAAATTAGATAATTGTAAAACTTCGTTGAGCCCATCTAATAACTTTCTGGCAACGGGGCTCAAAGTCCAAGGTGAGTTCATATGCTTACTCTTCGATGACAAGACTTGCTATCTTATACAAGCATATCCACTCACTCTTTAGTGAGGGGTCCTTGTATCTCAGTTTTCATCACCTTATCTCATCGGTCAGGAGAATCATTATCTATAAATCTATGTATCAAATATAGGGGATAATGTGGGTAATATTGAAATCAAAGGCCATAACCAACTAATATCTATTATTAGATTATTCATACATCCTTATTCAAATCAACGCGTATAAATGAAAATCAAAATAACAAGTCCAATCAAGGATTACCTTTGAGATTAAACATAGAGCATGTCTATAGGATCGAACGAGATCACACACATGTTTAAGTGGCCTGAAGGTAAACCTTTAGGATTTATATGAAGCAAAAGTAAATAAAAAATTCAAAAAATAAACCAAATCTCAATCCATCCCGATTATGGGATAACCATTCCCTATCCATGCCGTCGGATGTGGCCGGGTTCATCCGTCATAATTGGTGGTTATGCATGTGACATCACTGTAATTTGTGCAACTTTAATTGAGTTTCTAACATATTGTTTCAATAAGTTGTTTTGAACTTGCTCCTCTATCAGATCTCTCAAGTTTCTGCACTCTTTTTTCTCATGTCCATCCAGCTCCTAGACAATATTTCCTAGACTCTCTCTCTCATTCCATAGGCTCTCTCTTAGGAGGTTTTTTATGTCGAATCTACCTCCTAATATCAAGATAAGTCTCTCTGCAGTCTCGGTTAAATCAGTGTAACAAGCAAACTTTGGTTCCCTCTTTTGACATTTTAAAGCTCCATAACATTCATCAGCTTTTTGCTTCCCATTATATTTTCCGGATGATGTCTTGGATGGTCCTTCATCCTATATAATATTAATTTCATCATTTTCAGCTTCCGCATCTTTTTGACACAAATATATTTCAGTTTGATAGTAGAAATCTACCGGATACATTTGTGGATCCTATTCTAATAACTTCTTAAACTCGACCTTACTAGATACTCCAACAATCATCATCCTAAGAAATATCGACGGATCTGATTTCTAAACTACAGTGGATGCTCCATTAAATCAAGTTAAATAACTTTATAAAGATTCTTCTCCCTTTGCTTCACATTCAAAAATGTCATCACATTCCTCGGTCAAACAATGTGAACCCTAAACTGGCTCATGAGTCTTTAATTCTTATCGATCTATGTGCCAATGGATCCGTTATAAATTTAGTGAAATAAAATAGTAGCCAAATTTTTTAGGTACAGAGGAAAGCAATGTCCCATCACTTCCTCTAAAGCACCCAACACTTTCATATGTTAGATGTATCTCATCAAAAGAACTGTAGGAACAGTTTTCCCATCATATGGTTTAACGCATATAGCTTGAAATCAAGAGGATTTCTAGTATTCAGATGTTTAGGGGTGAAGTAATTCCTATTCATGTCCTCCAAACTTTGATCTGGGGCTCCACCTTGAAGCACCTTTCATATTATGTTAGCTCTGTGATCTTCATAATTTAGTTGAAGTCATTGAGTTTCAACATGCCTCTGATCTAAGGCTCCTAATGCCCCCCATTTTCTTTGGGCCTTTCGATTTTTCTCCATGTGGCGATATGTTTGCATTCAATCTTATTTCCCAGATCCGATTTCGTTCCTCAATTACTCCCTCCCTTGCTCGGGTCCACATCAATTCTACCCCTTATCCAACTGAATCAGGATCGATCGGTCTAGCTTTGTTAGTACCGATTGATTGTGGAAGTTAGGGGTTGAGTTGAGATTATCCTATCTCATTCCTCCATGCTTCTATTTCATTATTCCTTATTTTCTGGCCTCCTTTATTCTTGATTTCTAGTAGCTCCTGTCGATCTTTGCTGCTCCATGCATTATAAAAAGCCCTCGAACATCTATACTTGCCAATCCAATAATCTTGCTTGCATGGCCTTCATCATACCTTTCATCTCCTCTCTGCTGACAAAGATGGAAGGTGTATTGAACTTAAGTACATCTCATGGCTTCCGCTATGCCCCGATTGATTCTCTATGGTCATAGCCTTTCTGCAGTTGGCTTCTTCACCTTCAACATATCAAATCTAAATTCCTTCTCGATGAAATCGACAAGAATGTTAACTTTTCTAGTTTGACATCCCAAATTGATAAAAATGAAGTAAACCAATTCAAAATATAAGAAATAAAAAAAAGAGAATCATAATATTTTATCATGGCTCAACAAAATCTCTAATCAATGCCCACTAAGTCATTTTTATTGATTGATTATGTCTCGATCTATCGAATTAAAATGAATTTTTAGAAAGATTAGATCTCGGTTTTACCTTAAAGACTAAGAAAGAAGAGGAAGATCCCAAAAGTGCTCCTGTAGTTCATGAAAGTTCTTTATTTACGGGTGAATCCCTCTACTTAAGTCGACATATCAAATTAGAACAAGTTAACGTCCAGATCCGAAGTTCCAGCCACGAAGAACAAGTCAAAAAGCATGTTTCCCAACTTCACAATCACTTATTACCGATCGATATTGATATGCACGTAAAAGTGCATATTTTTACTTCTATATTTAATATACTTTTATTTAAATAAATAAGCATATTAGGTTATTTTACATGTTTAAACCAAAATCTAATGTGTTTTAAAATCATCATACATACATCTTCATATGGGGGCAAAATGGTCATTTTGTATGTGTTAATTTTTTATAAAACTTACTTGCACGTTTTAATGTAGTTTTGTAGGAATTTGAGTGATTATTAGAAGTGGTTTCATGTATGTATGCATGCACAAGTGAAGAAAGACAAAGGAATGAAGAAATAAAAGAATTCATACAACATGAAGTAGCCCACCTTCCGACAAACCCATGGACCACAATTAAAACTAATGGAGATTAAAATGCACATGAAAATATTAAATGGGGGATTAATTAATGCTCCAATGATTACTTGGAGGTTGCACTTCCTAAAGGGCATTTAGGTAGTCCCCCTAAATTATGAATTAGGGTTTTGATTATATAATTATCTTCTCAACTTTCATGCAAATTGTAGCACAAATCAATGATAAATAAAATGAATTCTTAAGCCTCTTCTTCTTTTTCTACATGCTTTGCCATTACATGCTTACTTTAATTTACATGCTTTCTTCTATTTCATGTTCATAGATTAGCTTTCGTTTCATTGCAATTAGTTTAGATTTAATTTATGCAAGTAGTTTAGTTCTCTTTTCTTTTAAGTAGCTCTTACTTTCCTTGCTTTTTAATGTTGCAATCTACATGTGTTGAAATGATAACAAAAATGAAAAGATAAACCCCTTCATTTTAGGGATAATGAAGCTCTCCTAAATCATGCAGATTCAACATATTTGCTAATTTATGATCTCTTTTTATGCTTCATGGTAGTTAGATGTTGATGTAAGTTTATTAGTGAATTTAATAGTCTATGTTGTTTATCACAAATAGGCTATTATTACTCAAATATAATCACAATTTACATTAACATCTAACTAAGTGATTTTGACCATGTTATTAAGATTGAATCAAAATTTGATGATCTGTGTTAATCAAAAATAGTAAAAAGATGATGCTAAAAATAGATTTTGTTTAAGTTTTATATTCATTTTCATGACATTTAACAAAATGGTTTTAGTGTTGTATTAAAGTTTGGTGGTTTAAGTTGTGTTAATTAATAATACAAATAGATCATACTTATGATAAATACATCACTAATATTACTAGATTAAACTAGGAGATCATAAATTAAATTTTGTTTTGATTTATGTGAGAGTATGAGAGTGAATTTGTCTCTAAATTGTCTCTTAATCTCACATTTTTATTCACTTTTGTTTTAGTTAGTTTTTACATTCTTTTTTGTTAAAACAATCTCAAGCTTTGGTTTAATTTGATTAGGTAGAATTTAAAATTAATCCATTTCCCTACGGATCGACCCGTACTCGCATATGTACTACAATTGTACGTCATGCGCTTGCGGTTTTTTATTTCAATAATAATATTTCTAGCGACGATTTTCTAACGGATAGAAAATCCATCCTTATTAACAAGTTTTTTGCGTCATTGCTGGAGATTTGAAGTTTAATTTTAATTTTACTCTTTGAATTATTTTTGTTGTTTATATTTGTTTTGTGTTTTGTTTTTCTTAAAAATAGAGAAAAAAGATATGGTTAAGCATTTATTTTGCTTTATTTTGACTTAGTTGTGTTTGTTTTTGTTTTTTTATTTCTATTACATTTAAAAAGAAAAAAAACAACATACACGATATCATTTCAAAACAAATATTGTTCACTTCAATTGTATTTACATTTTCAAAACAACATACACAATTACATTTTTATTTGCATTTATATTTCTTGACAACTTCTCTGTGCATTACTCATTTTCCATTTTGTGCATATCTCTGTTTTCAGTTTACAATTGTATTTCCTGAAAACCATCACAGTAGAGATACCGCAACCTCACAGCAACTCCCACCATTCCAATTTTCGCTGCACCCTCCACTCCCTTTAGCAAACAGCCACCTACCTCCAACAACCTTTCTTTGCCATCAACTACATTGCTACTACCATACAACCTTACTTCAAAACATCCCTGCTGCTGTGCATTTCTATGCACATCAAATACCTTGCAACTTCCTTTGCATACTACTAAAAACATCCACTTCCATCTCACTGCACATAACATCAAAACTTCCTTCTTCCTAAAACTATCACCCTGACAAAAACCAAACTACAACACTCCTTCTTCCCGTTCTCTACCTGCAACAGTTCCACACTGCACCTGACCATCCAGCTACAACGAGACCAAACAATCACCTGCTGCATCACATCAATACTTGCTCTCCACCACCAGAACCATCTTCCACACTTCTTCCTGCACATACCTCACTGCCAAAGCACTTCCATAAACTCCAAACATCTCCAGTAATCCATCAACAACCACACAGTATAAACAGTAACCATCCTCTACCTTCCTCACTTTACAACACTCTCATCTGCCATCTTCTGTAAACAACCATTACTACCATCAACGAAACCTCCTAACTTCCCCCCATCATTACATCCACTTCCTCCAACTTGCCATCTAAAACAGTCAACTGCCTTCTTTGGCCACCACCACTCCCAAACCATCCATAAACCACTACCACTTTGCATTTTGTCAATAGCTGCTTCATGATACTGCACATAACCACCATCTGCGTCCTCCTCCTCCTCCTCCTCCTCACATCTGAACAATTGCATCCTCCTCTTCGCACTGCCACACGCCTCTATATATAACCCGAAAGCAAACATCACAACCAACCTCCAGCCTTTTCACCACCACAACCATCCATCATCCTATCAACCAACTACAACAACTACACACCACCATCTCATTACAACTTCAACCTCCATCATAACCACTTCCCCACTTCTGCAGCAACTTTCACACTATAACCAAGCATTATCATCACCAAACACTTCACACATATAACAAACCATTACTTTATACAGCAAACCACTAAATATTGTCAATCATATAGCATTACCATATAGCGAACCATTACTTCATATCAACTTCACTTCTGCACACCATCTTCTACTTGCACCATTTTCCCGACCATCCAATAATTCCACCACCATCACACTATCACCCATCACTGCCTGCCTATACACTTCTACAACCACACAACATCACATTAACAACCAAATCACAGTCACAACCTTACTACTGCAGCACCCTGTTCCACACTTCACCACCATACTTGACAGCAAATATTCTTCTACAACCACATAGCATCGCAACATACCATCACCATCATCATAAGCTCCACCATCTGCTTGCTGCCTCATCCTCCCCTCAACACCGCCATCACCCAACTACCCCCACACAACCCGAAGCACTTCCAATTAGAAATCCTCCACATCAATACCCTCTCAAATCCACCACTATGGTCGAGACCTGAAATCAATTTCTCCAAAATTCGCAACTACCCACGACAAAATACCACTCCAACTTCATGATTCCAATCACTAATAAAAAAAATTCTTTTGCATGTCTTACACGATCTTTGTTTGATTTCAATTTTGTTACAAAGAGAAGGTGAGAGTAATTTATTTGTTTAATTTGGTTTGTATGTGCGCTTATGAGCTAAGCTTGCATATTTTTAATTGTAACATCATTTTAAATTTTCTTTTGACTGTATAATTAAAAAAACAAGTTATTTTGGTTTCATTTGTTTTATTTTATGGTGGTTTAGTAAACTTTGTTTTAGATTCATTTGTTTTAGTTCTTAATATAAAAAACAAGTTGTTTTTAATTTTATTTTACTTTCTTCGTTTACACACACACACAGACACATAAATCATGTTAAATTTTCAGGTTGCAAAAGAAGGAAATGAAAAGGAGGGGATTAGCTTGCTAAAATACTGCTCTGCTTAGCTTGCTTATAAAAAAATCGCTGCTTTAAAAAATAAAAAATAAATTGCTAATAATTCTGTACGCTTCAGTATCGTGCCCTTATCTATTGTTTTATTTTTTTTACCTCGTAGGTTGCTTGCATTTTAAATTTTCAAAAACAACATAAAAAATTCATTCGTAGTTGCATTGTTATTTTACACTTAATTCTTTTTTGCATTCATATCATCTTATTTTCTTTTCTAAAGGCAACACTCAATTCCACATAAGGTGGGGGATTTCATCACCCCTTCCTTGGCCCACATATTGCATTTCATCTTAGAACTGGACTATTCATAACGGTTAGACTTTGGACTTAAGTGAGTCACGAGCTCACCTAGGGCGTAATTATATCTTGACAAGTTATCTTCTTTCGACAATTTATTTTCTTGGTGTCTAGGCGACGACAGATCAATAATTATATATAAGTATTACGATGATTCGTAAAAATTATAGTGATTATTTCTCTTAAGGTACTTAAACCTTTGGCTGCACTACTACGGTGATTCATAGTGCACCAATAACTCATGTTTGATACTTGGATAAGAAGTATTTTGTTGGATTAAGATAAAGTATGATTATACAATTTTGGGTTAAGAGCTATTAAGTATAGAAAATTTGTAATCGAGTCCTTGCATTAATTTACTTGCTTTAGTTCATGCATATTGAAAAAAAAATCGAAATCTAAAACTTAAAAAATTGTACATTTTACTAACTTAGTTCTTTTTTTAATCCAAAAAAATAAAACTTTTTAGATGTTTTCCTTTGAAAAAAAAAGGAAAACAATATTTTCTAATCAAAATAAAAAATCCAAAAAAATAAGCATTTTACATAAGTAGTTTTTTAGAAAAAAATCCAAAAAATATAATCTTCTCAAAAATGAAAACAAAAGGTAAAAATGAGCAAAAACATATAAAAAAATTTGAAAATAACAAAAAACCAAAAATCAATCTCCCTTTTGAAAAAAAAATCCTTTTTGGTAAATATTTTGCCTTTCAAAAAAATATATATAAAAATAATAATTTCTCACTTGATTTCATTTTCAAATCCTTGTTTCATTCTCTTAACTTGATTCTCGCTTCTTTCTCTTCTTCACTTTTTCTTCTGCATGAGTAGTTGGACTCGTGACACAACAACTAATCGTTTAACTCAAACAAACGACCCTCCAATGACAGCGAACAAAAATGCCCCTCGAACTCTCGTGGATAGAATCTTTCCCGGTAGAGTTTCTATTCCTTCTTGCATCACATTACCCGCTCGAATGGGTAACCATTTATAAATTCATTCCAGTCATAATCCACGCTCCTAAATTTTGGCAATTTTGAACACGATGTCCCTTACATCTTCTTAACGAAATTCGAACAAATTTGCGCAACCATTAAGCTCCAACAACTTTGTGATGACGGAATCAAACTTAGGTTAATTCCATTTACTTTTACCGATTATGCTAAAATATGGTTGACAGCTTACCTTTAAATGCGATCAAAACATATGAAGAATTTGTAAAGTTGTGACGACCCGCCCTTCTACAACCAGAAAAACGTATCATCGTTAAGAAAGAAAGGGATAGAAATAGAAGAGAAAGAAAAGAAAAGAACAACAACATCAGAATCTCACAGCGGAACGGAACAAAATATAATATATCACATAAATATTACATAGTTTTTACATATATCAGAGTTATACAATATCAATACACATGACAACCATACATACATCTATCACTATATACATCGGAGGAACAATACATATCAACTAACACAGCGGAACTACATAAATAGCTATATACGTCTGGAATCTCCGGCTCCAAGCTCCTCTAGAAATCAAGTCCGAGACCTATCACTTGGCTACTCATAAAAATTTGAGTACCCAAGAGTTTATGAAAACACAAAATATAAACTCCCGGTCAGACGTGGGTCCTTTCACTCGAACGCGAAGGCGAAGTTCCCCCATTCTCACTCGTGCACGACTCGAGTCAGACCTCTTCCCTTCATCACCGACACGACACCCCACCCCAACGCCACCGTGCACGTGCACGGCGGCACGGCAGGCCACCAGCAAACGCCATCCAACCAAACAAGTCCCAAATCTCGCGACAACTTGAAATCTAAACCCAAAACGTTCCCAACGATCGAAAACAAAATTATGCCTTTCTGCTCGAAAACCGAAACTCACTTATGATAATAAAACGGCCTCGCCACCGCTCCTCACTTCACCGGAGGCGCCTAAAATTCAACCACACCCCGACAACATGACAAGCTTCCTCCCTCCTGAATTGCATGAAGCTCGATCTCGTGTAGATGTCGATCTCATCAGGTTTACTGACATGTTTAAAACTTGAAATAAAACCCTACAATGATCTTGTTTCTCAAATTTACTCAATGGAAAAATTATCGTATATTTTTCTCGAAATCACTCATATCTAAACTATCTACATACCCAATTTTAACTGTTTAAATTGATTATAGTGTCTGAAATTCATGAAAATGTAATTTTTACTTAAGTTCAAACTGCTCTTTAAAAACCAATCTAAAAATCTTATTTTTAGTTTTAAAAAAACATAACTTACAATATGAATTCAATATATAGTCTTGAATCCAAATTTTGCAACAATCGAATATTCCAATTATCACTTGATTTTCCGTACATTAATATTACAGTGGTATCCTTTATAAGTTGGTTTAATCAACTTTCGAACAACCATTATTTGAAGTTTATCATGTTGTTTGTTGAGAATTCGAAGCTGTTCGAACCAATATGCAACCTATGTCAAGTTCCAGAGAACTCCAAACATACAAATTCATGTTCAAACTGAAGTATCAAAAAAATCAGTTTATAATTAATGTTTGAACTGTTTTTAAATAACTTAAACGTTTTAAAAAAATTAAGTTTACTCACCTAACCTTCCTGAACAAAGAACAGAAAGAAGCACCTAAAGTTTTGAATACTTGAAGCTCTTGAAACTACTTGCATATTTCTCTGTTTTTGAATTCAGTTTGATTTTCTTTCCATTCCATTTTTTTTTAATTTGCTGAACGAACCAAATGGTTCTGAAGCAATCATATTTATATATATGAAAAGAACAGGAAGCTTAAGTTAGGTACCAACTAGCCAAGCATTATCTTTATTTTTCTTCACCTGACAGATTAGTGTCTAGATGCATGGATTTGTAAGCATCTGCATAGACCAATTTGTAGGCTGAGTTGATAGCATTTTGTACTTGGGTTTCTAATGATATTTTCATAGAATAATTATGTTTGCTGTAGATGAACATTTGTATGTAAGTGTACAAATCTTGCAGGTACATACTTGGCTTATGTATGAAGCTTTGATTATGAAGATATTTTGTTTTGTTATTATATTACTTGTTTTTATTAACTTCAAGTTTGAACTATAATATACATATTTGTTTACATCTGATTAATGCTTATGCTTCCTTCATGATAACATGTAATTAATGTTTCAGATTTTGTTTATTTTTATACAAGACAAAGAGCTGTTGTTAGAAACATTTCTTGATCTTATTTTTATTCAAAGTTAAATTTTCCAATATTTGATTTATAACTTATATTAGCACTAATGTATTTTATATTTATATTTAATATGAATAGAATTGTATTATTATACTCATCATTATTAACTACATTTATACTTTTGATATTAAATGTCATTAATATATAATTTTTAATTCAATAGAATAAAACAGATTTAATTTTAAGTTCTACAATTAGATATACATACATATATTATCAAATATGAAAATATTGAACCTTTTAATTCAATAAGAAATATTTTGTTTTAAACAATTTTAAAGATTTTCTTTACGGTCACATGCATAACTGGTAAATGGTTGAGATCTCATCGGTTTATAAATTGAAAAACTCATACTTCATTTAAACTAGAGTAATTATTTTTCATATGCATATTTATCAGATATAAACAAAGTAAAGTATTTTAATTTAATTATATAAAAATAAATTTTATTATAATATTATCAAAAGATTTTATTTTGAATTCCCAAAGTCCAATTCCCATTTAAAATACAATTTAAATAAATAGATTGGCAGTATTCCCAAATCATAACCATTTTAATATGATCAATTTACATTTTATTTAAATTAGATTAAACATTTATTAAAATAAACGAGGCCAAAATTCCAGGGTCGTTACATTCCTCCCCCTTAAAAGAATTTCGTCCCCGAAATTTGAATCAAGGATAACCTAAAAAGCTGTTATATCAACGATTCAAACATATATATCATTTATATATTAGCAAACAATCAAACAGTCTATCCTAACAAACATCACTAGTTATCCGAACACAAATTCGGATAAGCTTCCCTAAAATTATCGAGAGTTGTCTCTCGATGATCAACAATCCGAACTGAATCCCTGACCATAGATAAATTCGATTCAACTTCCAAATTCCTGAATTACTAGTTTAACAATTAATGATGAATCATGAACAAACTTCCTTAGATAAGATATATGGAATACACAATAAATTCCAGATATCCACTCTGGCAATTCAATACTGAAATCTACAGTATTAACTCTTTCCAAATTTTATTGACTTCTTTACAGAATTTCAATATCTATTTTAATCAGGCCCGTACGATGTACATATACTATTCGTACGCAATATCAAATTCGATCGCTCGCTCGATCACACAATTTCATTTCCGAACTAGTATTGTCCACCCGACTTCCTAGTGCGGACTCAGAACTGGTTTCTTGATCAGAAACTGTTATTCTCCTTGCATAGTCACAACTATGATAGAGAATTTCCAGCATCAATCAAAATCCAAATCCATGGTTCGTCGTCGAAAATCGAGTGAAAAATCCTAACTCGGATTGATATATAATTATCTCGAAATTCTGTGCTCGAATCTGGATCGAATTGTTATGCGAATAAAATAATATACGTACATCCTACGTATTTATATCCATTGATTATCAACCATATCAATTTCTTTTATTCACATTATATTGATTCCTATCCACTTGGAATAATTTTCCCGATATCAAATTTTACTTAAGAATTTCACTCTCATGTCTTAAGTTTATTATAAACGTTATATATATTCTTATACTATTACTCTACCACTTTAGCCTTTATATCTTCTTATTTCCAATTTGAATTTCTAATTCCATGTGAATTAAATTTATCTTCAACTCTGAATATTTAATTTTATTGACTATTTTCCATTTAATACCGATTCCTATTTTGCTTCTAATGATTCATAAAATTTTATCTAATCTCATTTACTTCAAACAACCCATTTTCTTATGCAATTCGACAATACTATTGTGAATAAATAATTACTTAAGCTTTATAACAATTTTAAATTTATTCCAACTCAATTTACACTTGATTCCATCCCAATTAATTTATTCACAATCCTTTCATTTCATTTGCTTTTATTTCAAAAGTTTGATTCCAAACCATTTTATTAAACTCGACAACCAATATTTTAAATAACCATCTCACAATTTACTTAGGTCATTTATTTTCTTCAAACTGTTCCACCTAACAACTTAGGTTTATTCTATTCCACCAATTCCCATTTAAATCTTTGATTTGATTTTCTTTCAATCAAATCCCAACTATTTGATGATTAGTTTATTCTTTTATCCATTCTTAAATTTTAATTTACATTAACAACTCATTATTACATTTATTTATAAAAAGGTCATTCAGTTTATTCTTGAATTAAATTTGTTTACACCTCACACCAATTCTATTTTAACCAAATTCAAGACTTACTTGGTTTACATTTACTTATTTACATAAGAATTTTTTTATTCCATTCAATTTTATCTATAACTCGATTGAATTCATTTAAATTCAGTTTTATTCCAACTCAATTTCAGTTAAATTTAGCTACTTACCATTCTTTAAATTTATTTCTCAATATATGAGCTCAAAATTTATTTGTTTTACTTAAAAGTTTATATTACTCATTTGGGTTATTCAATCTTATAACCATAATTTCAGATTTTATATATATAACACTTACTATCTTAAAGTATAAATTTTCATTTTACAGTTACAATCATTTTACCTTCCAATTTTATATCCAACTATGTTCATTTTGAACTTCAATTTCATTTAACTCATTTCAGGTTAAACTCAAGTACATTTTCTTCACTTTTATTTACTTAAATTAAATTTTAATTCCTGGATTAAAATTCCTGATTTCTTCTTATTAATATCAACTTTACTTTATAAGTTCAATAGTTAATTCATTTAAACCTTTCACATTATTTAAATAGAATTTCTTAGAATTCAAATGCCCGGTTTTCGTTTCCAAAACCATTTTGAAATGATAACAACTCATACTCACTTGGTATGTCAAATCAAAATTTTCAAATTCCAAACACTTGTTTTCACCAAAATAATTTTCTCTTTGAAATTTTTAAAACAACTTGTATACCCAACAAGCCCAAAAAAATTATCATGACCAACTATCCTGGTAGCAATTCATCACTTTAGAAACTCGAAAATGAACACTGATGATGTGGCCATCATCATCAGGATTATTTTCCAGCGACTGAAGTGAGTTCAGTGCTTTCTTACTTTCACAAATTGTTCCCAAAATAATTTCCATTCAACAATATTTTCCAAAACAATACTCCATTATTACCTTCAAATCTTTGGAAAAACATTTCAAACATTCCCAAGCTGTTAAATTCCCAAATTCTTTTGTTTAAATTCATTTAAACACCTTTCAAATTTCTTGGACTTAAATTCTGGTTTAATCTAATTTTAGTTATATTCCTTTCTATTTAAATCATACTTAGACAATTTAAATTTGGTTATAAACCACTCAAATTTTAATATTTTATTCAATTATAGTATTAACAACCAATCATCCAAATATACAATAATTTCAGAAAAATATTTCTTTTATATCGAAATATAATTTTGGGTAAAATTATTTCATTTACCCTACTTTTTTAAAAAAAATACTGTGTCGGTCAATCTTGTTTAAGAGTTTAGGAATCTCTATCGATGGAATGGCATCCCATACATCGACCAGAATCCATAAACACCCAACAGATAAATCAACACAATATAAAAACAATTTTATATTCACTAACAAATACGCGCTCATATCTATTAATACACTCAAACTCATTTTAGAGTTCTACAAACTCTATTCTATGAGTAATCACTACCAGAGCCAAGGTTATCACCAACCTATGCTCTGATACCAACTGTGATGACCCGCCCTTCTACTACCAAAAAGACGTATCATCATTAAGAAAGAAAAGGATAGAAATAGAAGAGAAAGAAAAGAAAAGAACAACAACATCAGAATCTCACAGCGGAACGGAACAAAATATAATATATCACATAAATATTACATAGATTTTACATATATCAGAGTTATACAATATCAATACACATGACAACCATACATACATCTATCACTATATACATCAGAGGTACAGTACATATCAACAAACACGGCGGAACTACATAAATAGCTTTATACGTCTGGAATCTCCTACTCCAAGCTCCTTCAGAAATCAAGTCCGAGACCTATCACTTGGCTACTCATAAAAATTTGAATACCCAAGAGTTTATGAAAACACAAAATATAAACTCCGGGTCAGACATGGGTCTGGTATGAGTAAACGGTTTAAATTGTTTAACTTTGAAAAACATTTGAAAATAAAGGTACCACGTAAGACTCCCCACAAATAAATACGGGTAAGTTTTTACCTTACGCTAACCAAAACATTTCATAGGAAATCCAGTGATATTATAATAGTGTCTAGGGTTTTCAAGTAAATAGAAAATAGCCGAAATTGTTACATGATTAAATTCCAGCTACTAGCCACAAAAGTGGGTAATACAAATAAAAACCGTAGGGTCTCGTAGGAAAAATGGATTTCCAACAATGGCAGGGCTACAGGGGTACCGCCCATCATAGTACGGGGCCTAGATCACCGTACCGGGGATCACTCCCGACCCCCTACAACACAAGGCCGGAACCATTCCTTACTGAACAGTCCCGAACAAGATAAACCCCGCGGTTGTAGCTAGCAACCGCCAACACAGCCGAAATATAAAGGGACATCTAGACAGGGGAAATATCTTGTCCTGCTTGGGCATGACCCACCTAACCTTGCTGCATCTCCCCTGTTTTAGCCATTCCCGGTTGATGAGGCTTGAGGCTGCGATTACCTTTAAAGAACATATCACTTAGAATGCTCATCGTCTTCCTGACGATGTGCTGAAAGCATTCAATCCATACAAGTTCGTTCCGGGTTCGAACGAAACCGAAGGCATTATCTCGTTACACTCGTTTTGGAATCACCCTCAGAGTCAACGATGATAACCCTTGCATTCTGAAAACACCATCTCGATCTTCATTTGATAAGTCATGACCTATCGTTTAATTTGGATCGATGTGGTTTTCGGAGAGTCAAAATTGATTCTTCCGATCCCGGTCTCATCGAAATCCAAACGCCATTTTAAGGGCCAAGTTGTCTAATTAACTTAACAGTTTAAATAATTTAAATTCAACAATTATTATTGACATAGCATTTATCACAGATAAAACATATACAAGCATCATAGGTATACAATAACATGTCACAAAGAATTACAGAATATCATCAAATAAATATCACAAGCAGATATTCAACATAACAATCCATAAGCAGTCATCTTTAAGTCTTATTTGTAATTAGTTCAATTTAGAATTAATTGCCTGAGAGTTAATCACTTAATTCTATTTAATTAATCATTAACTAACAATTAATTACCTATTTCATTTCAAATCATCAAATTGATGATCCTCTTAATTTATTATTAAGTCTTAATTTTATTTCACTATATTAAGTAATTACTTCCTTAATCAAGTTATTTAACTTTAATTAACCATTCCTCAATCATTAATCAATAACCTTAATTGTTATTTAATAAACTTAATTTCCCATTTATTTATTTACTAATTTCTAAATTAATCATTATTAATTCTTAATTAAATCACTTGATTTATTAACCGTTACCCATTCATAAATTAACTTAAATAGTTGATTTCAAATTCAATTATTAATTATAATCCATCACCAATTATAATCAAAATTCATTATTCTTAATTACTTCCTGAAAATAATCAATTTATATTAATTACTCAACTTAATTGACATTTTAAAAGAAATCTTCTTAAGCTTTGAAATCAATTTGTCTCTAATTACAAACTTGTATTAATAAGATTTATACTTATCTTATATTACCTGCCTAATTTGAATAATAATTATGAGCTTAAAACACATTAAAGTATTATCTAAAGTAATTAACTTGTATCTGAGTTTTAGCTTAAACTGTTAACTACTACCAAGTTTGCAGTATTTAGAATTGAATAAAAATTTGTTTACTTACATTACCTTTAAAAAAAAATACAATACTGTAGTTAACAACCCGAGGCTTCCCCATGTTATCTCGAGAATTACTTTGAGATTCTCACTCAAGCTTCCCGTGACTTCCCTGAACATCTTCATCTCCTTCATATTTTCTTTCAGCACTAAGTTTAAGTTTCAGGTAAATTAAATTAGCATCAGGATCCTTTCACTCGAACGCGAACCCGAAGTTCCCCCATTCTCACTCGTGCGCGACTCGAGTCAGACCTCTTCCCTTCATCACCGACACGACACCCCACCCCAACGCCACCGTGCGCGTGCACGGCGGCAAGGCACGCCACCAGCAAACGCCATCCAACCAAACAAGTCCCAAATCTCGCGACAACCCGAAATCTAAACCCAAAACGTTCCCAACGATCGAAAACAAAATTATGCCTTTCTGCTCGAAAACCGAAACTCACTTCTGACAATAAAACGGCCTCGCCACCACTCCTTACTTCACCGGAGGCTCCTAAAATTCAACCACACCCCGACAACACGACAAGCTTCCTTCCTCCTGAATTGCGTGAAGCTCGATCTCGTGTAGATGTCGATCTCGTCAGGTTTACTGACATGTTTAAAACTTGAAATAAAACCCTACAATGATCCTGTTTCTCAAATTTACTCAATGGAAAAATTATTGTATATTTTTCTCGAAATCACTAATATCAAAACTATCTACATACCCAGTTTTAACTGTTTAAATTGATTATAGTGTCTGAAATTCATAGAAATGTAATTTTTACTTAAGTTCAAACTGCTCTTTAAAAACCAATCTAAAAATCTTATTTTTAGTTTTAGAAAAACATAACTTACAATATGAATTCAATATATAGTCTTGAATCCAAATTTTGCAACAATCGAATATTTCCAATTATCACTTGATTTCCTGTACATTAATATTACAGTAGTATCCTTTATAAGTTGGTTTAATCAACTTTCTAACAACTATTATTTGAGGTTTATCATGTTGTTTGTTGAGAATTCGAAGCTAATCAATGGTGTAAATGATGGTAATTTGAGTATTCGAACCAATATGCAAGCTGTGTCAAGTTCCAGAGAACTCCAAACATACAAATTCATGTTCAAACTGAAGTATAAAAAAATCAGTTTATAATTAATGTTTGAACTGTTTTTAAATAACTTAAACATTTTAAAAAAAATTAAGTTTACTCACCTAACCTTCCTGAACAAAGAACAGAAAGAAGCACCTAAAGTTTTGAATACTTGAAGCTCTTGAAACTGCTTGCATATTTCTCTGTTTTTGAATTCAGTTTGATTTTCTTTCCATTCCATTTTTTTTAATTTGCTGAACGAACCAAATGGTTCTGAAGCAATCATATTTATATATATGAAAAGAACAGGAAGCTTAAGTTAGGTATCAACTAGCCAAGCATTATCTTTATTTTTCTTCACCTGACAGATTAGTGTCTAGATGCATGGATTTGTAAGCATCTGCATAGACCAATTTGTAGGCTGAGTTGATAGCATTTTGTACTTGGGTTTCTAAAGATATTTTCATAGAATAATTATGTTTGCTGTAGATGAACATTTGTATGTAAGTGTACAAATCTTGCAGGTACATACTTGGCTTATGTATGAAGCTTTGATTATGAAGATATTTTGTTTTGTTATTATATTACTTGTTTTTATTAACTTCAATTTTGAACTATAATATACATATTTTTTTACATCTGATTAATGCTTATGCTTCCTTCATGATAACATGTAATTAATGTTTCAGATTTTGTTTATTTTTATACAAGACAAAGAGCTGTTGTTACAAACATTTCTTGATCTTATTTTTATTCAAAGTTAAATTTTCCAATATTTGATTTATAACTTATATTAGCACTAATGTATTTTATATTTATATTTAATATGAATAGAATTGTATTATTATACTCATCATTATTAACTATATTTATACTTTTGATATTAAATGTCATTAATATATAATTTTTAATTCAATAGAATAAAACAGATTTAATTTTAAGTTCTACAATTAGATATACATACATATATTATCAAATATGAAAATATTGAACCTTTTAATTCAATAAGAAAGATTTTGTTTTAAACAATTTTAAAGATTTTCTTTACGGTCACATGCATAACCGGTAAATGGTTGAGATCTCATCAATTTATAAATTGAAAAACTCGTATTTCATTTAAACTAGAGTAATTATTATTCATATGTATATTTATCAGATATAAACAAAGTAAAGTATTTTAATTCAATTATATAAAAATAAATTTTATTATAATATTATCAAAAGATTTTATTTTGAATTCCAAAAGTCCAATTCCCCTTTAAAATACAATTTAAATAAATAGATTGGCAGTATTCCCAAATCATAAGCATTTTAATATGATCAATTTACATTTTATTTAAATTAGATTAAACATTTATTAAAATTAACGGGGCCAAAATTCCAGGGTCGTTACAAAAGTTTTCTTAAAAAAGTTCTACCCCTTGGAAAAGACAATCAAAATCCAAAACGAAATTGTCAATTTTCGTCAATTCAGGGATGAACCTTTCGGAATGTTGAAAGATTTAAAGACCTTTCGATAAATGTCCACAACATAATTTTGAATAATGGAACCTTTACCTAATCTTATACGATGGACGTAAAAATAGCGCATGAATCATGCTTGAATCGATGTGCCCGAAAAATTTCCTCACCCTACATCACGACAGTGCTTAGAAATTTTTGAAAAGTTGGCCGAAAAGTCATCCCAATGGAAACGTTCTAACAAAAAAATCCATTTATTCACGAACGAGCACACACTTGATAGGATCATCTTTTGCTTCGGAAGCTAAAATCGATGCAATAATTAATAAATTCCGCAACATTTTTTCATCCAACCAAATGAACCAAGCTTCCCAACCAATTGTTATAAACGCAACGATTTGAATCACATAGCTGATCAGTGCCCTAATTCCATAGAACAACTCAATGCTTTCAATAAAGTTAAGAATGACCTGTTTTCTCTAACGTACAATCCTGGTTAGAGAAATCATCCTAATTTTGTTTAGAACCAAAATAATTCCAATGCGAATTTGGTTCGTTCCGATTTTCTAGCATTTCCAGACAATGCTTTGAATCCACCCTTTCAACCGAACCATTTTCAACAATATTTTGCAGGTCCGTCTCAAAATCAACCGCAACAATCTTTTGCTCCCCAAGATGATAAACTATTGAGTTTACTTGAGAAAAGTCTTGAAACTTTGGCTAAAGTAACCACTCAAAGCCTCTAATTAAACAGCTAGTTGCAAAATTTGTTAACCTCGTACATACAGAATACGAGTCAATCAGTTGCTAAACTTGAAATGCAAATGAGTCAATTAGCCACGTCTGTGAGTGAATGTGAACAAGGTACGTTCCCATATCAGCCAATTTCAAACCCCAAAATCAAAACACAAATTCGAATCAAGCCTATGTTGTTCAGGATAGCAACGTAACCTAAATGAATGCTATCACGACTTTACGTTCCAGTAAACAAATCGATAATCAAGTTGTTAATCCAAACTGTTTATCAAAAAATAATCCCAACACTTCAAAAACAAGAAAATATTAACAAAATATTGAGCCAAACATTGAATCAAATTCCAATCCAAATTCTTCTTCTACTCAAGTAGACCGACTTACTGATTATCGTGTTCCATTTTCACATCGTCTTCAACCTAAGAAACATTCTGACCAAATGGAAACGATGTTGGGTATTTTTAAACAAGTCAAAGTTAACATCCTGCTTCTTGATATCGTTCAACAAATCTTAATTTACGCTAAGTTTCTCAAGGACTTGTGTATCCAAAAACGACACATTCATATACTCAATAAAGTTTTCTTAGCCACCGGACTTAGCGAAGTCTTTCCTAATCAATTCCCATCAAATACAAAGATCATGGATGTTCGACGATCTCGTGCACGATAGAGGACAAAACGATTAACAATGCTTACCAGATTTGTGTGCAAGTGTCAATTTGTTTCCTTATTCAATTTACTAGCAACTTGGCATTGGTGAATTAAAACTGACAAAAGTAACTCTTCAATTTGTCGATCGTTCGATAAAAAAACCATAAGAGAAATCGAGGATGTACTTATGAAAATTGGTCAATTCTTATTCCCTGTCGATTTCTTCCTTTTGGAGACTCAGCTTGTAAATAATCCAATGAGTCAAATTCCATTGATTTTAGGTAGACCTTTCTTGGCTACTTCAAATGTTCTCATCAATTGTCAAAACGGTTCGATGAAAATTTATTTTGGAAAAATGAATTTGAATCTTAACATTTTCAATTTTGAAAATCAATAGAACGAAACACATGACCAAACATTTAAAGTTAGCTTCATTCAAGATAATTTTGAATATGAAATAGGTTACCTAAACAATGAACGCGAAACCGAATACAAACAACTGTTTCGAGATGAGCCTAACAAAATGGAAATTGCGCTTTCGTTTGAACCCCTCACCGTTGAATCAAAACTTCAATCGAATTCTTCGATTGAGCAACCCCCGAGGTTAGACCTCAAACCCCTACCCGATCACCTTAAGTACACATACTTAGATGACAATAAAATGTTTCCCATCGTAATCTCTTCAACTCACTCTCTAGATCAAGAAGCTTCCTTACTTTCAATTTTTTCAAAAAACAAAGAAGCAATTGGATGGTCGATCACTGATATAAAGGGAACTAGTCCCACTCTTGTTCAACATCGTATCCATTTAGTTGACGATGCCAAGCATGTTCATGATGCATAACAAAGACTTAACCTCTAAATGAAGGATGCTGTTTGAGACGAAATTCTTAAACTCCTCGATATCAGAGTCATATACCCAATCTCTAATAGTTCGTGGGTTAGCCCAATTCATGTCGTGCCTAAAAGGTCTGGACTTACCATTATCAAAAACGATTCTAATGAACTCATTTCAACTCTCAAACGGGTTAGCGTGTTTGTATTGATTATCGAAAATTAAATGCCGCAACACATAAGGATCACTTTTCTCTTTCATTCATCGACCAAATGCTTGAATGTTTAATTGGCCACAAATTCTATTACTTTCTTGATGGTTATTCCGGCTATAACCAAATTCCAATCGCCTCCAAAGAACAAAAGAAAACGACTTTCACGTGTCCCTTTGGCACTTTAATGTATCAACATATGCCATTTGGCCATTACAATGCTCATACTACTTTCCAAAAATGCATGGTCAGCATTTTCAATGATATGATCGAATGCTTTCTGGAAGCATTTGTGAATGATTGTTCTATCTTTGGAAACTCTTTTTTCGAGCGCTTACACCATCTTGAGTTGGTTCTTAAGCAATGCAAGGACAAACACTTAACGTTAAATTGGGAAAAATGTTATTTCATGGTCAAACATGGCATTTTCCTTGGGCATGTCATTTCAAATAAAGGCATCAAGGTAGATAAAGCGAAAGTTGATGTAATTGCGAATCTACCCATTCCCAAATCTGTTAAAGACATTCGTTTATTCCTTGGACACGCTGGCTTCTATCGACGTATTGCGAAGGACTTCGGTAAAATTGCTCGACCGCTTATGAATCTTTTTGGAAAGACATTCCATTAGATTTTAATTCTGATTATGTTTATGCTTCCAAATGTCTAAAAAACTAACTCATTTCTGCTCTCATCATTTGCTCACCCAATTGGGTTCTTTCTTTTAAAATAATATGTGACGCTTCTAACTTCGTAGTTGGTGCTGTCTTAAGACATCACATAAACAAAATTCTTCACGTCATCTACTATGCTGATATGACTCTAAACGATGCTCAACTTAATTACAGGACCACTGAAAAAGTGCTTCTAGCGGTAGTCTTTGCGCTTAAAAAATTACGACCTTATTTGATTGGCTCACACATTGTGGTTTACACTAACCACTCTGATCTTAGGTACCTTTTCGCTAAGATGGATGCTAAGTCTAATTTGATCCTTTGGATCCTTTTACCCCAAGAATTTGACCATATTGTCAAAGATAAAAAAAGATCCGACAATGTCATCGCCGATTATCTGCCATGTCTTCCAAACGCATCATCTTCTTTAAAAATCAATGAGAACTTTTTGATGAACAACTCCTTTCTATTTCCATTGATCTATGTTATGCCGACATAGTGAACTGTCTAGTCACCAAAGAAAGTCCTTCATTTTGGTTGAAATAAGATAAATATAAATTTCTTTTCCAAGTAAAGTACTTCTTTGGAATGGTCCATACTTATTTAAGTACTGTTTCGACAAAATCACTCAACATTGCATCCCGGATTGCAAAATCAAGAGTGTTCTTTCATTTTGTCACGACCAAGCTTGTGGTGGTCACTTCGGTCTAAAGAAAACTATGGAAAAGGTGCTTCAATGTGGCTTTTACCAGCTTACGCTTTTCAAAGATGCATTCAAGTTTTGTAAAACTTGCGATCACTGTCAAATGTTATAAAGAATCTCTCAGTGAACTATGATGCCTTTGAACCCCATTCTTAAATTGAAATCTTTGACGTTTGGGGTATTGACTTTATATGACCATTTCCAAGCTCTTTTGGAAATTTTACATTCTTCTTGCCATTAATTACATCTCCAAATGGGCTGAAGCCATTCCTTGTAAAACAAATGACCACAAAGTTATTATGAAATTCATAAATGAAAACATCTTTTTGAGGTTTGGAACACCTCGCACAATAATAAGTGACAATGGAACCCATTTTTATAATATTTCATTTAAAACTTTAATGAAGAAATACTCGATAACCCACAAGTTATCTACTCCATATCATCCGCAAACTTGTGGTCAAGTTGAAGTTTCAAATCATCAAATCAAACAAATTTTGGAGAAAACTATAAATAAAAATTGAAAAGATTGGTCACAAAAATTGATAGATGTGCTTTGGGCTTACACAATTGCTTATATAATCAATCTTGGGATGTCTCCACTTAGGCTTGTATATGATAAAGCATGCCATTTATTCATCAAATTCGAATATAAAGCATTCTAGGCGATTAAGAAAATAAATTTTGATCTTGAAAAAGCTGGCGAAAACAAAAATTACAACTTAGCGAGTTAGAGGAGATTAGGACCGACGCATATGCAAACGGAAAAATTTACAAAGAAAGAACAAAAGTTTTTAATGACAAATCAATCCTAAGGGAAACATTTTCGCCAAACCCAAAGATTCTGTTGTATGACTCTCAACTTTATTTGTTCCCTGGGAAGTTAAAATCAAGGTGGGAAGGACCGTACTTCATTCATACTGTTTTTCCACACGGTGTCATTGAAATAGAAAACCCTAGGGATGGTTCAATTTTTTAAGTCAATGGTCATTACTTAAAGCCTTACTTTGATTTGTCGAGTGATCGAGAGGAGGAGCTCATGACTCTTCATGAGCCATACTACGTCTAGTAAGAATGTTAACTCCCTTTTGTAAATACGTACATATTTTTTCCCCGTTACACTCATTATATCATGCATTTACTGTGGGGACAAAGTCAAAATGAAGTGTGGGAGGGAGTCTTGTGTTCATTTTTTATTTTTCATGTTTTTTTTGCATTTTCTTTCCATAACCAAAAGAAACAAAATTTAAATAAAATTTCTTTTTAGCATATTGATTTACTTTTGAAGAAGCATAATAGGATAAGCATATATTTTTGGTTATTGAATTGAAATTTTTGAAAATTTATTTGTCCTAACAAAAATAAAAATAAAGTTTTATTACAAGTAACATTGTTTAACTAGTATATAGGAAGATTCATAGGTGATAATTATGAAGTATATCCTAATTGAAATTTTTGTTTAAAGAGTGGTTGTTTTAAAGTAAAGGCGATAACATTTTTTATCTTCTAATTTAAGTGGTGCTAAAATGATTTTGCAAAACTCTTCCTTCATAAAAAAAAGCTTTTATAAAAATAAAAACACCTAGAGCCAAGTGTCCACACACAAGTGTACACTCGCTATGCTCTGTACCTTTCTCATGTAAGCCCGAAAGGCGGTGCATGATCGATATCTATCCTCGGTTTACCTAATTTCGGTGTATGTAAATAGATTTAACAAAAATAACCACCTAGAGTCATGTGTCCATACGCATGTGTGTACACTCGCCACGCTCTATACTTTTCTCACGTAAGTCCGAAAGCCATTGTATGATTGGTATATCTGGCCTCGGTTTATCTGAGCTAGGTGTGCAAATAATAATAATACTTTCAAAAATAGAGAGAGCAAGCAATTGAAATCCAAGATGAAACACCCCACACCCCTTAATATACCTAAAAGGACACATTAAAAGGCATGGTGCATTGTAGATATAACAGAAACTAACAGAGACTGAGATTCACAAGACCAAAAATAGGTAAAAACAGCGGAAACTAAAATAATAAATTATTCAAAACAAAAACTTCATAATTGCTTCATAAACCAAATAAGTCAAATACCAAATACAACATACATGTCTCAAAACCCGGTAGTCTCATGAAATAAAAACTCGTAGTCTCAACAAAAATCAGAGTATAAATATCCCTCATAATAAGCTAGTACAATGAAAAAGCTAAAGCTAGAATAAAGAAATACATGGTAGAAATCTTCTCCAAGAAACCTCTGAGCAACTGCAATTTACTGCCCTCTCCCTTGATTGCCTATAGGGCGAAAAGGGAGAAAATAGAGGAGGGGTCAGGCTAAAAGTCTGGTGAATGATAATAACTACTAAAATCTTTAAGCAAAGTAAAATTAATAAACTCTTCAACAGTTCTAGTATATATAAAAGGCAACAAAGAAAATAGGAGAGATAAAGCTGGAAATGCTGGTTTGACCTTTTGTTTACCCTAGACAGCATAAGCGTGCCCCTCGCCTCACATCAGGATTATGTGAAGCACCTCATCTCACTTTAGGGTAATGTGAAACACCGTGTCCATAGAAAAAATAGAGGAAATGCTGTAGGTACTGGTCCCAATCAAACAAAAACCTAGTTGTGCCTCTTTTTCAAATCCCCTTGATTTGAACTACCATAGATTGACCGTTTACTACCACTATAAGCATAAGCATTCCCCTTGCCTTTATTCAGGATTATGTGAAGCACCTTGTCTCACTTCAGGATTATGTAAAACACCATAATCATAGAAATATTAAGGGATTGCAATTTGGTACAGGTCCTATTCTTATCTTTGCTTATTAACTTAGATAAATTATTTAAATAAGCCTTTATTTTTATCAATTGCTATTATTATTTATTAATTTATCCTAAGTCTTAAAATAAGCACCATAGTTTCCACAATTTCCGTATTATCAATTTATAACTTATGTTATAATCATGCTTATTGCTTAACACAAGGTCTAAGTGTGAAAATAAGCTTCTTTCTTTTTTTATTCTTTTTAGTTATAATTCTAGGTTATAACTAGGTCAATCTTCTTAATTCAATCTAATTAATATTATAATTAGGCATGATTTCAGTCCAATTCTATTTATATTACAGTTTTTATAATTTACATCTTATATTCCATTATTTCAGATTTCTTATAATTTAATCCAATTTCGCATTAATTCTATTCTAATCCATATGCGAAGAAGAAGAAGGAGGAATAAAAGAAAACTGAAAATAGAAGGAAATCCAAGGCGTAAGAAGAAGATGTGAATAACGCATAAATAATAGTAAATAAACTAACATACTGTAAATAAACTGTAAATAAATGGAAAAGCTAGAAATAAACTGAAATTAATTGAAAAGAATAGCTAGAAGAAATAGGCTGAAAATAATTCTAAAAACTGTAAATAAATTACTAAAAAGTTTACTCCAAAAATCATAGTAAAACTACAATTTTGGAAACCCTGTTATTTTAAATTACTTAAAGAAATTTAAAATAATTACGATCACTCACCTCTGGTCCTTAGCTTTTCCCTTTAGGCCTTCACGGATCCACTTGGGGTTGTTAAATATTTTCATTTAAAATAATTTCCTCCTTGGAAAATTATTCCACTTAGGGTCCTTCCTGAATAGGTGAACCCAATTGGAGAAAATATTAGAATGAGAAAGTGTGAGGCCTAGGGTTTTATTTATAGGGGTAGAAGTAGATCTCAGACCATTAGATTTGGGGATTGAATAGGATGCAACCACGTCATAGGCTGAATAGGGGCATCAGATGCATGAATGGAAGGACCAAATCAGTTTAAACAATGCAAAATTCATGTAAACTCGGCTAAATATTCGAACGAACGTTCGTTCACCCTAAAAAGGCAGGCAGGTCGACCGACCACCCGGTCGAGCTAGCCATATAATTTTTTTTTCGTTGTCTCGTTTAATTCATATCTCGTTCATTTTAGCTCGGCTTCTGACATTCTATATACGGAAATTGAGTAGAAAATTACCACAGACACAATGGTGCAACTCCCGTGGCTCAATTCTAATAATTTCACAAATTTATTTTATTATTTAATTAATTTACAAATTAATTAATTATTACGGGTTAAATTCGGGTTGCTACATTCTCCCCTTCTTAAGGGATTTCATTCCCGAAATCTCTAAGGATAAGAGAATGTACTGAACGTTTTCATCCAATTCTACAACCAACTATTCAATCATCAACAATTCATCCATTATCCTTAGTTTTTCTAATGTAATTTATGATACTTATGCAATTAGTGTAGTGCAAATGTTCCTATCTAATGCAAAAGATTAGGCGGTCCACTGATTCAGTTGACCTCCTTTTATGCAATCATGTCCGTGCCATGCATCTAAATGAATGCAAAAATTCCCTAATGACAATTGATAGTTCTATATGCATGCTACAAACATCATTAAAATGCAACAATGAAAAATAGAATAAAAATACGCACACATCCATATGCATATGTTCTAGTGTCCTAATTAGGCCTATCCATTAGCATCCACTAATAAACACTTGCAACCACTAGCATACATCATTCATAACATATTCTATTTACATGTTTACATCAAATCCTACCATCCATAGGTTAAATCCTAAGTTCTACCCTCGTAAAGGATAATAAAGGAAAGAACCTATTCAAAACTATACATGAAAAATAGGAAATTCGAAAACTTATTATCAAAGGAACGTGGATATGAAATACGAATTTTCACCCAATCAAACCAATCCTCCCCGAAGTCTTCTTAACTATGTCGGAACCAAGGCAATCCCTCTATAGACCATATCCAACGCGAAGGCGACTTGCGCGGTCTTTTGTAAAGAGCTTCGAAAGGTTTCACTCTAATGCTAGCTTGAGAACTAGTATCTTATGTGAATTCCACTATAGAAAGATGCTTTTCCCATGTTCCTCCAAAATCAAAAATATCCATTATCAACCATGCGTGCCTTAATACGTTACTCATTTCACTTTACTGTCTTCTTTAGTCTGCACACATGAATCAACATTCTTAGGTTCTTACTAATGTCCTATACATTCCACAGGAACTTCTATCATTACTTCCAAAAGTAATCACTACTATCCCCTACATGGTCTTGCACTTTTTCTGTTACACTTAGGAAATGATTTCTCTATACTCTATATTTATAAGAGTTTGGTTGGGTATTTATCGTTTCAAAAACTAAGACTTCTAAATTTTCAAAACATCAAATCCTAAAATCTTTATCTTTAAAAAGTGTTATTTTTGAGTTTCCATTAAACTCAAAAAATACTTGGTTACTTAACATTATTTCCTAGAGAGAAAAACTTTCAAATTCTAAGTTCAAAATTTATTCCCTGTTTTCTTTTTCGCAAGCCATTTTCTTTTAAAATATCTTTACATTGCTTTTATGTGTTTCAGAACATCTTATTATTATACCTCATGGTCCCATACCTTAATATATTGGAACTACTTCCTTAAATGAGAAATTTTTAATGCTAAAATCTTCTATGAACCTTTTAAAAAGGAATTTCATATTTATGTGTAATTAAAAGGAACTTATTTTATATTTTTTGAAATAGGCTATACAAAATATGGTGCTTTTCATGCCTTGTATATCTCTTTCATGTATTCCTTGTAACTTGCATAAAACATTTTTATTCATTTCATAGAAAATCATACCATTATTCTTTTCATTCCAATAGATTAAAGTTTGTTTAATTTATATTCTTCCATGATAAATATTTTCTAATATTTTACTTACTTTCAGAAAAACTCATCTTCAAAACTGTTTTAATATTTCCATAACTGCAAAAACACTTCCTTATACTTATTAAAAATAATAAGTGCACTTTACAAACTATTTTATTTCTATACTTAGAAATTATCTTTTAAAATATAGTTTTACTTGGGTTAAAACTGATGTTGTGTAAAACACCATTACTACAACCCAAAATAATACTAGTGTATGGGTTCAATTAAATAAATACCAATAAATCTCATATACCTATGTAAAAATATTTCTCTTGAGAGACACTTACCATAATAATAGTGTTATAGCCTATGATTCACTTATTTTTCACGAAAACATTTATTACAACAATAAAATTTGTAATCTACGTTTTCAATATTTGATATGCTCTTGGTTTTTATGTTTAAAATCTTTGTTTACTTACAATGAAATTAGTGAGTTATATATATACTCCATATTTCTTCAAAAAGAATTCCAATTTTTCATTATATAAAAATCAACTTATATTTCATATCATTCTTCAAAAATCTCATATTTATTTTCTAAAAGAAATATTGACAATGAAAATTTTCAATTCTAATAATTATATTTTTTCACTTTTTAACTTTCAAAAATTTCATTTTATTGGGCTTGGCATAAAGTAGATTTTTCCTTACTAACCAATGAGTGCTTTTCTTAAACCTTGGAAATCTCATTTCCCCACTAAAGTCTTTTGTTAGATTTATTCTAAGGTACTACCGTCAAATCCTCTTATATGAAACAATTATAATTTCTATAATTATCTACACGTGGTTTTTCTCCTTTTCTATTGTACGTCTCCAATCCTTGTCTACCTCCTTTTGAATTTCCACGGTCTGAACCTAAATATACAAAACCATTTATCAAACATATTCTATGTGTAGACATTCATTATGCCCCAAGAAACGCACTTCCTTATGCCAAAAGTGATACTCCAAGAACACTGTCTCCAACCGACGAACATGAAGCATACAAAGAACCTCCTTTAGACGAATAACATGCTCTTCCATACTTCTTGGAAAACACCAAAATGTCGACCATGAATACCCCTACTAACTTTATTTTAGGATATCTCTATAAACATGGTTCATCAAATCTATAGAATAGGGTGGGACATTCGTTAGCCTAAAAGACATAACCAACCACCCAAAGAATCCAACGGGTGTCCTGAATGCAGTCTTATCAATGCTGTCATCAACTACCCTAAGCTAATGAAATCCAATGGCTAGATCAAGCTGAGAGAATACTGAAGAGCTAAGTAACTGAAAAGATCATCTATCTTAAAGAGTGGATAATGGTTCTTCTTTGTGAGCTTATTCAATTCTCTATAGTCAATGCAAAGTCGAAGAGAACCACCTTCTTTGGTAGAGAAGACGACTGGTGCTCCCTATTCCGATATGTTTCTTTTTATGATACCTTTCTCAAAAGCTCAAGGATCTGCTTGCTCAATCCCATCCTTTCCCTAGGCGCCATATGCCATACGGGTAATGCTACTGGCTAGCAAAATAAATCTTGAAGTCAATTCTCTCTTAGGGGAGTAGTCCTCTAAACTCCATAAAGATGTCTGGAAAATCTCTGACGACAAGAACCGAATCTAACTCTGATGTTGATGATTGAGAGAATAGAGGAAGCTCAACATAACTGATCCTTGTGGGTCACAAGAAATCTCAAGAGTCCTACTGATGCATGTCTCTAGTCTAAGGACTCTCCCTTCGCAATCTAATATAGCTCCATATTTGGATAGCCAATCCATTCCCAAAATCATCTCATACTCCGAAAATCCCAAAACATAGGCATCATAGTCAAATTCTACGCCTAGGATATAAATTTTCAAACCCCTACAAACCATAAATAAGTGTGTCGATCGTCCTATGGGGTTTGAAACAAAGATGGGTTCTACCACTAAAGAAATGTCTAAGTGTAAAAAATCCACAAGAGAACTGGAGAAAAAAGGGTGTGATGCTCTAGAATCGAAAAGAGTCCAAATGGGAAAATCAAAAATAGAAATCAAATTTTCCTACCTTAATTTGGTCTGCTGTTGGAAGGTGTTGTACCCAAAGTCTAAATCGGTGCTGCAGGTGCATTCGCTGCCTGCCCCACTTTCTGAGGACAAATCCTACTAAAGTGACCAAGCTACCAAGAATTGGAATACCTTCCCTTCATTCCTACCTTCTTACAGTCTTTTGCGAAATGACCAGTCATTCTACAACGCTTACATTTCCCACTTTTATTGATTCTCTTCTGAGGTCCTCCGTCTTTCCTCTTATCCTTATCTTTCACTGCTTCTTAGAGCTTGTATGAACCTTCTTAAGCTCCCACTTTTGCTGCCAAGATGTAGGTTGAACACTCTGTCGGTCCTCCAAACTTAATCGCCTAAAGCTTTGCTCTATATTCTCAAAACTAACCCCCGCCTTCTCGGAATCCTCCGTGCTAGAAAACATTCTACCTCCAATATTAGCAAAGTTCTTGTAGCTCAGAAAAGGGGGCTGATGTGGGTGGATTAACGGGATTTCCACCCACTAGTGTTGTATTGGGCATTTTCTCTTGCACCTCTGGTATCGTAGCTCTATGGAACCAATCAGCCATTCTATGCAAAGAAAAGAGAATTTAGGCTTGAAAGAATCGAAAGAAGATTGCATTGGACTTGGAGGGGATTTTTACAAAAACTCTTTTATATATAGAAACTATTTCTAAGAGTTCCTTTTTGAAAAATAATTTTTAAAAGAAGTTATTTTGGAAAGTACTTTTACTTTTAAAATAAAGTTTTAGGAATCCTGCAACCTCAGGCTCTGATACCAAGTGAAACACCCCACACCCCTTAATATACCCAAAAGGACACATTAAAAGGCATGGTGTGTTGTATGTATAACTGAAACTAACGGAGACTAAGATTCACAAAACCAAAAGGTAAAAACATCGGAAACTAAAATAAAAACTTATTCAAAATAAAAACTTCATAATTGCTTCATAAACCAAATAAGTCAAATACTAAATACAACATACATGTCTCAAAACCCAATATGTCTAATGAAATAAAAACTCGTAATCTCAACAAAAATCAGTATAAATATCCCTCATAATAAGCCAATACACAGAAAAAGCTAAGGCTAGAATAAAAGAAATAAATGGTAGAAATCTTCCCTAAGAAACCTCCGAGCACTGCAATCTACTACCCTCTTCCTTGATTGCCTATGAGGGGAAAAGAGGAAAATATAGTAGTGGGTCAGACTAAAAGTCTGGTGAATGATAGTAACTACTAAAATCTTTAAGCAACGTAAAAGTAACAGACTCTTCAACGGTTCTAGTATATATAAAAGGAAACAAAGGAAATAGGAGTGATAAAGCTGGAAATAGATACGAATTAACTAGTACTCAATTAATAAGATAGGTTAACTTTGATTGTTTGCACTTGTCCTTGATAGCTACTTTGATTAGGCTGAATTTCCTAATTCTACCCTTTGATCGGCCTGCCACTTCATAGAATCTACTATGGATTGGACGTTTCCCTACACAGTAGACTTTGGTGTCTATGAAATATACACTTCCTAAGCGCTTGGAACTCATAACGATTTATGAGCCATCACTGGAAGCCACACACATGACCACTACTAAGCTCGCATTCCAGTTGTTCCCTCTTTAGATCTTTTATTTATCCTAAACAGGACAAGCGTGCCCCTCGCTTCACTCCAGGATTATGTGAAGCACCTCGTCTCACTTCAGGATTATGTGAAACACCGTGTCCATAGAAAAATAGGAGAAATGTTGTTGGTACTGGTCCCTATCAAACAAAAATCTAGTTGGGCCCTTGTTCAAATCCTCATGATTTGAACTAACATAGATTGACCGTTTACTACCACTATAACCAAAGTGTGCCCCTCGTCTCACTTCAGGATTATGTGAAGCACCTCATCTCACTTCAGGATTGTGTGAAGCACCATAGAAATATTAGGGGAATTCTATTTGGTACAGGTTCTATTCTTATATTTTTTATTAACTTAGATAAATTATTTAAATAAGCCTTTATTTTTATCAATTGTTATTATTGCTTATTAATTTATCCTAAGTCTTAAAATATGCACCATAGTTTCCATAGTTTACCATAGTTTTCATAGTTTATCAATTTATAACTTACATTATAATCATGCTTATTACTTAACCCAAGGTCTAAATGTGAAAATAAGCTTCTTTCTTCTTTTATTCTCTTTAGCTATGATTCTAGGTTATAACTAGGCCAATCTTCTTAATTCATTCCAATTAATATCATAATTAGGCATGATTTCAGTCCATTTCCATTTATATTATAGTTTTTATAATTTACATCTTATATTCCATTATTTTCTATTTTTTATAATTTAATCCAATTTTGCATTAAACCTATTCTAATCCATACGCGAAACGGAAGGAGAAACAAAAGAAAACTGAAAATAGAAGGAAATCCAAGGCGTAAGAAGATGTGAATAACACATAAATAACGGTAAATAAACTAAAATACTGTAAATAAACTGTAAATAAATGGAAAAGCTATAAATAAACTGAAATTAATTGAAAAGAATAGCTAGAAGAAATAGACTGAAAATAATTCTAAAAACTGTAAAAAAAATTACTAAAAATATTACTCCAAAAATCGTAGTAAAACTACAACTATTGAAAACCCTATTATTTTAAATTACTTAAAGAAATTAAAAATAATTATAACCACTCACCTCTGGTCCTTAGCTCTTCCTTTTAGGCCTTCATGGATCCACTTGGGGTTGTTAAATATGTTTATTTAGAACAATTTCCTCCGTGGAAAATTATTCCGCTTAGGGTCCTTCCTGAGTAGATGAACCGAATTGGAGAAAATCTTAGAATGGAAAAAAGTGTTAGCATTAGGGTTCTATTTATAGGGGTAGAAGTGGATCTTAGACCATTGGATTTGGTGATTGAATAGGATGCAACGACGTCATAGACTGAATAGGGGCCATCGGATGCATGAATGGAAGGATCAAATCATTTTAAACAATGAAAAATACGTGTAAAGTCGGTTAAATATTTGAACGAATGAACGTTCGTTTGTTCGCCTTAAAAAGAGCATGAGGGTCGACCAGGCGGACGACCGGTCGGTCGACCTGGCCATATAAACTTTTTTTGTCTTGTTTAATTCATATCTCGTTCATTTTAGCTCAGATTCTGACGTTCTATATTTGAAAATTGATCGAAAATTACCACAGACACAATGGTGCAACTCCCGTGGCTCAATTCTAATAATTTCACAAAGTAATTTTATTATCTAATTAATTAATGAATTAATTAATTATTATGGGTTAAATTTTGGGTTGTTACACAATCACTATTTTCGCTTATTTGATTTGACTTGTTATTTAAGAGAAATAAAATTTGCACTTTGAAAAAACTTTGATAATCCACTAAGTATCCATTTCATAGTTCCACTATGTTATCAATCGAAACAACTAGCCAAACTAGAGTCTAATTGTGATGATAACTTAATTTTTGAAGTTGTGACGAGTAAAAAGACTAAAATTTCTTGATAATGAACAAAACTTATATTTAACTTATTCGTGTCAATTTAAAAATAAATTCTTCATTTGTAAATATTATTTTGAAAACTTGCATCACGTAGAATCTACATATCGCATTGAGATTTTGTGGGTAATATTCGCTAAAAACCCTTACGAGACAACGCTCATCCTACTAGGGACACATAGAGGTTTAGCTATCTTGTTGCATACACTCAATGCAATCATGTTTCCTACGAAAATGGATTTATCTTAGTTTTAATTTATTTGAGGACAGATAAAAAGATAAGTATGAGGGTATTTCACGTGTACGTAAAAGTGCATATTTTTACTTCCACATTTAATTTACTTTTATTTAAATAAATGAGCATATTAGAGTATTTTACATGTTTAAACCAAAATCTAAAGTGTTTTCAAATCATCAGCCATTCATCTTCATGGGGGTAAAATGGTCATTTTTGTATGTGTTAATTTTTGATAAAATTTACTTGCACATTTAATGTTGTTTTGTAGGAATTTGATTGATTATTGGAAATAGTTTCATGTATGTATGCATGCACAAGTGAAGGAAGACAAAGGAATGAAGAAATAAAAGAATTCATGCAACTGGAGGAGCCCACCTTCCCACTAACCCGTGAACCACAATTAAAAGCTAATGGAGATTAAAATGCACATGCAAATATTAATGGAGGATTAATTAATGCCCTAATGATTACTTAAATGTTAACTTCCTAAAGGGCATTTTAGGTAGTCCCCTAAATTCTGAATTAGGGTTTTGAGCACGTAAAAATACCCTTTATATCTCATCTAATTATCTTCTTACCTTTCATGCAAATTGTAGCACAAATCAATGAGAAATAAAAATGGCTTCTTATGCCTCTTTTTCTTTTTCTACATGCTTTTCCAATTCATGCTTACTTTTGTTTACATGCTTTCTTCTATTTCGTGTTAGTAGATTAGCGTTCTTTTATTACAATTAGTTTAGATTTAATTTATGCAAGTATTTTAGTTCTCTTTTCTTTTAAGTAGCTCTTCCTTTCCTTACTTTTTAATATTGCAATCTACATGTGTTTAAATGATTATAAAAATGAAATGCTAAACCTATTCAATTAAGGGGTAATTAAGCTCCCTTAAATCATGTAGATTCAACATATTTGCTAATTTCTGAATCCTTATCATGCTTCATAGATCAGTAGATGTTAATGTAAATTTATTAATGAATTTGAGAGTTAATGTTGTTTATCACAAATAGGCTATTCTTACTCAAATATAAACACAATTTACATTAACATTTAACTAAGTGATTTTGATCATGGAATTAAAATAGAATAAGATTTGATGATCTATGTCACTAATCAAAAATAGTAAATGGATTATGCTTAAAATAAATTTTGTTTTGGTTTCATATTCATTTTCATGACATTTAACAAAGTGGTTTTAGCGTTGTATTAAATTTGGTGGTTTAAATTGTGTTAATTAATAACACAAAAGATCATACTTATGATAAATACATCACTAATACTACTAGATTAAAATGAGAGATCATAGATTAAATTTTTTGTTTTATTTGAGAGTATGAGAGTGGATTTGCCTCTAAATTGTCTCTTAATCTCATATTTTTGTTCACTTTTGTTTTAGTTAGTTTTTACATTCTTTTGAGTAACAATAATCTCATGTTTTAGTTTAATTTGATTGAGTAGAATTTAAAATTAATTCATTTCCCTATGGACCGACCCTCACATACGTACTATAATTGTACATCGTGCGCTTGCCATTTTTTTTAATGATGATATTTTTGACTGCGATTTTCTAATCGATAGAAATGCATCGTTATTAACAGATATCGATCGGTACTGAACAATGTCCAGTAATCCTATCTCTTTATTCCTTCATCTAGTTAAAGTTTCCTAGCTTTAAGGTATTAAAACCAAGACACAATATCATTACATACCGACTCATTTCACTTCATAGCATTTTGCATATTTCATCCACTTCAAGTCACTCAAAAAGCAGAGTGGGATAGGCTTTTGTTTCATATTGATCGGTACAACCATTTTGGATTGATTGGTTTAGACCAATTTTGTTTCTTCCTTGGTCAAATTCCTTAAGGCTCCATATATTATCATTCTTGATAACTTCCAAGCTTCTTGGTCTATTCTTTCATCATTCTATAGCTTAGTTCATCTGGCTTGAGATGAATTTAAGGCAGTGAAAATTTTTCTTGTAACAAGTACCCCACACATACACATATATATAGTTTAGACACATACACACAAACAGGGGTGTGTGTTTGTGTCTAAACTATATGTGTATTTCTACTTATGTGTTTATGTGAACATATGCATTTGTTTGAAAAAAAATCAATATGGTTAAAAGAAGATATATAGAAACATAGATGGGCTTGGTGTTAAAAGGGAAAAATAATAATTAATATTAGATCAAGATCTGATCAAATGAGAGTCCAAAAGGAAAGAGGAGATGATAAAATATTTTAATAATTCCACCTATATCTTTTACAAATTTCCAGTTAAATCTAAATCTAATATCTAAAGGAATGGTAACTACAAAATTAACCATAATCAAATTTCAGCAGTACAATTTGTAATCTGAAGTAACATATAAGTATTATAAACCAAATTACCTCTTATAACATTGACATAATTAAGATTGTAATAAGAATTATTTTTGAAAGGTAAGCGGGCTAAAGAGAACCAAGCCCATATGTATAAAATATATCAAACCATACCAAAATATAGCCATTGCAGAAAACAACAAAACCCAATTAGGAGCTGATGTAAAATGGCCTTAAATAAGACGAAATTCAAATAAATTTAGCTTATTCCAGTTCTAGGCATATGGTGCATTCTTTTCTAACTTCTCCTTTAATCTCTAATAATCGAGCGATGTAATAAATGCCAAATGTCAATCGTCATTCTCATGGTTGCTTTAAAAATGCAGTTGTTCCTTTCCGACCAAACTACAACAGTAAGCCTCATGAGAATTAGGAGCAAAGATAGTGCCTTGGCAGATTTCCATCTGGAGTAAACGAATATGTTGTTCCACTTAATGCGGCTGTCCATCAACGGCTTATGATAGTCATATGCAGCTAGAATACTGGACCACAAGCTTCTATTGAATGCACAGGAGAAGAACAAGTGCCTATTAGTTTCATGTTCTTAGTACATAGCACACATTCATCATTGTCAGTAATATTCAATCTGTGCAGTTTGTCCTTCGTTAGTATTACGTTAGACATTACTTTCAAAAGAAGGAAGTTGTTTTTTAAAAGACATCTGCATTCCAAATCCTCTTCGACCAAGGGAAGATCAATTGCGTTCCAAGAAGGGATTTATAGATGGTTGAAATTTTAAAATCCTTGCCACCTGAATACCAAAGAACGGAATGCATGAAGTTGTCAAAAGTCTTCAATGAAATTGGCTCCATAACTGCCTCACTATTGCCAAACTGCTATAAGGTACATCGGTTTGGCCATTATTTATATATTCAGCGGAAAGAGCATACTGAGGGGTACTAGTTAAGACTTAAAAGGTTTGGACTAACAACATTCCTAAGAAGTAAACCCGACGCAGCCCAAGGATCGTCAAAAAATCTCATGAAAGGTAAAACGAGAGGATTGCATTGGATTAGTAAAAGAAACATCAGATGTAGCTCAGGTAATTTCCTCTAATTCCAACTAGCATTAAACATAATATTTATTGCCAAGAAACTTCTTTGTTTGATGAGATTTTTTATTCACTCACATAGGCTATAGGTTACAGCTTCGGGAGAGAATAAGGTTGAAATATTAGGACACAACTGTTATATTCCACTTTTGGAGATTTAGAATGTCCAAGCCTCCATTTTCTTTGGGAAGTTGGACCTTATTAAAAGCAATTGGAATCAACTTAGCAGAAAAGGGTCCCCATGCCAAAGAATCTGTTCATAGCCCTACTGACTATAGAAATGAGCTTAGAGGCCAGAATGTAGTGCCTGGACCAGGAGCACATAACAAAAGTAATAGACAAGATGATCATTAGTCTACCTGCTTGGGAAAGCTTACTATTCAGTCATGCAGAGAGTTTAACTGTTATCTTTTCGTAGAGATGCAGACATGCAACTGAGGTGATTCTTTATTTAGGAGAGGTAATCCAAGATAGTGTGAATTTTCTGGCATTTCATTAAGAGTGGATAATGATATAATCTCATCCTTTCATGTTTGTGCAATGACTAGAATTTGAGATTTCTGGAGGTTAATGTCCAGTCTAGTTATGGATTGGAATACTCTAAAAGTCCTAAGAGACATAAGATGGTACGGGTTGATGGTTTGGTAGAACAAATTAAGTTATCTGCGAGCAGTAGAATTATTACAGTCGGGTCCTTACATTTAGGGTGCAGTTCTAATTTTCTTATTGATCACCTTGTTAATAAGTATGGCCTTAAGAACCTCCATACCTATAACAAAGGGCAATGCATAAATCGGATCCCTTTATTGAACATATTATGTTCCTTTAAAGTAGCCATAAGAGAAACTATTTCTATGCATGGAAAACGGAGGGGTCGATATGCATATGTAAATCTATGCTATGAAGGGGAGCGGGAAGTTCATTTGGGAAAGAATGGCAATTATAGCTTCCCATGAAATTGAATCAAAAGCCTTTTGGATATTGAGTTTTATGTACGACGTAGAGATAAATTGTTTCTTCTTAACCATTTAATAATTCACAAGCGATGAGCATATTTCCATTGATTGATCAGTCAGGGATGAAGGAAGTTTTATTGGGATATATAATCTCCGATGGTGTTATTTGGAGCCAACTTAAGAGTCTTAGAAATGCATTTGTAAGTGATAAGTTCAAGAAATTTTTGGAGAAAGATAACATAGCATTTCCATCCAAACTTCTAGAATATATAACCCAATATACAATCAGTCATTTCAGAAAATATATCCTTATCAATCTCCTAAAATATATAACCAAATATACAACCAGTCATTACAAGAAATATATCTTAATATGACACACCATATCAAATATATCCTAATACAACATGTCATATCAAATATATCTTAATATAACCCATCATATCAAATATATCATATTACTCCCCCTTTAGTTGGAGCATGCAAATCACAAATGCCCAAATTGCATAATAAATATCCAAACTATTGACGAGCAAGGGCCTTGGTCAAAATATCAGCTAACTGATGACCAATAGGTACATACAAAGCAGTAATATTTCCACCCTGCAACTCATTATGAACAAAGTGGCAATCAACTTCAATGTGCTTGGTGCGGTTATGAAACACTGGGTTCTTCGCAATATGCAAAGCAAATTGACTATCACAAAACGGCCGCATGGGCTTGGAATGAATCACACCAAAAGAACGCAACAATGATTATATCCACTTAAGTTCACAAGTCGCAACGGCCATAGAATGATATTCTACCTCCGTAGATGAACGAGAAACAGTCGGTTGCTTCTTAGCTTTCCAGAAAACAGGAGAGCGACCAAGAAGCACAAAATAACCAGACACCGAGCGATGTGTCAAAGGACAAGCTGTCCAATCACTATCACAATAAGCTGACAAATACATATTACTGGGACGAACAAAAATACCTTGACCAGGTTGACTTTTAATATACCGTAAGACACGGATGGCAGCATTCCAATGCGCGACTTGAGGATTACTCAAAAAATGAGCAAGAGTATGAACGGAATAACTCAACCCAGGTCGAGTAACAGAAAGATACACCAAGCGCCCCACCAAACGCCTATATTGCTCCGGATGCTCATAAGGATCATTCACCGCATAAGCCAACCGATGATTCTGTTCCACTGGTGTATCAATAGGTTTACAACCTAACATACCTGTCTCTGTCAATATATCCAAAACATACTTCCGTTGAGAAAGAAACAAACTCTCATCACCACGAGCTACTTCAATCCCAAGAAAATATTTTAACACACCAAGATCCTTTATATGAAAACACTTACTCAATATTGCTTGAACCTCAAGATCACATCACATGAAGAACCTACAATAATCAAATCATCCACATAAACTAGTACATGTAGAGAAACCTCATCCTGCTGATAACTAAATAATGAATAATCAGCATAGGATTGTGTAAATCCAAATTTCTGCAAAGCACTAGATAACTTAGCAAAGCACTGCCGAGGAGCTTGACGTAAACCATACAATGACTTGCGCAACCGACACACTTTCTCAGGAGTAGGACTACTATAACCTGAGGAAAGCTGCATATAGACCTCTTCCTCCAAATCACCATGAAGAAAAGCATTACATACATCCATCTGACGCAATTCCCAATACGAGCAATAGCAACAGAAAGAAAAATACAAACAATACTCATCTTAGCAACTGGAGCGAAAGTTTCATTATAATCAATACCATCAACCTGCCGGTTACCATACACAACCAAACGTCCCTTAAGACGCTCAACATCACCATTAATACGTCGCTTTATTTTATAAACCCAACCACTACCAATAGCCTTCTTACGAGGTGGAAAATCCCCTAATGTCCACGTGCCATTCCGTTCAAGTGCATCAATCTCCTCTTTCATTGCCTAATGCCAACCTGCATCCTAAACGGCCTCTTTAAAGGAAGTAGGCTCTTTTTGAGATGTAATTGCTGCTAAAAAATGCTTATGTCTCATAGAAAATTTATCATAATTTACATAACAGGCTACTAAAAGGTTTTCTTGAGGAACGAGATGGAGTAAGAGAAGCAGTACGGGGGTATATCTTGCACATAACTGTGTTAGCAACATATCCTCGAAGACGAGACGATGGAAGCTTGATGCGGTGCCCACGACCAAGATTATCACCATTTGAATCAATGCTTGAATTCTCCCTAGACTCCACACCATCTAAATTAACTCCCCTACCCCCCCCCCCCCTCGACTCCACACCATCACACTCGTGCATATAAGGCTGCTGGGCAGCATGCGCTACCCCAGCAGACTGGGTTGTTGCCTGCTGCTCACTCACGCCACCTCTATCTTGAACTATCACATCCTCTATGATCTCGACATCTCGTGCATTACCCAAATCAGACATAACATCCAACTCATCATAATCATCAAATACACCATTCGTGGAATTCCGGGATAGAAAATGATTCAAATGCTTATTGAGGGAGGTGGAAAAGGAAGGATGGGTAGAAAAAGAAAGACACGCTCAACAAATTTTACATCACGACTAATAAAATACACATGAGCATCTAAACCATACAAACGCCACCCCTTTTGACCCAAAGAATAACCAACAAAGATACATCTCCTAGAACGAGGGCCAAATTTATCCTTAACACGAGGCTGATTCGCAGCATAGCAAAGACCCCCAAATACCTGTAAAGCAGACATACTAGGTGGACTCCCAAAAAGCATTCCATAAAGAGTTTTACCATCCAAAACAGGAGTGGGAATCCAATTAATAAGGTGACGGGCAGTTAAGACGCACTCCCCCCAAAAATCAATAGGTAAATTAGCTTGAAAGCGCAGGGCACGAGCAACATTTAGAACATGTTTATGTTTACATTCTACTCTATCATTTTGCTGGGGAGTATCGACACAAGAGGTTTGATGCAAGGTGCCTTGTTGAGCAAAAAATCCTTTAAACATTTAAATTCTTGTCCGCTATCACTACGCAAAACCTTCACTGGCCTATTAATCCGCGTTTTAACCATAGCAAATAAATTTTGAATCAATTCGCCAACCTCATATTTACCGACCATCAAATATATTCATGTAACACGAGAAAAATCGTCAAATATGGTCAAAGAATAATGAGCTCCATAACTAGAAGCAACACGATAAGGACCCCAAATATTACAATGTATGAAATCAAACAAATCAGTTGCTTTACTTGTACTTAATGGAAAGAGTCACGAGGTTGTTTAGCCATAAAACAAACATCACAATTGTCATCACAAAACTTATTCGTACTACTACTACTACTTCCAATAGGTAATAAAGAATGGACCACTTTCATGGAAGGATGACCCAACCGTCTATGCCATAATTGGGCGGAATCTGCAACTGTGGAGTTATTTGCTTGAATACTACGAACTGGTTGGAAGAGATAGACCCCATTACACTGCTCCCTTGTGCCAATCAGGTTCCTCAAACTCCGGTCCTGAATAGTGCATAGCTTATTAGTGAAAAATACAATAAATTTTTGTTTTCAAGCAATTGAGACACATACAATAAATTGCAATTAAGGGTAGATACATATAAAACATTATCAAGAATTAAGTCATGGCTTAATTTAATACGGTCTTCTTTAGTGGCAGTGTCATGTTTTTCATTTGGAAAACCAACGGGTTCTGAAGCAATTTCTTTGATATCAACAAACAAGTCAAGATTACCGAAATATGGTTTGAAGCTCTTGTATCAATAATCCATTGATCCAAAAAAAATTTACCATGCAACTTTGGAGTAGAAGACACGGATGAGGAAGTCTTAAGAGCTGCGATGAGCTGTTGCACTTGCACATCAGTGAGAGTGGGTAACGAAGCATGATCCACCTCACTCATCGCAAAATCAAATTTTGTCTATACCGTGAAAAAGAAAAAAACCTCCTTTTAAAACACAAGCACACACACCACAAATCCACAACACACAAAACAAATTTTCTGAAATACAGACCATGAAGCAGAAAAAAAAAAAACTATTTTTTGTGCCTTAACTTAAAAGGCTCTGATATCATGATAAGTTCAGGAAATTTTTGGAGAAAGATAACATAGAATTTCCATCCAAACTCCAAGAACATATAACCCAATATACAATAACTCATTCCAGGAAATATATCATTATCAATCTTCTAAAATATATAACCAAATATACAACCAGTCATTCTAGGAAATATATCCTAATATAACCCACAATATCAAATATATCCTAATACAACCTGTCATATCAAATATATCATAATATAACCCATCATATCAAATATATCCTATTAGTAAGTGACATTGACACAGGATATAGGTCTGAATTGGGTTTCATGCTCTGAGTTTTCAACTATAGGGATTAGAGATAAGTTGGTAGCATTAGTTCCTGAAGAAAGCTTTGTTTGATGAAAAGAAGTGGAGAATATCATTGGTGAACTCTTCACCAATTATTTCCCATGCATTCTTGGAAAAGTAAATATTGAAACCACTAGGCCTACCAACTCTATTAGAGTAAAGGGAGAACAACGCATTTCTAACTTCTGTTTCAGATACTTTAGCAATCAGGTTCTGGGCTTTAAGAGATGGAATTAAAGGTAGTTTCTAGTAAAAAGTGGACTAAGGTTAGGTATGTAAGGGATAATATATTTTAAGATGGACTAGAAGTACTCAATGAAGGCTTTGTTGATAGAATCAAGCATTGTTTGTTGTTTCCTATTATAGTCAGTTATCGAGTGCATCATTTGAAAAACCTTCCTACAGCTAAGCTTTGAGTAAAAGTATGTCATGTTCCTATCACCTAGATTTTCATGAAGTTTTCTTATTTTTTAACGAGATATCACAATTTCATTAACAAAGGCTAAATTTAGCTCTTTAGTTAGGGAATTTCATATTCTGAAGAGAGTTAATGGTAGGATTGGCTGCAACCTAAGACTGGAGGGTAGATAGGGCATTGCGTAGATTGCATGACAATTTATTTCCTTCAAAAAAAACTTCAACAACCCATATCCTAAGACTAACTTTCAAGAGCTTGAGTTTAGCCTACAACCTATACATTTAATTGCCAGAGACATGAGTAGACCATACCTACAAAATCATTAGTCTATACTTTTCATGATCAACCCATGTATCAAAAATTTTAAAAGAAGCAAATTTATTCATGACCATGGCATTATCACCTCATCCAATGAGGAGAGGGTCGTGATCCGATAAGGTAGGCACTAAGGATTGGTAGTGGATTGCAGGTCAGAGGGATAAGGACAATGTATTGTGGAAAGCATGATCCAACTTATAGTAAGTCCTAACTCCAGATCTGGATCTATTATTCAAGGTATGAAGTAGGCCAAAAGTTTCCATAGGGAGGAGTTAGATTGGGAGATTTCTTGGTTAAGAGGAGCCAATTATTTAAGAGTAAGGGGTTTTGAATCAATCTTTTGGTTAGAGTGGGATGTATAGTTGTAGACTTGTAGTCCCCAAGACATATCCAAGGGGTATAAGATTGAAAAAGGTGCAAATTATTAAGAAGGAGAAGTCTTGGTCGGAGGTTGTTATGCACATATATAAATGTAAGGACAAATTTTCAAAAGAGACCAGTTTTGAAAAGTATTGGAATAAATAGGCTACACTGGAAACTATTTGCAGTTGTAGGCTAGTTTTGGCCAGCTCAGCGATGAGCTGGCAATTTTTTTTAAAATAATACAGGACGCATTTGAAATGCGTCCGTTATAATTTACACTAGCGCATCTTCCAAATGCGCCAGTGTAAATTTTTCAACCTAACAGAAACTGAAAGCAGCGGCTACTTATTTCTTTCACAATGAGCTAGAAAATCCAATTTCGTATCTTTCTTTCATTCACCTAAAAAATTCATCAAAATCTCAAAATATACAAGGATTATTAGTCAGATTACTTCTATCAGCTATTTGGCATCAATATAAAGGTATAAATCTTGGTTAAACTCAAACCCTAGCTCAGTTTTTAGGTATTTTCATCTTCTACTTTTCATATATCTACTCTCTCATTTTTATGCTTTATTATGTCATTAGTATTTGTTTAGCAATTGATTGTTCTAAAATTGCTATTATGTTTTCCTTTTTAAAAGTATGTCGGATTTCATCCCAATTATTTGCTACTTTGATGGAAAATTGACTATGAAAGAAAACAATACACCGGTATATGTTGTGTTAAACAAAAGAGTTCAAAGGTTAAACTTTTTTGCTCCTATCATGAACTAAAAGAAACGATGTATAGGGTTACAAAAATTGATTCACAAGAGTATGATGTAAAACTAGTAAGCAAGTGGGTAACAAATTCTAGATCTTCTGCTATTGACGTAAATGATGATGAAGATGCCGATGCCATGTTTTCCGTTAATATGAAAGTGATTGAATTATTTGTAATAAAAGAGGTGTTGAGACATTTTGAAGAGGCAATTACTACAAATTTGAACCAACATTCTACTCAAATTCTTGGTACTATTCCAAGTTACTCAAATTCTTGGTACTATTCCAAGTTATCCTTATAAGAGCAATCCAAGTCCAGTATTTCCTACTTGTGTGAATACAAAGTAAGTAATTTGTTAAAGTATTTACATTTTAGTAGTTGTAATTAATAGTGTTTTGATCTCATACTCTTTTTTTCATAGTTTTATGGTGCATCCGGGTGGTTCATGCTCTAGATTGGCAAATGATCAATTTTTACACTCTGTTCCTTCAAATGCTAGAGAGGTTAACAATGATGATGGAGGCCGTAGTTCATTGCATATAGATAGCATGCAAATTTCTTCAATGGAGAATGATATGTCAAGGATGGATAATATGGAAGTTAATAATGAAGCTCTAGAGTTTGAAATTGATCATGAGATGTGTAGTTAATGCCCCGCTATTACCCCGCTACAACCCATTTATATCTCATAGCGGATTTCTACCGCTATGATTTTTCCATATAGCCCCAGAATATAGCCTTTCCGCGTTAATCCCCGCTATATCCCATTATTTCCGCTATATTCCGCTATTCCCGTTATATCTTTTTTAATAAAATGAATTGAAAAATTGCATTTATACATTATAAAATTATGAAACTAATTTATTTGATTTAATTTTTAATATATTTTCAAAAATGAAATTACTCTAATATTTTACCAAATTCAATTATGTTATATAACAGTTTTCGTTTATTTAAAGTATATCCGCACTTGTTTTTTATTTAAAATTATTTATGTATTATTTATAATTCAATTGAATGATAATTTTTCAATTAATTACCATTTATATATTTGTAAAAACATTAAGTACGAGTTTTATATGCTATTTTAGAGCCGTCCGCTATATCCTCGCTGTATCCCCGCTATGACTTTTTGCACCTCCACCGCTTTGAAACTACCGAGCGCATTAACTGCACAGATCATGAGAAAGAAAATGAAAATAATGAAGCATCTTTAGTGGAAGAAGATGATGGGGATAGCGATGAACATATGGAATTTGAGATGCCTTGACAGATTATTTATGTAGTGTGAAAATTATGCCGGCATCATTGATTGAAAATGTTACTCCTATTAGAGACGTATGTACCTCAGAATGTGTTGATTTTGATCTTCAAGTTGGAATGCAATTTCAAACAAAGGAAATACTTATTCAGCAGTTAAGCGAGTGGTCCATCAAGAATTCTGTTTCTTTTAAACCCATATAATCCCGCAAAACAGAGTACATCGCGATTTGTAATGTTGATAAAAATTGCCACTGGAGAATACATACAATTGTCCCTAAAAAACCATTAATGGGGTGGTGGAAAATTAGAAAGTATGATGACAATCATACTTGTGTTAATCCTATTATTAATTTAAATCTTAAACAAGCTACAAGCAGATTTATTGCTAATAAAATACTTCCTTTTGTGAAATCAGATTCGAATACCACTCCTTCTGCGATTCAAGTTCTAACGTCTGAAACTTTTTTTATATCAAAATAAGCTACTTCAAGGCATATAGAGCATTGCATAAAGCACTTGAGAGAGTTTTTGGAGATTGGAAAACATCATATGTTGGGTTACCACAATATTTTGCTACTATTAGAAAACATAATCCGGGAATAGTTTTCAAAGTTGATATCGAAAGAATCACCAATGGTAAAGTTCTTTTTAAGAGTGCATTTTGGGCATTCGGTGCATCTATTGAGGGTTTTGCACATTATCAATTGTTGATTTGCATTGATGGCACTCATCTATATGGTAAATATCAAGGTACGTTGCTATTCGCGACTGAAGTAGATGCAAATGATGGTATATTTCCATTAGCATATGCAATCATAGACTTTGAATCAAAAGATAGTTGGGATCGGTTACTTAGATGCATGTACTACTACATACATAGTGTTCGCAATAGGTGTTTAACTTTCATATCCGATCGAATGAAAGGTATTCTGAGAGCATTAGATAATAGGCCAGATGAACACCATCATCGCATTTGTGCTAGACATCTCAAAGCTAACTTCCAAGTTGCTGGATTTACTCAAAAAAATTGATAGACTTGGTTTATTCATGTGCTAGTGCTACGAATGATTTGCAGTACAAAGAGTTAAGAGGACAATTGAAAACTATTGCCCTAGATGCACATGCTTGGATTGAAAAGAGTTTACGAGGTGCAGAGGAAAATTGGGCTCTAAGCAAGGATAATGGTGGAAGATTTATGATGATGACAACAAATGTGTCCAAAAGTTTCAATGGAGTTCTAAGAGGTGCTCGTGCTTTGCCAGTTAAGCCGTTAGTAGCAAGAACGTTTTATCATTTAAACGACTATTTCATGAAACGTGGTTCTGATGCCAAAGAATTTGAAACGCAAATGTGTCCAAAAATTGAAACTCTTTTAGCCAAAAGAGCAAAACAAGCAAGATATTGTGGAATTGTTAGATTCAATCAAACCGAATGACAAGTGAATGATCAATTTTGAAGAGCGTTTACAGTGACACTACAAGATAATATATGTAGTTGCACTTGCAATATAACTTTATTGAAAAAGTTGCCATGTGTGCATATGATGGCCGCTTGTGCTCGAACCATTGGAGAAGCGAATAGATCATATTACGATTTTTGTTCAATGTGGTTTTCAGTCGAAAATTATAAAGCAAGTTACGCTCCAAGTTTTCATTATATTCCAGATAGTACATATTTGTATGCATATCACGGTCCGACCATGCTGCCACCACATACAAAAGGAAAGACGGGACATCCACAGTCGACAAGAATCAAAGACATGATGGATAAAATGGGAGGAAGCAAACAAAATATTTGTAGCAAATGTGGTGAAAAGGGCATAAAAGATACTTGTCCATCAAAAAAATTTGCATATTATTTATGTTAGCTTATTGTGTCGAAATGAATGATTTGAACGTATTTTGTATTGATATTTCGTTTGGATGTTTTTCTTGAATTTGTATGTTGTCCGTTAGCTTCTTGTGCCAAGATATCTCGTTTGGATGATTTGAACGTATTTGCATGTTGTATATTAGCTTCTTGTGTCAAGATATTTCGTTTGTTCATCTTGAATTACCTCAAGTAGTAGAAAAGTAGTAGCAGTAAGTCTCTGTTAGGTGAATTGCCAAGGCGCATTTGGTAGGTGCGCCAATGTAAATTTGTACAGGCACACTTCTGAAATGCGCCCCGTGCTGTGTATATACAAAGGCAGACAGCCTTACTTCCTCACTTCACTCTATTCCATCCTTTCGCTCAAAATCCCTTAAACCAAAATTTTCTAAATTCTCAACCACAACATCAATTGCAATTATTTCTTCATCAAATCTACTAAAAAATGGAAGGATCGTCGTCATCTTCTCAAGTTAGAGGCATAATCTTCAAATTAGAAGTATACACCTTTGTTTGTATATTGGAATTTTATTTGTTCAAAATATGGTATTTATCACAAGAATTTTGTTCAAATTAGAAGTATACACCTTTGTTACAAGTAATTTATTCAAATATAGGAATTTAGCTTGTACATAGACTTGATGAATTGAATTAAAGTCTAAAAAATTGTTCAAATTTAGTTTGTTCATTGACCATATTTAGTTTGTTCGAGTATAATCTTCATTGGAATTTAGTTTGTTCAAATTTAATTTGTTGCAAGGATTGGAGTTATTGTTCGTCTCAAAAATACTTGTTCAAGTCTCCTGCAATTTAATTGTCAAAAGTTGTATTCAATTGCATGATATTCACACTTGAACATTTTTCCTTATAGAGTTGGTACCGGGTCCCGTGAATGCTAGTGTTTTGTATCTTCGAAATGAACATCGAAGCAATAATAGGAACTTGATGCAGGTATTATTTTTAAACATTTGTGCTTACATTAGAATGTTTTTATTTGGTTATTAATTCCACTTTTTTTCCTTTTGTTCGTTTCTGAATGTGTAGAGTGATGAGCCACTTGAGTGTCATGATCAGTCAAACAAATTAAAATTCATCAAGTCTAGTGCTCCAAGAGTTCAATTTGTATTACAAAGAGCAGGATTCAGGGAAATATCTTGATTGGGCTTTTTCAAAATAGATCATGCGCTAGTTACTTCATTGGTAGATAGATGGAGACCCAAGACTTCAACCTTCCATTTTCCTACTGGTGTAATTACCATCACATTAGCAGATGTTAGTTGTCTTCTAGGTGTTACAGTGGAAGAAAATCCTATCACTATTAGACAGCTAAGTAATTACGAAGATATTTGTCAATAGTGTTTAGGTGTGGTTCCACCTCGAAGTGAGATAAGAGGTGCAATAGTTAAGTTGACATGGCTTTGCGATATGTTTGTAAATGAGCCATCACCGGATGCTTCAGATGTAGAAATTGAATATCATGCGAGAGTTGTTATTCTACATTTGATATCTTGTCGTCTATTTCTCGATCATTCTAAAGGACGACTAAAGCTTTTTTGGTTATTGTTTTTGTGAAATTTGGATGAGTGTGCATGATATTCTTGGGGCAGTGCTATATTGGTAACATTATATAACGAGTTAACAAATGTTGCACTAATGAAATCCAAATTGATTGCTAGTTGTCTCTTGCTTTTACTGGTATAATTTGCATAGATATATTTGTTATAAACTCATATCTAATATTTAATTATAATGTACTCAAATTTTTGATTGATTTTACAACTTTGGGCATGGACACGTCTTCCCATTTGTCGTCCAAATATGACTTCATCCATGCAGATCGACAGGACATTGCCTTATAGTGCAAGGTAGTTAATTTCCAACTACATTTACATGTGTGTATTTTTGTACTAATAAACATCTAATTATATAACTATTTATCGGTGGTTTGGTTTACGGAGTTGGGTTGAGTCTCCAAAGCAGGTGGCCACTTACTATCGCGACCAGCTTGACATCTTAGCAGATATAGCTGTTATATGGAATCCGTACACATAGGATGTTCTAGTCGATCTTCCATAGATATGTCTAAGTGGGATGCATAGTTAGCTTTGTAAGACACCTATTATATGCATGCAAGATGTAGAGATGTATAATCCCGATCGAGTGATGCGATAGTTTGGCCTTCGTCAACACATACCTAGTCCATGCGAACCAAAGCCGGATTTAGAGTTTTCTATCGTCCAGTGGAACGATAGACATAACCGTATCGTACATCAACATTTTTCTACCATTCCTATTTCGACATACATGACTTGGTACTGGTCGATTACTTGAAGATTCATTGTTGCAGATTGGACTTCTCACGAATGAGCATACACTGCTCGTGCACCGCTTGAGCGAGATGCGGTAAATCTTTACACTATCATGATATTTTTAGTTCGTGCACTCGAATTATGTTTCTAATTTTGAAAAAATAACTACAATTTGTAAGTTGATGTACTAGAGACGGTAGGAAGTGGGTTGGACGATATCGGACATAGTAGAGCACCCGAACGAGAATTCCAACCACGGTGTCTAGATTTGAAGAAACTTATTGACACGCTCTTTTTTAGAAATCGATTAACACACCCAAGCTCTTCCGAACAAGCTATGCAGACTAGAGAGCAAAGAACTAAAAGAAGACAGGATACACATCAATCGTAACCCCCTGGACCTTCTCAACCCCCACCTACTCAAGACGATCCAACTCAACTATGAGTATTCCTCTTTTTAGTTTACTATTAGTTTGCTTTTGTAATCGAACTAAAAATTCTACTTTAATTCGAATGTAATTGAATTTTAATTATGTTATGCTTGAATTTATTGAATGGTAGTTTTATTTGTTGGCTTTTATATAGATAAATGTTTGCTATTATTTAAGATTATGAATTTGGATGTAGATTTTGCGTATTTGGGTTTGAATTGTTTGGTGAAGGTTGTCCTGGTTTGGACCTGAGATTTACACTGGTGCATTTGGCAGATGCGCCAGTGTAAATTATAAGGGGCATATTTCGCAAATGCACCTCGTATTATTTTTTAATAAAAAATGGTCAGCTCATTGCTGAGCTGACCAAAACTAACCTACAATTGCAAATAGTTTTCAGTGTAGCATATTTATGCCGATACTTTTCAAAATCAGTCTCTTTTGAAAATTTGTCCTAAATGTAATGTTCAGGCTTATGCTGGTTGAGAGAAGAGAGCAGGTTCCATGGATTAGTTGACCAGTGGCAAGAAGTATAGTAGTGGAGTTGATGTGTGGGTTATAGATGATAAAAATCCTTCCATATAGAGCTTGTTGAAGGTTGTGTTCAATTTTCCACTCGCTTATGATAGATCTTACAACAAGCAGAGTTTATTTCATTTAGTTTGGTATCACACACTTTCACTATATATGAACATTGTTTTGTTGAATAAAATTATAATTTTAGGTTTCTTAGAGGGTAGATGAGCCCCTGCATTCCACATAGAAATATTATGAAGCATCATTGGAAAAGAGTTGAAAGGGGGGTATGAGGTAGGGCATGAAGTCGAGTGTGTCATCATGGTGTAGTATTGCTTGGAAGGGATTTTAACAAGTATATGGGTTGAATCTGGTCAGTTGCAAATTCCAAACCAAAATTGAAGTCATCAATTAAGTCTGTCTTCTTCTTTCTACCACGTTTGTAGCTTTTAGTATTAACATTATGGGGGTTTCAGATCAGAAGTAGAGGGTGTGAGGGTGGAGTTGGGTGAAGGTGGAAGAATAAGGCAAGGAGGTGGAAAACTATGGCAGTAAGAGGTTATAGCAGTTAAGGAATAAGCAATAGAGTGATGGTTGGTGGGAAGAGCAAGGGAGGAGAGGTCTGAGAAGTTATGTTGGTCATGGGAATGGTTGTAGAAGGAGGGGGTTAAGTTTGGAGTTACTAGAATAAAGTGGTGGAATATCCAGAGTAATATGATTAGTAGAGTCATCATCAAGCAATTTAAAAAGAAGAAAGAAATGGTTGGTAGTTTAGGGAATCATGTGAATGTCTGGATCATGCAATGAAGATTCATGTATAGTTGTTTCCAAAGGTGCTAGTTGATTAGTTGATGACACATAATGGCCTGGATCTTAAAAAGAACATACATGTTAAAGCGTTTCAGCAATTATTTGCTAGTGACTTAAAGAAGAGTGCTTGATGGAATTAACTTAGAATGCAGTGTGAGTAGAGAATGCATGGGTTGCATATGCTTTTGAAGAAGAGTTAATTGTGGCTGCTGATAATTACATGTGGAGAGATGGTTGGGAAGCGTACAGATGGGGAGAATTAGATGGGTTGAAGGTAGAAAAGACTTGATTAAAAGGAGGAATGGGGCCTAATAATGATGAATGGGTAGGAGCACATGCACCAATGATTGGGATATGAATTAGGTGTTGAGGTTAGATATTGTTGAGTTGATATTTGCACTGTGTTTTAAATTTGAAGCATGGGCGTTTGTCAGAACATCATCGTTGGTATTATGTAGGATATATTGCTCATTGAAGGTTGATTTCCTGATCCATTTTTTATTCCTTAGAGCATGCTTTTGAAGATTTTCTTGCAGTAGTTTCCCTATAGTAATATTAGCTTGCTGCTTAAATGAGTAGCATGTTGTTTTTTGCTGAACCTGGTTAGAATCCATTACCTTATCAATCAAACCAGGAACTTGATTATTCTTTTCATAGCCTACATCTTATACTTTGTGCAAATTTTGGGTTTATAGTCACACTCAACCACCGCACATGGACAGTTATCACTTAGACCAGCGAGTTTAATGGAGTTAAGAAGCTCATTAATAGGGGTTATTTCACTATGTGCTTTTGTATATTCAGAGCACTCAAGCTTCTCAGTATTCTCATCAAAGAAAATTAATTTCCCAATATGTCAAGCAATCCAATTTATTCCTAACATGGTCCAATTTAGGAGAGAGATTCTATAAATGTGAAGCCAAATTGGAGCCATTCTTATTTGCGCTTGAGCACAACCAAATGAGGGATTCTAGGTAGTATTTATAAACATGTTTCCTTTAATAAAGATTGGATAAGCTTGCAAGATGTTTGAGAAGGAAAAGTAAAAGTCCTAGGTATCAGATTTGATATCTAACTCATCTTCAACTTCCAAAATCTTCTAACATGGGATGAAAAAGTGTAATATGGAAGCCTATCACCAAGAAAGAAGCCAACTAGGTGATCTTTCCAATATGAAATACCATCAGCACAAACTTCATTCGTTGGGGGTTTAGGCAAGCCATAACTGACAATATCGAAGTGTCGTAGCTTTAAACACCTCGTAGTTCTAGGTCTAGCTTTGAAAAGGAATGACCAAGGAAGAGAGCACTATTAGGTTTACGAAGTTTCGTTGGTACAGCAGTTTGGTCAGAGGTGGATAGTGGGTCAGGCGGTTCTGGATGTATGGCTAGCAGAGGAATGGTGAAAGTTAGATCTGGCTTTTCCGTTGGGTTAATAGAAGGCAGGTCAAGGGTTGGCTATAGGTCAGTGATTGAGAAAGTATGCAAGGGTTGGTCAGAAAAGGTACATGAGAGATTGAGGGGTGGAAAATTATCAAAGGAGAGAAGGGTAGGAGGAATAGGGTTAGGGGAGAGGTGGGATATGGGGTCAGAGGCCATGGCTAAGAAGTTTAGTTGCAATTTTTTTTAATAAGAATTAACTGACTAAAACATTCCCTATATATATTATTATAATTCAAAATTAATGAAAATTAAATTTCAAATATATTTGATTGAGCAATGATGAAAATTATTTTGTTCGAAATTTGAATTGACTTAACCAAAAGATATGATTCAAGATGTTTCGCTATTTCAATAATACAAAAATGCTTGTGTAAAATTCAAATATTTGACTACAAAATTCATTATTTAAAATAAATCAAATTTGTGGAATGTACATATGTATATGCATATTTTATTGCAACCACACAAACATACATCAACAATCTGTTTCTCTTAAATATGTATAAACAATTGGTTCTGTATTTTATAAATGGTAATAAATGAATAATTTTTAATCAAATCTAATAATGGCAATAGAATATTTACATATGCTTGAATTTTAGATCAAGATCAAACATCATTAATGAATAATAAAAAATAAAATTTGAAACTGAAATGATCTTGTCCTTTGTAAGACTTTGATTTGCAAATCGTCTCCTAGAACGCATGATTCACCACTAATCTTGCTAGAATCGAATAAACCACTTTGTTTAATTTTGGGTGAAAACAAATTCGACTGTGATGAAGAGAAGGGGTTGAAATGGATGGGAGAAAGAAGAAAAGAAATCCAAGTAAAGAAAATGAATGAGATGATTTGTTTTAATGAGAGAATAAAAACTACTCTCATTCCCTCTTTAAAACTTCCTTTTTAATTCTCAAGTATCCAGATCTAATATCTAGACGATTCCCCTTCTCTATAGCTGGCCATGCATGGTCCATTTATAAGCCAAAAAATCAGAAAATATATTAAATAATTATTGACATTTAAAGTCTATTCAAACGTATATCGATATTATATACCGATTTTGTATATATAACTTTTATGTACACATCCAAATAATTATTTACTACACCCAAAATATCAAATAAAATTGATAATTAATATTTATTTAATATTAATTAATTTACTCGCTTGATAACACTTTATAAAATAATTAAATTGTGTGGGTTACTGATGAATTGACCAATGCAGGTGTGTGACTCAGAGATAGGAATTCAGTAAGGAACTAATACTAAACGATTCAAATATCACTGTTCACACATTAGCTTAGCTAGTGGTATGCCAATTTCGCTAAATTCATCATTTACGGACCTTTTAAGAAATATCATATTTTATAATATCTTAAACAATACCAAAGGTGAAAATAATATACACACGTTCTCTTCGTCAAACTATATCACATTAGGATGTACAGAGTCACATACTAGTCAAAACTCCAAAATTATCCACACTTAACTAGATCATTGTATTAACAAATTTATTGTCAATAATAATATTTATCATTAACTGTTCTACTCTAGCTAGAGATTTTGACTTTAAGTTGAATACAGTTGATCGTCATACTAACCTTATACAACGGAGTAGATGAATTCTCCATTGAATAGTATATCATTCTTAATACTTCAACTCGGACCAAACTAAGTCGCTCGATGGATCACCATGCCATGATTTAACTACAGTCAAAGTGGAGTATTCATATTGAATTTCTATAGTATTTTTAAATCGAAGGAACTGTGTAACATCATCGTCTAGAGATATCCAATTTGATTTAGTTGTTATTAACCAAGAAGAAACTCTCGGATGAGCCATTTCATAGTTTCTCAAGAACTATGAGTATGTAACCCCTTAGTGTTTCCAATAGCCATGGCTAGTACATTACCAACCATTTGGAGAGCATTATGCACTCTGGTCTCAACAAATGTATCGATATGCTTTCTCGAAAATCTTGATCTGGAATATTTAAAACAAAATGTTATTTCATATTATGATTAATTACTCACGATTATAACTATTTGCAACTACAATCACATCAAATTTTATTTAAGGATTTTATCATTATATGTTTTAAATTAATTGATAATTGTTTATATCATAATATAGCAAAGTATATAAAAGAAAACAAACATCATTATTATGAACAAGATTAACTACAGAGTTTGATGTATGCCAGGTTACATAACTGCCCCTAGACCATACCAGTAAAACTTTCGTATTCATTTTCCGAAAATATCATTTCTCGATTTTCATTTAAATAAAAATTAGAAATTTAATAATTTTATCCCTTCTTTATCCTTATTCCATCTATTCACATTATTGTTACTTTATTAATGAATTAAATTACACATAAAAATGCTTAAGAAAAATGGGCTATTACAACATTGGTTGTGCTTAAAGGAAAATAATGGTAGGACGCAAACTTATTTTGTTATGGCTTAAACTATGTAGCTTCATCAGGAATATGCTGATCCTTTGCAGTGTTATGAAATCAGTAGCGCTTTGCGGAAGCTTTTATCAACGGATCTTTGTCACACAAATCATAAAATGATAACTTGGATTGAAAACAAGACAAAATTGAAATCAAAATGCAATAACACAAAATATTCCACCTAACCATCCACTTTATTAATTCATCAAAATTTTGTTTACAATTAATAGAACAAAGCTAAAGTAAAAAATACCATTGAATCAATAATCAAATTGAGAAAGAGAGCAAATATCCATATGATTAAAATTATTAGAGAAAAATAACAAAGATAAAGAAGAGAAAACTAGCAAATAGATTTTCCACCACACTTTTACCCTCTTTTCTAGCCTCTATTTATATAATCAATTACTTAATGCCTAAGTTAACATTAGATGGAAAAAAATAATTTGATTAGCCAATTAGAGAGAGAAATAAACATACTTAAATATGCCTATTAATTAGAGGAAAAAAATTCTTTCTTTCTTTTGCATATTTATTTCCCTCTATTTGTGATTTTGTATCACCAAAATTTAGCATTCCACCTTGATGAAAAATCACATATCTCCAACATATCAATCATGCCATATCCACATCTATCACAAATTCTCATGTCTCAACCACTCTAAATTTCAAAACCTCAACCACCGTCTACAAGTGATGCATCTCCCACATGAGGTGCACCACACAAATCCGGTCTCAAAAATGTTTGTAATACCACAAATATCTCTGTCTTGTCTTTGTGGATTTTGCAATTTGACACCCGTCTATCACTCGATTTGAGCTCATTACTTGATCACTATCGATCCTTCGAGCATCATCAACATGAAGACCCCTGTCTAAAATATGATCCTCAATGCTAGAATCATAAGCAGTGACCACATTAACGTCTCCACCTTGCTGTGGACTAGATCTTTCAACCGTCACTCGCTTTCCATTGTCGACTAAAGAACCAACCAAGCTATAAAGGTTTCCTTCTTCCAATACTCCTCTCATCCTTGCACGACCACCTTTCTTCACTCTCAAAACTCCACCTTGAGTCTCATAAGTGCAACCACAGCGATCCAATTAACCGAGAGAAATAAGATTATGCGAACAAGTGGGTACATGTCTCACTCTAGAGACTTCTCTAACCACACCATCATGCATACGAAATTGGATAGATCCAATACCATAAATCGGTAGATCTTCTCCATTGGCTGTCCTAATCATGCCGAAACTCTTCTCATAAGAAGAAAAACAATTCACATCTCTACAAATGTGAAAACTGGCTCCCGAATCCATCTTCCAAGACTTATTTTCACCAAAGAGGACATCACAAGAAGCATCACTATTGATACCTTCAGAAAAACCTGCATGTGCATCACTACTAGTATCACCATGCGTAGCCTCTTTCTGATCTCTTTTATAAGCATAACACTTGCTGCGTATGTGACCTTTCTTATTACAATAATGACAAGTGATAACACCTTATTACCGTCCTTCTTCTTCCAAATTGTATCTTTCTTTGAGTCCCTTTCCACTATATCCTCACTTTGAATTGATTTCATACTTGACCCTTTTCTTCTAAGCTCCTCATTCAAAAGACTACTTCGAACAATTCCAAAGATATAGTTCCATTAGCATTGGAATTACTCAATGAAACAACCAAAGTTTTCCAACTTTCTGAAAGTGAACTCATTAATAAAAGAGTCTGTACCTCATCATCAAATTTGATTTCATATTTTCCAATTGATTTATTACATCTTGAAATTCATTCAACGCTCTGCAACAGACTTCTCTTTATCTAATCTCAGTTGTACTAACTTTCGAACCAGAAAAGCATTGCTAGTAGCACTCTTTGACTCATACAAAGATACCAACTTGTCCCACCAAGCCTTCGTGGATTCACAACTAACCACATGATGGAAAACTGAATTATCAAGATACTGACGAATCAAAGCAATCGCCTTCTTATCCATCTTCTTTCATTTTCCCTCATCTACATCAAAGGGCTTCTTTCCATCTCCATCAATCGGATCATGAAGATCATTGAGGTACAAAACATCCTCCATCTTAGGCTTTCAAATACCCCAATTTTTCCCATTCAAGATAGCCAACTTTGAAAATGAAATCATATCCGATATCAATAATTTTTCAAACCAAAATTACTCTAAGCTTTGCGATGATCTGTTCTCTGATACCAAACTGTTATAAAATTAGTCGCGCTTTGCGGAAGTTTTTATCAACGGATCTTTGTCACCCAAATCACAAAGAGATAAACTTGGATTGAAAAAAACGGAACTGAAATCAAAACGCAATAACACAAATTATTCCACCCAACACCCACTTTATTGATACACCAAAATTTTGTTTACAATTGATAGAACAAAGCTAAAGTAGACAAAATACCATTGAATCAATAACCAAATTGAGAAAGAGAGCAAATACCTATATGGCTAAAATTGTGGGAGAAAAAGAACAAAGATGAAGAAGAGAAAATTAGCAAATAGATTTTCCACCACACTTTTACCCTCTCTTCTAGTCTCTATTTATATAATCAATTACTTAATACCCAAATTAACATAAGATGACAAAAAGTATGTAAAGGCCCGTAAAATTTTAATTGTTTTAATAATATATTTAATTGAAATTTTGTGAAATTTTAAATAATAAAATTTTGAAATATAAATTTGATATTTGAAATACGTCTATTTAAACATAGCAACTGGTAAATTTTCATTAGAAAATATGGAAGTTTATTTTATTATGTAATTTTATTTAAATTTCTATTAGTTAATATTTGAGGATAATAAAATGTTTTCCGAACCTGAATATTTTTCTGTAGAAAAATTGTAAATCATCTTCTGAGCAAGACGTCATACTTTCTTTCTCCAATTTTGACTGTTATTGCTCCATCGATCTTATTTTCGGCGAAATAACAGTTGAATTTAAAAGTATTCCGAAACCTAAATATGTCAACATGAGAAAATTTATTTAGAATACTTTGAATCATACTGCGAAATTCGTTTTGCAAAATTTGGACGTTTCTATCTCCATTTGGATTTTTCCGTACGGAATAGCAACGTATATCAGTACCGATTATCGACTTTTGAGCAGATGATCGTACCACTAATGTCTGTATACCATTTTGATCATCTCGTCGAGCTGATCTCTACGTTATATTCAATTCTGTGTTTTGAAATCCAAGAGACGACGAAACACGCGAAACGATTAACCTTAGCGGTCTGTCCTTTTGTTTTTCCTGTGACCATTCATTTTTCCACCGTTTAAAACCAATGGTCCTTTGTTATTATTATATACAGAAATCAATATCTGACCCTTGCCATCCCCACTATTGAAATTATTATCTTTTGGCTGTCCACTTTCATTTTTATATATGTTCGTTCTCTACTTTTCCCCTGACTTTTCCTTTGAACTAAATCCCTTCCACGAAAGCAAAAAAAATCAATCAAACTGTTCGTATTATGTTTTGGAATTGCTTGAAATCCATCCTATTCTGCATGTTCATCACTCTTGGAAAGTTATATTACATATAAAGTTCATATGTCAGCATATATTGAGGATCCAATATTTCTTCTACCTGTAGGTTGCCTACCCTTCCCAAGCCCTTTTTTTTTTACCAGAGATCCAAACGCCCACTGCTTTTCTTCATTTGCAACCACCTTCCACTTCCACTTGCCCCTCTTCCCATTACCACCTTCCATCACCATTCTCCATTTCGCCGACCCAACCTCCCACGGCCCTGCCTCTTCATCCGCTACATCTCTGCCTCCACCGTGAGTCGAATAGCCACCCACGGCCTGACCGATCACCGACCTCCCCCTTGACACTCTCTGCCATTGCCTCGACTCCGCATCCGCACCCGTACTTCTAGCAGTTTGATTCCCGAGCCTCCTTTGATGCTTCGTTGTATAGGTATATATGTTATTATATATTAGATATTTTATATAAATTCATGTATTATGTTATATATTAGTTTACGCATGTTTGCTTTATAAGTATATGTTTATCTAAGTTTGGATTGCGTGTATGATTTGCAGTACTAAATTTTATACGGTGATGTTGATATACACACACACACACACACACACACACACACTATTCCATTAGATTTTATATAATTATGTTAGTATTATTAGTTTGATATTGGATTTATACGTGTACGTGTTAGCTATATGTTGATATTTTAATTAAGCATTTTAAAGTTACCTGTTTCGATTTTTATACTATATATAGATATTATAAAATTTATATAATAAAGGTTATCAGTTGCGTGTGTGAATATTTTAAAGCCATACTTTAGTTTTGTAAGTTTATAAATCTGTTGTCTATCTATGAATTTATAAAGGATATATTATAGTATGTCTGTGGGTCCTACTATGCATATTATATTAGTTTATTAAGTTTTGTTACAGTATGTTTGGATTTTGAACTCATAAAGAAGTTAAGATTTTATATTAGCTTTGCCGTGTATTTTCAGCCGAAAGAAATTTAGTATTATGTGTATTTATATACTATATGTTGTTGAATAAAATTGCGTGTATATATATATTATTTTATTTGTGGCTCTATTTATAGAAAATATACATATTTGTTTTTAAGTTTGAATCTGTTGCCTGACTGCAATAGTAAATATATGATATGTTGTATATAAGTTTATAATTATACAAATATAATATGTGTACTGCATATATACGTACAAAATTTTGAACGTATGCGTTTAAAATATAAAGAGTTCATTTTTTTTGTCAGAATGTGATACATATGTAAGGTTAGATATTGTACTAGTTTATATATATATATATATATATATAATGTTACGCAATACTTTAGTAGTATATGTATATAGTTTTAATAGGAATGTTTATATATGCTTTGCAGCACAAATATATTTATAATGATATGTTCATCTCAGATTTCACGTTATTTAAATTATGATTTGTCTATGTTATATACATAGGTATATATGAGTTTTAAATATAGATAGTAAGTTGTATTGTTATACAGTATATAGTATGTATAGTTTAGAGTTAGAGTCCGTGTTTGTGTGTGTGTATATATATATGATTATACTGTTATATATCTACAGTAATTTATATATTAGTTTAAGTGAGTTGTATGGTTTTTTTTTAATATTGAATTTAAATTCGTATAATTATTTATTTCAAATTTTATTATGAAGATACGTTTGTTTTATTCTACTTGTTTATTTAAAACAATGATTTTGAAATACATACGCATTTAATTTAATATGTGTTTGAAATGTAAAATATTATTTATATAAACGTAGCTATATATACTATATATATGAGTTCACTTATACCATTTATCTTCATCGATCCATTTTCGATTCGATTTTGTTAAATCCTATTTGTCAGCTTTGATCGTCGAACTCGTATCCATCGTGTTTTGCTTCGAAATTCGCGTCTGGATTCGTAACTCATTCGATTCTCGTTCATCTCTCTAGCCTCAAAAGGTGAGCAATCACTCACAATTGACGTTCTTATATTTATTAAATTTGACTTCAATTGTAACGACAATTGAAATATTTGTTGTTAGTTATTTACATTGTTATTTATATGCTATTATCTATAATTGTTCACCTGTAGGATATGACATCATATCATGTTGTTTATATTATATTGTTATTGATGATATATGCCTGCTATGTTATTATCATATCTGTTATCACTCTGCAAGTTCCCTGTTAGTATAGAATTCACTATGGGTTGAAATGATACATACCCAAACAGATTTTAGAATAGGAGAAAATCGTTATGGGTTGAAATGATAAACCCAAGTGATTTTCATTGAATTGAATATGGTATTGCGGGTTGAAATGATATATACCCATATAAATTTAAATTACAGATTGAAATGATAAATATCTGTATCACTTGACCAGAGGATAGAAAATTATATACAAACACCGTTGGTCTATATATAAATATTTTGAAAATGATTTCTATGGTTTTTGGAAAGAAATATGGTTTAATAAATATTGATTTTAGATATTATATAAATGTTATTTTATATATAGTTAAAATTTTAATTTCAAGCTATGTATAAATTTGTTTTAATGAATATAAGTTTAATAATAAAGTTTTGATTTTTTTTTGGTTAAGTATTTATTTAAATTACAAATTAAGGTTGAGAAGATAAATTTGAAATTTATTTGAAATTAAATTTATTTAAGAATTATACTTAAATAAGTTTGATTTGAAATTTATTAAATTTGAGATTTTAAAGGATATGATTTTATAACTTGATTTTTGTTTAAGGTGATTTAAATGAATATTTCAAGTTTAAATAAATTGAAGTAATATTCCGTTATTTGAAGTTTAAAAGTTTTTATCTAAATGATATTGGATTTATTAAGTAAATGTTTCAAAACTAAATAATAGTAAATTGAATTCGATATATATGGAATTATCAAAATTTAGTTTCGAAATTATGGAATATACAAAGCTTTTAATTCTATATTTTGAAACGGTTTATTTGTGGTTCAAATTTATTAATTGAAATCGATATAATTTTGAATGGTTTATTTAGAAGCTAAATTGGAATTAATGATGTGAGACCTGATTAAAATTAAATTTTGAATTCGAGTTGTTTTGGCATTGATTTGTGAAATTTTAGGAAAATAATTTTAATATATATAAACTATTTTGAAATGGCCGCGGTGTTATAATAACGGTTGGTTGTTAAAGAGACGGGATCGGAAGTTGTCATACTCTCTGCCAACCCCGAAAACCACTTTAACAACCGTGTATGCGTTGGAGATACCAGAATGAAGTAGAATAGTGGCGACGTCCTTTGAGGTATAAACGTGGACCCGACTACCGTGAGTTGGCATAAGGTGGCTAAAACAGGAGAAATTAAGAGGCTAATGCGGTTGCTCCTCTGATCGGACACACTCCTTTGATACCATTCTATTACCTTGTGATTGATTTGGTAGCCATTTTTGATTTTTTGATTTGGTGTTGTGGCTCGAGGTGGGCAGATGTAACATTCCCGTTTTCTAAATCAAAATATAAAATTGGAAATTAATTTAATTTTTGAATTAAATTATGGATTTATTTGAATTTTCCCAAATAAAATAAGTATTTAGTTGTTTGTTTAAATGTATATAAAGAGGTTTCAAATAGAATCTTGGTTTTGTAATTTAAAAGAAAATATTTTAGAAATAAAATTGGATTTATTAACTTTATATTTCCAAGAACTAATATATATGGATATATATAATTATTTATTAGTAATGAATAATTTGATTTCAAATCATTTGTTTGAAAATTATATAAGTACAAAATAAAATGTATGAATATAAATGTAGATAAGAATAAATAAAAACTTAAATATACATATCTTTTAGAAATTAATAAGAAAACATATATATGTAAAATTGGTTTGTAAATTTATAAAATAAGATTTTAAAAGTGTATAACATTTAAACCATAATAAGTATAATTGGAAAATATACATATGTAAATATAAAATTAATAATGGTTTGAACCATAATTTCAAAATTAATTAAAGCAAGGACTTAAACGCAATTTAGGTTACAAAAGACATTGTTAAGAAAATCAAAATATGTAAAGACAAGTGTAAACATGTTTTAACAAGTGGCAATTTGATTTTCTCTAAAAAAAATTAAATCCAGTAAAATGTTGCTAAAGAGAGAGCCTGGTTTTTCATTTTCAAATCAAAGCTAAAATTATTTTTCCTTCATCTTCATATTCCTTTCATTCATTAGTAATAGAAATCAAACCTGAGAAAATTTATCTCAAAATCAGTAGATCATCTAAAACCTGAAAGTCCAGAACCAAAACCAAAATCAAGCAACAACCTTATGCATTTTAAAACTGAAAGTAAAATTCAGTTCAAACTCAAAGCAAGCTTTAAAGAATTAAACATGGAAATCAAAACCAAGTTCAGACCTGAAAACAATTTGACTTTCATAAGTTTACAACCTGTAATTCAAGATAGCTTGAAAATCAGAATCAAATGCAAGTTCAAGTTAATGCAAAGATCAAGCAAAAATTCCAGATTTAAAATAATCAAATCCGAATCTGAAACAAGGAAATCAAATTCAAAATAACGAGAAACTTCAGTTTCAACTAGGCAAATCAAGATCCATGTTTCAGATCCAAATACAAAATCCTGAAGCAATTAAGGGTTCAAGAAAATTCAAGTGAGCAAGATTCCAGATCAAAAAGAGTTTGAAAAATACTGCCTCTATTTCAAAAGTCCAGAATTAAAACAAGCCCCAGATCAAACTCAAGAAAAAAAAAACAAACTGTTCTCTGCTCCATTCTGCTTTGCCAAACTCCAAGTGAGCAAACTTCTAAAACTATTCATATTTTTGGTTGAATGTGATAAATGTTAGATGGGTGATCGTGAAATATGTTTGCATAGCTGTAAATATGCTTGTGCATATATGTCTGTATACAGACATGTATCTTTGTTCATTGTTACAGGGTTATAAAACCTGTTATAAAATTCGAAATCATCCTGTCTAAGAAATTTCAGGATTCGACTTCTAAACAAAAAATAATTATAACTATGAAATGCTAATTTTAAAAATAATTTCACGAATATTTGTTTTGTAGTTATTTTTAAAATAAAAATAACAGAGATGATCAGATTTTAAACAAAAAAATCGAATGTCAGGGTTTCGATATCTAATCATAGAAATGTATTCGTACTTCAACTTCACAATTTTTAATAATCATTTTAGAATTTTTAAGAGAGTATTTATGGAGCACTCTCGAGTTGAATGGAATTTGAAATTTGGTCAATTCCTGGTAACCAACAGTGAATTATCAATCGTGATTTATGGTGGAGATGGCTTGGGTACGGTAGAATCATGAAAAAATACTCGCAAATTTTGTAATATGCTGAGGTGATAGATTGACGTTGATTTAGGGTTTTGGGTATGTTTGGGGTTGCTGTTGTTCATGAGGAAATTTCGTCGTCGACATAGCTTTCTGGTCGATCGCACCAAGGGGGACAGGAGCGAGGTGATGTGTTGAAGCTGAGGTTGGAAATCCATAGTCATCGGTGGCTCAACGTGGCGAGGCGAGGTATTGTTTGATCGGAATTTTTTCCAGGATGGGTTCCAGCTTTAGCTTGAACTGCTAAAATTCGATTTGCTATTGTTTACGTCGAACTGGGTGCTCTGATGGATAGTAGAGACTATCGCCGACTCGTCGAAGTTCACGGCATCGATCAAAGTTCGTCGGAATCGCTGTGCACGTGCACGAGCAAAATTTTATGTCTGGGAACATCGTTCTTTTGAGGGAGGAAGTTTGCTTGAAGAATAGCTCGAGAAAGGGTGGGCTCGAGTTTGATATCGGGACACTTGCGTGAGTTTAACAGTATAACAGGTCAAAAAAAAGATAATCAATTTGTGTAATCAAATTAAAGTTAATTACTTTGTGAAATTGATTTTAAAAAAAATCACTTTGTGTAATTCAATTAAGATTTAATAAATTCGAGATTAAACTAAAGAAAAATTAATTAATTCCTTAATTGATGTTTAAAAATAATAATTAATTACTTAAAGATAATTACTTAATAAAAGTAATTAAGGATAATTGATTAATGATTTTTGATTGATAAATCAAGTGATTAAAATATAATTACTCAATGAAATTAATTAGTAATTACAAAATGTAAGTGATTAGGACAATCACTTATTGTAATTAATTAAAGATAATTAATTAAATGGCAATTAATTAAGAGTTAACTAATTAATGTAATTAATTGAGATAATATAATTAATTAAAGGTTAATTGATTAATGAAAGTGATTAAAGAATGATTTATTAATTAAGGATTAATTAATTATTGTAATTAGTTAAATGTAATTAATTAAAGAATAATTAGATAATTAAGGATTAATTATTTAATGATTAAATATTTACTCATTTATTAATTAAGATTGATTAACTAAAAATTTAAAGTTGATTAATTTATAATTGATTAATTAACCGGGAGTAGCGATTAATCTAGTTTCAATTAATTAGATGATCAATTAATCTTTCTTATGGATGATTATATTTTATTGAATGTTGTGAATTGTTTGATATTTCTATTCTGTGATGCTTTGTGATATGAATTATTTTAATTCGAGCTGTGAGGAATGTGATTTATTTTATCTATGATGAATTTTATTATTTATCTGTGAATCTGTGAACGAAAGATAAGCGTTATAGATTATACCGCTTATCGATATTGATATGATTAAATCTGTGATGATTAATTGATGTTGCACTATTGTGTAAAACCCCTGGACTACACCATACACACACAATGTGGATCGTACGGGGAAATTGGTTAAGTCACATATATTTGTATTTAATGAAATGGTTTTAAAGTTAAATATCGAATCCAAAATAGTTTTGGAAATATAATTGAGACAAATGTAAAAAGCTTTTGAAAAGTAGTTTTAAGTTATTTTAAATAACTGGATAAAGTTTTGAAATTTAAATAATTTGATTTGAATTTGAGTTCAAATTTTGAAATTGAATTCTATGTTTGGAAATTATGGTTTAAAATGGTTACACAATTTAGAAATGTGTTTTTAAACCACTTTAAAAGCATTGTTTTGGAAATTTGAATCTAACCCAAGTTTTATACTTGAAGGGCTTTAACTCATGCAAATGTAATCGGTTTTTCCCAAAATGAAAACTACTTATTTTTCAAATAATAAATAACATTTATATTTAGAAAGGATTTCTAATTTGTGTTGAAAATTTTCAAGTTTGAAATGGAATTGAAATAGTTTTGAAAGCTATGAATTAATCTTTGTGAAAAATTGTTGAACCTTGTTTTGAAATTTAAGAGGATTTTAAAGGTATACCTTTGTATAAAAGATTTGAAATGAAATTGTTTTGAAAACTATAAATGAATCTTTATGAAATATTTGGTGAACTTTGTTTTCAGACAAAAGAGAATCCCAAAGATAGATCTTTTGTTTAAATATTGTAAATGAATCTTTGCGTAAGATTGGTGAACTTTGTGAAGTAAATCTTTTTGTTTAAAGATTTGAAAATGGTTATTTGTTTAAACCATTTGAAAGGAAAGTTTTGGATTTTTAAGTTGTGACTTAACTGAAATCCAAATATCCATATGTTTTTAAAATATTGCACTCGTTATTCGGTTTAGCCGGGAGAGGACCTTGTGTCATATAACCCATTCCGAATAATGATACGATGTTATGGATTGCATTTGAAGACGGTGGTGAAGACCAGGTGTCTTCGAGAATGATAGGATAACCCGTCGAATGACTCTGCACTGAGTTGCTCCGGTATAGAGATCTCCATATGTGATGGGGAGTCCGATCGGGATTGTGGATACCCAGATTGCAAGGGCTTCTTCCTTTATTGGACGAAGTGCCTTCGGTTCCGTTCGAACCCGGAACGGACTTGTATGGTTGTATTTCTGACATTACACTTTGAGATATAAAACTGATCTTTATCAAATACATTTCTGTTGGTGGCAGAGAATTTATTCTCTTAGCTTAACACCCTTTTCTGAGACATACGAGCTCAGAGGTTATGTCGTTGATAGTTATCAGTGATATACTCCCAATTTGGTAGTGTGGCATGCTGAGTGTTGCTGTGTGTTGTTGATCATTTGTTGATCATAGCGTGGCTTTTGTGTGAAGCATAGCTTTGTGGACGAGACTACATCAGGACCTCACACCCCGGAAATGGTCGAAACAGGAAAGATGCGGCAAGATTATGAGGGTCGCGCCTTTAGGGTGTGTCATTCCCTTCTGGAAAAGGGTGGTATCATGGTATGGTGCCCAGATACTTAACTCATGTGGTCATTGCAAATCTATTACGTTGTGGTTGCTTTGTGGTTGTTGGTGTAGAGGTACCTCGGACAACGATCGCAAACGACCGGGGGATGGCATGCTCGAGTAGTAGTTACCTAGTTACAGAGGTAACCCGGCCTTATGTTGGCAGAGAGTCGGGTAAGCTCTCGGGACGTCCCTCCTGAGGCGTACCCATGTGGAAGTAGGAAGTTCCTTAGCTTGACCATTTGTTGGAAATCCAAACAAAACAATACGCGCCTTGTACAGTTTTAGTTGTATAACCTGCCAAGGAATGTGGTGGTAACCTGCTATTGGACATGGTAGCTATAGTAGGCATACAATAATGGTTGTATGCTGGCTAAGATTAATATTAGACTTTCGAAAAGTTTTCTGCACTATGCACTAAAAATAATATCAAATGGTTTTTGTGTATCAAGCATGTTTGACTATCATAAGGAGAAATCTCCTCCAATTCTGCGTTTGCATTGTGTGTGCGGTGGAAGGCCTTATGGTAGTTTCATTTTTCAAAAAGCATTGCGGATTTCAATGTTTTAAATTCTTTTGTTGTTTGTTATTAAAGATAAACTGTTTTTTTTTGCTCATACTAGTACCATGACTGACCCGGAGTTTATTGTTCCCTTCCTAAACTTTGGGTGCCCACAATTTTTCACACGAGCAGTCTAAAGTTGGGATTTTCAGATAATAGATGTAGATTCGATAGTCTTCGGTTGACTGACCTTGCTTAAGTCCTACTTGATTGGTGGTTCGAGCTTTTGATCCAAGCTATCTTCGGTTTAGAGCTTTGGAGCATTTGAGATAGAGTTGCAGATTTTGGATTCACTCTTTATCGAAGATCATATTGGAGTTATTTCTCCCATTGTATCTTTTCCGTTATTGTCATTGTATCTTATATTGTTGTATCATATTGTATCAGCTATTGTATTCATTGTTGTACCAATGATATTATCTCTTTCTTCCGCTGTTTTGTTATACTTAATGTGTTATAAGCTTCGATGAACCAGATTCGACGTTTGAATCTGCGGCATTTGAATATAGGTGACGTAATCGATGCCGATTTTCGAAGGTCGAGTCAGGGTCGTTTCATTTGGTATCAGAGCTGAAGTTTGAAACTTTAGCTCAGGAGTATAACACATTAGGTAACTCATTAGAGATAGGGTGAAGTATACCCTAGAATGAGTATATCCCTAAGATTTCTGTTCATGTGCCTCAGTAAATTCTCTTGCTATCCACTGATAGTGAGTATGAGTGCAAGAAGTGGACGAGATAGGGGACATGGGAGTACCACTAAAAATGGTCAATATCCTTCAATAGCGGAAACAATTTTCTATCAATCTCTTTGATCATCGTTGTAACGACTCGGATTTTGCCCGCTCAAAAATCGACATCCATACTTCATATCGTATTCGAATGCCATAGATTCGACCGTTCAAATCCGATTCGCCGGAGCTTATAACAATCATTAAGTAAATAACACAGCGGAATAAAAGAATGATACATTGATATACAGCTTTGATACAATATCTGATACAACAGATGATCCAATAGATATCAATATACATCAGAGATATGATACAATAAAATAGCAGCGGAAAAGAAAAATAGATAACAACATCTAGCAGCGGAACAATATAACTCTAACATAGTCTTCCAAAAGAGAACTCCTAGAACTGCAACTCCATTGCCAAGAATCAATCCAGCAATAGCTCGAACTCCCAATAACAATGCACCAAGCTAAGCAAGAATGGTGTGATCCAAAGACTGAACTAACTCCAGATAATCTACTAAACCTGACTATCTGAAAAACCCAACTCTAGACTGCTCGTGTAGAAAATAATGAGCACCCAGAGTTTAGGAAAGAAACAATAAACTCCGGATCAGTCGTGGGACTGGTGTGAGCAACAAACACAGTTTATTCTTTAAAACATTCAACAAAAGATTTTCAAAGTCAATTTGCAATGCTTTTTAAAAATGAGACTACCATAAGACCTCCCGCCACACACACAATGCAAACGCAGACTTGGAGGAGATTTCTTCTTATGATAGTCAAAAATGCTTGATACGCATTAAAAAGAAACATTTGATATTATTACTAGTGCATAGTGTAGAACAAATCATTTCGAAGGTAGAATATAAATCTTAGCCAGCATAGGTACCATTATATTATGCCTACTATAGCTACCATATTAGATGGCAGGTTCTATAACTAATACCGTACAAGTCTCGTATTGTTTCTTTGGATTTCCAACGAATGATCAGGCCAAGGAACTTCCCATTGCCACATGAGAATGCCTCTGGATGGACATTCCCGAGAACCAAACCGGAACTCTGCCAACACAAGGCCGGGTTACCCCTAACTGGGTAACTACTAACACGAGCACGCCATTCCCCGATCGTAAACGACCTTTCTCACGGGATCCCGATAACCAACAACCACAAAGTAATAAATTCGCAGTAACCACATAGGTTAAATATCTGGGCTCCATACCATGATACCACCTCTATCCAGAAGGAAATGCACATACCCTAAAGGGAGCTACCCCTCATAACCTTGCCGCATCTTTCCTGTTTTGACCATTCCAGGGTGTGAGGCTCGACGAAGTCTCGTCCACAAAAACATACTTTATACAAAAGCCATGCTTTGGGTCAACAAATGATCATAGAAATGATCACCAAGATAGACGATCAAACAAATGATCCTATCACAAATAATCAACACAATGATCATTTCACAGCAACACTCAGCATGTCACATTACCAAATTGGGAATATATCGCTGATAACCTTCAACTACATAACCTCTGAGCTCGTACGTCTCAGAGAAGGGTGTTAAGCTAAGAGAATAAATTCTCCGCCACCAACAGAAATATATTTGAAAGAAATCGGCTTTATATCTCAATTTGTAATGTCAGACATACTATCCATACAAGTCTGTTCCGGGCTCGAACAGAACCGAAGGCACTTACAAAGAAGTCCTTGCAATCCGGATATCCACAATCCCGATCGAATTTCTCATCACTTAGGGAGTCTCTATACCGTTGCAACTCAGTGCAGAGACAATCGATAGGTCATACTATCGTTCTTGCAAATACCGGGTCTTCAACACCGGTCTTCAAATGCTATCCATAACGTCGAATCACATATTCGGAATGGGTTATATGACACAAAGGTCCTTTCCCGGTTAAACCGAATAGTGAGCGCAACATTTAAAACATATGGATAAGGAATTTCAATTAAGTCACAACTTAATAATTAAAAAATTTCTTTCAAATAGTTTAATCCAATTACCATTTCAAATCTTTTAAACAAAAAGATTCATTTTCACAACCTTTAATGGTTTAAACAATTTTCACATTTTAATCTTTTAAACAAAAGATTCATTCACAGATTTTCCAAATCAATTTTCATTTCAGTTTGATTAACTCGTTAAATCTTTTAAATCAAAGATTTAACTTATAGCTTTCAAAACAATTTCATTTCGAATGGTTTAAATAAATCATCATTTTAAATCTGTTAAAAATAAACAGATTCAATTTATAGCTTTCAAGCCAATTTTGTTCATAACTTGGAAAACTATTTTTCAATTCAATCCTGAAATTCCTTTAACTTAAACTAGAATTTCATTTCTAATATGAAAGCTTTTATCATTTGAAAACAAACAGTTTCATTTCAGAAAATCTGATTCATCCATACGAGTTGAAATCCTTGGGTTAAATTCAAATTCCAAAATTTTACTTTTAAAATGGTTTAAATTCATATAACTTGTACAGCATCTTAAATCCCTAATTTCGAATAATAGAATTCAATTTCAAACTTGAATTCAAATCAAATTATTTAAATTTCAAAACTTAATCAAGTTATTCGAAAATAAGCTTTATCTTTAAAATTCCATTTCAAAAGCTTTTCACTTTAAACCCAATCCATTTCCAAAATCATTTGAATTAAAATATTCAACTTTTAAACTATTTTAAAATCTGTGACTTAATCGATTTCCTCGTGAAATCCATATTTGTGTGTGTATGAGTGTGGTCCAGGGGTTTAACGCAATAGTGCACAACCATTCGATCATCACAGATCAAATACGACAATATATTCGATAAGCGATATAAATTATAACGCTTATCTTCCATTCACAGATTCACAGATAATACACAAATGTACATAAGTAAATGAGTAAATTTCACATAGCTCAATTCACAGAACATGATATTACAGATCAGAGAGGACCCCAAGGCATCTCATAAAATACGATCATTCATAAGTAATTCAGGCATCCAATAATCATTTATAAACAGGATTTATTTATCGTTTAATCCTATGTAATTCAATTTATCTCCAATTAATTTAATTACTTATGAATTTATTATCCAATTCTGATTAGATTATTTTCATTAAGTAATTACATTTAAATCATTTATAATTGATTATCTAAATTATTTAATCCAATAAATCATTAACATTAATCACTTTAAATCAATTACTTAATAATCCTTAGTTAATTATTCTTATTAACTAATAATATTTCTTAATCACTTTCTTAAGAAATTATCTTAGATTAATTCATTATTAATCATCTTCATAAATCATTCTTTAATTCTCGTATAAATTTAATTCTTTTATTATCTTAATTATTTCTAAGGTAATTCGTTTACTTTATCAGTGGCTTTATTAACTTTCGAGTGTATTTTAAAACATTACACTTCTAAATTTTTAAAGCTTCCCAAAATTATTTAACAAATTTAACACAAATTCTAAATTATTCATTCTAATTGGCTCTATAATTAATGGATTAGAAATCATTAAATCTTCATTTACTTAAGTTAAAACTTATTCTTGATTTAACATGTTCTTTACAACATGCTAGAAACATTGTTTTCAAATTTCCTTTTTAAATTCCTATTTAAATTTTGAAAATTAATTATATTACTAACTGCAACCTTAATTGTTAATTTTCTTTATGCTTAACTATAGTCATTAGTTAATTAAAATAATTTATTAAGAGTTAAAAACATCGTTAAACATTAACTTTCTTTCTTTTCTTTTAAAAATAAAATAAAATTCTGCAGTTTGGTGAAAATTACCCGAGCAACCCTGAAAAAAACTTCGAGTTCATCCCCGTGAACTCCCCATCTCTCCCCGAGTCTCCCTGTACCCATTTCTACTTTTTTTTTTCTTTAAAGTAACGAACTGCTGAAACATTAGCTCACTCACGCACCACACCAGAGTCTCGAGCCAACTCACGAAAATCCCGAGCTCCACTTCGAGTTCAGCATCTTCTTCCCCAATGACGCAACCCACAGCCAAAACCCAACAGCCCAAACGTGCACGTGCACGTGCACGTGCACCAGAGATTTCCAGAGCTTCCATCAACTCCACCGCCGCCAACAAATCATCAGCAACCCCTTCGACTAGCACGACACCAAGAATCGATGAACTCGACGACAAAAAGAAAACGAGGTATTTGATCAAAAACTGGAACTCCACGGCTCAGCAAAACTTCACCGTGACGATAATCACGTCCATCGTTAACCACGCCACTTCGACCCAAGTTTCCCTTACGACCTATGAACATTTTCCCCTAGGTGCGATCGCCGTCTCGTGCCCAACGTTGACGAACACTTGCCCAAAACTTCATTGCCTCAACTGGGTTATTAAACCCTACATTTACTTCGCATGGCCACCATGACGAATTAGAATTTTTCTGGTTATTTTTCTGATCATCACCGATGCTCGAACTACCTTCTCCAAGAATCACGACCTTCGAATCATCGTTGATCATCGGATTTTTGCGAAAATGCCCATTCTGTTCAACTCGCGATTCCTCATCATTTATAAACTTAAAAATCATAATTCCTTCACCTAAAATCACTATTTTGTAATACGAACACAATTGTATGATCAGATTATAGAATTAAAATTCTCGAATTTTCTGGTTAATGATAATTTTACTGTAAATAATTATTTTCACAGTATTCACATTTTTTTTCTTTCTGAAATTATTTTTAACAGTGAAGTCATGATGTTATAAACAATTTCTGTTTAGAAAGTGAAGCTAAATTTTGATTAGAGAGAAAGATAAGATTTTTTTTTTTTGTATGTGGCTCTTCACTCTGTTGATATAACAGAGTTTATGTTTGTACAGACACCTATATATATCCATTATCAGACATGCAAGGATATTTAAAACATACTTCACATCACAGCTTCAGATTTTACCACACACAATCAAACATAAACAAATTTGAGGAAAGTTTGCTCACTGATATAAAAGATTTGGGGGAATAAAAATTATTTTGAAGAAAACCTGAGCCTGTAAACCAGAAGTATGCAGATGCATGCATTCAGTGATAAAGAAATTTGCATACCCCAAACAAAGCAGAACATTTCAAACCATCATCTTCATCCATCATCATAGACTTAAGCGAATAAAGAAAAATCAATTTTTCAAAAGGTTTAATGTCTGCTCACCTGAGTTTGGAAGTAGAGAACCACATTTTTGATGATTTTGAACAGAGAAGCAAAGAAGAATCTTAGCCAACATACTTGCATGCTTGATTTGTTTAAAGCTTCCAGCTTGAAGACTTTTGAACTTTTTGTTTTGAGTTTTAAGTGGTATTTACTTCAGTTATTACTTGGTTTGAAATGGACAAACTGATGATGATATAGGGGCAACATGTCTACAGGCTGATATATTTAGTACAAGTGATGAACATTGTTTTGTTCTGTACAAAAGGTATGGTTGAGTTGCTTGTGTCATGGGCTGACATGATTCTAGAGGTATGGAAGATCTTTGTTTATTCTTATATCTTGCCTTCTTTAACTCGGCTGATAGCATTTTGCTTTTGGATGATTTTCTTCTTTTGGCTATTACTTACTTCTTTTATTTGTCTGTACTTCTTTCTTTTGCTATAGTCACTTTATACTTCATGCTTATGTTAACACTTGGGTTACTTATTATTTTCTTGCTTGCCTATTGTATTTACATTTTTCATTTGTTTGCTTTGTTTTATGTTTGATAGATATTTATTTTACTTTATGTACATATTACAAAAGTTGTCATTTCTTTATTTTATTACTTCTTTTGTCTTCTATTTCTTTTGTGTTTCTATTGTTAGTTTAAATATTTATCATAAATTTTACTTTAAAAATTATTGTTTTACATCTCTCTATGTACATATATATTTTATATAACTCAAATTATCATCATTTATAATTTTTTTTAAATCAATTTATTTATTTATTTCTATACTTGTGTCTAAAGTATATTATTTATTTTTCAAAAATCATTTATTTAAGAATTTATTTAAAATCCAATATATACATATATATTCACATATATACAAATTTTCAAATTCTTACGACTTAATATAATTTCTATTTGAATCGGGGAAACTCGCTTCCATTTATAATTAATTTTATAAATTTTTATTCAAAATTTCATTTAATTATCAATTTAAATTAAATTAAAATCTAGGGTCGTTACAATCGTTCAATTTCAATTCTTTGATTGCTTCGTGGCAACTCAAGGGAGAAGCTTTGGTGTGGTGGTGGCTCTGCGAATCGTGTAGATAAATTCCTATCTCGTATTCTCGTTGTCAGCTTTTCGTTTTAAACTCTAATGAATTTGAAAATTTATTGAAATAAATTGGGTAACAAAAGATGAAGTTAAATTGAATTGTATCAATAAAACGATTTTGATTAAAACCAAAATTTGAAATTCTATTATAGTTTCTTGTGAGTATCAAAGTCCGAAGAGGGACAAGTTGGTATATACTTTGGGGTGTTCCGACCTAAGTTTGGAATCCATATCTAGTGTTTTAGAAATATGGAAGATTAAATCCATTTGTCTATCGTTTGGGTCTCTATATATTCTATGAATGGTTAGTTATCCCTTCGAACTAACCAATTCCCTTGCATATTCGTAGACCGGAGGACCCGAGTATCATGTGAAATAATTGTATGAGCTTGTTCTCATAATTATTGGTGATATTCTGATTTAATGAGCCAAATGCAAAATAGATATTCATTTTGACCTAGTAATTCAATTTTCTATCTCAGATGTGTTCATCTGTTCTTTGTTGTCTTCTTGGCAAATTTCGAGGACGAAATTTTCTTAAGGGGGAATCTGTAACATTCCCATTTTTTAAATCAAAATTTAAAATTGGAAATTAATTTAATTTTTGAATTAAAATGTACATTTATTTGAATTTTCCCAAATAAAATAAGATATTTAGTTGTTTGTTTAAATGTATATAAAGAGGTTTCAAATAGAATCTTGGTTTTGTAATTTAAAAGAAAATATTTTAGAAATAAAATTGGATTTATTAACTTTATATTTCCAAGAACTAATATATATGGATATATATAATTATTTATTAGTAATGAATAATTTGATTTCAAATCATTTGTTTGAAAATTATATAAGTACAAAATAAAATGTATGAATATAAATGTAGATAAGAATAAATAAAAACTTAAATATACATATCTTTTAGAAATTAATAAGAAAACATATATATGTAAAATTGGTTTGTAAATTTATAAAATAAGATTTTAAAAGTGTATAACATTTAAACCATAATAAGTATAATTGGAAAATATACATATGTAAATATAAAATTAATAATGGTTTGAACCATAATTTCAAAATTAATTAAAGCAAGGACTTAAACACAATTTAGGTTACAAAAGACATTGTTAAGAAAATCAAAATATGTAAAGACAAGTGTAAACATGTTTTAACAAGTGGCAATTTGATTTTCTCTAAAAAAAATTAAATCCAGTAAAATGTTGCTAAAGAGAGAGCCTGGTTTTTCATTTTCAAATCAAAGCTAAAATTATTTTTCCTTCATCTTCATATTCCTTTCATTCATTAGTAATAGAAATCAAACCTGAGAAAATTTATCTCAAAATCAGTAGATCATCTAAAAACTGAAAGTCCAGAACCAAAACCAAAATCAAGCAACAACCTTATGCATTTTAAAACTGAAACTAAAATTCAGTTCAAACTCAAAGCAAGGTTTAAAGAATTAAACCTAGAAATCAATACCAAGTTCAGACCTGAAAACAATTTGACTTTCATAAGTTTACAACCTGGAAAACAAGATAGCTTGAAAATAAAAATCAAATGCAAGTTCAACTCAATGCAAAGATCAAGCAAAAATTCCAGATTTAAAACAATCAAATCCAAATCTGAAACAAGCAAATCAAATTCAAAATAACAAGCAACTTTAGTTTCAACTAGGCAGATCAAGATCCAAGTTTCAGATCCAAATACAAAATCCTGAAGCAATTAAGGGTTCATGCAAATTCAAGTGAGCAAGATTCCAGATCAAAAGAGTTTGAAAAATACTGCCTCTGTTTCAAAAGTCCAAAATTAAAACAAGCCCCAGGTCAAACTCAAGAAAAAAACAAACTGTTCTCTATTCCTCTCTGCTTTGCCAAACTCCAGGTGAGCAAAATTCTAAAACTATTCATATTTTTGGTTGAATGTGATAAATGTTAAATGGGTGATCGTGAAATATGTTTGCATGGTTGTAAATTTTCTTGTGTATATATGTCTGTATGCAGACATGTACCTTTGTTCATTGTTACAGGTTTATAAAATCTGTTATAAAATTCAAAATCGTCCTATCTAAGAAATTTCAGGATTCGACTTCTAAACGAAAAATAATTATAACTATGAAATGCTAATTTTAAAAATAATTTCATGAACATTTGTTTCGTAGTTATTTTTAAAAATAAAAATAACAGAGATGATCAGATTTTAAACAAAAAAATCGAATGTCTGGGTTTCGGTATCTAATCGTAGAAATGTATTCATACTTTAAATTCACGATTTTTAATAATCATTTTAGAATTTTTAAGAGAGTATTTATGGAGCACTCTTGAGTTGAATGGAATTTGAAATTTTGTCAATTCCTGGTAATCAACAGTGAATTATCAATCGTGATTTATGATGGAGATGGCTTGGGTATGGTAGACTCATAGAAAAATACTCGCAAATTTTATAATATGCTGAGGTGATAGATTGACGTTGATTTAGGGTTTTGGGTATGTTTGGGGTTGCTGTTGTTCACGAGGAAATTTCGTCGTCGACGTAGCTTTCTGGTCGATCGCACTAATGGGGACAGGAGCGAGGTGATGTGTTGAAGCTGAGGTCGGAAATCCATGGTCACCGGTGGCTCAATGTGGCGGGGAGAGGTGATTGTTTAATCGGAATTTTGTCCGGGATGGGTTCCAGTTTTAGCTTGAACGGCTCAAATTCAATTTGCTGTTGTTTACGTCGAACTGGGTGCTCTGATGGCTGGTAGAGACTATCGCCGACTCGTCGAAGTTCACGGCATCAATCAAAGTTCGTCGGAATTGTTGTGCACATGCACGAGCAATATTTTGTGTCTGGAAACGTCGTTCTTTTGAGGAAGGAAGTTTGCTCGAAGAATAGCTCAAGAAAAGTAAGGGTGGGCTCGAGTTTGGTATCGGGACATTTGCGTGAGTTTAACAGTATAACAGGTCAAAAAAAATAATCACTTTGTGTAATCAAATTAAAGCTAATTACTTTGTGAAATTGATTTAAAAAAATCACTTTATGTAATTCAATTAAGATTAAATAAATTTGAGATTAAAATAATGAAAAATTAATTAATTCCTTAATTGGTGTTTAAAAATAATAACTAATTACTTAATAAAAGTAATTAAGGATAATTAATTAATGATTTTTGATTGATAAATCAAGTTATTAAAATATAATTACTCAATGAAATTAATTAGTAATTACAAAATATAAGTGACTACGATAATCACTTATTGTAATTAATTAAAGATAATTAATTACATGGTAATTAATTAAGAGTTAATTAATTAATGTAATTGAGATAATATAATTAATTAAAGGTTAATTGATTAATGAAAGTGATTAAAGGATGATTTATTAATTAATTATTGTAATTAATTAAGGCTAATTAATTAAAGAATAATTAAATAATTAAGGATTAACTATTTATTGATTAAAGATTTACTCATTTATTAATTAAGATTGATTAATTAATAATTTAAAGTTAATTAAGTTATAATTGATTAATTAACCTGGACTAGCGATTAATCTGGTTTCAATTAATCAGATGATCAATTAATCTTTCTTATGGATGACTGTATTCTATTGAATGCTATGAATTGTTTGATATTTCTACCGTGTGATGCTTTGTGGTATGAATTGTTTTAATTCGAGCTGTGGTGAATGTAATTTATTTTATCTGTGATGGATTTTATTATTTATTTGTGAATCTGTGAATTGAAGAAAATCGTTATAGATTATACCGCTTATTGATATTGATATGATTAAATATGTGATGATTGATTGATGTTGCACTATTGTGTAAAACCCCTGGACTACACCATACACACACAAATATGGATAGCACGAGGAAATTTTTTAAGTCATAGATATTTGTATTTAATGAAATGGTTTTAAAGTTGAATATTGAATCCAAAATAGTTGTGGAAATAGAATTGAGATAAATGTAAAAAGCTTTTGAAAAGGAGTTTTAAGTTATTTTAAATAACTGGATAAAGTTTTGAAATTTAAATAATTTGATTTGAATTTGAATTCACGTTTTGAAATTGAATTCTATGTTTGGAAATTATGGTTTAAAAAGGTTACACAATTTAGAAATGTGTTTTTAAACCACTTTAAAATCATTGTTTTGGAAATTTGAATCGAACCCAAGTTTTATACTTGAAGGGTTTTAACTCATGCAAATGTAATCGGTTTTTTCCAAAACGAAAACTACTTGTTTCTCAAATAATAAATATCTTTCATATTTAGAAAGGATTTCTATTTCTAATTTGTGTTGAAAATTTTCAAGTTTGAAATGGAATAGAAATAGTTTTGAAAGCTATAAATTAATCTTTGTGAAAAATTGTTGAACCTTGTTTTGAAATTTAAGAGGATTTTAAAGGTATATCCTTTGTATAAAAGATTCGAAATGAAATTGTTTTGAAAACTATAAATGAATCTTTGTGAAATATTTGGTGAACTTTGTATTCAGACAAAAGAGAATCTAAAAGATAGATCTTTTGTTTAAATATTGTAAATGAATCTTTGTGTAAGATTGGTGAACTTTGTGAAGTAAATCTTTTTGTTTAAAGATTTGAAAATGGTTATTTGTTTAAACCATTTGAAAGGAAAGTTTTGGATTTTTAAGTTATGATTTAACTGAAATCCCAGTATCCGTATGTTTTTAAAATATTGCGCTCATTATTCGGTTTAGCCGGGAGAGGACCTTGTGTCATATAACCCATTCCGAATAATGATACAAAGTTATGGATTGCATTTGAAGACGGTGGTGAAGACCGGGTGTCTTCGAGAACGATAGGATAACCTATCTAATGACTCTGCACTGAGTTGCTCTAATATGGAGATCTCCATTCGTGATGGGGAGTCCGATCGGGATTGTGCATACCCGGATTGCAAGGGATTCTTCCTTTATTGGACGAAGTGCCTTCGGTTCCGTTCAAACCCAGAACGGACTTGTATGGTTGTATGTCTGACATTACACTTTGAGATACAAAACCGATCTCTATCAAATTCATTTCTATTTGGTGGTGGAGAATTTATTCTCTTAGCTTAACACCCTTGTCTGAGACGTACGAGCTCATAGGTTATGTAGTTGATAGTTATAAGTGATATACTCCCAGTTTGGTAGTGTGGCATGCTGAGTGCTGCTGTGTGATGTTGATCAATTATTGATCAAAGCATGGCTATTGTGTAAAGCGTAGCTTTGTAGACGAGACTGCATCAGGACCTCACACCCCGAAAATGGTCGAAATAGGAAAGATGGGGCAAGGTTATGATGGTCGCGCCCTTTAGGATGTGTCATTCCCTTCTGAAAAATGGTGGTATCATGGTATGGAGTCCAGATACTTAACTCATGTGGTCACTGCAAATCTATTACTTTGTGATTGCTTTGTGGTTGTTGGTGTAGAGGTACCTCGGATAAAGGTCGCAAACGACCGGGGGATGGCATGCTCGAGTAGTAATTACATATTTGGATTAATTACATAATACAAAATTTAAACTAATTGATCAATTTTATCAACTAATATTTATTTTTAAGTCCTAAAAGATGAAAATTTCAATATGTTCACTACAGATGCTTCAACAAATTGTGTAAAAAATTCATTTAAATGCAACTATATTTAAATCACATAACATAAATTATATACATTAATGACAATAACAAATTTATTTTATAATTTATTTTCTAAATGGGTTTATCATACATTATATTATAAAATTCTATTAGCTTCAAATACCCAAGGTTTTAATTTTTTTTTACAGTTAATTAGAAACTCTTTCTGATTATTTTATAATCTTTTACATTCAAGTCCATATATTTAATAATTGTGTAATCTTAAAATTAAACTATTTAATAAACATGATTAACTAATATTCATTATTGCATCTAATAAATCCAAAAAATACGAGGATTTCAATATAAGCAATATTCATGTCTACGAGGAAAATGATAAAATTATTATTTCTTTGTTCAAATTTATAAATACATATAAATCATATATCATAAAATGTATACGTAAATAATAATAACTCTATAAATTTCTATTCCATTTATCTTAAAAAAACTATCGTACATTACATAACATAATCTTTTAACAACCATTAAAAGATGAATTTATATTTTACAACATTACGATGTGAATGTTCAAATTACACCAATAAAAATTAGATTATATATACATTCTCACTTTCAATGTGTGTTATCAAAGCATACCCAACTCATAACTCAACTAAATGCCACATGACATTATTTTTGCAATTATCACAGTTGTAAGTGTGACTGTCCTGTAAGAACATAAAACTATGGATAACTACGAGGACAAAATTATTTAAAAGTAAAAACTTAATAATGAATAAAAGTTCATATGTATGATTCAAAAAAGTTCATCTGTGGATCGCTCTTCTCAATTACAAATTTGTACAAAGCCCTTCTCAATTTTCTTCAACTTTTTACATTTATCTTCTTATATTTAATTAGTTATTTTGATCAATAATTCAAATTATTTAAACAAATTCAATTATTTAATGTTCAATAATCTATTTATTAATTCTTTAAAAAAATGACAGTTTAATATATATATATAATACAATCATATTAACAAAAAGGTGAAATTACTTATTCACTCATACATATAAAAAATATTTATCACATAACACAAATTATTCACACACACACACACACATATATAATATTAAAAAAAATTAATTTATAATTATTTTTTGAGTTAGGACATTAACTTTTATAAAGATATGTAGTTAGTGAGTATTGAGTCATCGACCTTACATCTGAGTATCGTGTGTCATTTTAGTTTATGATTAATATATCACATTTTGAATACGTAAGACATATTTCTTACCTAATAATACCGTCTAAGTACAATTTTGGTAAAGCCTGATATTCTCATTCACTAAACATTTGTTGTCCTGACCCACTTCTCATTACAACACATAGGTTAAAGGGGACCATACTGATTTAGGAGACGAAGGTAGAGGTGAAGACTTATGCGGTTATTTATCTATTTACGCTTTTAAAATATTTTATTGTGCCTAATTCAGACAGTTGTGTTGGAATATTGTACTATATAGGCCTTATGTAAACATGGTGTAGTATTTAACATGCTATGTTTATGGAACGGTTTTCTATTATGATGGGTACTTGTTTCTGATATTATATTTCATTCATTCCACTATGAGATTATGAAAGTATACACAGATATTTTTGTGTACTATGTATTTTGTATTTTTATCAACTTACCATTTCACCTTGAGATAGGCCTAAGGTTTGACAGACTTTTGTTTGACCGAAATTTGGTCCATTTTGGGATGGGTTATTACAAATCTACTTCACAAGCAAGCATTTTTAAGGAGCAGAATTAAATTATTCGGTCATTGAGAAGTTAACCTACAACCTTTTTCTTACAGCAAGAAAGCTGTGACCTTATTTCCATGCACACCCCATAAAAGTCCTCACAGATAAACCCTTAAGGCAAATACTACAGAAGCCACAGACATTAGGCCGCCTGCTAAAATGGACAATGGAGCTCAACCAATATGAAATCACCTATGGCCCAAGAAAAGCGATCAAAGGCCAAGCACTAGTAGGCTTCATCATAGAATGCACACTTCCAACCGAACCCTAATTTGAGGAAGAAGCATTCGTTCAGCAGTTTTGGCAAGTGTTTGTAGATAGAGTTTCAAATAAACAGGGGGCGGGAATTGGATATATGCTACTTATGCCAGATAGACAGAAGTTGAATAGGGCAGTGTAGCTTGAGTTTAAAGTGTCCAACAATGTAGAAAAATATGAAGCTCTTCGTGTAGGCTTGCGAATGACTCAAATAATGAAGGTAATTCGCATAAAAATTTATAGTGATTCCCAGTTAGTTGTAAATCAAGTGCAGGGCAATTACCAAGCAAAGGAGCTAACCTTAGCCAAATATGTGAAACTTTCTAAGAAATTGCTAGTGTAATTCAAACATTTTGGTTTAGGACAGATTCCACGTGAGAACAATCCTTCCATCAATTCATTAGCTAAGCTTGCGAGCACTAAAGTGGAAAATGAATGAAGTAGTTCTAACAGGGCATTAGGTAGAGCTGAGCGTAACAGAGGCTAATCAAATATTAGTCCTGACCTGAGCTCAATAGGCAATGATATAGGGGTCTCAAAACTAGGAAACAAAGGAAAACAAAGGGAAGCACTCAATAAAACCTCCACTCCAGGAACATGAAGAAATAATTGGATGACCCCCATAAAATAATTCATGCTAGACGGAACCCTAACCCAAAAACAGAAAAGAGGCCCAAACCAGGCTCCGTACTACTTATTATTTGATGGAATATTACATAAGAGAGGGTATTCCATCTCTTATCTTAGGTGTGTTTCCAAAGAAGAGGGAGTACGAGTCATGAGAAATGTACATAAAGGCTAATGCAGGGACCATTCTAGGGTAACTTAGTTAGCAAAGAAGATACTTAGACATGGTTATTATTAGTTACAACACATTGAGATGCATGGGAATTTATAAGAAGATGCAACGAATGTCAAAGATTTTCAAGTATCCCTAGACAGCCATCCACGAGCTTATCCCACTAGCTAGACCATGGCCCTTTGATATATGGGGCGTAGACTTGATTGGTCTACTTCCTATGGCAAAGGGAGGAACAAAGTATGCAATAATGGCAATCGACTACTTTACTAAATGGATGGAGGCAGAACCCTTAGTTATAATCACAACAAAGAAAATAGTATTCTTTATGATGAGAAACATAAGCAGCAGGTTTGGAATTCCTCATAAAATAATCTCTGACAATGGAACCATGTTTGAAAGAATGGAGTCCATGAAAATCGATGAGAAGAATGACATAATCCAAAAGAATTCTTCTGTCGTGCACCCATAGAAAACGGATAAGTCGAAGCCTCAAACAAGACTATAAAGAAGTTACTTAAGACTGCAAAAATCAACAGGGAAATGGGTAGAAAAATATCTTTAGTACTATGGGCTTATAAAACGTTGACCAGATCTCCAACTGGCCATACCGCTTTCTCATTAACATATGGATACGAGGCCATGCTCCCCCATTGAAGTGGGGATCCCCTCGCACTAAAGAATCTCTTACACAACAAAGAAGAACAGGAACCTGAAAGAAACTGCACTCGACCTCATTCAAAAGAAAGAGATAAGTAGTAGTACTATCTGTCACATACTGAAAAGAATGGCAAAACGTCCCATATCTAGAGGCCAAAAACTAAGCACTACAGATGCTGCAGACATCCATAGTATTAACTTTTGGTGATAAAATATGGCAATGCTAATTGTATTAATAATATCAGAAGCTTTTGAATATGAACAAAATCACATATTTCCAAAATTAACATTTTACTGATTACATTTCAAACAAATTCATATCCAAATTACATAACCCCATAATAGTTTCTTAGATAAAGATCAACTATAATTACAATAATACGCCAAGAGCGACATATAACGATGCACCCTTGGTAGATCAGAGTCAATATAGTCGTATCTGACTTATTATACACAAAGAAATCAAACAAAAGGAAACTGTGATTCCTAATTAACTATCCATCGGCCACCTCCCCGTCTTTGGAAGCTTTATTCCCTAAAATTTTAAAAACTTGAAACCCTTAACCCTCGGCTTACTCAAATCAGTTTTGAGTACCCGAGAGTTTAAGGGGAAACAAAAATTTCGAGTCAAACATAAAGCCTGGTGTGAATAATTCTGTTACATCTCGGTTTACTAATATTAAGTAAGACCATGCCGCTTTGCGGAATGAGTTTCCCCTCACTAATATCCCTTTCGAAACATATATTTTGTATATCCTTTCCTGCAACCAAACTGGTTAATCAAACTGATATGGTAATGATAATATAGCTAAGTCCGTTAAGCTATAAGCAGATAACTAATGGACTATCCATCCAATAGTAATAAATGGACTATCTGTCCGAAACATAATAGCAAGGTCCATTATGCTAACAAATGGAATATCTGTCCATAAAATTGGGCTATCTTCCCTCAAATTGGACTAACTGTCCTAATAAAAATGGACCAACTATCCGAATCATTTTCTTAGGGTTAACTACCCTTCATCATTTTCCTTGAAAACCTTTTCAAAATGATTTAACCTTTTAAACCATAATTTTAGAAGGAAAATATATTCTTAGTTTTACTCTAAGCTATTTTGCCATGTAATATATACTTTACTCAAAATAATGTTAATGAATTTTAATTAGGATTAACTATCCTTCCCAACAAGTTAAAAACCTTTCTAACTTTAAAATACTTAGACTATATTGTCTATTTAATACATTCAGAACCTTTGCTTTAAACCTTTAAACAACCCTTTCGAAACCCTTGAAGCCTACCCCTTTCGAAACCCTTGAAGCCTACCCCTTTCGAAACCATTGAAAGTGACCCTTTCAAAACCATTAAAAGCCTTTCTTTAGAATGCTTCAAAACATCAGACATCCCTCTTTAAAACCTTTAAATATTGCCTTTTGAAAATATAGGAAAAACCTTTCAATTCAATCCTTTCGAAATCCTGGGGAACCACCCCTATCGGAACCATTCGTTAAAACCTTTCGAAATAGTCAAAACTCAATCCTTTCGAAAGCACTTTGAGTTCAATTTAAAACATGTGGAAACCTTTCGAAACCATTCGAAAATTTACTCTTTGAAACCTTTGAAAAACATCTCGGTCGAAACCATTTGGATTATGCCTTCAAGTAGAGAAAAATAATCATAAACCGATTAAAGTCGAAAGCATCTATTTCGAAGCCATTTAAAATTATCTCTTTCGAAACTATTTGGGTTTTACTTCAATCATACAAAAAGGGTCTTAAAATCATTTACGTCGAAAGCATCTATTTCAAAACCATTTCCTAAATAATTAAGTGATGGTGTCGAAACCATTCCTTAGAAAGCATTGGAGAGGTGGCCGGGTTTTTAAAAAACAAAACAACCCTTTCGAAACCATCTGGATCGAAAGGTAGGAAGCGGCCGCTAAAGGCTTCGACTCAGTCGAAAGCAGTTATTTAAAACAAAAGCAAAACCCAATCGAAACCATTCCTTTTAAAACGATTTGACCCAGTCGAAAGCTAACCAGGTCGAAAGCATCATAGTCGAAAGCAAGCATGCGCATTTTCCTTTAAAAATGAAAGTAAATCTCCAACCCTTTCAAAACCCTTGGTTTCACCTCTATACCTTCTGTCTACATCCAATTCACTATGTACCAGTAAATTGATACCATGTGCATTGGTATCGACAATGTCGGAGGCGAAGGTAAGATGTTGGAGGCGAATGTCGAAGGCATCGAAATAGTGTAAAACATGTTTATATATACTTTTAAACTATTTCTTTTGCACCTAACATGCCTTGTTTGTATAAAATCTGATTAGTTGGTATTATAATTTTTCAAAAGTGCTGCCGACTTTCCTGATTTAACAATTTAAATTTATTTGCAAAAAGCCCATTCTCCTCTCTTAATTATATAAAACATTTAAGACTCGTACCTTAAATAATTTTATATAACCATTAAAACACTTAGGAAAATTCTAAAAAAATTCCAAAAAATCTCTTTTAATATGTTTTCCAACATGTAAAAACTTCATACCCAATTCTTTTATTATTTAGCTGTAAATAACTTATAATCCAAATCAACATTTTCTTTACTAGAAAATTCATATAAATTCCACATAAATTTATAAAATTCTAAAAATTGAATCCCATTTCCAAAATAATATTTATGACCTTCATAAAAATTCGCAAGATATTGTAATGTCATTTAATAGTATTTTCACATTAAAACATATCATAAATTCAATGTGAACAACTATAATTCATCAACAAGTATATACTTTCATTCCATTATTCAAAAACATGGCAAATCATTGCAAAATATTCGCAATTCATCTTAAAACCATAAACACAATCAAAAATGAGATGTATACATTATTCAACTTAGCTTTAAAAATTAAAGAGATTGAGATGTGAATGGATTTTATTTGAGTTAGCTTCTTCCTTAGCTTTCTTCCTCTTACTCTTGTTAATGGTGGTCGTCCTTGAGTTTTGAAAATTTTCAAATGAAATGAACGTGTATGGATACACGGCCCAAGGGAATGGATATAGGAATGGCCTCTTTACTATTTTACCCTTCCTCTGTTTCATTTTAACTCTTCCTTAATTCATTGTTAAATGGCACGATTACACCTTAATTAAATATCAAATATCAATCCCCTAATAAACACGTTATTTTATTTAATTTAGCTAACTAAATATTCTAAATGATGTTACCAAAAATCTGGGGTGTTACAGACTTCCCTTCTTAAAGAATTTCGTCCTCGAAATTACGTTAAGGTATACGATAAATCAAAAAAAGAGGTAAAACATACCATCAAACAAGTCAAGATAAGTATCTCTAATCTTGCTTTCAATCTCCCAAGTATAGTCCCTATCATCGTCGCTCCAATGGACTTTGACTAATCTGATTGTTTTGGTTCTAAGCCTCTTCTCATCTCTCGCAATAATACGAATAGGCTTCCTCACTATAGTCAAGTCAAGTTATACCACTAAGTACTCTAGCACAGTCGGTGCAATAATAGTCTCCGGGTCTCTAGCACACTTTCTGAGATAAGAAACATGGAAAACATCGTGGACTCCTGCCAAACTACTCGGTAACTCAACTTTATATATGAGTTTCCCGATCCTCTTAACAATAGGAAAAGGTCCAACAAATCTCGATGCCAATTTTCCTGATTTCCCAATCTATCACACCCTTCATTGGTGACACTTTGACGAAAACCTAATCTCCAACTCAGAACTCTAAATCTTTCCATCTCTTACCTACATAACTTTTCTGCCTAGGCTAAGCCTTCTTTATTCTAACCCAAATGGCTCAATCTTTTCTGTAGCTTCTCTAACCAGTCTGGACCAAGAACCAACCTATCCTTAGTCTCCAACCAACATACGGGAGATTTGCATGGCCTTTCATACAAAGCTTCAAACGGTGCCATTCCAATACTAGTTTGATAACTGTTGTTATACGAAAACTCGACTAAATGTCGATGCTCTTCCCATGATCCCTCGAAATCTAGAACACAAGCTCTTAACAAATCTTCCAAGATTTTATTAACTCTTTCCATTTGCCTGTTGTCTACCATGGTAAGCTGTATCATCTTGAGCTTGGTTCCCAAAACTTCTTGTAGACTCATCCAAAACTAGCTAGTGAATAAGGAATCTCTATCACTAATTATGCTACTAGGAACTCCGTGTATTCTAACTACATTCTTCATAAACGATTTTGCTAATACAGGTGCCATTCTGGTTGACTTAATTGGAATGAAATGGGCACTCTTGGTCAATCTGTCTACTATAATCGATATACTATCATTTTCTCTATTCGACCTTGGCGTCCCGTCAATCAAATCCATGTAAATAGAATCCCACTTCCATACCTGAATATCTAATGGCTAAAGAAACCCACTTGGCTTCTTGTGTTCGACCTTTGCTTGCTAGAAAATCAAGCACAACTTTACACACGGATAAATATCCTGCTTCATACCTTTCGAGGAAAACCTCCTCTTCACATCTTGATACATCTTAGTACCTCCTGGATGAATAGAGAATTTCGAGCGATGGCATTCCTCCAAGACTTATTTCCTTATGTTTCCAACACTCGAAACACATAATATTCCTTTCTTTCTCAACAACCCATTTTGGTCAAGAGTGAAATCTTTAGAGTCATCGCTCTCTGTTCCATCTTTTAACTTCCTGATCTGTTCAGCTAACACTGGATCCTCTATCTATTTAAAAGCAATCCTTTCGATCATCACTGGTTGAACTTTCAAACAAGATAATACAATTGTATCTCCACTAGACCCAGCCTCAGATCTCCACTGCACTTAGAAATCTGCTAATGCTTCTAAATCTTTCCGCTCAGCAATCATCGCCAAAATAGCATTCTGATATTTCCTGCTAAGAGCATCTACAACCTTGTTGCCTTTACTTGGTGTGTGCTCAATCCCAAAATCATAAGCGACAATAAATTCTAACCACCTCTGTTGTCTCATATTCAACTCCTTCGAAGAGAACAAATATGTCAGCGACTTATGATCTGTATATAACTCAAACCTCTCTCCCAAAAGGTAATTTCTCCACACTTTTAAAGCAAAAATAACTGCAGCCAATTCCAAATCATGCGTCGGATATATGACCTCATGCGGTCTTAGCTGTTCAGAAGCATAGGCAATCACTTTAATGCTTTGCATCAGCATAGATCCTAATCCCGTTCCATACGCATCGGTATAAACCACCAGATCCTTATTCCCTTTTTTAGCAATCAACATAGGTGCATGGGTCAATAAGTGTTTCAAACTCTGGAATACTTCCTCACACTTATCGATCCATACAAACTTCACATCCTTTCTCGTTAGCTTGGTCATTGGTGCCGCTATCCATGAAAAATACTTAATGAACCTCCGATAATAACCAGCCAATGCAAAGAAACTCTTCGTCTCTGTCACTGTCTTGGGTCTCTTCCAACTATTCACCGCTTCAATCTTAGTTGGATCTACTGACAGCCCTTCATCTGAGACTACATGACCAAGAAACTTCACTTCCTTCTTTCAGAAGTGACACTTTGAAAACTTTGCTTTCAGTTGATGCTGCCTCAACATCTCAAGCACCACTCTAAGATGAACTTCATGCTCCCTTTCATCTTTAGATTATATCAAGACATCATCTATGAAAACCAATACGAACCAATCCAAGTACTCTTGAAAAACCCGGTTCATCAAATCCACAAAGAAATCTGGCGCATTAGTCAGTCCAAACGGCCTAACTGACCATTCGTACGACCTATATCTGGTCCTAACCGTCAAAGGTATACCATCCTCTGCTGCTCTAAGCTGATGGAAACTTGTCGCCAAATCCCACTGTAGAAATACTTGGCTCCACTCAACTGGTCGAACAAATCGTCAATCCTCGGTAATGGATATCAATTCTTTGACGTCCTCTCATTCAACTTACAATAATTGATACATAGCCTTAATGATCCGTCCGGCTCATTAGCAAACACTACGAATGCTCCCCAAGACGAACTACTCGGCCTGATAAAGCTCTTGCCTTCTAAATTCTCCAACTGCACCGTCAATTCCCTCACCTCTGAAGGGGTCATCCTGCTTGGTGGCCTACTCACTGGTTCTGCTCCCGAAACTAAATCTATCTGAAACTCAATGGTTCATTTCGGTGGCAATCCAACTATAGGCTCAAAAACATCTTTGAATCCTCTAACCTTGAAAACTCGACTCAACTCATTATCCAATTCCATAACATCCAACAAAGCTTTCGCCTCACCGTTAGAACCTTCTATGGTATAAACAATCCGGTCGCTACAATCTGGGTGCCTAAGCGATATTTTCCTATCTTGGCAAAATATCCTAGCATCGTACTCACTTAACCAATCCCCACCAAGAATGATTTCAAACCCCACAAAATCAAACACTTGCAAACTGCAAACAAAAGCATGACCTAACAACTCAAACTCTAACTAGTCACACCTCATCCCTAGTGTTGCATTCGCTCCGATTGGATTTGCAACCCCTAAGGAAGTAACTAAAATGTGGGTTCTAGGTTAAGCTTATTTATCAAAAGTCTAGATTTAAAAGAATGTGATGCACCAGTATCAAATAGAACGCTAACAGATATACCATGAATATGAAGCATACCTCCAAAAACTGCATTTCCCTTCTCCTGAGCTGTTAGCTTCGAACTAACAGGCTCCAATGCATACACTTTGCCCTTTCCATCCTTAGAGGGCTTCTTGCACTGGCTCTTATACTGGCATATCTAGTTGTAGTTGAGGTACCTGACATTCTTCCTTCTAGCCACTTCCTTTTCCTTTCCAGCATGACACCCGTTAGCAAAATGTCCTTTCTTATTGCACTTGAAGAAGACAATCTTAGACTTCCTCTTCTTAGCTGCTCCACCCTTCCAAGCACCTTTCTTAGGAAAGAACTTCCTCTTTCGACCCTGCTCAACTTGGACTTCTTTATCCTTACCCTTCTCTAGAGAATCAAGCAACTCCTCATGCCCTAAGGCCATCTCCACTACAAAATCATAAGGATCTCTAATATGAGGTAATGCAGCCCTGGTTAACTCAGGCTTCAACCCCTTGATAAACTGCTCATTCATCTTTAATACTGTATCCACTGAAGCATACCCATATTTGGCTAACTCCTCAAACCTTCTGGCATACTCCAAAACATACATCTCTCCCTGCTCTAATTCAACAAGCTTTCTGATCAGAGCTGATAGTGTCATTGCAGACATGAACCTCTCCTGGAACCCTCCTTTGAAATCTTCTCAGGTCATAGTCTCCTCATCCACTGCCACAGTCACACTATTCCACCAGAACAAATCTGCTCCTTGAAGCCATCTAGATTCCAACTTCCTCTTCTGCTCATCATTGAGCCCTAAATCTACAAAGATTCTCTCACAATGCAACAACTAATTCTCTACCTCAATGGCATCTTCCGTTCCAACAAACGGCTTCCCTCTAAGCTTTGTGTAATCTCCACTCATCTTAGCATAATGGTTAACTACTGGAACTTCCGGAACCCTTTCTCCTACAACATTTCCACCCAACACTCCATCTGCAACTCCCGCTTGCAACATATTCCTGAAAAACTGATACATAGCTTCCATTCCAGCTTGCGGGACTCCAGCACCCACATTCTCTGCTTGTGCATGACCTTGACCTCTTCTCACATTAGGCCTGGCATTCCCTTCGGCGCCTTCCCCTCCTAGGTTAACTCTTCCTCTTCTACCTTCCATATCTGTATTCAAACCTCATGAGATACAGAAAAATTCCCTAACAAAGATAGGCGACTAGAGATAAAGCATATACTTATATATAGCAAATAGAAGTACGTTACTATGGGGTTATCCCATACCCCAAACTTACTCTAATTCTTTAGGATTATGTTTTTTTAAAACCCACTTTTAGTTAAAGTTTTTCATAAACCTTTGCTCCGACACCAAGTCGTAACATCCCATATTTAAAGGCCAAAAGCTAAGCGCTACAGATGCTTCAGTCATCTATCGTATTAACTTATGGTTACAAGATACGGCAACGCTAATTGTATTCATAATATCAGAAGCACTTGAATATCAGAAAAATCATAGATTTTCAAAAATAACATTTTGCTTATTACATTTCAAACAAATTCATATCCAAATTACATAACCCGGTAATCGTTTCCTAGGTATAGATAAATTAATTACAATAATACGCCAAAAGCGACATATGACGGTGCCCCCATGGTTGATCAGAGTCAATATAGTCATATCCGACTTAATATACACAACGGGATTAAAAAAATGAAATTGTGAATCTTAATTAGCTATATGTCAGCTACCTCCTCGTCTCAGAAGCTTTATTCGCCAAAATTTCAAAAAATGGAAAACCTTAACCCTCAGCCTAATCAAATCAATTTTGACTACCCGAGATTTTAAGGGGAAACAAAAACTTCAAGTCAGAGATAAAGCCTGGTGTGAATAACTTTGTTACATCTCGGTTTGTTGATATTAAGTGAGACCATGCTGCTTAGAGAAACTAGTTTCCCCTCACTAATAACCCTTTTAAAACATATATTTTGCTAATCATTTCTTGCAACGAAATTGGTTAATTAAACTAATATAATAGTGATAATAATAGCTAAGTACATTAAGCTATAACTAGATAACTAATAGATTATCTGTCCAATAGTAATAAATGGACTATATGTCCGAAACATAATAGCAAGGTCTGTTATGCTAACAAATGGACTATCTGTCCATAAAACTAGGCCGACTGCCCGCAAACTGGACTAACTGTCCGAATTAAAATGGATAAATGTCCGAATCATTTTCTTAGGGTTAACTACCCTTCATCCTTTTACTTTAAAACCTTTTCAAAATGATTTAATGGTTTAAATCATACATTTGCAAAGAAAATACATTCTTAGCTTTACTCTAAGCTATTTTGCCATGTTGTATATACTTTACTCAAAATAATGTTGATGAATTTTAATGAGGATTAACTATCCTTCCAAAAAAGTTAAAATCTTTTTTAACTTGAAAATACTTAGACTATATTGCCTATTTAATACATTCGAGACCTTTGTTTAAAACCTTTAAGCAACCATTTTGAAACCCTTGAATGTAAACCCTTTGAAACCATTGAAAGTAACCCTTTCGAAACCATTAAAAGCCTTTCCTTTAAAAGCTTCAAATAATCCGACATCACTCTTTAAAATCTTTAAATATTTCCTTTCGAAAATATAGGAAAAATCTTTCCCATTAATCCTTTCGAAACCTTGGGGAGCCACCCCTTTCGAAACCGTTCTTTAGAACCTTTTGAAATAGTCAAAACTCAATCCTTTCGAATGCACTCTGGGTTCAATTTAAAACATGTGGAAACCTTTCAAAACCATTCGAAAATTTACTCTTTCGAAACTTTGAAAAATGTTTCGGTTGAAACCATTTGGATTATGCCATCAAGTAGAGCAAAATGATCAAAAACCCATTAAAGTCAAAAGCATCTGTTTCGACACCATTTAAAACTATCTCTTTCAAAACCATTTGGGTTTTACTTCAATCATAGAAAAAGGGTCTTAAAAACATTTAAGTCGAAATCATCTATTTCGAAACCATTTCCTAATGATGGTGCCGAAACCATCCCTTCGAAAGCATTGGAGAGGTGGCTAAGTTTTTAGAAAACAAAACAACCCTTTCGAAACCATCTAGATCGAAAGGTAGAAAGTGACAGCTAAAGGATTCGACTCAGTCGAAAGCAGTTATTTAAAACAAAAGCGCAACCCAATTGAAACCATTCCTTTTAAAATCATTTGAGTCGAAAGCTAACCAGGTTGAAAGCAACATAGTCGAAAGCAAGCAGGCACATTTTCCTTTAAAAATCAAAGTAAAGCCCCAACCCCTTCGGAACCCCTATTTTCGACTCTATACCTTACACCTACATCCAATTCACTATGTGCCAGTAAACTAATACCATGTGCATTGGTTTCGACGGTGTCGGAGGCGAGTAAGGAGGCGGAACCTTGTGTCGAAGGCATCGAAACAGTGTGAAACATGTTTATTTGTACCTTTAAATTATTTCTTTTGTACCTAACCTACCTTGTTTGACTAAATTTGATTGGTTTCCATTGTACTTTTTCAAAAGTGCTGCCCACTTTCCATATTTAACACTTTAAGCCCCTTATCCTCTCTTAATTATATAAAACATTTAAGTCTCATACCTTAAATAATTTTATATAACCATTAAAATACTTAGAAAAATTCTACAAAAATTCTAGAAAATCTCTTTTAATATGTTTTTCAACATATAAAAATTCCTGACCCAATCCTTTTATTATTTAACCCCAAATAATTTATAATCCAAATTAACATTTTATTTACTATAAAATTCATATAAATTTCACATAAATTTAGAAAATTCTGAAAATTGAAATCTATTTCCAAAATAATATTTACGACCCTTATAAAAATTTGTAAGGCATTTAGATGTCATTTAATAGGGTTTTCACTTTAAAACATATCATAAATTCAATCTGAACAACCATAATTCATCAACAAGTATATATATTCATTCCATTATTCAAAAACATGGCAAATCATTGAATATCTGGAATTCAACTTAAAACCGAAAATATAATCAAAAATGAGATGTAAACATTATTCACCTTAGCTTTAGAGATTAAAGAGATTGAGATGTGAATGGATTTGATTTGATTTAGCCTCTTCCTTAGCTTTCTTCCTCTTACTCTTGTTAATGATGGCCTTGAGTTTTGAAAATTTTCAAATGAAATGAACGTCTATAGATACACAACCTAAGGGAATAGATATAGGAATGGCATGTTTCCTATTTTACCCTTCATCTATTTCATTATAACTCTTCTTTAGTTCATTGTTAAATAACACGACTACACCTTAATTAAATATCAAATCTCAATATCCTAATCAACACATTATTTTATTTTATTTAGCTAATTAAATATTCTAAATAATGTTACCAAAAATCTAGGGTGTTACAAAATTAAAACACAAGGCTCAAAGGAAGAAACTTCTACAAGGGTGATTTAGCACTATGAAAGGTAATGCCCAACGTGAAAGACCTAATAGATGAGGCTCTGGGCCCAACCTGGGATGGCCCATTAGTCATAGCAAAAGTATTAGCCAATGGTGCATACCGACTATCGAAACCTAAGTATAGTTCCAAGAATGTGGAATTCAGAGCACTTCAAACTTTATTTTTTGTAATTTGCATTACGCATGTAATAAACATAGTAATTATTATGAAAAATAACATTATAATGAACCAGAAGGAGGGATATTAAATGGCCCTAACTAGCATAGAAATCCCTCCGTGTTAATTCTTTTGGCATATTCAATATTCACATTGTATGTCGGGATATTAGACGGTCCGAACTAGTTATCAAAACAAAACTGCATAAAATGTATCCCGGCTTTCTCAGCCAAATAACTAAATTGGACGTAGGGATATTGGATGGCCTGAACCAATATAAAAAAAATCTCTCTATCTTAATGCTGTTAACATAGCCACACTGGACATAAGGATATCAGACAGCCTGAACCAGTAGAAAAACCATGTGCATGAATTTTGAAGGTTGTAAATACACGACCTGACTTCATAGTCAAAACAACAGTCCACCCCAAATAGCAAGGTAGACCGTGCCAAGCGCATAATAGGGTTCAAACACTCAAAAACAACGCTCAAGAAGTATAAACTACGCAAACAACAAGTTCAAAAATGGCAAGAAAGAAGCAACTCATGGGATGCACAATACCAGAAATTATTTAAAGTTTGCTAGGTAAATATCAAAGGACAAGGATTTTCTTATATTTATTTAAAGTCTTATTAATATACACTAAAGATCTACTCATATTTACACATCTCGTACTTCTACAAACACTTTAAAAGAACAAAAGAAAAGTAACAAGCTACAACAAAACAAAACATTATAAATTTGACTTAGATTCAGACGAAAAGTCGATTATGATTGTTCTTCGATGATATGACCCACGAGATGTTGCATAGGACGTGGAGGAGAATTGCCCTCAAGTTGAAGAGTAGGAGATGGATCATTCACTTCAGTGATAACAATGAAAAAGCGACCGAGGGCAACATTTCCATGAGCGGTATGGGGGTCAAAATTAGCACCAGCCCAAGCGTCACCATAATCCCACGGGTCAAATTCATATCCACATGATTGTATAGGAATATCAAATCAAGCCTCGTCCAAAAGCGAGTGAAAACATTAATTACATGCATCAAACTGATCTCCACCACAACCCGTCCTACCATCTTATTATGAAGCTGCTCCAATAAGGAATCCTTGCAAACCTCGGACTTTAATCTAAAGATTTTTTCAGGACCATTAATACATCTCATAGCAACGCTCGTGATTTTTTCAATCTCTGTCCAAAGTTGATCCGTTGTTTCCTCAATCGTTCTAGTGTAGGGCCCGAAAAGCTTTTGTGCAGTAGAAACATAAGGCGAGCCGCCGCTATCGGTAGTTTCCAACCCTTTTTTATAATGATATTTTAACTTAGCAAGTTTGGCCTCGTAATAAATTTTCAACTCATTCTTCCATGTAAGAACGATGTTAGGATCTATCCTAAGTAGAGGAGCAGCAGAGTCATTGATGTTAATATGCCTTGTAGTTTTGTCATTTAATTCTTCAACTTTGTGCTCTAAATCCCTAATTTCACTCCTATATATGAGCCCGTATACACCTTCAGCATCCTTCAACAAGCCTTCTAATTCAGTAACCCTAGTCAAAGCTAAAGTAAGTTTTACTTCTAAGCTGGCTATCTTCGAATCTCGATTAAAGAAAGCAGGCTAAAAATTAAATTAGTCCATGTAAAGTAAAATTAAAGAGAAGTAAAAAATGTACAGGAAACTCACAAGCTTTACATAGAAATATCAATTTTCATAATGCATGTACAACCCAAAAAAAGTGTCCAACAATATAAAAATAAAAAGTCATTCATGGTTATAATCCTCTAGAACAATACACTAAAAATACCTAAGGCACGTCGGCCAGGGACAACGCTGAGTTGATGGGAATAGTTTTCCGAGGGTAATGAAAAGCACCGACACAAGGATACATTGGTCCATCTGTAGCCATTGAAGCCCGCGACATTACGTAAAAGGACCAGATCGAGTGTATGGTAGAAACATTCATAGAGTCCATGGCACGCCGCAAGAAAATCCTACCCAATCTTACAATTAACCTTTTCTGGTCTAAGTTTTTTCAAGAAGGAGGCAATCCTCTCACATGCTTCCTTCAAAGAATCTCAAGCTCATGAATCCTAAACACAGCTCTCTCCCTTGTGTATTCTAAAGTGCCAGTTAGTCGGGCCTTAGTTTTCTTGGTAATTATGGCAAAGCCACCAAAGTACCTAAGGGCATCAGTCTTCCATCCTTCCATCCACGGATGAGAAAGCACCTTCGGCTCGCACCCTTCTTCCTCTCATTTACCAAAGAAGAATTCACATCCATAGGAGGAGCAGGAAGAAAACATACACCAGAACCCTCTATCACTCTCCATTTTTAATACTATTCTTTTCCTTAATTTGGCGGGAAAGTTGAGCAGATAGATCTTTTATAGTCTTATTCAATTTCTTTACCTCTGCTTCATAAATAGTCCCATAAAGCTTCTCCCCATCTTTTAATAACTGCCACATTTCATCTAGCTTTAACTCGGCAGCATTGAGCTCAATACGCAAAGTGGTATTATTGATGCCAGAAATGGGCATCGACACCTGTAGAAACTTATGAATATTAAGCAATGGAAGAAATCATAAAACAAAGCATAAAAATAAATGAACACGTATATTTTTATAGTGGTTTGGCAATCTTGGCCTACATCCACTTCATACTTCTATTAATCTTTCATTAGATTACAATTATAAGAGCATTTAGATCAGTTAGGATCCATTGATACAAGTTTCATGAAATAAAAATGACAGAACATCCAGAGTAGCAAGAAAAAGATGAAGCCCCCATCTAGAGCTATGCCTACTATATTTATAGTCGAAGACGCACACGGATCAGGTTGAAACTTTGCAAGAAGGTTCCCTAGGTCCAATAGAGCACATCATATCGATTAGCCCCAATAATTAATTAATCAGGAACGATCGACATACACAAGGCCGGTCCTTTTTACTTGCTCCATTCACCATGCGATCGATTTTGAAGGGTCCCACATGCTTCTAGATGTTGCTCCTAAATTATGGGATCATTCTAATATACATTGCAAGCCATTGATCATACTTGGTCGAAGATCGATCATACAAGAGGTACACTGATCATTATATTGAACCTTTCAATAAAGATTAGTGTATATCGATCGGCATTCCTCCTTTCTCCATTTTGAGATCCGTAATCGTCACGATATGCTCCGCTTGCCACACTGTTGATATCTTGGAAGTCTTACATGGAATGGCTTCATGGCTGTCAAGATAATGAATATTCATTTGTGACTCGAGCTATTTTCCTTGATTGTGCTCTCGTCGATCCAAACAAGTCGTTGTTTCATCCGTAGCTTGTGTACATGGACTTCAATCAATTCCAAACTTGAGATATAACTTCATAGGGTCAGGCTAGTAAGTTCGTATTTTCTATACTTTGATTTGGTTCTGGTTCGAACCTATTCGACTATCATCTATAATACTATATACAGCTGGCTCTTCAAGCCATCGATTACCCATTCCTGGTCGAATCGATGATATCACGGCTTCACCAAAAGGAGGGGTGACATTTGCCCCCTAAAGTACGCCTTGTGAATAACATGATGTGCTTTGAATCAAAAAAGTCTAAATCACTGTGAAGAAGTCCGCTCCTGATTGATTACTATTCCTCTATCGACTGTATATAGTATAAATTCGGAGTCGTACTCTGTTTGCATGTACAAATTTGATCATGCTGGACCTACAAACCCTTTTTTTACCTGATCTAATATCAGATTTTACTTTCCAAGTTCGATTGCAATCTTTAATTGATTTCAAAAGGTTGAAATTTTAGATTGTTCTCATGCACATTCATACATGTGTTCATATTGTTGGCTCCAGGTCATGTTCGTGTCCAGAGGTCGTTGTCAACATTTATGGTATTCTAAATGTTCGCGTATGTTATCGAATATCTATGATTACTCTTCTCATTCACCGCATTTTCATCTGTTTCATCATCTTTCAACATTTTATACATCTAAATTTCAAGCCTTGAACCAACCGTCTTAAGGTATAAATAAGTGACATAAGAACTAGGATGGATCGGCGCATGATGAAATGGTTGGAAGATGGATAAAGAATGGGTCGGTAAACACATTGTTTTAGGAATGGATCGGCATAGTCTTAGGGTGTCATATGATTGGCTAAAACCACCAAGGCAAAAATGATCGAAAGGACTTACTTCCTATATAAGGCTTGACACTTAGTCGTTTTCTTCACACACTTTTATCCTTAAGCCAAGAAACGAGACGAGTGCTCTTCCCATTCCTTCCCCGATCCTCACAACAACCTTCATCTTCTTCCATGTCTGAACTTCAAATCGACTTCGAATCCTTCAGTTTTTTAGATCTCGAACATAAGTAACACATTACCTGAATTTAATCACATATTCTTAGAACGATTTCAAATCTATGACTATTGACATGGATTATAAGGTTTTGTTCTTTCTTTACTTTTGTGATTGTGCTATATGGAGGTGAGGTGGATCGCCTGGAAGAAGTGAGCGAACTACCATAATCAGGCCGATCGTACTTTTAGGGAGATGAAGAAGTAAAGATGAAAAGGTTGAAGTAGTGGAGTTGAACGAATCTTACGATCATCTAGGGACGATCGGTGGTTCTGAACCATTGGAATGAGAGGACTGTTAGAAATGATCGGATGTGATAACTTCGGGAAACATTCGATGGGTAAGACGATCGACTATATTCGCTTCATGGAACGTTCGGCATATACTCGGTTCCAAAACGTTCGGCCCTTATGACACTTCAAACGATCGAACTATAACCATCACAAAAAATGTTCGGTCTATGCTTGAACTTAGTGTTTTTACCCATATAAAGAAAAAGACTAACAACATTTTCATGACCTCGAACTAAGAAACTAGTTACGGTTTCACACTTAGACATAAACATGACTATCACACGACATGACCTCCATGACTAATAGCATGTTGCCTTAGAACAAGTGCCATGAATGAAGAACTTTAACTACTATGTCAGAACTTATCCGTAACTTAGACAATAATTTGATTTTCGTTGGCTAATAACTGTTTTTCAAGCTGCGTCTCTTTGAACAAATTTCTATGTCTTGCATAACCTATTATTATACTGATCAACACTTTATCACACACCACTTACACTCATTATACATTGGAGTGTATAATTCGTTTTTCCTAATTATGATTTTTAATAAGTTTGATAGTAAAGAAATCTAGGTGTTCCAGATACTCCGCAATCATGCCAGTCGGACCTTCTTCTCATAGGACCAATTCGGAGTAGAATATAGTTCAATGACCGAATTTGAGTCTACCACTTAGACATAATTCAGGATACCCTGAAGGCTTGGGTTCCCAGCTTGATCTTTCTGAGATTGTTCCCATCTTTCAGCCGGAAGTTATCGAACCGGCACTCAATACTTTAGAAGATGCAATCATTCTTGAAAATCCGCCTAATTCAGTAGCTTCAAAGATTAAAGAAGACGCACTCCATAGGATTTGCACGAGTCATGTGATTCCTTTTGGCAACGTATTAGTTCCGTCGCAAGACAGGAGGGCCCATAGACCTTTCGAAGGGTATACAGCATGCAATAAATTCATGAGCTGGGCGGGATGCATCCCGCTGTTCAATTCATATATCTGGGAGATCTTACATTATTTAAGGATTGCTTCTGCACAACTCCACCCAAATGGCTACGTGCTCCTCAATTGTACACATATGGCATTTATGGAGTTTCTGCATCGTCCGCCTACTGTCGAGGACATTTCGATTCCTTTTCACTTTTCAACGGTGAACAAGGAGCATATCATTCACTTTTCTTGAGTCAGCGAAGAGGTGCCAGATTTTGACAAGCGCTTGAAATAAATTAAGTGCTTTCAAAAGAGAATGGTTCTTCGTTCACTGACTACCCGCTCCGCTCGACTATGGCTAGAGAGACGTAAGTGTTTTCCACTAAATCCATAATAAGATAGGAAAATAGAATATAGGTTGTATTCTGACGATGTTAATCATTTTTAGGTGTCATTACTCGACCTAGCGGCAATAGTTATGAAGAGGCAGTTTCAATTTTAAAGAACGCTCCACCTAAAGATAAAAATACCGAATCCTTGCTCAGGGATGAAAGTTTCATTACTTTTGGCTTAACAGAAGAAGGTCCCAGCATGGGGCTCACCAAAAATTCCCAAATTGTTGGAACAAATTACGGGGCGCAACCGGTCGAAGAGACAGTCAGTCCGGCCCTATGATGCTCCCAGTCGTGGGCACCCAAGAGTCTACGGATATAGCCACTAGAGGGCGTAGTGAAGATGCACCTGGTCATCACAATCATAGACCTGATCCCGAGGCTGGCGTCGGACCCTCACAAGTTTCTCAACCCCCACCGTGGGTAAAAGGAAAAAGAAAGTGGTCGCACACAAGCCTCCAAGAAGTTGTCTTTTCGACCCAACTAAGCCATCGATGAATCTACCACTGGATCCTCTGTCTGATCTACCAATTCCACATGATGTCGATGCTTATCACTTTACTGACGTGTGCATTGGAGGATCAGAGTCTCCTATCAAAACTGGCTCATAGGTCCCTACTTCTGGAGGGGAAGTCATACCAATAAGCAAAGCTCCTGCACCTGGTCCGTCGGAGGGTTGTACTAAAAACGCACGCATTTGCATGTTTAACACCGCACTATGCTTAACTCGTACTTCCATGTACTTAAAGTTGATTAATATCCGCTTTTCTTTGTAGAAACAATGGTGAGAAAAAGGAGCATGTTTGATTCCTTACGGGACGTACAACATCAAACATCAGGATCACGATCCATTTCTTACCGCAGCTGTCGTGAATATTATGACACTAGCTATCACCCAGTCGTGATCGTGGTTATCAAGAGAGGGATGATAGGGACAGGTCTGCTTGAGACATTCATAGATCAAGATCAAGATCTCCTCTTCCAAAGTTCTTCAAAAACCAGCTGAACACAGGGACTTGCCCACCCATCCCCCTCGTGGCCTTCCTACAGCTCCAATGCCTCCAAGACCCTTGGTCCCATCTCAGTCTTAGCGACCGAGCGATCACTGCCGCCATGGAAAACATACCGCAATCCATAGGCCTGACAAGGAGATTTTTGGGGTTGAAACTATTTCTAAGGATCTCCCATTTGATCCAAATCTTCGAATGGCAGAACGTCAAAGGGAATTCCCGAACTTATGCTTTGACGGATTCTACTTTCCTCCTAATCTGAAGAGTGTTCCAGATAATATTCAAAAAATGACTATTAATTGCGTCATCGACATCCAATTGCAATATCGGAAATGGATGAAGGTTGTGGAAAAAATATCAAAGGTTTCTTTTGAGCACACGGCAGAGATCGGGAAACTAAAATGACAAGAGGCCCAAGACAAGAGAATTATCGAAGCTTTGACAAATGAACTAGAGACCTCTAGAACTACCTTAACCCAAGCTGAAGGAAGAGCTGATGCCACCTTGAAATCTATGGAGGAGATGAAAGCTATCCATCTCGATCTGGTCCAAGTACTACACTATCGGAGTCAAGAAATAATGCTTGAGCGAGATGCGGCTCGAAATAACGAGTCAGCAACCTTGAAGGAAATTGCTGAACTCAAGATCAAGCTTGAAGATGTGATCCAAGAAAAAGATGATGCTCAAAAGATCGCTTGAGATTCCTGTGAAGATCTGGTTCACGCTATGCTTAAGAGAGATGCGGCTATCGAAAAAGCTAAGGATGTCGACACACCGGTTCAATGCGAGATAGAAACGATCACAAACTAGGTGAGAGAAGATGTGATGAATGAGATCGACTCGCTTCTCATTCTCTAGAATGCCAACTTTCTCAAACGTAGAAATTTAGCGTGGCTTGATGAAGACTACCCTACCAGCTTCATCGTGCCTAGGAGTTTCTTGTCGCGGAAGAGAAAAGACTTCACGGCTCAAAAAATGTCGATGTAAGTAAACTCGAAGGCAAAGTGCTATTGGGCGATGAACCCAAAATATTGCATGACATTCAGATTTCTCTTCGAAAAGAGTTTGTGACTGCTTCTTCACATGAGGTGGGCGAAGGATCCGGATCCATGCATTCTGACATTGCACCTAAAATGCCCCCCATGTCTCAAGTCACAACCAGTTCTATGACAAGCTCGTCGACCATCCTCGGGTATGATCCGGAGAAACCGCGACTATCTCAGATCCTTGAGCATAGCTCTAAAGATGCTTTAGCCTAAAACCGAAATCCACGCCAAAGAAGGCATTCCATCGATTTTTCCCTTCTCTTGTAAAGTTGGGATGTTATTAATTGATCTTTCTAATCTTTTCGCCTCTTTCTTTCTTAGCCTTGGACCCACCGAATATCACTTCTCTCCCTCCTGGAGGACCTCAGCTAGAGTTGCAACCGACCGCAGCAGAGTCTGTTACAGCTACAACTTCGACCGCCGCTCAAAGTGCTCACGAAAAGGCCTTCATTTTTTATGATCAACTCATGGAGGCGTTATTCAAGGAGGGAGGTGACCTACATCATGAAATCCTTTCTGACGCGGAAGTGGTGATCACAAGCTCCTTCGATCCTACTGGTGGGCCCAGTATGAAAGAGAGGATCGACCAAGAAGAACTCAAAAAAGGGAGGTAAAGGGCAAGCCAATTGACCCAATCCCAGCTGAACGGATACCCTCCTCTCTTTAGATGATCCCTCCTGGGATGATTCCTTCGGAAGGCATTCCTCGTACTTTTGGTGCTGTAGATGCCTCCATCTCTCCTACCTCAAAGGACGGTACCGCCTCGGTCCAAACAGCTAGGGAGACTCCTTCTAAGAAAAGTCGAAGCGGCAATGGATCGAAGAGGAGGGCAAGCAATAGTTTGGAGAGAGCCATTCCGAAGAAGCGGAAGAGGGATAAGAAATCCAAAGAGTGACCTCCAAACAAGCACATAATCCCAACAATCAATTCCTTTTCATTGGTTATATTCATTTGGGCATGGCCTTTTGATATTGTATTGTATCTTGTACAAATGATCTAATGTGAATAAAAATCTTTTGTTTTTGCATATGACTTCTGAATTTACTTGTTTAAATGTCCAAACTGTAGCACTTTCAACTTTATGTACCTACGACATGTTGGTTGTCGAATTAAACACTAATTTGATTAATCCATCTCAAGGACTCTCAACGGTCATCTTAAGTCATTGTAAACACGGGATATAGGCCGCAGTGTTAAGCTGTCATAGACATTTCTTGGACAATCACACTTCTATCCTCGATATTCGGGTCGATAAGTGTGCTGTGTGGATGGTCGGGTCTCCCCCCAGCTGTGTTTATGCTCCTACATCGTTTCCAAAAGATTTAATATAGATCAATGAACGATTGGTTCACATCCATTGTGTTTTTCTCTTGTCCCTTAAGTCTAGGGCATACATTTATAAGTAAGAAAGCATGTTATGCTTTTTTAGCCTTACACGCTTTCCAGTCGAATCGTGGGACCGAGCTAGTGGATAAAAACTGAGTCGTGCGTGTTCTGGTCTTTAGCATTTTGTATTCCTTCTGTTGATTTCAGGTTGAAATTACTGGACTAGATAACAGTCAAAATCCACTCATTTATTCATGGAGTTTGCATTCTAGTCCGCATTTTGGGAACTCGGAGTTATTTTACAAGCGATCGAATAACACCTAATTTGTGTTCATACTTCGGTCTGCGCTCTGAGGACTTAAATTTTTTCCCATGGAGCCGAAATGTTTCTACTCCAGTCCGTAATCGGGGACTTAGATATTTTGTTGAATGGTTTATATGATTGTCCACAGTCAGGGACATAGATTACTCTGGTCCGCAGTCGGATACTTAGAGATATTTTCGAATGGTTCATACCCTAGTCCACAATTAGGGACGTAGAGTACTCTAGTTCGCAGTCGGAGCATAGGGATTTTGTCGAATGGTTTATACTCCAGTTTGCAGTCAGGGACTTAGAGTACTCTAATCCGTAGTTACGGACTTAAATATTTTCGTCAAATCATTTATAGTCTAGTCTATAGTCAGGGACTTAGAGTACTCTTATTGGCAGTCAGGGACTTAGAGTACTCTTATTGGCAGTCAGTAAATTAGAGATTTTGTCGAATGGTTTATACTCTATCCCGTAGTTAGGGACGTAGAGTACTCAAGTCAGTAGTCAGGGACTTTGAGATTTTGTTGAATGGTTTATACTCTAGTCTATAATAAGGGATGTAGAGTACTCTAGTCCGCAGTCAAGGACTTAGAGATTTTGTTGAATGGTTTATACTCTAGTCCACGGTCAAGGACATAGAGTACTCTAGTCCAAAGTCAGGGACTTAGAGATTTTGTCGAATGGTTTATACTCTAGTCCGCAGTTAGGGACTTAGAGATTTTTTTTGAATGGTTTATACTCTAGTCCACAGTTAGGGACGTAGAGTACTCTAGTCCGTAGTCAGGAACTTAGAGATATGTCAAATGGTTTATATTCTAGTCTGCGGTCAGGGATGTAGAGTACTCTAGTCCGTAATCGGGGACTTGGATATTTTCTCGAACCAATTAACTCTAGTTCGCAGTCAGGGACGTAGAGTACTCTAGTCCGCGGTCGGGGACTTAGAGATTTTGTTGAAGGCAGTCGTATTTCCGCCCGTTTGATTTGTACTTCAATTACCGTGTCGAGGCAAAAGTTGTCAAATGTACGGTCGAATCATGTTCATTCACAGAATGGGATTCTGCCCCTGGCATTTAGGATGAAAATTGGCAAACAGACGGTTGATTCTCATCCACTTGTTAGATGTGGCTCTTCCCATTAAGTCGAGGAAGGAGGTAAGCGATGGATGATTGGATCATATCCATGTTGTGGTTGGATAATCAAGTCTTGCCCAATTTGCCTCGTACTTCTTTCTAGAAAATAAAGATAATCAGTTATTGAGTAGACAAATTAAGTCACTTCCGTTTTAGGCTGCAATCGAATCCATTTACTGAAATTCGTGGTTAATAAGTAGGCAATAAATCACGGTTACTTCAAGTCTAACATGAGGATGGCTGAAAGGATAGTCAGCCATGCCTACGTTCTATGGGATTCCAAACTTGTCGGATTCTTTATTCTATGCCTCCGTGTCCCAAATCAAGGGCATACGGCCGCTAATGAACGGTCGTCACACTCGTTTAGCTAAAAACTCTGTAGGTTCTGTCATGATCTGTAGAGATTGGTTGGCGCCTAACTCTAGGCACTCAGATACCTACATTGTATGCACGTAGTTTAATTCAAGTCGATCACAACTTACAACATAATTGAAATTGAACTTATGATAAATTAATTAAAAAGAGATCAAAATAAGTCTCATTGATAAGTAAACCAGCATCGTGTGTTCGCTCTCCCACTTTGTCGATGGCTCCTTTCAACGGGCCATTGACCGCCAACAGACTAGTTGATAATTAGAGTTCTTTATTGATAGGGTTCGGACGTTTCGGTCATCGTCGAACTAGTATGTTCTTCGGCTACAGCTACTCATTATGCTCGTGAAGAACATCTACATGTCTAAGATGTGCGTAAGGCTAAGTGGTTCAGAATTAATGGGTAGGGGTCAATCACTTGGGATCAGACTTGGGGAAATCTGATGGTAGCTTGGAGTCAACCATGTGGTCGCTTGAAGTCTACATTGAATCACTTAGAGTCAGAAAATTGAAAGGCTTGGTAATAGGCACTCAGGGTCTCTTTGGGATTTGCTTCAGGAAAAACCTCGTCTAACCCAAGCCCTGCTTCGTGTCATAGCCAGGGTTATAAAATCTCTCTTGTACTTGTCAAAATTCCCATGCAAGTCCTTCATGCAAGCCTTCCTGCAAAGATCATACTTACAATCCCCAGCCTTTAAAAGCTCCAAGCATTTTGTCTAAGAAGGTACTAAATCTCCTAGTTTGGAGAGGTGAAGGAAGTCCCCACTATTGCTAGATCGGCCTCGAAGCATAAGGCCATGGACAAAAGTTTGTAGATGGATATATGAATAAGAATGATCGGTTATGCTTCGTGAGCTTGAAACGATCGTAGTGGATCGATCGTATATAAGAGATAATGTTTCCATCTTAAATTAATGGAGAGTCTAACAGAAAATGATCGGTCAAAAGGGTGGAACGATCGATTCGGTGGGCTATTGGAACGGTCGTACAAGAATAGTCATATCGGAATGTTCACATATAACCAGCTGGATAAGGGTCTAGCTGAAACGATCGTGTAAAACTATCGTAAAAGGATGAATGACTATGTTCAGTAGGCAGAAGTATCAACATAGTACGACTAATTATACACAAATCAAAATGTTTGGTCCTAAAAATATGGTTGAAAATGATCGGATGATGGGCGACCGTGTAGGGACGATCGAAAATAAGCGATCATGTAGAAAAGCAAGTTGCCTCTATCATATTGGTGGAATGACTGATGTGGACCATTATAAAGAATGATCGGGTAGGATGTTGGGGTGAATGAATTCGTAGTGAACAACTGTTTTCCTAGCGTATATAATCCATAGCCAACTTCTGATCGTTCCTCCTTGCATTAAAACTTGAGAATGGAAAAACATTTAAGAATCAAATGGCTACTTGGTTACTGATCTTATCATTTCCTCCTTAGGCCAAAGTATTAGACATGATTTCACGACCTTGTAAAGTAGTTTCCATCTAGACTTCCTTCAAACTTGAGTAGAGTAGAAAACTTATCAATCAAAAGCTAGATCTATCTCACGATCATGGGAATTCACAGTATGCTCCACTTCTCCACTTTACAAGGTCGTCTACATTACTTTAGTATTCATGTAGAAAGAGCATATTTTCCTACCTTCTCCACTTTAAGAAGCGTAATCGTCACAGTGTGCTCCACTTGCCACTATATTATGTCCTAGAAGTCTTACATGGATTGGCTTCATAGCTGTCAAGTTATTGAATATTCATTGGCAACTTGAGCAATTTTCCTTGATTGTTCTCTGATCGATCCAAACAAGTCGTTGCTTCATCCGTAGCTTGTGTACATGGACTTCAATCAATTCCAAACTTGAGATATAACTCTATGGGTCAAGACTAGTGACTTCATATTTGTTATACTTTGATTTGGTTCTGCTTCAAATCTGTTCGACTATTATCTATAGTACTATATATAGCTGGCTCTTCAAGCCGACTATCTGTTCTTGGTCGAATCGATGATATCACGTCTTCGCCAAATGGCTGGATAATAGGTATTAACCTGATGTTTTCGGTTCGGCGCATCTTTTGTCTTCTTGATCTCCCAACTGGTCTCTTTCAAATCTTTTTCAAGAATTTCATTAGCAATTGCAAGATTGATATGCTCTTCTACTGAGGCCGCGGTAGGAGTCTTACTTCAACCTCAAATTCGTGCACACTTGTAATATCAGGGCAATGAACGGTGGGGGCAGAAGGAATATTGGGTACATAGACTTTGTTAAACTTGGGTGAAAGCCCTTGGGGACCAACCTGGTGGGGAATAACTAAAAGTTTGACTTAAGGAAAATCAAAATGCATCATGTTAAAATCAAAATAGAAAATGTATTGTTCACTACATCGTCATAAGATAAACTCAACAAACACATACACAAAAAATAAAAATAAAAACCAAATCTCGATCTTTATGTAAATTTATAAGCCTATGCCTAAACTATTCCAAATGAGGGTTATCAAGTGAGAAGGAACCGTTTCTAAGCTGTATTACCATTGGTGGTACAAAGTCACTGAGCGCATCCCTTTCTTTAACTACTTAATCAATCTTGAAAGTAACCCTTGGATTTTATCCATATGTTTTGTAAAAGTTTCATCTAACTCTTTTTCACATTTAATGATAGCCATGGCACTAAGACCAAGATGATCTAAAGTTTGAGTTTTAAATTTGTCCTTACTTTCCTTCAGAAGTTTAGTGAACAAAACTTCTTCAAAAGACTAAAACAAACAATGACGACCCAGTCATTCACAAAACAAAAATAAAATAAAATAATACCAAAGGAACTTTGCCATAGCAAAACAAGGTTAACAAGCTAAAGGTCATTGCATATCAAAGAAATTCGAAAAACCACATATAAAGAAGTTGATTTGAAGTGACCTCGGTTTCTTAGTTACTTCAGCATTCTTAAATGACTTGTCATTTTAGGGCTCCTAATTACCAATTGGTTGCACAAAGACATAAGGAGAAGCATTCTTTGCAGCTACCACCTCCTCCCACTTGACCGGTAGTAGGAAAAATATTTATCGATCTTAGCTAGGTCCCCTAGAGAGTCAAGCTTAACCTCTTCATTAAACTGATGCCGAGCTGAGGCATAACTATTATAGACCATGTTGTAAGTTCTATCCTTCAATTTTTGCCTCAATGTCGCCAGCTCCGCACTTTTCTCCTTGAGCTTACAATCTCATGAGGCCAGGACCTCCTCTGTATCCATCACCATCCCCTCTGCTTTAAAATGATATGCATCAAATTCTCCCACAACCTTAGCGTTCCCGAAAGCGACCGAATTAAGGCTTGTTTCAATCACGGAAATACGAGCCAAAGACATGACCTGCTCTCTCCCCATTTCTTCTGAGCCTTGCTTATCAAGGCCCAAAGCTAAAATAACAAGTAAGAAATAATTAAATATAAGAAAGAAAAAGGGGGAAAGGAGGGGGAAGAAGAAAGGAAAATCACTTATGTAGGACCAGGACTTGTTCACCTTTACCACGAGCTCGAACAAAGAAAGTTTGGGGAATGGAAAGGGAAGAATATAATGGGGAGACAAAGCAACACAAGATAAATTATCCAGTGTGACCTTTCCTACCCTCTCGGAAAGTTCTGACACGACACTCTCAGGAAAAAGGGAGATACCAAGTATGCGGTCAAGACAAGACTGCAAAGGAGAAACATGGAGAGTCGTTAAAGAAAGAAGAGGGGTGGATACAGCCATTTTCTTTGAACTTTGGTCAGAACCTTTATCAACACCATGCTGTCTCTTCTTGATGTGTTTCTTTATCGGTTAATTAAGTGCAAAAAACATGTTCAAGAGATATTATCATCATTTTACCTATACATAAAAGGAATTTTAGGGTTATAAATTATTTTCCAAAGGGTCAAAAATATAAAATAGTGAATCATCAATCTATTTGTAACAAGCTATATCGTCAGGCTCATCCGAAACTGGAAAATGCTTAAAAATAACACGAGTGAATTTGTGATTTAGGCTTAGAAAACATGCTTTACTAGCATCTCATTAAAAAAATAATTGTATTTGACTCTCCTCTGCACTTAAATCTAGAACTCAGCTCCTATGGACTCATACAACTTAGTAGCATCATCAGAGAAAATAGGCCGAGTAGGACGTAAGTAGAAAGAAAGAGGAAAATTGTCAAAATTTAAAATAAAGAAATGTAAATCAATCCATCTCCGAGTCTTGCGGGGGACAGATTTTAGGGTCACTGTCATAGCTTAACTATAGTAAAAACTAGCATCACCAATTGAAGAGATCTTGTTGATATCGAACAAGAATCAGAGCTCCTCACAGGTAGGAGTATAACCATTCTCTGCATAGAGAATGAAAGTGGCGATCACAAGAGAGTATGAAAGAGGAGCAAGCTGGATAGGAACAAGGTCAATGGCAGTCAACCACCGATGGAGGACTTGGTTTGTAGGAAGGTAGAGCCCGCATTATATATGTTCGGAGTAAGGGGGTAAACTCATTCAAAGGAGTGTTAATACGCTCATGAGGTTTAAAAACCTAACTTTGTAATTTATGAACCCAAATTGATTTAAAATACCTCAATATCCTTTAGGCGAGTTATCTTAGAGGGCAAAGACAAAGGGAAAGAAGAAGAGACTATTCCGAAATCATGAGAATAACTAAAAAAATGCTAAAAGAAAGAGCCCTACTAAAAAACATGATCCTTACTTTGAGTTGAATGAAAGGCTGAACTTAGGAAAAGGATCGATCAAAGGGATGAAGATCTTTTCGCTTATTTTCTCCTTTTTCTATTGTGATAATAAAGCATAAATGAGCAAGAAGAAGAAAAGAAAAATATACACACACTTTAGTCGAATGTTTGCCACACAAATGAAATGATGAAAAAATTCTGAATCATCAATATATCGAATAAAAACCAAGAATAATGAGCACAAAAATCAAGATGGATTTACCTGATAAATAAAGATATTGACATTACAGCTCTATAGAGGCTAACCAACAGGGGTGAGACACGTGTGCAAGAGCATTAAATGTGAAACAACTAGTAAGACTTTTCCCTTTCTTAAAAAGAAAGAAAGAAGTAAATGGCGGTGATGGGATGTAGAGACCCAACACAAGTCCACACCCATCAACTATCGCTACAGACTTAGGAGGCAAGTGTTACACCCGTATTTCGTGAACCTTGTTAAAGGCAAGTTGATGCAAGAAACAAATCAAAAGGAACCGATACACTCAAATTTCCCGAAGCCTATTAAAGGCAAGATGATGTGAGAAACAAATCAAAAGGAATTACTCCCATAAGAAAAGATAGACCGCAAGAAGAGGAAGCATAGAATAAGGAGAGGTCCAGAGTGTACTATGCCCAATCATTTAAATACAATCTTGACACAATCACCAAAGATGGCTACCAAGTACGGTAATCAACTTGCAGCCATAATATGCAATCCAATAAAAGGAGCTATAGCGCAACCTAGAAGTGGCAACAAGATGGAGATACTGTGCTGCCACACCAAAAGCTGTAATAATGATACCAGAGTACAACGCATCCCCCTAAAAGGTTACATGCAAATAGGGACATGCTGCACTCATAAGTCAATGAACAAAAGTGACAGGTCTACGTTAACAACCTTACATCCAAAGATGGAACAACATCATAGTTCAGTAGCAAAGCCAGGACGATAAATAAGTGCCTTACCATTAGAATAGTCAATAAAGAAACACGTCTTCACCAGAACGTAACAAATACAAGAGCGCAAAGGGATAAAAAGGAGAGGACTATGCTACAATCAAATGACCCATAAACCCAACTACTATTCGAAAAAGCTAATGCACTAACTTTCAGGTATAGATCTGCGCTATGCTTACTAAGGATCCTTTAAGCAGTACCATGAGGAATCCAAAGCATTCCAACGGCTGAACACGGGGACATCCAAGCAACGCTCCACTGCAGCCTTCACTTGTTAGAAAACAACGAAGATGCCAACGACCCTTATCAAACGACCTATGCATACCAACATCAAGAGAAGCTTAGAGCATATACATATAGATATTGAGCTAATACCATAAGTCAGGGGGAAGAAACTCAACTCCATTCAGGTTCAGCACAATGTTGAACAAACACTATAGACTGGGAAAGACAGCTCAATTACGGACACATCCAAGGCAGCATTATGTTAATAGTGCAGTTCCACTCCGTAAGTATTGGCTATGCATCAACAACAAAGAAAAACGATAACTCTTAACGTCCTCAAGAAGTAGTGCACAAGCCATTTTCCCCTCAGACCAGGAGTGCATGATCCATTTGAATGTGAGTTTCCCATCTCAATTTCAGAAGTTCCCACTGCAATTTCAAACCTCCTGCTAACTAGTACAACCACTCAAATTGTTGTTTCCAACCAAAGACACATCAACAATCCTTGCACACTAAACAAACAAGACAAATGAATGACATGCAACGGAATCCAAAGTTGGGTATAAGGAGAATAACAGCAATCCACGTGCATTTCCTTACTATAAATAGAAAAGGCACTATGGCAAGAAAGGGATCTTTTTTCCTAATTTGATATTTTTAAGGTTAAGAACGAAAAAGCTCTATACTCTATGCAATCGATGCTTGTACAAGGAATATAAAAGTAGAAAGTTATATTTCTTCATGGACATAGGATTGTTTAACATCCATACCACATAAAACTCTCTGTGTCTTTACTCTTTCCTACATTTTTACCTACCTCATTTTCAGTACTAGATTCTCTTTTTACTTGAATTAGATATAGATTTGATTTGACATTTTAACAAACAATTAAAGTGCAACTATTTAATTGTGTAAGCTTCTAGCAACATAGTTACTACCTAATGGAAAATTTAATATGAATCAAGTTTGTCGATTCTAATCCTCGAAAGTACGCTATAACTACTCACGTGATTATTTGAGGTGTTGTGAAATAAAAATCTCATCAACTGGCTCCTTTAGAATAAAGTTCTAACTAGAGTTGGGTTAGAAACGGGAAAACCAAAGGCCCAACCCACTTGAAAATCCCCTAACCTCCCTCTCTCTTACTTTTTCATTCATTTTTTTATCTAAAGAAATAGGGAAAAAAGGAAAATATACTATCTTTGAAACACTAATTTATTAATAAGACAAAGAAAAATTATAAAGCTGGAAGAAGAGGCTTATGGCACATTTCTCTCCATAAAGCAAATTATAGCACTATATATTTTGAAGTGTCATGTTATGGGTCTAATTAATAATAATGATTCATTAAATAATGTTTAAAGGAGTTTAACTAAAGAAACACTTAAGAGGGAATTTAATTAATTGTGTATAGAACACTTAAAAGATTAATAACATTGAATTAAGGCTAACACTGTTAATTTTCGTGGCTATAAAGGATTAAAGCAATTAAGGGAATTTTATAATAAGGAATTAAGGAGTTAATAAGATTAAGCACATGGCATTTTACTCTAAATCCAAATTATTAACCCATGCATCCTTAAACTCCTACCATTCTCTTCATTATTACATTAGATAAAGAATGATGCAAAATACATAAACTTTGGCCGCTATTACTAATGGAAGAAAGAAGAGGAAAACTAAATATGGACAAAATTCTATCCTATTCCTAAAGGAAGAAAGATGTAATAAACTTTTTACATATGTGGATAATATTATCTATATTTTCTATCCAAATCTATTTAGATTTTGATTTATTATTTAATTGTTATTTATTATGTTGGTTAACATATTTTGACAATGACAAATCCATTCTATACAAGTTTTATTGTTAAATGGCTTTGTCAATTACTTATTTAAATGTGACGACCCGACTTTCACTCCACAGAAAGTCGAGTCATCATGAAGAAAGAAAGGGATAGAAAAGAGAAAAGAAAGAGAAGAAAGAAGAAAACAACATCAGAATCTCAACAGCTGAACGAATAAATTATATTAATAACATAATATTACATAGTATACAACACTAACCAGAGTTACACAGAATATACATCACATACTAGATAGTTATAAACACCTATCTAGTTATTACAACTCAATACAATACAACAAAGAGATACCAACACAGAGAACACACAGCGGAACTAAATATCTATAACGCAGAAGCCTCCTGCTCCATTGCTCCTCCACAATTCATCAAAAGCTAACCTGAATCCCTTGGCTACTCGTAAAAATTTGAGTACCCAAGAGTTTAAGAAAACAGAAGATAAACTCTGGGTCAGACATGGGTCTGGTGTGAGTAACAGGTTAAAGTTGCTTAACTTTGAAAATCCTTTGAAAATAAAGGTATCACGTAAAACTTCCCACACATAAACATGGAAAAGTTTTTACCTTACGCTAACCAAAACATTTGATAGGAAATCCAGTGATATTATAATAGGTCTAGGGTTTTCAAGTAAATATGAAATAGCCGAAATTGTTACATTCATTAAATTCCAGCTACTAGCCACAAAAGTGGGTAATACAATCAAAACCATTGGCACTTATTGGATTTTGGATTCCATCAATGGCGGGCTACCGGGGTACCGCCCGTCACAGTACATGGCCTAGATCAACGTACCGCGGAATACGCCCGCTCCCCTGCAACACAAGACCGGAACCATCTCTTACTAGACAGTCCCGAACAAGACAACCCCGCAGTTGGCGTACGTTCTAACCACCCACTACGCGGAATAAAAAGGGACCTCTAGATAGGGGAAAATCTCGTCCTACTTGGGCATGACCCACTTAGCCTTGCTGCACCTCCCCTGTTTTAGCCATTCTCGGTTGATGAGGCTTGAGGCTACGATTGCCTTTAGAGAACACATCTCTTAGAATGCTCATCGTCCACCTGACGATGTTCTGAAAGCATTCAATCCATACAAGTTCATTTCGGGTTCGAACGAAACCGAAGGCATTATCTCATTACACTCATTTTGGAATCACCCTCAGAGTTAACGACGATAACCCTTGCAATCTAAATCACCATCTTGAACCTATAAGTACTACCCCGTCAAACTCATCTCGGAATCACCCTCAGAGTTATACTGACGAATATAGTTCTTACACCTTGAGTCATCACTCTTCACATGAGATTCATGACCTATCGTTAATTTGGATCGATGTGGTTTTCGGATATCTAAATATGGAAACCCGATCCCGGTCTCATCGAAATCCAAAGTGTGTCTTTTAAGGCCAAGTTGTTTTAAAGGTTTAAAATAATTCAATTATCTATATACACACAGATAGATAAATCATAAATTCACAATAGATAATCAACATTATCATCACAACAAATAATCCATATTATCATTTTCAAAAGGTAATCCAAATCATCGTCACAATGCAACCAATGCATCCATATCACCCAACATTTCTTATCTCATATCTGAGATTCAAACCATTCAAGGTAAACAACATCATCCATCCATATAAGCAAGGATTAATAATCTCACCAAATATAATTAATTTAAAATTAGTTAAATTAATTACATCATTTCTAATTAATTTAAAGTAAATTAAATTAATTATTTCATCATTACCAAACTTGCTTACATCATTATTGATAAATTTTCAATCAATTAATTAATCATCAACCAATTATTTATTTTAATTAGTCATCCCTGATTAATTAACCTTTAATTACATTCAAGTAATTATTCACTAATAAATTTCTCAAATTAATTATACTTAACCACATATAGTAATTACTCTTTAATTGCTTCATTTATCAATTAGCTATAATTAATTACATTAATTCTTAATTAATTACATTAATTAATTTCTTCATTTATTAATTATTTCTATATAAATCCATTCTTAATTACATCATTATTATAATAATTAATGATCTCTAATTACATTTTCTATATAAATTAATTATATTAAGTAATTAATCTTAATTAAATCATAATTGTTAATCACCCTTGATTAACTCCATTCAGTAATTAACTACCCTTAATTACTTCACCAAATAAATTAATTACTCATTAATTAATTATCTCTAATTAATCCCTTGATTAATTCACAAAGTAATTTTACTCAAATTACTTTTATCAACAATCACCTTCAATTTATTACATCCAGTGATTACCCACAAATTACTTCTCTAAGTAATTTCTCTTCATTTAATTACATTAAGTAATTATACTCCACAATTATCAAATGATTATTTTAAATTAATTAAATTGAATTAATTAACTTAACCTAATCAAATTAAACTCAATTAATTTCCTTTGTTACTTTCATAAGTAATTATACTTAACAATTTACACAAATGATTATATTTAAATTAATTAATCTAATTAACTATTAAAAATTAATCACGTTAATTATTAAATAATCCTTAATTAATAACCTTTATTAACTATTTAACAATTCATTAATTATTTTTCTAAAATAATTAACTTATTTTAATCATTATTAATTACAATTTAATTACTCATTAATAACCCATTAATTAACCCTTAATTAATTAATTAATTATTAACTGTAACTTAATTAATCCTTTATTATTTGATTAATTAATTACTAATCATTAATTAAAATCTAATCTTATTTAATTAATTATTCTTAACTACAAGTTAATTATTCTAAGAATAATTAATCTTAAACCTTTAAGAATAAACTCTTAATTACTTTAAGTAATTATCCATTTTATTAATTTATTAAATAAATTAATTATTCACTTAATTACCCTAATAATTAAATGAATAACAAATCATTAATTTCTAATTTAACTTCAACAAGTTTTAAAATCAATTTAAAACCTTTAAATTATATGATAAAGAATACTTTCACTTATAAAAGAAATTTTACAAGAGTTTAAAACAAATTCCTTTTTAAATTCAACCATCTAAATTTTACTTATCATTTAAAATTGTTAAAATACTTAAATTTATAAAACTTAAATTTAATTTTAAACCAAAGATTCAAATTCAGATTTGAATCAAATTAAACCTTTGTTTTAAAACATTCCTTTATATTTCAAATTCCAATTTAAATTCAAATTTCTTTAAAACATTTTTAAACAATAAGTTCCTTAAAGTATTTTAAACAAATTTGAAATTTAAAAACTTATTTATTTCCAGCTATGATTCAAATTAAAATTTGAATTCAGAATTTAAAATTAGATTTAAAACTTGTTTAAATCTTTGCTTTACACTCAAAAATTCAGTTTAAAATTTGAAAACATAACATGTTTTCTAACCTGTAACAAATTCTAACTCGAGCAACAATTTAATTATTCGAGCCTATCCAATCTAGCTCGAACAAATCATTAACATAACTCGAGTAACTCGCTAATAAACTCGAGTGACATTTTCATCTTGAAAACAATAAAACTTAAATATTGTCAGTTTACAAAAAAAACCCTGAAACAACTAAACACCCGAGCCATAACAACCGTTACTTCGAGTCCACCATCCCACAACTTCGAGCCCAACGCGAATTAACCCGAAACAAACTCGAGTAACCCTTCTTCCCTAAAAACAAATAGCTGATACACCAAGAACGCCGTGGACCTGCACCGTCACGCCATCAACTCCGACCCCTTCGCGACCACTTGCACAAATCGACGGTCGCCTCCTAACTCGACTCCGACCCTCAAATCAAATGCAGAATCCCAATTTCAAAAACGAGCTTCGACCTCCAAAACCGAAAAAAAAAGTCGAACTGGAAATGCCTCAAATCTCAAAATTCCGGCCACCAGAATGGCTTCTCCTCCGACCAATACTCCTTCCATACTCCATCAATCATCCATTCGAATCTGGAACAACTCGGTCATTCATGTGGGTTGCGGTGATCAATTTACTAACCATTCAAAGAAACTAGGGTTGAAAATTTCAATTCGAAATTCCCATCATTTCAATGCTGTAATCCCTCTTCCAATATTTTTCCATGATTCAACCACCGCCATTCCATCTCCAAAAACAACGCTGGCCACCCCTATCACTCAAATTGATAGAACTACCCCAAAACTCCATTTCCAGACAAACCAGAAATGCTCTTTCAATTTTAAACTAAAAATTCAAATTTTGGTTTTAATATTCAAGTTTTTGATAATGTAACCTGTTGATAATCTTAAATCAAAGAATCTTGATGATTAAATTCTTACTTTCAAAAGATTGCTCTGTTGTACTTTATGTTTTCCAGAGACAGTGCAGTTTTCATTTTGTCTTTCATATTTAATAAAATTAAAACTTTAACTTATGTTACATACATACTTGTTTAAATCTTAAACTATAACAAAGTTTTGAGTATGAGATCATGAATATGGTCAGGATTTAATCCTGGAATTCTAGAAACAGGCAAGATCATATTTTCAATCAGCAGGCATATATTCATACATCTATCAATAATGAATCTTGAAATATAACATGCAAACACACTTATCTCCAGAAATAAAACAAGCAACTAATTTAATACTTAAGTTTATTTAGTAAAAATGTTACTCACTAAACTATTTATGAGCAGAGCCTTCGAAGAGTATGAAACTGGAAGGTGCATGATTTGAACACTTGAAGTTGCTTCAGTACTTTAAAAACTGCAGTTTGCTTTTGCTTTTTAAAGACGTTAGTCCTGATGCATTTGCATGTTTATTTCCAGAGAAAGAAATGCAGGCTTGAATTAAGCTACGTAGTTGCATGCAGGTTTCGTTGATTTAAAAATAGAAAAGAAGAATCTTTAGTTGCTTGCAAGTCTTGAATGTTGCAAATTGATTTCAGGTTGATGTTTTGAAAAGAGCTTCAGGTTTAAACATGATTTGCATTTCAGGTTTATATGCATTTCAGATACAGGTTTATACTTTGATTTGCAGAATGAAATTTCAGATAGCTTTGGTTTTGAGGGGAAAACATATTTTTCTGATTTGAAGAAGTTTTGCAGATTTTTCTTGTTTTGATTTGAAGAAGATGATTTCAGATTTGTTTGAATGTTGGTTGAAGATTTTGGGCCGAAGACTTTCTTAAGTTTTGAAGAAGAATAGGAAAAAGAGAATGAGGTTAAGAAGAAATGTTCACATAAGCAAATATTTGATTTAATTAAAAATAAAAGAAAAAATAAAAGTTTAAGAGGACACTAGTTTTAAGTTTTAACATTTGTCACTTAACTTAGTTTAGGCCTTAACACATGTCAATTAGGATGTTAAAAGATTAACACATGTCTTTCAAGTCTTAATAAACTTACACATGTATTAAGTATTTTTATTTAATTTAAATTTGTTTATAAAAACTTTTAAATCTAAATTTATTATTTCTTATATATAAATAAATGAGTTTCTTCCCTTTTTAAATTAAAAAGAAATAAAACAAACAAATATAAATATAAGCTTATCCAAATATTTTTAAGTATTTATTCTTTTAAATTTTCAAACATTAAATTCCAATTTAAATTAAATTATAAAACCTAATTTAAAAAAAACAAGTTATATATAGATGCATATATAACTTCCATTAAATTTAAAAACAACAAATCCTATTTCTAACAAAATTTATCTATGTTCATAAGAACTAAGTATTATCATTATTATTTGAAAATAACAAATTTAACCAATATTAAATAATTTATAAAAGAGATTATAAATTTCTTCTGTTACACAATAAATTAAGATCATATGTAATTTGTATTTTAAATTCTTATATATAAATTTCAAGCAATATTTCAAAAAGAAAATACAACTAAGTTTTAATGTTAATCTAATTTAAATTCATATTTAAGTTAATTAAATAAAAATTTAAAACAAATAAAATTTATCATAAGTATAAACCATATAATTATTTATTAAATTGCTTTGAAAATTTAAATGTTAAATTTAAATCAGATTTCCAATTTTCCAAAATAAATTAGAAAATCGATTTATTTACTAAATTCCAAATCAAAGTTTATCAATTTACAATATATACAATTATGTATATATTATAAACAGAAAACAATTTATTTGCTTTAAAAAGATAAAATCTACCAATTTAAATATTTATTAAAATATGATTATTAGATCAATTCAAAATTTTATTATCAAAAATTATCAAATCAATTTAATTTTTAACACAGATTATTAAATTTATATTGCCAAATTTCTGGGATATCACATTCCTCCTCCCTTAAAAGAATTTCGTCCTCGAAATTTAAAAACAAAGGTAATTTAATAATCTATCTTAAAATTTTATTTTAAAACACAAGCATATATCATCGACATATGCTAACAAGCATAGCAACCAATTCATTCAAACAAACAAATCTAACTATCCAGACAAAATTCTGGGTAGAACTTCCACGAGTGTTGCCGGTATAAATATCGGGATACTCGCTCTATAGATTCCAAACAATCAATACTACTATGCTACAGAGCTTCTACTCAACTAGATCTACAAACTAAACAGGATATCAGACAAGTCTGACACAGCAATCACATCCAAAACTGCTAGTTCCACGACCAGAGATAGTCCATACACGTACTCCTTCAGAGATACGTGAAACACATCGAATTCCAGTCATCCAAATTGGCAATTCAACCTTGAAAATCAAACACTAATCCTCACAAGACAGAAAAAATGCAAAACACCTCGAAGCTGATTTACCCAGTCTTACTCAATCTTCAAGCTCTTTAGATCGGAGAAAACGTACCCAAAATCAAATCTCCGACTCCGGAATCCAAATTCCTTCGTCTCTTATCCACAAAATACTTATGACGATCCTGGGCTGCCTTTATCTCTTCCGATCAGCTCAACCTTCGCTGATGTCCCTAGAAACAAAATAGGCCAAAATAACACAACAGAATGATCTCCTCAAGATCAATCCCAAACCAAGAACACCAACTCTATTCCACAAACATCAGAAAACTAACTTACTTCTCCTTATCAGAAAAAGACAAAACAAAAGCACTCCCAAACTGCTTCCGCTGCACAACTCTGATCTGAAGTAGAAGAAAATGCTGATGAAGAACACGAGCACAACTGGACAACACATATCAGAAATTTGGTTCATCAGATCCATAAAAGAAAACTAGGATGCCCCACCTGATCCTAAGCTGCTTCACCAAATCTCTGGATCTCAAGAGAACAATCAAACTATCGCAAGTCACTTTTGCGATCAACCAGTCCAATATCCAAAGTAAACTGTTCTCTCTTTAGCAATCAGAACAGCTTACGCTTATCCAGCCAATCCATCGAAGAAATGGATCCACTCTGCTGCTTCTGAACTCCATCTTCAGAAAAATTGCTAACCAGAAGACCTTCTTGCCAGCACAGAACACTCCGAGCTGCATTGCTGACACCGACGCCAAAGACTTCCTAATCCAAAACTCTTCGAGAAACTCGGACCTCAAACCAGACAGAAACATCCTACTGAACCCAGCCACAACATCGAAGCTGACATACTTCTTAAACTTGTTCCAAAGAAAAATCTTCAGAAACATCCATAGTCACTATGTCTCATCACACAGCTACTAATTCCTGAGGTATCTAGATACCATTATTCTCTTCTGCCTAACCGACAGATCCAAATTCAACTCATCCAACTCAAAGATAGACTCCGAACCTTTATAGGTTACCTTCAGAGATCGATGAAACCTCTACACTCTGCACAACTCACTCGAGACGGTATTAGGTCTATAGTCTCGACAGATACACTTCCAACCTCAACAGTCAAACTGCAACCAATTGTAGTAGTCGTGTTACACACCCCACTACCTTATCTACCTTTATATCTTATGTTGGAAAAACCCGAACAGGTAACCCAACAAATAGGTAGAAGTAAATATATATATATATATATATATATAAATACGCTCTCTCAAGAAAGAAATTACTTCAAAGCCTAGGTATTCACTCAACCTAGCGCTATGATACCACCTGTGACGACCCGACTTTCACTCCACAGAAAGTCGCATCATCATGAAGAAAGAAAGGGATAGAAAAGAGAAAAGAAAGAGAAGAAAGAAGAAAACAACATCAGAATCTCAACAGCGGAACGAATAAATTATATTAAAAACATAATATTACATAGTATACAACACTAACCAGAGTTACACAGAATATACATCACATACTAGACAGTTATAAACACGTGTCTAGTTATTACAACTCAATACAATACAACAAAGAGATACCAACACAGAGAACACACAGCGGAACTAAATATCTACAATGCAGAAGCCTCCTGCTCCATTACTCCTCCATAATTCGTCAAAAGCTAACCTGTATCCCTTGGCTACTCGTAAAAATTTGAGTACCCAAGAGTTTAAGAAAATAGAAGATAAATTCTGGGTCAGACATGGGTCTGGTGTGAGTAATAGGTTAAAGCTGCTTAACTTTGAAAATCCTTTGAAAGGAAAGGTATCACATAAGACTTCCCACAGATAAACATGGAAAAGTTTTTACCTTACGCTAACCAAAAGATTTGATAGGAAATCCAGTGATATTATAATAGGTCTAGGGTTTTCAAGTAAATATGAAATAGCCGAAATTGTTACATTCATTAAATTCCAGCTACTAGCCACAAAAGTAGGCAATACAATCAAAACCGTTGGCACTTATTGGATTTTGGATTCCATCAATGGAAGGCTACCGAGGTACCGCCCGTCACAATATGTGGCCTAGATCAACGTACCGAGGAGTACGCCCGCTCCCCTACAACATAAGACCGGAACCATCCCTTACTGGACAGTCCCGAACAAGACAACCCCGTAGTTGGCGTACGTTCCAACCGCCCACTAAGCCGAATAAAAAGGGACCTCTAGACAGGGCAAAATCTCGTCCTACCGAGGCATGACCCACTTAGCCTTGCTGCAACTCCCCTGTTTTATCCATTCCCGGTTGATGAGGCTTGAGGCTACGATTATCTTTAGAGAACACATCTCTTAGAATGCTCATCGTCCACCTGACGATGTTCTGAAAGCATTCAATCCATACAAGTTCATTCCGGGTTCGAACGAAACCGAAGGCATTATCTCGTTACACTCATTTTGGAATCACCCTCAGAGTTAACGACGATAACCCTTGCACTCTAAATCACCATCTCGAACCTGTAAGTACTACCCCGTCAAACTCATCTCGGAGTCACCCTCAGAGTTATATTGACGAATATAGTTCTTACACCTCGAGTCTTCACTCTTCACATGAGATTCACGACCTATCGTTAATTTGGATCGATGTGGTTTTCGGATATCCAAATATGGAAACCCGATCCCGGTATCATCGAAATCCAAAGCGTGTCTTTTAAGGCCAAGTTGTTTTAAAGGTTTAAAACAATTCAAATATCTATATACACATTGATAGATAAATCACAGATTCACAATAGATAATCAACATTATCATCACAACAGATAATCCATATTATCATTATCAAAAGGTAATCCAAATGATCATCACAATGCAACCAATGCATCCATATCACCGAACATTTCTTATCTCATATCTGAGATTCAAACCATTCAAGGTAAACAACATCATCTATCCATATAAGTAAGGATTAATAATCTCACCAAATATAATTAATTTAAAATTAATTAAATTAATTACATCATTTCTAGTTAATTTAAAGTAAATTAAATTAATTATTTCATCATTACCAAACTTGCTTACATCATTATTGATAAATTTTCAATCAATTAATTAATCATCAACCAATTATTTATTTTAATTAATCATCCCTGATTAATTAACCTTTAATTACATTCAGGTAATTATTCACTAATAAATTTCTCAAATTAATTGTACTTAACCAAATGCAGTAATTACTCTTTAATTGCTTCATTTATTAATTAACTATAATTAATTACATTAATTCTTAATTAATTACATTAATTTCTTCATTTATTAATTATTTCTAAATAAATCCATTCTTAATTACATCATTAATTATAATAATTAATGATCTATAATTACATTTTCTATTTAAATTAATTATATTAAGTAATTAATCTTAATTAAATCATAATTGTTAATCACCCTTGATTAACTCCATTCAGTAATTAACTACCCTTAATTACTTCACCAAATAAATTAATTACTCATTAACTAATTATCTCTAATTAATCCCTTGATTAATTCACAAAGTAATTTTACTCAAATTACTTTTATCAACAATCATCTTCAATTTATTACATCCAGTAGTTACCCATAAATTACTTCTCTAAGTAATTTCTCTTCATTTAATTACATTAAGTAATTATACTCCATAATTATCAAATGATTATTTTAAATTAATTAAATTGAATTAATTAGCTTAACCTAATCAAATTAAACTCAATTAATTTCCTTAATTACTTCCATAAGTAATTATACTTAACAATTTACACAAATGATTATATTTAAATTAATTAGTCTAATTAACTGTTAAAAATTAATCACGTTAATTATTAAATAATCCTTAGTTAATAACCTTTATTAACTATTTAACAATTCATTAATTATTTTTCTAAAATAATTAACTTATTTTACTCATTATTAATTACAATTTAATTACTCATTAATAACCCATTAATTAACCCCTAATTAATTAATTAATTGTTAACTGTAACTTAATTAATCCTTTATCATTTGATTAATTAATTACTAATCATTAATTAAAATATAATCTTATTTAATTAATTATTCTTAATTACAAGTTAATTATTCTAAGAATAATTAATCTTAAACCTTTAAGATTAAATTCTTAATTACTTTAAGTAATTATCCATTTCATTAATTTATTAAATAAATAAATTATTCATTTAATTATCCCGATAATTAAATGAATAACAAACTATTAGTTTCTAATTTAACTTTAACAAGTTTTAAAATCAATTTAAAACCTTTAAATTATATGATAAAGAATACTTTCACTTATAAAAGAAATTTTACAAGAGTTTAAAACAAATTCCTTTTTAAATTCAAACATCTAAATTTTACTTATCATTTAACATTGTTAAAATACTTAAATTTATAAAGCTTAAATTTAATTTTAAACCAAAGATTCAAATTCAGATTTGAATCAAATTTAAACATTGTTTGGAAACATTCCTTTATATTTCAAATTCCAATTTAAATTCAAATTTCTTTAAAACATTTTTAAACAATAAATTCCTTAAAGTATTTTAAACAAATTTGAAATTTAAAAACTTATTTATTTCCAGCTATGATTCAAATTGAAACTTGAATTCATAATTTAAAATTAGATTTAAAACTTATTCAAAACTTTGCTTTACACTTAAAAATTCATTTAACATTTGAAAACATTACATGTTTTCTAACCTGTAACAAATTCTAACTCGAGCAACAATTTAATTATTCGAGCCTATCCTAATCTAGCTCGAACAAATCATTAACATAACTCGAGTAACTCGCTAATAAACTCGAGTGACATTTTCATCTTGAAAACATTAAAACTTAAATACTGCCAGTTTACAAAAAAAAAACCTTAAACAACTAAACACCTGAGCCATAACAACCGTTACTTCGAGTCCACCATCCCACAACTTCAAGCCCAACGCGAATTAACCTGGAAAAAAACTTGAGTAACCCTTCTTCCCCAAAAACAAATAGCTCATACACTAAGAACGCCGTGCACCTGCACCGTCACGCCATCAACTCCGACCCCTTCGCGACCACTTGCGCAAATCGACGGTCGCCTCCTAACTCGACTCCATCCCTCAAATCAAATACAAAACCACAATTTCAAAAACAAACTTCGACCTCCAAAACTGGAAAAAAAGTCGAACTGGAAATGCCTCAAATCTCAAAATTACGGCCACCAGAATGGCTTCGCCTCCGGCCAATACTCCTTCCATACTCCATCAATCATCCATTCGAATATGGAACAACTCGGTCGTTCATGTGGGTTGCGGTGATCAATTTACCGACCATTCAAAGAAACTAGGGTTGAAATTTTCAATTCGAAATTCCCATCATCTCAATGCTGTAATCCCCCTTCCAATATTTTTCCATGATTCAACCACCACCATTCCATCTCCAAAAACAACGCTGGCCACCCCTATCACTCAAATTGATAGAACCACCCCAAAACTCCATTTCCAGACAAACCAGAAATGCTCTTTCAATTATAAACTAAAAATTCAAATTTTGGTTTTAATATTCAAGTCTTTGATAATGTAACATGTTGATAATCTTTAATCAAGGAATCTAGATGATTAAATTCTTACTTTCAAAAGATTGCTCTGTTGTACTTTATGTTTTCAAGAGATAGTGCGGTTTTCATTTTGTCTTTCATATTTAATAAAATTAAAACTTTAACTTATGTTACATACATACCTGTTTAAATCTTAAACTATAACAAAGTTTTGAGTATGAAATCATGAATTTGGTCAGGATTCAATCCTGGAATTCTAGAAACAGGCAAGATCATATCTTCAATCTGCAAGCATATATTCATACATCTATCAATAATGAATCTTGAAATATAACATGCAAACACACTTATCTCCAGAAATAAAACAAGCAACTAATTTAATACTTAAGTTTATTTAGTAAAAATGTTACTCATTGAATTATTTATGAGCAGAGCCTTTGAAGAGTATGAAACTGGAAGGTGCATGATTTGAACACTTGAAGTTGCTTCAGTACTTTAAAAACTGCAGTTTGCTTTTTCTTTTTAAAGACTTTAGTCCTGATGCATTTTCATGTTTATTTCCAGAGAAATAAATGCAGGATTGAATTGAGCTATGTAGTTGCATGCAGGTTTGGTTGATTTAAAAACAGAAAAGAAGAATCTTAAGTTGCATGCAAGTCTTGAATGTTGCAAATTGATTTCAGGTTGATGTTTTGAAAAGAGCTTCAGGTTTAAACATGATTTGCATTTCAGGTTTACATGCATTTCAGATACAGGTTTATACTTTGATTTGCAGAATGAAATTTCTGATAGCTTTGGTTTTGAGGGGAAAACAGATTTTTCTGATTTGAAGAAGTTTTGCAGATTTTTCTTGTTTTGATTTGAAGAAGATGATTTCAGATTTGTTTGAATGTTGATTGAAGATTTTGGGCCGAAGACTTTCTTAAGTTTTGAAGAAGAATAGGAAAAAGAGAATGAGGTTAAGAAGAAATGTTTACATAAGCAAATATTTGACTTAATTAAAAATAAAAGAAAAATAAAAGTTTAAGAGGACACTTGTTTTAAGTTTTAACATTTGTCACTTAACTTAGTTTAGGCCTTAACACATGTCAATTAGGATGTTAAAAGATTAACACATGTCTTTCAAGTCTTAATAAACTTACACATGTATTAAGTATTTTTATTTAATTCAAATTTGTTTATAAAAACTTTTAAATCTAAATTTATTATTTCTTATGTATAAATGAATGAGTTTCTTCCCTTTTTAAATTAGAAAGAAATGAAACAAACAAATATAAATATAAGCTTATTCAAATATTTTTAAGTATTTATTCTTTTAAATTTTCAAACATTAAATTCCAATTTAAATAAATTATAAAACCTAATTTAAAAAAAACAAGTTATATATAGATGCATATATAACTACATTAAATTTAAAAACAACAAATCCTATTTTTAACAAAATTTATCTATGTTCATAAGAACTAAGTATTATCATTATTATTTGAAAATAACAAATTTAACCAATATTAAATAATTTATAAAAGAGATTATAAATTTCTTCTGTTACACAATAAATTAAGATCATATGTAATTTGTATTTTAAATTCTTATATATAAATTTCAAGCAATATTTTAAAAAGAAAATACAACTAAGTTTTAATGTTAATCTAATTTAAATTCATATTTAAGTTAATTAAATAAAATTTTAAAACAAATAAAATTTATCATAAGTATAAACCATATAATTATTTATTAAATTGCTTTGAAAAATTAAATGTTACATTTAAATCAAATTTCCAATTTTCCAAAATAAATTAGAAAATTGATTTATTTACTAAATTCCAAATCAAAGTTTATCAATTTACAATATATACAATTATATATATATTATAAACAGAAAACAATTTATTTGCTTTAAAAGGATAAAATCTACCAATTTAAATATTTATTAAAAGATGATTATTAGATCAATTCAAAATTTTATTATCAAAAATTATCAAATTAATTTAATTTTTAACACAGATTATTAAATTTATATTGCCAAATTTTCGGGATATCACATTAGAAGTAACACATAAGTTAATTATTATCAAATGAATTGAAACATTGATATGTTTTTCATAATATTGAATCTAAGATGAGTTTTATTTTTTTGGATTTTTGGATTTTAAAATAATTCATTACGAATTTTCTAATATGAAAATGGATAGTTTTGGCTGTTAAATAATGTTTTAAAACATTAAAATTCAATATTTTGATCTGAAATTTTACTAAAGGTGAAACAATGCGTTTACGATTTAGTATGAATTTTTTTAAATTTCCTATGATTTTGAATTAATATTAATTAAATGCAAGACATAAATATCCTTGGTTGATGAATTAATCAAGAAATGGATTAATTAACAAGTGATTAAAGTAGTAAATAACGGCTCGCTTTTAAAATTACTACCACAATTCTAAAAGCAACAAAAGAAGGAACAAACTGCATAAAGACTAAGTCCAAAAGTAGGTATTTTATTAAGTAATATATCAATTTTCCACTTAATAACGGATTTCCCATTATAACTTTGATAAATATAAACCCGATAACATATATGCAATAGCCTAATAACATAAGTGCAATAGCTATAATCCAGATAGCATATATGTGATAGCTACGATAACATATACGTGATTGCTATAAAATCAGTAGCATATATGCAATAGCTAGAAACCCGATAGCATACATTAATAGCTTTGATAGCATACATGTGATAGTTATAAATACGATAACATAAATGTGATAGCCATACACCAGATAGTTATAAATCAATACTTATATGTATTGGCTATAATCTTGATAGTATATATGCGGTAGCTATAAGCCCGATAGTTATACGGCCGATAGTTATAGGCCTGAAAATTATATACTCGAGAGCTATAGAGTCAATAGCCTATTTATACAATAGCTTGTCTATAATGTAGCTTGTTCATAAGATAACTTGTCCATACGATTCCTAGTACGTATGATAGTTATAGAGACAATAGCTTATATATAAGATAACTAAAAATTCATACATCCAATTAGCTATTAGTTTGGTATTCTGTAGTTAAAAGCATACTTTCGATAGTTAGTACTTCATCCTCCATTAGGTAAAATATGTATAATATTGAAAGCATTTTGGAAGCCTGTTTCCATAATGTATAATTGGGTTTTATTGCATGGGATTTAAATTTTGAAGTAATAAAATGAATAGCAATAAGTTAAAGTGGATTAACTTATACTGAGGATAGGTATGGGAAAAGCTCAAGGTAAGCTAAGAAATGATAAATGGTATCATTTAATTACCGTGAAAGGCAAAAAAAATTATCTAAATGAAATAACTGTGTAAGGGCTGTGCTAACGCCAAAAATGGATCAACATCCAAGAATAGGTTGTAGGAAACCTATGATACCTAGATCTAGCAGATAGCGGTAATAATAAAAGAAAATAAACAGTAACAAGAAAGAGAGACAAAAGATTTTATAGTGCTTCAGCAATCTTTGGACTACATAAACTTTATAGCTTGTTGGTTAAGGATTTGATTGAGATTACAAAGGATTTTGAGAGAGAATTAAATTGGTTAGACTGGTTCTATGTCCTAGAATTGCCTAAAGTAGCTGCGTTGGCGACTATTGTATATAGGAAGAGACAGAGCTTCTGCGTAGTGATGGCAGAAACCATATCCCCTTTTGGTTGCTTTATGGTTTTTATTCATAGTGGCAGCAGTCGCATTGGACCAGAATAAGAGTTCAAGCAGAGTCTAGAAGTCGACTTAGAGGAGTAAAAAAAATCGTGGAGCCCACCGACATATCTACACATGTTAGTACCGATATCTTCATGCCGGTACCGACATATGTGCTTTGCATATGTGTAGTTCAATCCCTAGCATTCTCTTCCTTATTTTATTTTGGATTGTCCTATGTTAATTTTATAAATTGTGGATTGTTCCTTTATCACTTGAGTAGTTCTTCTGTCCTGGCTGCTGTCACTTCGCTTTTGGTAATTGGTTGTTCAAAATACGTTGAAATCCCTTGAGCAAGCATAAAAGAGGTAGATAATAGTACTTGTAAAGTTTGAGTAAAAGATCCAAAGGCATGAGAAGCCTCTACTGACTTGTAGAGGTTGGTACTGACCTATTTGGTTTGCTTTATTCTAGTTGAGATTTCTCGGAGATAATTTTCTACACTATCCAAGTGTGCCGCCAAGATTTCAAGTCGTTTTCTCTTCGTTCCAATATTTTACTTCCTATGGTTTTATACTTGGATAAAAACCCAATTAGCATTTGCCTCCTTAGAGTATGCTTTCGTTGGAAACAAAGTGAGCTCTCGATTGAAACTAGGTATGAACTATTTTCCATAAATTCCAACTAATTGTTTGAACATTATCCAGAGACATTACTTTCATTTATCCCTAATTGATTACTATTTGTTGACTTGGCCATTTGGATCTGAGCTGAAACTCCCCTCTTCTGCATCGATAATGTTAATGATGTAATCTATGTACCAAAACTTATGAGCTTCTCCATATTGTCGAATAGATCCTCAGTGACTATTTGAGCAAAATTGAAGGAAACATGACATGTTAGTTCCGACTTGACCATGTCGGTACCGACATGTATACTTGAGGAATTTTCCTTGTTTTGTCTTATAAGTTGATTCTTGGATTTTTCCCTTCCTTCATTTTCTCACACTTATTCATACTGCTAAGAAACTATAAATTTGTGTAAAGAGATTATATTAAGTGCATCATCTACCATTCACAAATTCATCACAAAGAAGTAAAGTTTAACTTATAAATTCATAGGTTGTAAAAGCTAGATTTGGCTTTCGTTATTCATTAAAAGTAAGCATACTCGGGTTGAGTACAAACCGTTCACATCTGGCAAATAAATATATTCATATCTTAATGTAAAAAATAATTCCCATCACCAGCCCCTGCGATAGGAAATGGGGAAATTTTGATAGGGAATGTGGTTTTTTTGCTATAATCTAATTTTTTTTATTTTAAAATGATATCTTTTTGCTTAGTAGTGCTTAATTGTTGCTTAAATTTAAGCAAAGCATAGATAATCCCAATTAAGCATGCTTAAGCACTTATCGCTTAATTTTATTGCTTTTTCAAGAAATTAGGTGTTGTACAAGCATTTAGCGCTTAAGCGACGCTTAGGCATACTTTTCATAACATAGTCGCCATCTCCCAGCATCGCCGCCACCTCTAGGACCCGCGTTCAAAATCTCAGACCAGATTTGAAATCGAAACAAGCCGAGTTATGGTTTGATTCGAACCTGAGGTAGGTTCTAGTGGATGATGTGGCAGAGTTGGCATGGACTTGATCGATCCAATCTTGGTGGAGTGATAGTCGAGTTCCAGCATGTGTAATTAGGGATGAGACTAGTGTCCTTCGGTTAGACACAAATGGCCTTAGGAAAAAGCTCAATTCTTCAGTCTTCGATTATCTTTCGAGTGGAATAGGCTAAGTCCTTATCATCTTATATATCCCGACATGATGATTTGTTTTGAGTTTGAATGTGTTGGATGGCTTCGCCGCATGGTTTTCCTATTTTTACACTCCCGGTGATTCCAAAGACAAAGACAGTCCACATCGCTTTTGGCAATGGATCCGTTATCGATCGTCGATCGATAATTGGTAAGCATAGAATGATAATTTTATAGGATGATGTGGATTGCTTTTCAAACGTAAGCAAGATATGTACACTATATGGTTCGTTCAAAATGCTGACAGTTGACTTACTTCATGTAGATAACACAGTGCATCTACTCGGTAAGCACTCTAAATACCATCAGTCAACACACGTTGACTTCTTTTGGATTTTGGGGGTTAGTCATATGGGAATTTCCATTCCAAGTGTTGTTGCTGCGATGACTCCACTATCAAAGATGGGTCGTGCACATACTTACGGAAATAAGATACATGAAACACATTATGCAAACCCGATAGCCTAATTGGTAACTCAACTCTATAAGCAAGTGTACCAATCTGCTCTAGTACTGGAAATGGTCCTATATAGTGCGCAGCCAACTTCCCTACCTTCACGATTCAAGCAACATTCTTTATCGAAGAACCTTTATGAATACAAAGTCTCCAATTATATAACAGCCCTACTTCCCAAGCTATAATAATAAAAAAAATCAATTATGTTTCAATTTGATATTAATAATTATTTATGAAAATAAAATTTTACTTAACTAAATTCTATTTAATAAAAAAATTTATTTTAATAAAGTGGAAATTAACTAACAAATTCTTTTCAAATAATATATTGAAATTGAATAAAATGTTTTGACAAATATAAAATATTTTTAAAATGTAAATCATTTTGTATATATTGAAATGATCAAAAAAATTATTTTATAATATGAATAATTAAATAAGATTAAACAAGTATCAAGTTGAACAAAATTGGCCAGTTATTGAAATATAATTAGTAGAATGCAGTGTAATCAATTTATATTAGATTGAAATTTATTTTAAGGATTAAAATTCAAATTTAAATGCAAGGAAATTAATTAAAAATGAAATGAATTAAATCAAGGGTCAAAACTATTTCAGCCCAAGCCCATTCTCCCTTTTCTCCATATCTATAGAATACTCCTTTCTTTATTATTCTAGCCAAACCAATGCCTCGTTTTCAGTTTGTCCTAAGCCCAACTCGAGAATTCTCAAAATCAAAAATCATGATAATTAAAAAATAGAATCCCACCTGAAGTCGATGGTTTGGCGATGACAACATCATGGAGGAGAGGTCGCTTTCGATGTGTTAAGCATGTTCTATCTACCTTGTAGTTCACGTGATGGCAAGCATTGCGAGTTACATGAGGCCGAGGCGACTATTATGATGCGTCATGGGGTGGAAGTCGTGATGTAGTGTCTTGATTTAGTGATTGCGTCGTTGTAGGTTGTGGCCGTGTAAGGCGACGCGAGGGGTGGAGGCAAGTGAGGCAAGTTGCGGTATGGGGGAGTGTGAAGTGTTGCTGGCAATGGTCAAGAATGGCTACAACAGTGAATTCTGACCAGGCTAAAGGTGTTATTCCGATGTGCATGCAATTTTAAGGCAGTAGGTTAAGTGATGGAGCGCGGGTTTCGGGCCGTTGGCGATGCAGGAAATCGTAGAGTCAACACTAATGATTGTTATCAGTCTAACTTAGAGTTAAGGTGAGTTTCTACACTCACAACTATATCTATACCCAACTATTTATATAACTACCTCGATTATTGGATGGATGGCTTAGTTGAATGAATTGATTGTTGTATATTGGTTAGGAAAATTGGATTGGATGTTGTGATATTGGGTATGTTTTTGGTTAGTTGTTGAGATTTTGTGTATGTTGGATTGTCCAAAATGCAAAGTAGATACCGTCCGATTACATTTTGATTTGTGTTTTATTTTAATGTGTGTGTAAATAGTACGGATGTCCAACAATCGATGTAATTCAATTTGGGCCAAACGATAAAATTTATACTGATGGTTGATTGATGAATTTGGAGAATTTACCTCCATGGTTTATATTTTGGGCGATTTATTGATCTAATCATTTTAAAAATATTTCTGAAAGCTTTGAAAATTATTTATGGGCTTTAAATTTTATTAAATGTATTTTATAAATATTTTACTAAATTCTATTCAATTTAGTAATTTTCATATTTTTGAATATATTTTTTAATTATAAATATAGTTTTCTTTTGGTTATAAAACCTTTATAATTAATATTGTAATATATTATAAGTTTGGAATTGTTTCAAAGGAAAAATAAAATATTATCCTATTTTATAAAATATTATGAAAATAAAAATATTACTTTAAGTAGTATTTTATTGTAAAGGTTATTTGAATATTTTATAAGATATATTACTTTTAAGTGAAATTTTATTATAAAGGTTATTTAAATATTTTTAAAAGAGTTTTCAATCCATGGAAAAATATAGGATCCATTTTACATAATATTTATAAGATTTTGGATAAGTTTTGAATAAATAAAAATCAATTTTTATAATACGAAATTTTTGATTATGGTACAACTTAAAGGAAGATGTTTAGTTCTAATTGGTTTAGTATAAAGTGAAGCTTTTGAATTATAGTCTACAATTATCATGAAAGTTTATGAATTAATTTTAAAATAGAATTTCATCATGGTAATCTTTATAAGTTATATTTAGATGGTAAAGTGATAATGAATGTTTTATATGTATATAAATAAGGATTTGAAATCAAATTATGGAGTCAAAAAATTATTTTTAGTATCATATCAATTGTGTGAAATTATTTAGTGTATAATGTTTTACTAGTTTTATTAGTTCTAGAATATAAAATTGATTAAAGAAAAGTTATATTTAAAAATTATTAATTTATTGAAAAGAAGTTTATAATTGTTAAATACTAATATTATAATTAATATTTGAAGTATTTCAAAGTGTACTTTATAATTTATGTCATTACTTATGATTAGAAAAGTACACTTTAAATATATTTAAATATTAGATTTATATTTAGTTGTTCAATGAAAGGTCTTGTTGAACTTTATTATTTACTATTTCTAAAACAAATGGGATATTTTATTTAATCTCTACATTTTATGATTTCTCATTTTACTACTAATTTGGATGTTATGAATGATTTGTTATTAAATATTGATTGATTGTTTAATTCATATATTTTATTAATTTATTTTATTATACCTTTTTATTTCTCTTTTCTATATTAAATTGGATATTATGTATGATTCGCCATTAATATTGATTTGATTTGTGATTTTAATATGATAAAGTGATGCCATCCTTTAATGATTTCATAGTATTTAATTCTTTGTGATGGGAAATCCGAATAAACAAAGTTATAATACCGTCTCGAATGGGGCATTCAGTAATTTCGACTTATTATATAAAATACTTGAAGATTGAGTGTTGTTTATGTGAGTGAATAAACGTTTGAGTATCACATAGTGGCATGGGACGTTGTTGTGTTATTTATTTGATTATTCATTGTAAGTAGATGACACTCACGTGACGGCAATTGTATTATGAGATTGTACTTATGTGAGGTGATGCTTATAGGTGCGAACCAGGTAGATGCCATATATTTTTGATATTATGTGCCATTACCAAGATGTACTTTTATTATTGGTCTTATAGCGAACCAATGGCTAGAATCCACTCTAGCAGCATGATCTTGGGGTGGCGCCCCAAGATCCACGACAAATTTTTATTTGATATTATATTTGATGTGCATCATGAGATTTCAATTAGGTGACCCATAAATTAGGTGCCCTATATCATGAGATTTGGGTTTGGTGATCTATAGTGTAGGTGCCCATTGTGAGAAAGGCGGATTACGGATCTTAAGGCTAGGATTAACACTAGAGGGGGGTGAATAGTGTTAATAAAGAATTACTAAATCTTTTTCGATTTATGTTAATTTAGACACCGATGTATGCAATATACAGACACAGATACGATTACAGAAACAAACACAGATGCAGAAATAAAATAAAAGCAGTAAAGGAACGAACATACCGGATTTTATACTGGTTCGGAGTTACCCTACATCTATTCCCGCAACACAAGTATGGATTTCCTTTCAAAAGAAATTGTACAATTACACCCTCGGTTTCAAGGCTACGAGGTACACCCTCCAGAATTTCGATCCTCTGAGTAGAGATACTTGATTTCCGAGCCACAAGTTTACCCAATTTATTTACCAAGGCTACAATCACACTTTTTTTCTCTTGATTGGTTTTCAAGGCTACAATCACACCTTTTCTCGCTTAATAGATTACAAAGAAGTCTATAACTCTGAATAGCACTGAGAAACTTGTAGAGAGAGTGATAGAGAATCAAACTAGAAGTAATCGAGTTCGATTCAATGTTGATTTCGACAGAGTAATGATAAGAATATGTATTAAGAAAAGTTGAAGAAGAAGAGGAGTGAAAAACTATGAAATCTGATGTAAAATTCGTTGAAACTAACCCTTATTTATAGAAGAACAACAACCATGTCCATTCATGAAGAGTTATGGCGAATAGACACTTCTTTTGAAATTTAAATTTTGAACTCAACTGACACTATGTCGACATAGGGTATATAGGCATGTCGACATCCCAAAGCATTTTTTGATGCTTTGGTTTTCTTCGAAAATAACCTTTATCTTATATTAAAACTAATTTAAACTTTATAAATATACTTGAATATAGTTAAAATTCATAAGTAAATATAAAGAATAATATATATATAGAATTTAACCCTAATTTTATATTTTAAATCTAAGTATAAATATTTAAAAAGTTAAATATATTATATTAAAAGATAGTTTAAAATAAGGAGTAATTTGACTTTGAAATTAAAGATAATTTTGAGGCTAAAATTATTTAAAATCAGGATAGAGAGTTTTGAATCTTTTAAAAAGAAATTTTTGAAAACATTTTGAAAACATGATATAATTTTGAAAAATCATTTTGAATAAAAAGTTAGCGGATACAACAATGTTCCACTAGATTTTTCGTAGGTTCCATCCTACTTAGGGATCCATCCCTTTAACAGGCTCGAAGTGGATTTTATTCCACGAATAAATTGGATTTTAAGATGCCAGTGCTTTTCAATGAGTTTTAACAAAATTCCTAATAATAAAAAATACTTAACTTTGAAATCTTGAACTCTTGATAATCTTGATACTCATGAGTCTTCTATCTTGATATCTTGAATCTCTATACTGTACAGTCTTCTTGCTTAGTACCTGCATGGTTAAATCCTGCATATACATATATATCTAAACTTATAATGTTAGTATTTATATTTTATAAACTATTCTAAGGTTGTTGTCATCAAAACCATCATTTCACAGACTAACAATCTCCCCCTTTTTGATGATGACAACCTTTGTTTGTAAAATTTTACTTCTATCCTAATAACTCCCCCTAAAACTAATAACTCCCCCTTAATCTATGCCTAACTACCCGATTTTATATTTCTCCCCCTTTGTTATCAACAAAAAAATTTCACTCCCCCTCATTCTTCAGTACCTGCATTGATAAACTATACAACTGAATATATAGATTAAGAAATAATTGTACTTATGAACATGATAACTAATCAAAGTCTATATACATTTCAATGTACATATATGTTTTATACAAGAAATTTCAAACCAATATCAAGAAATCAATCCACACAGAATATCAATCCAAACCAAATCAATTCAAGCAAATCAAACAAAGCAAACAAATAAAAATCAAACGTTACGTGGAACTTCCACCCATCCTTCTTCTCCAAAGAATGGGTTTGCCTTAATAGCATTCCAATTATCATTGTCATTGGTGAGAGAGACAGAAGATGTGCTTTGTTATCATCCTTGTGCAGAGAGGAGATCATCCATCGTATCACATCGAAGTGCCTTTCTTGTTCCTTGATCATCTGCATTTGACTCAATTCTAAGTGACACTGGTTTCGTAGAATAAATGAGAGAATATTCTTGAATGAATTAAGAGTTTCTTCAAGATTTTTGGATAGATTGTGAATAGGATTAGCCGTAGTTGAATTTATGAAAGAAATAAAGGATATAGATGATAAGAAATGAATTTTAGTGAAGAATTCTGGAAGAAACAGGTATTTATAGGTGTAGAAATTCGTTTGAAATGAATAGACATTTGGTAGTTATTCAAATTTCAAATTCAAAATCAATTGTCATTTCTGACCAGTACATGTCGACATGGTCATATAGGGGATGCCGACATGGGTTAGTGAAAAATTATGACCAATTTGATTTTGTGAATAATTTTGTGTGTGTGTGTGTGTATATATACACTATACCAACATTTATTCTGGAGATAAGATAAGATAGATCACATAAAGGAAATCTCATTTCATTGCATACTACAATAGTACAACAATTAAGCATACAACAAACTACATGAACATTCGAAATAAAGAAAACTAAAACAAATACAACAAGATATGAAAAGATAAGACTACTTAGAGGATGAGGAAGATGAAGATAGTCCAAGTTTCTTGCTGACTTTGAAAATGAACTTGTTCATCTTGGATGAAATTTTGTGTAACATACGCGATTTTGTCGGGATCCGAAGGTCGGCATTCTTACGTCTACTGTATCAAATGCCGCATAATTGAATGCCGGAAAACCGAATTGTTAGGGTTAAAAAGAAGAGGTAGAAGAAAAAGATAGAAGAAGTAAGAAAACAGAACAGAAACAATATCAGAATCTCACATATCGCAGCGGAACAACATATAATAGATAAATGAATAATCTTTAAATCAAAAAGAACTATCCCAGTTATTACATTACATTATCATCATCAGAGTGTACAACAACAATATACAACACCACAAACAATGGACAACTATACAAACATGTCCTTACAAGTAAATTTACAGTGGAAAGATAATATCATATACAAGTAATACGTCTCGCCATCCAGCTTGCCACTTGAGCTCCATAGCACTTCTGAATCAAGAATGACCTGATAACCGGACTCTAGACCTCCCGTGTGGAAAATTATGGGCACCCAGAGTTTAGGAAGAGAACAATAAACTCCAGGTCAGTCATGAGACTGGTGTGAGAACTTAAAACAATTATTTAACTTTAAAACAACAACAACAACAACAACAAGGGAAGTGAAAAATATCCGCAATGCTTTTGAAAAAATGAAACTACCATAAGGCCTCCCCGCACACACACAATGCAAACGCAGAATTGGAGGAGATTTCTCCTTATGATAGCCAAAGATGCTTACTACGCAAAACAAATTATTTTTTTGATATTATTATTAGTGCATAGTGATAGAAAGCATTTCGAAAATAGAATATAAATCTTAGCCAACATACGACCATTATCGTATGCCTACTATAGCTACCATGTTCAATAGCAGGTTACCGCCACATTCCATGGCAGGTTATACAACTAAAACCGTACAAGGCTCATATTGTTTCTTTGGATTTTCCAACAAATGGTCAGGCTAAGGAACTTCCTACTGCCACATGGGATCACTTCTGGCGGGACGTCCCGAGAACCTAACCGGATCTCTGCCAACACAAGGTGGGGTTACCTCTGTAACTAGGTAACTACTACACGAATATGCCACCCCTCGGTCCTTTGGGACCTTTATCCGAGGGCCCTCGATCACCAAGCAACAACCACACAGAAAAATGAGATTGGAGCAACCACATAGGTTAAGCATCAGGGCTCCATACCTGACACCACCCTTTTCTAGAAGGAAATGACATACCTTAAAGGGAGCGACCCTCATAACCTTGCCGCATATTCATGTTTTGACCATTTCCGGGGTGTGAGGTCTGACGAAGTCTCGTCCACAAAGCTACGCTTTTTCACAAAGCCACGCTTTTTCACAAAGCCACGCTTTTTCACAAAGCCACGCTTTGATCAAAAAATGATCAATAAATAATCATCACACAGCAACACTCAGCATGCCACATTACCAAATTGGGAGTATATTGCTGATAACCTTCAACTACAAAACCTCTGAGCTCGTACGTCTCATAGAAGGGTGTTAAGCTAAGAGAATAAATTCTCCGCCACCAACAGAGATGTATTTGAAAGAAATCTGCTTTATATCTCAAAATGTAATGTCAGACACGTAACCATACAAGTCTGTTCTGGGCTCGAACAAAACCGAAGGCACTTCAAAAGAAACCCTTGCAATCCGAGTATTCACAATCCCGATCGAATTTCCCATCACAAAGGAAATCTCCATACCGTAGCTAACGGTGCAGAGACAATCGATAGGTCATCCTACCGTTTTCACAATACCCGGTCTTCACCACCGATCTTCAATGCTATCCATTACGTCGTATCACTATTCGGAATGGGCAATCCGAATAACGAGCGCAATAATTTAAAAATAATTGTAGCATTCATTTCCAACCAATTCACAACAAATAGCCATTCAAGGGTCGATATTGATAGTCGGTTATTTAACTATCAGTCAATATTCACAACATCACCCGATTTCAAATAATTTCCCAAATTATTTATTTTTAGAAATATCTTTACAAGATATAATTTCCACACTTCAACCATTTGAAAACCAAATTCAAATCAATTTACACCCTTACAACTTTCATTTCAAAATGGTTCATTTAAACCAATCAAATAAATCCTTACCGATTTATTAAATTTACGTTCCAAATCCGTAAATTTATTCCACACTTTTAAAAATAAAACAATGTTTATTTTTAAAACAAATTTCCCTTATAAATTTCCATTGTGAATTTACATTTCCAAATATTCACTTTTTATACGATTTTTCAAATCGATTTCAATTATTCACTTTCAATTTATCTTTAAAAGATATAATCTCAAAACATTCACTTCATATTGGAAAACATTTCCATACTTATTCGATAATAAGTAATTCACAAATCCATTTATTTCCAACCTTTTGAAAATATTCAATATACTTAAATCCAAATTAAGTATATATTTTATTCTTTAAGGAAAACTTCTCTTAAACACATTTATTTGGGTCAAAACGAATGTTGCGTAAAACATCGTTACAACAACCCAAAATCACTAGTATAGGGATCCGAAACTAAGATAGATATATAAACCCCAATACTATACAAAACTTTTCCATTCGGAAATCATTTACTATAACAACAGTGTTATAGTTCACCATTCCCTTTTATTTCTCGAAAACGTCTATTTCAATAATGAATGTTGAAATCTATGATTTCGATACTTAACCCATTTTAAACCATCTTTAAATTGTTTTAAATTCTACTTAAAATATCACTTTACCAAAATATTTCTTTAATATATTATTCACTGTCCAAAATCGTGAATATATTTCCTTTAATAAGCTATAATAATTAAACTTATTAAAATAAGTTGATTTCTGATTTATAAAACAACGTTTATAAATTCCATTTATGCTTTATAACAATTTCAACTTATAAAAATCACTTTATTAACAAATTCTATCCATATCCCATTTACATGCATTATTCCAATTTATAAGTTAATTACTTATAAATCTTTCATTTTACAAAAAATCCATTCATTTTATAACTTCACAATTTATAAATCTATAGATTTCATCCACTTATGAAATCCATTTATATTTCATTTTAATACTTATAAAAACTCGTTTTATAATTCCAATATTTTAATTTATAAATATAAATTTTATAAATCTTTTATATAAATCACTTATAATAATTCAAAAATCCCAATTTAAACCATTTTATAAATAAATCAACTGCTTATTTCAAAAATCACATTTCGGTTATATTTAACAAAAATCATAATTTTTATAACATAAAAATTACAACGTTTATTTATTTGAAATGAATCAATTCCAAAATTAAATTTATTATGAATTCTCAACTTAAATTTTCGAAAATCCAATTTTATTTATTTTCGGTATCTAACGATACCAAAAATATATTTGGCTAAAATTTAGCCTTTAACGATTTCAATCACAAAGATAATCACGCAGATTATAAATAGATCAACACACAACATTGAAACAAATTCAAATGTTTGAGGAATCCAATTGGATCCCTCCAACCTGTTTCCCTGCATCTAAAGATGTTAGCACAATACCAATTCCGCTTCAAGACGGAATATCACGGTATATGGGATTTATAAAATACTATCCGCTATTATGCGGCACAATAGGGTCTCATGTGCTATATAATGCAGGAAAATCAACTCCAAATACATATATAATACCAATTCCATATCAAGTTGGAATTATCGCGGTATATGTTTTTAATAAATAACATCCACTTAATATACGGCGTATAGGGTCTATTTCAATACAACATATAACAATTTATCATCCAATCACACAATCAAAATTTTTTAAATCTAACTATTTAAAATTTAAATCGAAACAATTCGATTGAGTGAGAAGTTCTCACCTTGAGTTTCCGATAACAGTTGTAGCGTTTTATTTCGAATAAAATTAAACGTACGTTTAATTTTACCCGAAATTCTCACTAGCTCCAAACGACTCCAAACCAGCTCCATTGTGTTGTGCTCATCCATACGAACCCAACGCAATTCGTTTCGCCAAAAACGGACCTCGTATGACAAAGATACATCATTTTAAACTTTGAATTAATTATAATATAATAATTAACAATTTCCTTTTTATACTTTTAACCCTGCTTTTAATCCAGGCCGTCCATCACCTACAAGCAAATTACGGCCGCACTTCCTCTTCTTCTCCCTTTCACATTTTCTCCAGTAAAAGAAACGCACGCAAGTTGAAACCCACGGCCGCCCTTGAAACCCTAAATGACGCGACCAAATCCTTCACTTCTACGACGATCAATTACCACCATCTCAAAGCTCCTCTCGAGTGCCACCATCGGCCGCAATATGGACAAGCTCGGCCCTCCCTGTTGCATGCCAAACGGAGATGAACGCACAACTTTGAATGCGAATTGCCAGCGATTGGTAGCTTCGTTTTCGATCACAACCATTGAATATTAAGATATTGGAGTGCTCTACACTTTTCATGTTGAAAGTTTCTTGAATTGGTTTGTGGATTTGAAGAAATTTGAGGAAGAAAGAGAATAGATTTCAGCCATTAGAATTTTGAGGCGGCGGCTGAAACAAATTAGGGTTAGGTTTTCTTTTGTTGCAAATTGTGAATAAGGGGGTCCTTTTATAGAAAAATTCCAAAACACTATTCATCCCGAATTTTCCGAACTCCAAACGAAGCGTGCCGGCTGGCGTTTCTAGAGTTTACCCCGCGTTCCGGACACAATGGAACGTGTTTCGAAGGCTAATTTGATCATCTGTGCGAGTTACGGAAATAAACGATCAAATTTAAATTAAATCGATTAAACCAAATTTCTATGCGTTTTGGCTTGCCTCGGACAAACCGTAAATCCAATTGACACGAAATTTGAAACCATACAATAATTTAACATTACGGATCCGATGAACTGGTTTCGTTAAAATCCGAGACTGTTTGAAAAATGGCTATTTTCACTAGTCGATTAAATATTAAAATATTCAATTTTCACAAATTAAATTTTAATTCAATTTTAAAAGTTCATAAGCATTATTCTAACTCCAGTGCAATTTAATATAACTTTAGAAATCATTTTTATACAGATTAAACCCGATTTCCAAATTTTTCGGAATTTCAAATATTAAATTGTCGATTTAATTATACAATTAAATCTAAATATTCGAAAAAAATAAATTATTTGACTAACAAATTTTACTTGTTGATATTTAAAATCAATTAAATATCTGAATTTCAAATGACAGAAATTCTGGGTCGTTACATTTTGTCCAACTTCTTACTAACGGATCTTTTAAGAATCCGTTGATTCTCAACAATCGTCTTTTGATTTTCGAGAAGGGTTTTGGTGGATGGATTAGGAGGATAGTCAATGCCTTCCAAAGAGGTTTCACCTTCTTCTTCTTCAATTTCCATTTCATCCCCTTCTTCTTCTTCCTCTTCCTCTTCTTCCATTTCCTCATGAGCCAAATGCTCTTCTTTTTCGACAAGGGCCTCATAAAGTTGAAAAAAAAGTGGAATTTTCATAAGCGAAATGTTAGAATGGTTGAAAACTTTTCTAGAAACAAATTCTTCGCCTTTGAAATCCACTCCAAAATAGTTAAAAATACGAGTGAGATAAATTCCATGGTATAAGGTATTCTCAACCATTTCAAGATTTTTAGGACGAAATTCATCCAAAAATAACTTACGCCCAATTTAAGTCATAATTTCCGAAAATAGCAAAAAGAGCTTTGCAAACTTTTGAAGTAGGATTGTTAAAATTCCCTGATCTTGGGGTCAAATTATGTTGCAAAAGAAGATTGACAATTCTTGCCCTTGGTCGAAAATTTCGATTTTTGAATTCAAAATTATCAATCCCTTCGAAAATGTGATGAAATGTCTCACGATCATTTTCATCGATTTTAAAATTAGAAAGATCCATTCCCATACACTTGCAATTGAGAATGGTACCCAAAAGATCACAATTCAAAATAATTCTAGTGCCTTTGACACTACTCCTAATTTCATCCTCATTTCCATGATAAAATCCACGGTTTAAATTAGCATAGAAAATTTTGACAAGATTTGGATAGCAAACAAAATCATTTTGAGAAGCATCAATAAGACTAAGAACTCCATTGTTTGCAAAAAGAGAATCAAGTTCATAAGAAGAAAAATCTTGAAAAATAGCAAATTTTCCGGGATGGACTTTGGCATAGTTAGCATAATTGATGTATGCTTTTATTGCCTCCGGATCATTGAATAATTGCTCTTTGATTTTTCTGGAAATTCTTATGGTGGAGGGGTTGCTTGAAGAAGCCATTAGAGTTGAGAGTAGAGAGTTTGAAGTTATGAATAGAGAGTTTGAATTTGAAAATGAGAGTGAAAAGATATGATAAAAGATACTGAATAAATAGATTCTCAAAGGACATATTCTCTGGTCAAAAAGTAGCTTTTCAGAGAATTGAATGAAGTGAAAAGGTGGAGAAAAATTCAAACATTTGAATTCAAATTTTGAAATTCAAATTTAGGTACCCATGTCGACATCATGGTAGGGACCATGTCGACATGTGCCTTTGAATTTGCATGAATTGATTTTTCCTAATTTCTTTAATATATATAAATATTATTATTATTATTAATGCCTATATATATCTGAAATATTATTAAACTTCAAGTATATTTCAGAAAATATTATTATACTATTAAAAAATAATAAGAATAATAATAAAATAATAATAAAAAATAGAAAATAAATTTTAAAATTCAAACAACACACCAATTCAAAACCAATCAATCAAACAATCAAGCAACTAATCTAAGCAAGCAATTTCAACCAACTGTATTGTAAACGTACCTTTTTCTGAGTCCATTTTTTTGAATTCGTCTGAGTCATGAACAGTTGTGAAACACAAATTCGAATTATCTGTTTTCTGATCATCATCACTTGAGGATGAGTCCGAGTCATCTAGAGTAGCAGTAAATGCACGCTTCCGTTTCTTTGCTGGATCATTGATCATAGGAGAATTTTGCCTATCTGGATACGGACAGTCCCTTTTGAAATGGCCTGGTTTATCACAGTTGTAACATTTGTCATTATTTGGCACTACATTTTGATTTCCAGAATTCTTATAGTTGTTTCTCTTGAGATTATTCATCTTTCTGTATTTCAGGAATTTCCTAAAATTTCTGGTCATAAAGGCTATCTCTTCATCATTATCGCTGTTTGAGTCTGATCCATCGGTTAATGCATTGAATTCCATTGATTTCTTTTGAGATGCTTTACTTTCTCTTCTCCCGATCATTTGAACTTCATACGACATTAGATTTCCAATTAATTCTTCTATCTTTAAAGTACTGATGTCATTTGTCTCTTCGATCGCAAGTGTCTTTTGATCCCATCTGGAGTTAGAGAATTTAAAAAATTTCTGACTTGATCTTCTTCAGAAAATCCCTTTCCCAAAGATATTAGAGAACGCACAATATCCTGAAATCTACTATACATATCTGAAATAGACTTATTAGGATTCATTTTAAATAATTGAAACTGATTTGTGAGCATGGAAATTTTGGTCTGTTTAACTTTGCTTGTTCCTTTGTGAGTAACTTGCAAATTTTTCCAAATTTCATATGCAGACTTACAAACCGACACTCTATTGAATTCATTTCTATCTAGTGAACAAAACAGACTATTCATTGCCTTAGAATTATTTTGTGCAATAGTCTTTTGCTCAGTAGTCCACTGTGCAAAATTAGTTGTGGGTTCAGAATATTCAATTTGTGTGATATTCCAAGTATCTATTCCTATAGATTGTAAATATATTTTCATCCTACATGCCCAATAAGCATAGTTACTGCCATTAAAAAGTGGTGGTCTGACCGTAGACTGACCCTCTACAAATGAACTAGTAACAGGGATACTAGTGTTAGTAACAGTACCAGTGTTGGTAGCCATTTTGAATTTTTTTCAAAAATCAGATTATGAAACTTTGAAAACCTTGCTCTGATACCAATTGTGAGAAATGCGGATTACGGATCTTTGGGCTAGGATTAACAGTAGAGGGGGGTGAATAGTGTTAATAAAGAATTACTAAATCTTTTTCGATTTATGTTAATTTAGACACCGATGTATGCAATATACAGACACAGATATGATCACAGAAACAAACACAGATGCAGAAATAAAATAAAAGCCGTAAAGGAAAGAACACACCGGATTTTATACCGGTTCGAAGTTACCCTACATCCAGTCCCGCAACACAAGTACGGATTTCCTTTCAAAAGCAATTGTACAATTACATCCTTGGTTTCAAGGCTACGAGGTACACCCTCCAGAATTTCGCTCCTCTGGGTAGAGATACTTGATTTCCAGGCCACAAGTTTACCCAATTGATTTACCAAGTCTACAATCACACCTTTTCTTTCTTGATTGATTTTCAAGGCTACAATCACACCTTTTCTCGCTTAATAGATTACAAAGAAGTCTATAACTCTGAATAGCACTGAGAATTTTGTAGAGAGAGTGATAGAGAATCAAACTAGAAGTATTCATGTTCGATTCAATGTTGATTTCGGCAGAATCGTGATAAGAATATGTATTAAAAAAAGTGGAAGAAGAAGAGGAGTGAAAAACCATAAAATCTAATGTAAAATTCGTTGAAACTAACCCATATTTATAGAAGAACAACAGTCATGTCCATTCGTGAAGAGTTATGGCGAATAGACACTTCTTTTGAAAATTAAATTTTAAACTCAACTGACACTTTGTCGACATGGGGTATATAGGCATGTCGACATCCCAAAGCATTCTTTGATGTTTTGATTTTCTTTGAAAATAATCTTTATCATAGATTAAAACTAATTTAAACTTTATAAATATACTTGAATATAGTTAAAATTCATAAGTAAATATAAAGAATAATATATATAGAATTTAACTCTAATTTTATATTTTAAATCTAAGTATAAATATTTAAAAAGTTAAATATATTATATTAAAAGGTAGCTTAAAATTAGGAGTAATTTGACTTTGAAATTAAAGATAATTTTGAGGCTAAAATTATTTAAAATCAGGATAGAGGGTTTTGAATCTTTTAAAAGGAAAGTTTTGAAAACATTTTGAAAACAAGATATAATTTTGAAAAATCATTTTGAATAAAAAGTAAGCGGATACAAAACAATGTTCCACTAGATTTTTCGTAGGTTCCATCCTACTTAGGATTCCATCCCTTTAACAGGCTCGAAGTGGATTCCATTCCACGAATAAATTGGATTTTAAGATGCCGGTGCTTTTCAATGAGTTTTAACAAAATTCCTAATAATAAAAAATACTTAACTTTGAAATCTTGAACTCTTGATAATCTTGATACTCATGAGTCTTCTATCTTGATATCTTGAATCTCTATACTGTACAGTCTTCTTTCTTAGTACCAGCATGGTTAAATCCTGCATATACATATATATCTAAACTTATAATGTTAGTATTTATATTTTATAAACTATTCTAAGGTTGTTGTCATCAAAACCATCATTTCACGGACTAACACCCTATAGCCCCCTATATCGCATAGGCTAGTAGTCCGTTGCCTATAAGGGCAAAGCAGGGTCATGACCAAGGCTACGCATTGACAAACCACTGGTGGATATAAGTCACAATGTCTGTCAAGGTAAGTGAACGCTGTAGATGCAGATCTGATTAGGTGACCCTAGGCTCTTGGAGCGGGCATGCAGATATCGGTCTCCCTTCTAGTTCTAACGAAGTGGTAGATTGGTATATACTATTGATACACCTCACCTAAGTATAGATAGGGGTTAGGAAACCCACATATTTATTTATATATGACTCTACTTGCGACTTCGTGCCTATCGTACAGTTATTCAACCATGACGATTTATTCTGATTTATTCATATATGAGGAGATGGGATTATATCTAGATAGATGTCTAGAGTATAGTGGAATCTCATATTATATTGATAAGCATCCTATCTTATCCTATACCCGATGATATATCAAATTTGATGATTTCTTTACCTTGATAATGATTTTAGATATCAATGATTCACCTATTTGACATTGTTTAGCTTTGATAATATTTATTATGACTTTATATGGGTGATGACATCTTTGTGCATGCTTTGATTGATCTCCTCCATATTAGAGATGTTTTGACGTAATGTTGTTGTTTCTATCACTCTTTTTATCACTTTTCATCTATATATGTATGTACAACCCCTTGATTTAGATATAGTATATCCCATGTGTTATTTACGTAATATACCAGTTACTTCGAGACTTTTCAGGTATAGAGATGCTGAGAGCAGCTTGTATTTTCTAGGTTTAGCGGAGGCTAGTATATAGTATTCTTGTATATCATATTGATTTTATATGGTCTCGTGTATGTAGATCCTAGTGTTGTATATTGGATATGACTTATATATATATATATATATATATATATATATATATATTTAGTATTATATGTTATCACTATGATTCAGACTCTGTGTTCTCTATTATTTAGTGTATATTTTTTTTATCCTAGAGGCACATGTGTTTGTTGATTTGTGCGGATGCTAAGTACATTTCGCGGTTAGTTGTATTAGAAGTTTAAATACGTACCAGTATTTGCCCAAGAGAATAGTCACGTGTTCACCTCATATCGCCTCATTCTCTATATTATCTGATAGTATAACTCAGTAATACTCTTGGATAGTATAGGTATAGAGGCGGGGGTGTTGCATTTGGTATCAAAGCAAGTTAAGAACAATACGTCAAACATATAAGAGACATGAGTTAAGACCTTAGACGAGACTTAGAGTCCCTACCCTCTTGGGTGTATTAGGCAGTTACCCTATATTAAAAGAATATTAGGAGTATATGATGATTATTGGGGTATTCATTAAGAGACGTACTTGTTATTTTTCTTAAATATACATATATACATATGTCATATCTCTCTCACTTTTATTTATTCATCTCAGTATGGAATAAGGATTTTGAGGAAAGCAGTAAAGTAAGATGTGATTAGCCTAACGAGTAGTGTCATCAGTGGTGATGGTGAATAAATGCTTGGGTGGCTTGAATTAGAATGAGGCAGTTCGGTTAGGGAAGTTGAAATGACCCTATTTCGAATCTCACATTATAAATACTTCACAATTCTAACTTTTAATTAGGCGAGTTTGAGTAGAGGGTCCAGTAGTGATCAGTGTTGCGTAGTAGAAGCCGGTAGATAGCTTTCTGCTAAAGGTATTCTTTTGCTTTTTTAAATATGCATGCATTGTTGTATAGTGCTTGTTTGATTTTATGGATTTTCTGTGATAATTTTCGTTGTTGTTAATGGTTGAAGAATTAGACGTATACACGAATTTTGTAAAATAAGTATTTTTATTCAAATGAGCGTATGATTTAATAAATATGAATTAGATTTTATATAATGAATGAAAATATTTTAGGAGCCTATTTTAGTATTAATTTGTTCGTTGAGTGCTTTCAGAATTCTGCTCGATGCATCTGGCCAACATTATCGATAGAGATTTTTAAACATTATGACGAGGCATTTTGACACAACATTTTGAAAAAGATTACTATATGTTTAAAAAAATATACACAATATATTGGAAAGAGGGTAATGCTTTAAAGAATATTGTAAACAATATTTTAGAAAGGGGTATAATGAATTTTTGAGAGAATGTTATGTAAAGAATTTTGTGGAGGATTTTGTGAAATATAATTTTGGAAAAAAATCAAAAGAAAATGGTATTGTTTTGTTTATATATATATATATAGTAGAACTATTTTGAAATTTTCAAAGGATTTTTCAAATGGAGGAATGGTACATATGTTGTATAAATATTATAAGAAAATGAAACTTTGAATTGAAATTAAGTATAGTGCCATTGTTTTGAAAATTTCTTTCAAAAATAAATTAGGGTAAAAATGTATAAGTAAGAATAATAATTTCAAATTATATAACCCTTTTTAGGTGCTTTTATAAAAAATTATTGTTTTCAAAGTGGAGAGTTTAAATTGAACTGAGATTATGGAAAAGAAAATTTATAGTGCTTTACAAATATATCCATAACTTGGGAAGTTTTGATCGGGATCTATCGATCATTCTTTCATGGATAAGGTATTTTTATAACTAACAACTTTAATGCATACCACCTTTTGAAATTATGAAGTTTGCTAATTCTAAAATGCTTTTGAACATGTATTAGAAAACTTGGCGTTAGACTTGAAATTTCTGAGCTAAAACACTGTAGTATTTTGATCATAACTTTCAGCCCTTTTACCCGATTTTAACGATCTTATAATATTTTCAATGCTAAAATAAAAGGATAAAGTTTCATTTTGGAATTTTTGTAAATTTTTATCATTTTCTAGGTCAAAATTGGATTTGAAAATATGGTCCTGAATTTTAATAATCATTTTTAAAATTGCATTACTTATAAAGACGATCGTAACTTTTGATGCACTCAATAATTTTGTGATCCGAAAGATGTTTTGGAAATTTAATTGACTACATTATAACTTTGCTTCTAGAGATATTGAATAATTTTGTGTTTATTACACCCAAAACTTAGATGCAAATTCGCCAAAATGAAAATGCATCTTTGTTATTTTGTGATATGAAACTCATACTACTTCAGATTATAAAACATGATCTCATATGATTCCTATGATTCAAGTACAGGTACATAAAGACTGTTTTGATCAAATTGGTGCATATTTGCATATAAACTTAGCGTACTCGATTAATAACACAAAACAAGGTATATCTTATGCATATGGTGATGGATATTATGATATTATATTGTTACCCCATGTTTTGGGATGCCCCGTGTTGGGATGTATAAGTTTATTGTGATTATATTATACTGTTATTTTTTTAATATGCTCTCCATACAAAGGAGACTCTGTCAAAATTTTCCAACAAATCCATCACTTACAAAATTTTCACAAATTTTTTATCGTATATGGAAGTAGGTAGTTGTTGAAATGAAACTATTTAGCATACGTTAAGAGAATTGAAGAAAGAGCCACATAGATGATTAAGTAGTTGGAAGATCGTATATACGAAGAAAGTTTGGGTGTGAGTTGTTTGACTACATGGACAAAATTTTTATAAGGAGTATGTAACAACCCTACTTTCCACGCTATAATAATGAAAATTTTTAACTAAAATAAAATGTTTGAATTTGATTTTTATAATTATTATTTATGAAAATAAAATTTTACTTACTTAGTTAAATTATACTTAATAAATGATTTTGTATTAATAAATTGGGAAATCAACTAATAAATTCTTTTCGAAAAATATATTAGAATTGAATAAATGTTTTAACAAATATAAAATATTTTTAAACTATAAATAGCTTTTATACCATTAATTGGTCAAAAAAATAAATTTATTTTATAAAATACAATGAATAATTAAATAATAAATAAGTGTTGAACTGAACAAAATTGTCCAGTTATCGAAATATAATAAGTGTTATGTAGTGTAATCAATTTATATTAGATTGAAATTTATTTGTAATGTAGTGTGATCAATTTATATTAGATTGAAATTTATTTCGAGGATTAAACATTAAATTTAAATGTAAAGGAAATTAATTAAAAATGAATTGAATTAAATCGAGGCCCAAAACTATTTCAGCCAAGCCCATTCTCCTTTTTCCCCTGATCTCTAAGATACTCTTTTCTTCATTATTGTAGCTAAACCGATGCCCCAATTTCAGTTTGGCCGAAGCCCTAATTCGGGAATTCTCAAAATCAAAAATCACGATAATTTAAAAAAATCATGCCTAAACTTGATGGCTTGGCGATGAAAACGCCGTGGAAGAGAGGCTGCGCACGATGTGGCAAGCAAGGTCAATCGACCTAGTAGTGAGCATGATAGTGAGCGTTGCGAGTTGCAGGAAGTTATGACAGCTGTTGTGATGCATCATGGGTTGGAAGTCGTGATTTAGTGGTTGCATAGTTGAAGGTCGTGGCCGAGCAAGGTAACACGATGTAAGGAGGCGAGCTAGGCTTGGCTGCGGCATGGGGCAGCCTGAAGTGTTGCAAGCAATGATCGAGCATGGATGCAGCGGTGAATTTTGACAAGGAAGGCAAAGGTGCTATTTGGGTATGCATGTAATTTTAAAGCAGCAAGTTAGGTGGTGGAGCGATGGTTTCTGTCCGTTTGCGATGGCTGAAATGGAAGTCAACAAAAATGATAGTAAGTGTTCTCGCTTGCAATTAAGGTGATTTTTCTACACTCACAACTATATCTATATCCTACTATTTACATAATTATCTTGATTATTGAATGAATGGACTAGTTGAATGAATTGCTTGTTATATATTAGTTAGGAAAATTGGTTTGAATATTCTGATTTCGAATATGTTTTTGGATTAGATTATGAGATTTTGTGTATGTTGGATTGTCCAAAATGCAAAGGAGACACCATCCAATAGCATTTTGATGTGTAGTTTATTTTTATTAAAACCTTAGCTATTGATTTTGTGATAACAACCTTAATAACAAAAATACATTCATATAAAATGTGGAAACTAATGTTGGCCAAATTAAATAATATATAGTTCGGGATATTATATTGGTATTGAATCGAAGATTGTACAGTATAAAGACTCGAGAAATGAACATGAAGACTCATGAGTATAATGATCAAGATATGAAGATCTTAAGACAACGGTATAGTATACAGAGTCATAGAACATTGTCAAAATTCCTGATTGCAATCTTTGATCTCTATTTCTTATTTTCTTATCTTTTAATTTTAACATAAAGTATATTTTATAATATTTTATAAAAAAAATTCATGTTTAAAATGTTTATAAACTATGTTTAAACTATTTTGAAAAGCAAAGCATATCACTTTCAAAAATATTTTAAATAAAAGAGGTTTTCTAAAATAAACATGGGTATGTCAACATATATCTAATATTAATGTCGACATGTATCCCAAAAATTTGAAATTCAAATTTTGAAATGAAGTGTTTTTCATCGTAACTCTTCACGAATGGACATGTCTGTTTATTCTCTATTATAGGGAGTTTTCGAATGATTTTTTATTAGCTACTTTCTTATTATCTTCGCTTCTCTTAATCTGCCAAAAATTTCTATTGAAAATATATTCAAACCTTCTCAAATTCAAATCAAAATTAATTCAATCTTCATTGTATTGTTTCTCCACTATGTACTCTCCGATTTCAATCATCTCTCTCTCAATCAAAGATCGAAGTACTGACCAAGAGACTATAGGTTTCATTGTAACTAAAGATCAAGAAATTTTCTTTGGAAAAACTATCAAACTCTAGTTGTGTTCAAGTGCGTGTGCACGTGTCCCACTTAAATTAAGTGGGTGTGCTTAGTGTCTTGGGTCTATCTATTTTGTTCAATTATTCAGTTAAACCAATGATTCGTTCATTTTTTTAGTCTCATAAATTCTTCTAATTAAGAATATTATCCTTAATGTAATCAATCTAATTGAACTTGACTCTTCGAATGATTTAAGAATCGATCAATACAATGGAAATCCAAGTGGACGTGCTTATGTCCCATCCAAATCAAGTGAGTATACCCAAAGCTCGGAAAATCTAGAGGGTATGTCTCGTAGCCTTGAAATCGAGATTGTATTGGGTTTTCCATCTTCCCTTTGAAAGATTGAAATTTGAAAAGAAATATTAACAAACAATTGTATGGGATTGGATATAGGGTAACTCCAAACTAGTATAAAAATCATTAGTGTGATCTCTCTAGTTCTCTACCTTTTACTTTGCTTCCTTTATACTTATCTGTGTTTGCATCTATGATTGTTCATTCTGTGTTGATTAATAACAGTCTTGAAAGAATTTTAAAAAGATTCATAAAAATTAAAAAACATTATTCACCTCCCTCCAGTGTGTAATTAGCCTTAAGATCCATTATTCCGCAACCTACATTTTTATATGTGTGTAAATAATACGGATGGCCGAAAATCGATGCAATTCGATTTTGGCCAACCGATAAAATTTATATTGATGATTGATTGATGAGTTTGGAGAATTTAGCTCCATGATTTATATTTTGGATGATTTATTGATTTTCTCATTTTAAAACTATTTTTGAAAGCAGAAAATTATTGTCAAGGAAAAAATTTCACAGCTTTTTAGCCTCAAGGACAGACCTTCAATATTTTATCCTGAAGGACAACTTTCTGTAGGTGCCAGTTTTTAGTTATTGATAGCAGATTTTAGGTATCAGTTTGTAGTTATCGGCAGCAGTTTTTAGGCATCATTTTTTAGCTCGGTAGCAGTTTTGTTGTCCTTATGAATAATTTTGAAATTTTTTTGTCCTTATGAATAATTTTTAGAAGAATGTTTGTCCTTGTGGTAAAAATATTGAGGTCGTGTCCTTGAGGCAAAAAATATACAAATCTTTGTCCTTTAAATTAATTCCCCCTTTTGAAAGCTATGAAAAATTATTTATGGGTTTTAAAATTTTATAAAACCAATTTTATAAATATTTTGCAAATTCTATTCAATTTAGCTATTTTCATATATACAAATATTTTTTAATTACAAATATAAATATAGTTTTCTTCTGGTTATAAAATCCCTTTTAAAATCAATATTATAATATATTAAAAGTTTGGGATTATTTCAAAGGGAAAATAAAATATAATGCCACTTTATAAAATATATTATGAAAATAACAATATTACTTTTAACTGATATGTGACGTCCGCCCTATACCACCGGCACCAAATTTAACTATATGATGTGTTGCTGACGTGCCCGACTGATGTAGGACGATCATCAAGAGTTGAAAATGAAGTAAAACATCACAGAATTTGTTGTATATCTCATAGCGCCTAGAATAAAATATAATATGCATCTTAGATGTAAAACAAGAGAGACGACAATAACTAACTGATCTAAATATCAAAGTAGAGGTCCACAGTGTTATACAACAAGTAATAGAGTTTATACTAAACAAAAATAAACTTGGATAACTATCTCATAACAATAGTAATAAGGAAGCTTTGCCAAGGCCCCACAATGTTGAACAATGACATAAGCATAGAAATACATATAATACGAGATGGCTCCATCCAACCCGTCCTTTGCATAGTTATTGCATCGCACCTTGACAAGTTATCTAGTCCACTCATTTAAGAGTACCCAAGATAATAAGTAGCAAAGCATATAACCTCGGGTCAGATAACATCACGGTGTGAGCGATAAATAGATCTTAAAATGTTATATAAGTCGATATAGTAAGGAATAAGGATATACGAACCATACCTGACCCGACCTTACAAACAAAGAGTTAGCACATAACGAACACAATATGACACTCTATGAATATGGTAAAGGTATACTTCAAACTAAGTAAGATAAAAGGTGTCAATGTGTCCTTATCCCAAATACCTATCTCTAGTGACATCCCTAAAGGGATAGACTGTGGAGGAAAACAACCAAGGGAACCATAGCATCCATCAAACAATCCTAAAATCACTCAATGTGCTCTACATATACGATAAATCATATAGCCTTTTCCATACCAGGGACTAACGTAAACCTCCATTTTTAGTGTATTCGTCTCTAGCTCGAATTTGATACTGGATCCAAATCCATCGGTCTAAGGTATACGATCCAAACAACCGACCAGGGGTAGCGAAACAACGCACCCATGATTGTCCCCATAAGACCCCTTCTTTTGAGTACTTCAAAAAACACTCCAAGTATCAGTGAACCTTTAGCACGTGTATCTGAGCCCTTTCCATTCTTCATCTTGTTTCCATTGTTTTTGAGGAACCATTCCACGATAGAATCATTCTTGCGTTCTATCTGTGGGTCACCCTTGTTAGAACCTTCACTTTATGGAAAAACATTCTTACAACTCCTTTCAACATTGAGCTTCCATTATCGGAACCAAACTCCATTCACCGTTAAGTTGCCACCATTGATGTCCCGAAGCTATCATCGTGCTACTACATCTCCATCAAACTCTGAGCGAACAAGGAAACATCTTTAGCACGAGCTGTAGATCCCCGCTTCCTTTCTTGGAAATTCCACCCTATTTCTAGCAAGACCCAACCTCTCGGTACTGACACAAAGGTCTTGGTACCAATAGGTATGCTTAGCCAATTTTCCCTTTTCCCTAGAGCTCCACCTTCTAAATATTTGGATCCCGACCACTTCTCTTAAAAGCCTTCTGCATCAACTCCAAAAGCTCTGGTTGTTCCATAAAAAAGCTCTCGTTACCATGCCCTCCAAAGCTCTCAGTACTAAATCCAATACTTAGTCAAATACTTGCATATCTTATAGTCATAACCCTAAGCCTCAACATGAAATACCAACCTTCCACCAATCGATTTCCATAAACAAAAAGCTCCCGATATCAAGAAAAAGCTCTTGGTATCGAGTCTTTTACTTTGCTCCAAACTGGGTGCGAATTAAATCCTGGGCTCCTCTCATCCACGAAAGCCTCATCTCCAAGTTTCATCTGATTTCGACTATCTTTGCCTTGAATTTTCCAATTCGACCACAACTTTCCTGACTATCTAAAAGCACTAGCAAATCATATCAAAGCGCAACAGACAAATGTGGAATGTCATACATATACATCCATTCATATATGCAATACATAAGGACAAGATAATTAAGCAAATCCTAATCAAAATCTAACTTTTACACTAGCATATGAACATAAACAAAATAAGTTAAGAACCATAAAAAAACAGCTTTAAAACCTTTAAAATTCAACCATAAACATATGTTAAAATGTGTATTAAAGTTAGAAAACAATTTAGGGCCAAAATCATGTTAAAACATCATTTTTAACTTTATAAACATGCATAGTGGAGCAAGAGGTCAAGAACCACTCACAAAATACCTAAAATACCAATTTCTCCCCTTAGATCTGAAGTGAATAACAAGAAAGAGGAATGCAAATCAGCCAAAATGATAGTCTCAAGCTCTTATATGTTAATCACCCGTCTAATTGATGATTCATATGGAAAATGTAGGCTTATTAAATGAACTTACTATTAATGGAGGTTTTGAGCTATTTTGGGGAAGATGTAAATGATTAGATCAATTCCATCAGCCTTCCCTGAGCACAATTTACGAGGCAAATTAGTGGGCCTAAGCACAGGCTTAGTTAATTGCCTGATAATGCATGCCAGTAGCAGTCAAAATTTAAACAGCTATAACTTTCGAACGGTAAGTGCCTTTGTCTATAATGACCACACTATGGAATAAGAAACCATCATCCTGAAGCGATGGAAGTGGTTTGAGATCCTAACTCTGCTCCTACCAAAAGTTATAGTCTAAACAATATTTTCATGGTCGAAATAGTCATATAGAAATTCGAAAAAAATCATAGATGTGGGAAATGTCCCTAAGAGTTACTTTCTAAAATTTTAGAGTCATACGATCTCATATGAATAAAATAAAAATATATCATGATTCTTCGATACGTAAAAGTACGATTGTCACCTCTCTCCTTTAGGAATTTCGCTCATAGATGTGAAAAATGACCCTAAGAGTCGCTTTTTAAAATTTTAGAGTAATACGAGCTCATATGAATAAAATAAAAATATTTTACGATCTTTCGATACGTAAAAATACGGGTTGTTACGCTCTCTCCTTTAGGAATTTCGCCCCCGAAATCCCCAAATAAGTCAAACATAGTTACCCCGCAAACCTAACAATCATATGCAACCATCATATATATCAAACAAGTAACCATGCAATCAATAGCGTAAGTAGGTCTAACTTAGCATGCGAGATATTAAACTACGTAATATGTTATCAAAGGTGAAAGTAAATACGATAAACAATAAGCCTTACCATACAAAGAGCTATGAATATGTATCCTTCGTGCTCTCCTAGGTTCCCCACATGCAATCGCCTTCAGTTTTTCCTTATTGAACGTTTACCAACTCCACTTTCTTCCTCCAAAGTTGTTTCTTATCGAGTCTGATAATATGAACTAGCCTACGAGGTCTCTAAGCTTCTAGTTCAATCTCGATATCATCAAGTTGATCTGATGCAATTTCCATGCCTGAGTCATGCACAAACTTCCGCAAATGAGAAACATGGAAACCGTTGTGCACACTGGCCATTTTCTAAGGTATGTCGACCCTATATGCTATGTTCCTAATCCTCTCTGCTATTGGAAAAGGTCCTATGAATCTTGGCATCATTTTCCCTTATTACTGGATCGAATGACATTCTACAAAGGACAAATCTTCAAAAAACCATATTGCCGACAGAAAATTCCAAATCCCTACATCTTCTATTAATGTAGCTCTTCTGCCTATCCTAAGCAGCTTTCATTCATTGTCAAATGATCTCGATCTTCTCTGAGGTTTTTCTAGTCATGTCTGCCCAAGTATTAGTTTATCGCCTATTTCCAGCCAACACCAAGAGGCGTTACACATTCGAACACACAATGCTTCATGTGCCATACTGATACTAAAATGATAGCTATTGTTGTATGCAAACTCTACCAAATGCAAGCGATTGTCCCACGAACCTTCGAAATCGAGTCTACAAGCTCGCAAGAGATCCTCCAATATATGATTCACTCTCTCAGTCTGCCCACTAGTTTGCGGGTGATAAGTTGTTCTGAGGGTCAGCATGGTCCCTAACGCCTCTTGTATGCTTTTCCAAAACCCACTAGTGAACAACAGGTCTTGATCGCTAACGATGCTTTAAGGCACACAATGAAATCATCCAACCTATTTCACATACAACTCGGCCAGTTTGGCTACCATTCTACTTGACCTGATGGTTATAAATCTTGCACTCGTGGTCAATCAATTAATTATGAACCAAATGAAAGTGATTAAGGATCATATAATATGGAATGTTAACTAAGTTATCTACTAGTGCATAATATAAATATCAAAGTAAATAATAAAGTAAATGACACTACAGATTTTTATACTGGTTCGAGCTTCCTGTTCTACGTCCAGTCGCAGACTCCTTCTGGAATTTAACTATAAACCCTCACTTTACCCGAAGGAATAGGTATTATACCGCCTGGGCAACCGAACATGACTTCAACCGTCTAAGCAACAGAGTAGGACTTCAACTGCCTGAGCAACTGAGAAAACTTCCAATAGTAAAATTGTTTCTGACAGAGTATGCTCTTGAGTAGCACTGATAAGTCAATAACGTACACCTTTCCTATAATCTTCTCCTTTGTGGTATACTATGTAATTCATGAAGATAGGAAGTTTATTTAATCACTAATAAAGTTTGCTTGAATGAACGAATGATTAGAATGAAAATATTGAATGCAAATGGCAAGATTGTTTAGACAATAAGAATGAGAGATAGAATCAAAATTCAACGATTAAAATAATGGATTATATGGCTATATATAGTGATTAAGACTTGCAATCATTCATGAACAATAGCCATGAAAAAATATGGAAGCAACTCCTGAATCAAGAGTTGTTTCTATTCGCTAAAATGAAGTGGCTTTTAAAATATAACCACTGTGAAGATTCAGCCATCTGAGTGGAATAATTCAGCCAGCTGAATTGAATAAAAATCGAAGCAGAAAGAAAATAGTGCGAAAGACATGCAATTCAACCGGTTGAATCATAAACTTCAGCCATCTAAATATTCAAGTTTAGTTGTGCACGTGCACATGCATTTAGTCAACTAAATTATCCATTTTTTGTTCTATTAAATTTTTATTTATTTTATAATTTTAATATTTTAATATGTATACGAAACATGTTTATTGATATAAAAATTATAATTATATTTAACATGAGAATAAGGCAAAAAAATGTCATATATATAGCTAATTTGTTAACTAATTTAAGAATAAACTAAAAAGAAGCTTGACCTCAGCAAAAACAACAGTTTCAACCGGCTGACCATAGGTACTCCGCTGACTGAAAATTCATAAAAATTTAAAACTCTTTTAGAGTTCAGCCGATTGACTAACCCCAAACAGCCGACTGAATTGTATTGAATCTAAACTATATTTTTGCAGGTTGAATTTTCCTGTACATCAGCCAGTTGACTAAACATCACACCGACTGAATATTCAAAACTTCAAAATACAACCTAGAATTCAACCGACTGACCACACCCCTACAACCGGCTGAATTATGGAATTTTTACACTATAAACTTACAAGTTCAATTCTCTGCGTTCCAGCCGACTATTTTCACCCTCTCAGCCGACTGACCCATCAGTTTTCCATTTTAAAAATAGATCTGGACATTATCCAACATACCTATTCACTCAAACTCTACATAACTCCTATTTATTTGTTGTCTATATTTCTCATATCAATTATTTGTTCTTTTTTGTCGATGACAAAGGGGAGAATATGATTGATAGAAGGAGTATTCAGTCAGGGGAAATAAATTTGCTTTTATATATTTACAAACTTACATAGTTGTCATCATTAAATGAGGGGAGAATGTTTGAACCTTGAATTTTGATGTTTTGATTGTGACAACTATATAAGTAAATATTATATGAACCAACCATATTTGCAGGAGAAGATACTTTTTTACTCAAGAAAAATCTAACAGATTGTAGACAAGATACCAGATAGAAGCTTCAGTAATAAATTTAGTCTACGGTCTGAGTCTAGTAGTCAATACATTTTAAAATCTCTTCGAAGTGGTATATGCATGCACACACAATCTAAAGTATTTTAAAAAACATAGTTCATATGTTAAAGATTGCATAACATAGTTCATATACAAAAAAAAATTCTAAAAAATCTTTGATATGGCAAAAAACAAGCAATTCAGCTGGCTAAATCATAACTTTAGCCATCTGAATATTCAAGTTTAGTTGTGTACATACACAGACATTCAGTCGACTGAACTATATGGTTCAGTCAGCTGAATTGCCTGTTTTTTGCCATATCAAAGATTTTTCAGAAAAGTTTTTGTATATGAACTATGTTGTGCAATCTTTAGCATATAAATTATGTTTTTTAAACACTTTAGATTGTGTGTGCATGCATGTAACACATCAAAGAGATTTTGACATGTATTAACTACTAGACTCAGTCCATAGACTAAATTTATTACAAAAGCTTCTATTTTGTATCTGATCTGCATTCTATTAGATTTTTTCTCGAGTAAAACAATATCTTCTCCTGCAAATATGGTTAGTTCGTATAATATTTACTTATATAGTTGTCGCAGTCAATACATCAAAATTTAAGGTTCTAACACCAAATGTTGTCATACCCTACTCGAGCCTTTGGCGGTCCATTAATAAAATCCATCGATACTTGCTACTACTTCCATTCGGGAACATCAAGCAATTGCGGTCTGCTTTTCCATCACCGACTGGTAATTCATACATTTTGAGATGAATGTCCCAATATCCTTTTTTAGCCCCTTCCAATAATAGCTCTGCTTCATATCATGGTACATCTTATTATCGTCGGGATGTATAGTCAACCTAGAATGGTGGAACTTGCATAGCACCTCATCTCATATTCCATCAACATCAGGGACAAACAATTTTACATCCTTACGGAGCCTACCTTCTTTATCAAGTCCGTAATATTTCATATCTTCAGACTCTACTCCTCCTTCTATTTTCGTCACGATCTCTTATAGTTTAGCATCTCACCTTTGAATGGTACCGATCTACTCAATCAAAGTAGGTCCAATCATCAAATTTGCCAACACCTCTGTCTCTAACTTATAGTGAGGTATGTAGTCCTAGCCGGTAATATACTTCCACTGCTTCCATGCCATTGACATTGCTCATAACTGGCATATCTTCTACTTAATGCATTGAGAACTACATACCGGGCATATAGGAAATGCCAAAGTCGTAGGAGGCTAAGAATTTCAAGCATCGCTGCTATCGAAGGTTGAGATCATTTTGGGAGAAAAGGTATTTCAAGGATTTGTTGTCCGTGAGTAGCTCGAACCTTTCTTTTAATAAATAGTGCCTCCAAATATTTAAAGCAAACATTATCGTCGTTACCTCCAAATCATGAGTTGGATAATTTCTCTCATGTGGCTTCACCTTTCGACTAGCATAGGCATAAACTTTCCCTTCTGCATCAAAACCAAAACTAATCCAGTATCATAGGCATCTGTGAATCCTATCAATTCCTCTTTCCTACTCAAAATGGTCAATAACGGTGCACTTGTCAACCTTTCCTTCAAACTCACAAACGCATGTTCACACTCTGTGTCGCAAACAAAAGTTCTATTCTTCTTCATTAAATTAGTCAACGATGCTACTGCCTTCGAGAAGTCCTTGATAAAACATCTACAGTATCCCGCCAATCCAAGGAAACTCCTCACATTCGTAGCATTCTTGTGGTGGCTCCAATCCTGAACCATTACCACCTTGGCCGGATCTGCTACGATACCCTGCCTAGAGATGACATAACCTAAGAATCTCATTTTCCTTCTCCAGAAGTGACATTTCAAAAAATTTGCTTTCAACTAGTGCATCCTGAACACTTCAAGCGTAATCCTCAGGTGTGCTTTGTGTTCGTCCTCTATTCTAGAATAGATCGTGATATCATCCACAAACACAATTACGAACTTGTCTAGCTGATCACTAAAGACGTGGCTCATGCGATCAATAAAGTATGTCGCAACATTGATTAGCCCGAATAGCACAATAAACCATTCCTTGAAACCAGATGGTGTATGAAATGCAGTGATCATCGCACTTTTCTTCACTACTCTCAACTGGTGAAATCCCATCGCCAAATCCAATTGGGAGAATATTTTCGTACCATGGAGCTTATCGAACAAGTCATCAATACGTGGGAGTGGATATTTTTTCTTCTTCGTCATCTCACTCAGCTCACGGTAATCTACACACAACCTCCGGGAACCATCCGCCTCAGTGGCAAATACTACTGGTGCACACCACTCAGATATACTCCTACGAATGAACCCTCTCTTCAAAAGATCACTTACTTGCACCTCCAACTCCTTTTTCTCTCTAGGTGAATTACCCCTCAAAGGCATAACTATCGATCTGATAGCCTCTGCTAATTCTATTTGAAACTCAATCTCTCAATGTGAAAGAAATCTGTTCACCTCCTCAGATACATCCGAATACTCTCTAACGATAAGCACAAATGACGACGCAACATATGGAGAGTCGATTGAATGTGTAACGTTAACCATAACCTTATCCTTCGGTAGGAAGCCAATCACTATCCTCTACCCCTCCATAGCCCTAATCATTACCAACAACCTCTCCCAATTCACTACTACCGCATACTTTCTTAGCCAATCAATTCCCAAGATAACCCCCGAACATAGAGAAATTAAAAAGCAAAGAAATCACAAACAAAAAAACATCCATGACTCGATAGAACCAAACAACGACAAACCATACACAGGCTACTAGAGCATCCAACAAGGTTCATCACAATCAAAGGTCAGCCAACTATTTCGGCTTTCACTCCAAATCTATCTACTAGTCACAAGAAATGAAAGAATAAATAGTATTCGTACCGAATAAACCACGTATGGGAACATTATAAATGGTAAGCATACCTTGAATATTAGTGTTATTCCCTTTACCTTTACAGATGGAGCATTCAACGAAATCAGAAAAACATCCAAAGCATATGCCTTCACATCTTGCTTTTACTGTGGTGGTTCTAGACAACTTTTTTACATATGTCCAAGCTTGCTGCAGTTATAGCACTTCTTCTTCCCATTAGATTTGCAGTCTCCGATCAGGTGACTCGTATCTCCACAACCAAAACAATAGGTTCCCATTTAGCCTTTTTTTAGCATTCTTCCTTTGAAACTGCTTTCTATTCCAATTCCATTTCTTCTTTCCCCTATGGCCTTGTTGCAGTTTGGCTCCTTCTTAATGACAACGATTGATTTGGACTTGGTTTATAAACTCTCCCGGCGAAGATCTTTCTCGACAAGTCTCTCGAATGGCTCATCGATGTGACTCGCCAACTTCTCCACTAAATAATCGTTCAAACCCATATAAAATTTCTCATTCTTTCTTAGTGAAGTGTTGATGAAAGATATCCCATATTTCGATAAGGCGTCGACAATATACTAAAAGATAGACATATCTCCTTGCTTTAGATTAGCAAATCTCCCAAACAACATTGACTTTTGAGTAAATGAAATGAACTTCTCCTTAGTTTTGAACTAGTCCCAAGTGATTTGATCCTCTGGTGTAGCAATAGTAATAGCATTCCATCAGTTCATGGCCCATCCTTGAAACTGTCTAGAGACCAGCTTCCCTTTCATGGCATCATCTACTTCCATGTCACCAAAGATACACTTACAAGTGTCCAACCAATCTTGCACTTTGATGATCGACTCTGTTCTATGAAATGGTTTGCCTCTAAAGTGGAGTAATCTTTTCATAGCATGGAAAACAGCCCTCGGTGCCTGCACTTAAGCACACCATCAATAACAATATTTGGAGGGACTGCTTGGGCATTCTACAACATGTTCCCCATCATTGCATTGAATATAGCTTGCATATCAAGGTTAGTAGCCCCTAAATTTTCTCCTTCTTCGGCTTTGGAGATGGAGTTCCTCATAGTGTTTCTTGTTTGTCAGCTCATTCTTGATCGGTAACAAGAATGATCAGTCTCTCAGAAAGAAAATTGTGGTGATGGTACTCATGTGTGCATGCGATTTATATGCTATATATACTACTATATAGTATTTAAAACCAAAAAATATAACAAGTACGCACTCTCTCGTATACATATATACTCTCGATCTAATCTAGCGTGATAACTCTTCCTTATCTCTATTGGACCATGATATTAACTCAGGTTAATCGTGTAACCTAAGCTCCGATACTAAATGTGACGATCGCTCTATACCATGGCGTATAATCTAACTATATAGTGCGCTACGATGTGCCCAAATGATGTAGGACGATCATCAATGGTTGAAATAAAACATTATAGAATCTGTATTATATCTCACACTGCATGGAATAAAATATAATATACATTACATAAGTAAAACAAGAGAGACGGTAATAACTAAATGATTCAAATATCAAAGTAGAAATTCATAGAGTTACATAGCAAGTAATAGAGAAACAAAATAAGCTTGAATAACTATCTCATAATAATAGTAATAAACAAGTACTGACAAGGTTCTATAGTATTGCATAGTGAAATAAGCATAGAAATCCACATATAATACGAGATAGCTTCATCCATCTCATCTTCTATACAGCCAATGCGTTGCACCTAGACCTGCTATCTAGTTTACCCTTTTAAGAGTACCTAAGATATTAAGCATCAAAGCCTAAAACCTTAGGCCAGACAACATGTGTGAGCAAAAAATGAATCTCAAAATACTATACAGGTCGATATAGTAAGGAACAAGGGTATACAAACAATACCTAATATGTCCCTACATCTAAAGAGTTATCACATAATGAACGCAATATGTTATTCTATGGATATTGTAAAGGTATACTACAAACTAAGTATGATAATAGGTGTCCAGATATCCCTATCCCTAATACATTCCTCCAGTGACATCCCTAAAGTGCATATGGAAGAAAACAACCAATCATAGCATCCATCAAACAATCCTCACTATCACTCACTGTACTCTAGATATATGATAAATCATATGTCCTTTCCCATCCCAGGGACAAATGGAAATTTCAATTTTTAGTGTACACGTATCCAGCCCGAAGGTGATACTAGACCCAAATCATCCAGTCCAGGGTAGATGGATCCAAACAACCGACCCAAGGTTGCTAACCAAACTACCTATAAGCGTCCGCACAATATCGCTGCTTTCGAGTACATAAGAGAACATATCGAGTATCAGTGATCCTTTAGCACATGTATTCAAGCCCTTTCCTTGCTCCATCTAGCTTCACATTCCTCCATTCCATTATAGAACCATTTTCACGTTCTATCCGTGGGTCACCCTTTCTAGAACCCGCCCTTTATAGACAGCATTCTCACGACTCCTTTCAACATTCAGCTGCCATCATCGGAACCTAACTCCATTCACCGTCGAGTTTCTATCACCAAAGTCCTAAAGTTTTCATCATGCTACTACATCTCCATTAAACCCAAATGTAACAACTCGCACCCCAATTGGTCTGAATTTTCGCTAAATCGAAAACCTCAAGTCCACCAAAGTACAGATCATTGGTTTGGTATCTTGGAAATTAACCAAAAGAATGCATTTCTGAGTTCTAATGATATATTTTACGATGGAATAATAAAAAAATGGGTCATGTAAATTACTGATCAAGGTTTGACACTCCAAACTCAAGTGTCCTTGTCAACACCAAACACGCCAGCACTAGTACATGTCCTTCTTACAATCCTGTGGGTTGAATGAGGAAGGGGTTAGAACAATAATCTGGTTACTGATAAAATTATACCTTTTGTACATAACACTAGTTTATGCCGGTTATCTTCTATATCATGTTATGTCTGTTTACATTTTATTGGTCGTTTTGACTTCACATCCATGTACAAACTATTCTCATCTACCCTCTATAGAATCATAGCTGTGTATATATAAATATATATTCCATGGTTCCTAATTGAACCTATATACTATCCCTATTAGTATCTTTCTATTTTCACCTCATCGGGATCCCTTGATCTCGTCATATTACGGTCTCATCATTGTGCATAACAAGGGACTCCTGTAGTGCCTAACGACAGCATTTCATACATTTTGTCATATCCTATCTCACTTTGGGGATTTACTACCTTGTTTGCATCCTATTGTGGGCCCGCTCCATGGACCACCCTAGCTATTTTTGAAGGAACTCTTTTGTGGGTTAACTAACCTTGACCTAATCAAACAAATGAACAAACAATTGTGGCAATGCATGACCTAATATAATCTTCCCTCGTAGGAAAACAAAGACCAGTCTAGGTGTAACCCCATCCTTTCTATTGACCGCTAAGTATCGATGACGTTCTCGACCTATGACATCCCTACCTATTAACTTTGGTCACAAATTCGCCACATAATGTCTGATCCCGCTCACCATCCCATTTAGATTGCCTAGTGCAATCAAGGCAATACCCCCCCTCTAATACATATTTGAAGCAAACTAACTTTCTAGTGGGGTATTCCTCTATCTATACACAAGCATATACTCTCCATGGGTTTTGTGGTTGGATAAGTCTCACATTAGTATAACATATACACAACTGCTAGTAGCCGCTTTTGGTAGGCAGGTTTATATTGTGTAACACTACTGACCTCACATTCCAACCTATACTAATGACTAATGTTATATCATTTCTTTAACTATACTTTAATTATAATATTTCATACCCATCATAAATTCATATTCGAGGCTATTTACACACAAACACACACACACACACACATATATCATATACATATTTTCCTCCATACTTATTTATCATGCTTCTATAGTTTTATAGCTGATCCTTGGTCTTTATTTCATTATGTGTTTCATCTTTTCTTTACTTTAAGTCCATTTATAGTTTTCCTTTCATTAGGTTTATAACTTCATTTTCCACCTATTTTATTCATTTTATATTCTTCCATTTCTATTTCCATGTTATCCCTTTTTATTTCTTCTTGTTTATTTTTCACATTTTCTATTCTACTTACTACTTAACTTTTTTGGTTCTATTGCGTCTTATTGCATTGGAACAACGTTCCTACATGAGAGTGATAACTTGGTGAATTTCTATGTCTTTCTAAAAATGGAGACTTGTAGAGTATTTGTAATTACATGGAACTATCTTTTCTTTTTGTTATTTGAAATAGACGGCAAAAAGTATGGTAAATATCCCTGCTTTTGTACATCTCTTTCTTTTTAGGTGTATTCCTTATCATTTCAAACATCACTTTTAATTGTTTAAATTTGATACTACATAGAAATCTACTTGCAACATTCCAGTTTCCAATGAATTAAAATATCACTAAAACCCTAAAATCTTCATAAATTTTTCTTTTAATTCAATTCCTTGCGATCACATACATATCAGTTCCAATCATTAAGTAATACATTAAAATTTATTCAAAAATAAATTTAGGCAAAAGATTCCAAATTTCATTCAATCTTTCTATAATTCGTTCCATAATCATTTTTATTACATCTATTCCATTTAAATTCATTATGCGTAAACAATATATTTACATCTAATCATTTTTGCACACATAAATCTAATTATTACGCACGCACTTGCAAATATAAATCTAATCATTACACACTTACAGGTTTAAATCCAAATAGATTATATATAGGCATGATTGAAATAGATTACAAAAAAATAAATCTACCTTTATTACAATACAAGTAATTTTTCCCACTCGTCTTTTTATACGTTCCAAATCTTCAGATCGAATCCCTGTTATATGTATTTCAACTTCTAACTCCCTATTTTGACTCCTATATAACAATAAATATACATATAAACATATACATACATACATACATACATACATATATATATATATATATATAGACACACACACACACACATATAGATATATTAGAATTAGGATTAAAAAGAAGAGATTAGGTTGATTATAAATTCAAATCAGATTTACAGTTTACCTTATTTATTGCACCTTTATTTGAACCTATTTTTCTATCTCTGTCATCTTCTACAATCCTTCAGTAGTGTATACGTGAAAACCAGCAACCTAGAACTATTTTTCTAAGAATTTAGAGTTATGGAGGAGGAGAGAAAATGGCAAAGCTTCTGCTCCTGTTAGGAAAATTATGAGATGGAAGTGAAGGTCGATGTACGTATTTATAGAGGTTCAAACCAATGCCAACCGTTATATTAAAATGTTTTAAATCGGGTCATTTAGGCCTAGGTTCATTGTCGTTCATTGCGTAGCATTCATCGACTGGTCAAGACCCCTGGTTGACCACCATCGATCAACCTAGGTGCTTCCTATGTCGACTTATGCCATGTAAATATGGTTAGTTATCTCTATTTGGTGATTTTGTTAATTGCTTGCTTATTTTAATCAATTGCAGTCATTTATTCCCCATAATCTCTTACTTAATGTTTAAGCTATAGTTAGGGTTAACGGTGTTTAATTAATATCAATTAATTACTAATTATGTCCTTAATTGCATATTTAATTATTCCTGATTTTAAAATTTCAAACGTTAACAAATTTTTCGTTTGACTCCGATCGAAAGGTTTTATATATGAAAATTGATCAGAAAACTGACATGAACCTAACGCTATAGTTTTGTAGCCAAATTCTGACATTTATAAAAATCCTATTTTAAAGATTATTACTTATTTATCGCATTTCTTTTTATATTAATTAGCTTTAAAATCATGGTGTGTTACACCGAGCGAACAAACAAACACCTTCAACACAACCAGCAGAGCCCCTGCTTTTCCTCCTGGAAGTTCTACCCTATTTCTAGCAAAACCCGAGCTCTCGGTACATACAAAGAGGTCTCAGTACAGATAGGTTTACATAGCCAATTTTGGTTATGTTCTTACCCTTTTCCCTAGAGCTCCACCTTCTAAATACTTAGACCCCGACCACTCCTCATAAAAGCGCTCGGCATCAAATCCAAAAGCCCTTGTTGCTAACCCCAAAAGTTATCGTTCACATGCCTTCCCAAGCTCTCGGCACTTAGTCCAGTACTTAGCCAAATTCTTGCACTTTTCTTCTGCTCATCACCCTAAGCCCCAACACGATGTACCAATCTTCCACCAATTGATTTTCACAAACAAAAAGCCCTTTGTACCAAGTCCTTTACTTTGCTCCAAACTTAATGCGAATTGAATCCTGAGCTTCTCTCATCCACCAGAGCCTCCTATTCAAGTTTCATCCAATTCTGAATATCTTTTCCTTCAATTTGACAATTTGACGACTCCTTTCCTAACTACTTAAAAGTACTAACAAACCATATCAAAGCACAACATACAAACATGGAATATCATACATATACTTTCCTTTATACATGCAATAAATAAGAACGTGTAATCAAGCAAATCCTAGTCTAAATCTGACTTTTACACTAGCATATGAATATGAACAAAAGGAGTTGCAAAACCACTTTAAAATCTTTAAAATTCGGCCATTAGCATATGTTAAAATGTAACTAAAGCTAAAAAACAATTTATGGTCAAAATCATGTGAAAAACATCATTTTTAACTACGTAAACATACATAATAGTGTGAGAGGTCAAGAACCACTCACCAAATACCTAAAATACTAATTCGTCTTCTTAGATCTAAAGTGGACAACAAGGAAGAGGAATGCATATCAGCCAAAATGGTAATCTCAAGCTCTTATATGCAAGTTACCCTTCTAATTTATGATTTGGCTAAGATTAGTAAGGAAAATGTAGGATTTTCTATGAAATTAGAGTTAATGGCGGTTTAGAGCTATTTTAGGGAAGATGGAAGTAACTTAGATCGATTTTTACAGTCTTTCCTTAGCACATTTTTTGAGGTGGGTTAGCAGGCCTAAGCACAGGTTTAGTTAATTACCCACTAATGCAAACCAGCAGCAGCCATAACTAAAATAGCTATACCTTTCAAACGTTAAGTTTGTTTTTCTATTTTGACCAATCTATGGAATGGTATACCATCATCCTAAAACAATTGAAGTTGTTTGAAACCTTAACTTGGTTCATATCAAAAGTTATAGTCCAAACAAGATTTTTAGGGTCAAAATGGTCATATAGAACTTTAGCAAAAATCATAGATGTGGAAAATGTCCTTAGGAGTCACTTTCCAAAATTCTAGAGTCATACAACCTTGTACGAATAAAATAAAACTATTTTACGCTCCTTTGATACTAAAAAATAGGGTCGTTACATGATATTTTATATGATTTTAATATGATACAGTAATGACAGCTGTTATATGATTTCATAGTATTTAACCTATATAATGAGAAATCTGAATAAACAGAGTTATAATGCCATCTGAGATGAGGCATTCGGTAATATTTTTCTATTTTTCTTTGGACTCGTTATATAAAATACTTGGAGATTGAGTGTAGTTCATGAGTAGTGAAAAAACGTTTGACTATCATGGAGTGGCATGGAATGCTGTTGTGATATTTATTCGATTATTCATTATAAATAGATACACTCATATTTTGGGAATTATATTATGAGACTATACTTATATGAGGTGATGCTTGTAGGTTGAACCAAGTAGATGCCTTATAATTCTTAATACTGTATGCCATAATCATAGTGTACTTCTATTATTGGTGTTGGAGCGAACTAAATGGCTAGAATCCAACATAGCGACCAGATTCTAGGGTCGTGCCCTAGATCCGCAAAACCTTTTTATTTTATATTATATTTGATGCATATCACGAGATTTGGGTTAGGTGATCTAAAAGTAGTTCTCTATATAATAGGATTTGGTCAAGTGACACATATAGTAGGTGCCTTATAGCCTCTTGTGTAACATAAGCCAACAGTCCATTACCTATAAGGGAAAAGCAAAGTCATGACCAACGCTACGCGTTGACAAGCCATTGGTGGATATGAGTCATGATGTTCATCGAGGTAACTAAAGACCATAGGAGCAGATCTAGTTAGGTGACCCTAGTCTCTTGGAGTGGGCATATGACCATCAGTCTCCCTTCTCATTCTAACAGAATGGTAGAGTGGCATATATTATTGATACATCTTTCTTAAGTATAGATATGGGTTAGACGACCCAGGGTTAGATGACCTATATAGTTATGTATATATGACTCTACTTAGGACTTCATGCCTATCGTACACTCGTTCATCCATCATGATTTATTCTGATTTATTCATATATGAGGAGATGAGATTATATCTGGATAGATGTCCAGTATAGTCGATTCTCATATCTTTCATACTGATACACTGCCTATATTATCCTATACTAGTTGATATCTCAAATTTGATGATTTTTGAACTTTGATGATGATTTTGGATATGGATGATTCAGCCATTTGACATTGTTTCTTTTGGATAATATTTAGTGTGTTTTTATAAGGGTGATGGCATATTTGTGCATGCTTTCATCGTTCTTCCATTTCAAAGCTATTTTGGTATAGTGTTGTTATCATTCCATGCATATACTTTTCATCTATATATGAATGTACAACCCTTTGATTTAGATATAGTCAGACCTATGTATATTTATGTAATATTTGGGTCGAGACTTTTCAGGTACAAGGATGATATGACTAGCTTGTATTATCTGGGCTTAGTGGAGGCTAGTATATAGTATTGTTGTATATCATATTGATTTTATATAGTCTCATGTATGTAGATCCTTGTGTTGTATATTGGATATGACTTGTGTATATTAAGTATTATATATTATCACTGTGATTTTGACTATGTGTTCCCTATTATTTAGTGTATATTATTTTATCTGGAGATACACATGTTTATTGCTTCATGTCGATACTGCATATGTTTTATGGTGAGTTGTATTTGATGTTAAATACGTAGCAATGTGAGCCTAAGGAAATATTCACGTCTGTACACCATATTGCCTTATTCATTGTATTATCGGACAATATATGTTACCTGGTGCCTTGACCCGGCTATAAAGCAGTGGTTGTAGGGGCTACAGTCGAATGTTGATGAGAGTGGGATCGAGGAATGATCTGCCCTGGGTTGTTGAGGAGGTTACTTTGAGTTAGAGGAATGTTTACCACAGGACTTCTCAACATCAACTTCGAATCGCTAGGGGTTTTGCTTCGGGTCATAAGGGCACTTGTTTTAAGTCAGTCTTGGTGACTTTGGGTTGGTGTATAAGGGATTTTGGGTCGGCATGTTTGCAAGCTTCCTATGTAGAAAATGGGTCAGCAGTAGAGAACGGTTAGGGGTCGGTAATTCTGGGTCGGCATGAAGCGAAGAGATCGGTGACTTTGGGTCAGTTTGCTCAAGTTAGGTCGGTACTCAAAAGGATCAGCATATCTTTATTGGGTCGATACACCTCGATTATTTTAGCTTTAATAGGGTCAGCCATGAAGGATCGGCAAGGAAACTTGGGATCGGCCTTGATGGTATTAGCCATGGTAGGTCGGCAAGGCATGGGTCGGTGCATCTAAAAGAGGTCGGCAGCTTATCAAGTCAGCAGTGTATCTCCCCTAGGTCAACACTTCAGTAGACTTGGGTCAGCTATGGTGAATCCAGGACTGGCTTGGTGTTGGATGGAGCATGGGCTACTTCAAGTCATTCGAGGACCTGCTTCGGGTCGGCAGCATATTATGGGTCGGCGTGTTTTCTACTTCAGGCCCGAATAGGAGCTACTTCGAATCGACATTAGAAAGACCCTCGAGTTGGCTGTATGGGATCGGTATGATCAGGTTGCTCTGCCTAGCTTGTTGGTGGGGGGCCAAATTCTTTTGTTCGTAGGCCTGGAGAACTGAAGAGAGGTGCAAGTTCAGAGAAGCCAGGCTATCTCCATCTATAAATAGAGGGGCAGGGTTCCAGTTTAAGGGATCTTTTTTGGAAAACTAAGAGGAGACTCTGCCATTTTCTGTATTCATTTCCTCTTTTTTTCTAAACTGAATTCAATTTGTTCTTTGTGGATTGTATATGTATTACAATATTTGAGAAAGCAATAAAGATTACATTCAAAGTGCACATAGGTAGTAACGTCAAACCACTATAACTGTTGTTCTTGTTTTTCTTTTATTTTTGCATTATTTTATGTTATTCCTCTGTTTCCATTTACTTTCTTCATTTATCTCTCTACACAAATCTACTATAGGGTGTTAGTGACCAATTCTGGTGCTAACATTTTGGTGCTTTCACTGAGAACCTTGATTCTCAGGCTACTAGGATCGACTTTGTTGCTACTGGATTGAAAAAATCCCTCTAAGGAGATCTAAGTTTATTCTCAAGACTTTACAGATTCTATTCAGAGTTTCCACATATAACTCTAAGATGGCAAGACCATGTACCAGATCTGCCTCCCACGACGCTGATGCTAATGAGACTGCTAGTGTTCAGCAATTAGTATCAAGAACCAACTAGCTAAAGCATGTGTGGAAACCATCGCCGTCCAAAGCCATGCAGGAGCCGTCACTCGGGCCGAGTTCAACGATCTGATATGGGAGCTCATGGAAAGCAGGAGACAGCTTAATGAGCAGATCCAAGCAAATGCCAACTTGATGAACTAGATCGCTCAGTATCAACGTTAGAATGCTAGGTGAATCCATGTTTCCTACTCATCATTTGACAGCTCAACTTCGTTAGATGAACACCATAGGCGTAGACGCAGCAGGATTGGAAAGACGCAAATCGAAGCAACGGAACAGTTTGTCACAAGCCACGGTGGACAATCCAATAAAGCTGATCCAGACTCCTTGACTGGGACAGTGGCTCCTCAACTACACCTGGGAAGTCGCGCTCAACCTGGAGTAAGAAACTTAGGTTATGGAGCATTTGTAGAAGCTGGTCAACCACCTCACCAGGGTGGTAATAAAGAAAGTCCTCAGGGTGCACACTTAGATGATCACCAACCGAGAAGGCGGCAACTGGAGCAATTACACAGGACGGATACCAACCTAGCACCTCTCATTCAGATTCTGGATTTGTCTGCTATGGTCAAGCAGCCGATGAGGGAGAATCAAGGCATGATCAATGATGATCGAAGAGTATCGAGGAGTCATACTACGTTTACTAATAACATCTTACAAGATGAATACCCCAGAGGTTTAATATGTCTACAATGCATGCTTATGAAGGGAAGGCCAAACCTTGACAGCATACAATGAGATGCGAGTGGATGATGAGCTCAGCTAGGGCAAATGATGCGACCAAGTGCGGTTGCTTCCTAATAAATCTATCCTGAATCGCTACCATGTGGTTCACAAGACCCCCCTCCCCCCTACAGTCGACCTCTAGATTTGATGTGCTAGCGATGAAATTCGTGGAGCAGTTCAAGATCCACGCTACTCACCCGAAAGACATGATGTCATTATCAAGTGCGATTTAGGCTTCGGGTGAGTCGTATAAGGACTATTTGCAGAGATTCCACGATGCTACTACCGAAGTTAGAAATCCAAATGACCATGCCATTCTTATGGTCGTGATGCGAGGTATTGATCCGGAATCTGAGTTTGGTGACTGGGTAGTAGGAAAACAGCCAACCACCCTAGAACGCTTTTATTCAAAGGCAAATCAGTTCATGAGAAAGGAGGAGCCTAGGTTGTCGAGAAGAGGCAGTGTTGCAGGACCTAGCAACGAAGCGGTGTAAAGCAATATTACAGTGAAGCAATCTGGTGAGAGCTCTGGAAAGGTCTAAGTTAACGTTCAAAATAAGCCGGAGCAACCTAAAGGAACTATAGGAGGAAATCCCGGACGCAAGAGGGAAGCAGGAAAGTGGAAGCCGAGGATCCTGATTTTAATGAATATACGCCACTGAACACATCTTTGGAAAACATTTATCTATCCACCTGTAATACTTTTCAGTACCGAAAGTCGCGCCCACAAGAATCGACTGAAGAACAAAAGCAAATCGGAAAGTACTGTCAGTTTCATGAGACCTATGGGCATAACATTGATGAGTGTAGGCACCTCCACATCGCTATAGAAAAGTTGATTCGCCAGAAGAATTTGTAGCAGTTTGTTAAGAATCCATAGGAAGGCGGACACTGGCATCCCATCCCAGTCGAGGACAAGCTCCATGTTGACTCAAGGAGCCTGCTCAAACCGGTGGAAGATTGGTGATAAAACTATCATTGGTGGGCCTCATCCTGCAGATAGGAGTTGGCAGTAAATGGAGCGTTATGCTAGTTCTTTGATACATGCGAGTTTTGAGTGTTGCTCGAACACGGAGGATGGGACTTCGGCAAAACAATAGCGAATGACGACGGATGATCTAGTATTCAGAAGTAGGAATGTCGATCAGGTGGAGGCACCTACTATTGAAACGATGATTATCTCAACTATGATTGGACCGGTGCTTGTGAGGAGAATATTGATCGATCATGGGAGTTCTGTTAATATTATCTTTAAGAAGGCATATGATCAGATGAAGATGGAGACAAAGGATATGAAACCATCTGAGGCCCGTATTCACAACTTTGAAGGCATGGCTACTGAAGTGGTAGGTTATATAGAGTTGCTAGTCGAGTCAGGTGAGTGTAGGAGAGTGCATATCCTACCATTCATTGTTTTGGATGTTGATTCCCCATATAATGTTTTTCTAGGCCGACCGGCCATGGCTGAGTTAAGGGCAGCTTTGGCCCCATGGTGCTTGACTTTGAAATATTCGACGGACAATGGTGTTGGTGTAGTGCATGGCGATCAAGCTACCAGTCGTGCTTGTTATGCGGCGAAGCTGAGAAAGGCCCAGTGAAAAGAGAAGGGAAAGGGTGTGGACATGTCCGTCCGCATCTATGTTGCTGAAGATTGACAAGTAGCGCTTAAGCCTTGGCTTGGGCAACACAGTCGGTTCTATAAAGATATAGTTTTGAGAGATGATGATGAAGAATCCAAAGAAGCCAAGGCAGTGCCGACTGAACTGACGATTGACATCACAGTCATCCACGATGACTCGTCACGGGAATTAAAAATAGCATCACATCTCAACCCCTCGATGGTGAGGGGTCTTACTGATTTTTTCCGAACAAATCTTGATGTCTTTGCTCCGACTCATTCTAATATGTATGGGATTTCACCCGCCATCACGAGCCATATGTTGGATATTGATCCGAAGTATGTCCCGGTGAAACAAAAGGGACGAGGCATTGACCTAGAGAGGTCTGTTGCTCTCAAGGAGGAGGTGGATAAACTTAAAGCTAATGGGTTTACTTGCGACGCCCTCTATTCTGAATGGATATCTAACCCTATACCGGTAAGCAAGGCGAATGGGAATTGGAGAACATGTGTTGATTATTCAAACCTGAACAAAGCATGCCCAAAGGATAGCATTCCCTTGCCCAGAATTGATCATTTGGTTGAGTCAATAATGGGACATGGGTTGTTGTTGTTTATGGACGCATGTTCGAGATACAATCAAATTCCGATGCACATCCCAAATCAGAAGCATACTAGTTTTTTCATAGATGTTGGATTGTACTATTATGTGGTAATGTCATTCGGGTTGAAGAAAGCGGGAGCAAATTATCAATGTCTGATGAATCAGATGTTTAAGGATCAGACTGGAAAAATGATGGAAGTCTATGTGGATGACATGCCCATGAAGTCACGGTAGCCAAATGACCACGTTCGAGACTTAGCAGAGATTTTTGATATACTCAAATTCTATGGCATGAAAATCAATACGTTGAAGTGTTCCTTTGGCGTTGCGTTCGGAAAGTTTGTGGGATTCATTGTCAACGCACGAGGAATTGAAGTGAACCTAGAAAAGATTCAAGCCATTTAGGATATACAGGCACCCAAAACTATGAAATAAGTGCAGAGCCTGAATGGGAGGGTCGCTGCATTGAGTCGATTTATATCCAGGGCAACCGACAAATTTATTTCCTTCTTTGATTTTCTAAGGAGAGGAAAAAGGAATTTTGAATGGATGTTGGATTGTGAAGACGCGTTCCGAGCTTTGGTGAGTCACCTGGAGAGGCCCCCAATTTTATCGAAGCATGTGGATCATGAGGAGTTGTATATTTACTAAGCTGTATCTCAACACGCCATTAGTGCAGCCTTGATTCGTGAGGAGGACCGAATCTAAAAGTCGGTTACTATATTTGCAAATGTTTAATAGGGGCAGAATAAATTACCCCAAGATAGAGAAGCTGGCTTACTGCTTGGTGACAGCATCATGCAAACTCTGTCTGTATTTCCAGACACATCCATTCAGCATCTGTACCGACCAACCTTTACAGAAGGTACTCCAACGACCGAAAACGTCTAGAAGGTTACTTAAATGGAATATCGAGCTCGGTCAGTTCAACATTTACCTGCATAGAAGAGCTATCCAGGGACAAGCATTGGCGGATTTTATTGCAGAGTTCACTATGCAAGATGAACCAAATGGAAGTGATGTAGTGCCTATAGTATGATGGAAATTGTATACCGACGGAGCATATAGTGACCATTGTTCTAGGGCTGATGTTGTTCTTGTAGTTCCCAAGAATCGATCGATTTGTTATGCTTTGAAGCTTGACTTCCCCGCTACGAACAACGAAGCCGAGTATAAAGCATTTTTCGCTGGACTGAAGCTTGCTAAAGAACTCGGAGTGAATTCGATCGAAATCTTTTGCGAATCACGATTAGTGGTATACCAAGTCAGGGGACACTACCAGGCGAAGGAACAGAGGCTTGCACCGTATTTTATTCGGGTCCAGGAATTATTTACGGACCTCGAATATTACGACAATTCAAACATCCCACATGAGCAAAATGGAGAAGCCGATTCATTGGCAAAATTCGCAAGCACTGGTGATGCACGACAGATAGGCTTGATTCCCATTGAAACTCTACATCCCTCGAGTATAAATGCGATGGAAGTTGATCTTGTGCCAGAGTTGGAAACAGAAAGTGAGTCACGGATGTCCCCATTCAAAGAGTGCTTGCTGCGCGGGACCTTGCCTGAGAGATAAAACGAAAGATGGCAAGTCCTTTGTAAGGCCTCGCGGTATGTTATGCGAGATGGGATTATGTATCGAAAGGGATTCTTTGTTCCCTTGCTCAGGTGCATCGCTCGCGATGAGATAAAATGAATTTTAAAAGGAGCCGATGAAGGAGAATGTAGCGACCATACTGTGGGGTAGATGTTAGCCAAAAAGTTACTCCGTTATGGATACTATTGGCCGACCGTGAATCGGGATGCCGCACACTAAGTGAGAAGATGTGACAAATGCCGAAAATACATAAAATCCCAAGAGCACCGTCGACGAAAATCATGAAAATGGTTAGTCCATGGTCATTTGTGATATGGGGAATTGAAATTATCGGCTCGTTGCCAATTTACAAAGGTGGCGCAAAATTTGCAATCGTCTGGGCGATTACTTCACCAAATGAGCAAAAGCAAAACCATTCGCTATGATCGCCACCAAAAAGGTTATTAATTTTATCATGCGAAATAGTATGTACCGCTTCGGTCTCCTGCAGACTATCATTACTGACAATGGAACTCAATTTGACAATGCTAAGTTCAAAGAGTTTTTTCAAAAATATCATATTAGGAAAATATTTGTAGCAGTCGCTCACCCAAAGGTGAATAGGCAAGTTGAAGCTATAAATAAGATAATCAAATCCATCTTAAGAAAGCATTTGGAAAAGGCTAGAGGCAAGTGGGTGGATGAACTTTCGATGGAACACCGGGCATACAAAACCACTCACAAGTCAACGAATGACCATACTTCATTTGCCTTGGCATATAGGGACGAAGCAGTTGTACCCATGGAACTCGAAGTCCCTTCCCATTGGGTAATTTATTACGATCCTAGAATGAACCGAGATCTTTTACTGGAATCATTGGACTTCATTGATGAAAAGCGTGAAGAAGCTGATTTAAGGGCGGCTACACTTCGACACTGAGTCGCCCGATATTATAATGTAAAAGTCCAGAGCCTTCGATGTGGGCGACCTTGTTTTGAAGCGAGTTTTTTCGGTCGCATCGCACATGAATCCCACATGGGAAGGTCCTTACCTTATCGAATGGAGGCTTTGATAAGGAACTTTCAAGCTATCAACTGTACATGGCGTAACACTCCCCAGAGCATGGAACAGCGAGCATTTGCGCCACTATTTTACTTAGTTTGTTTCTTTTGCATTCCGGGCATAGTTGTTTACAGTATTTGCTTTCTTTGTTATTCTCTGTTTTCGATATGTAATAAGACAATTTAGTCTGTTTCCATTTTCTACAATCAATAAAAGCTTGAAGCTATTTTTTTCTATGACTGTTGATATTCCATGTGAAATAACTACATGTCAAGGTTCGTTAGCATTGACTCGTGGGACGTATGAACGCACACATGAAACTAAAAATTGACTGGCTATGTACAAAAATCTCTAAGTCCCCAAAGTGCGGATTAGAGTACTGTGAGTCCCTAGAGCGCGGACTAGAGTATAAACAATTTCAAAAAATATCCAAGTCCCCAAAGTGTGGATTAGAGTACTCTGAGTCCCCGAGCATGGACTAGAGTACAAACGATTTTAAGCAAAAAATCTCTAAGTCCCTAGAGTGCGGATTAGAGTACTCTGAGTCCCCAGAGCATGGACTAGAGTATAAACGATTTCAAAAAAATCTCTGAGTCCCCAGAGTGTGGGTTAGAGTATTCTGAGTCCTCAAAGCGCAGACTGGAGTATAAACGATTTCAAAAAATCTCCAAATCCCCAGAGTGTGGATTAGAGTACTCTGAGTCCCCAGAGCGCGAACTAGAGTATAAACGATTTCAAAAAATCTCTATGTCCCTAGAGTGCGGATTAGAGCACTTTGAATCCTTAAAGCATGGACTAGAGTATAAATGATTTCATAAAAAATCCCTAAGTCCCAGAGGGCGGATTATAGTACTATGAGTCCCCAGAGCATGGACTAGAGTATAAACAATTTCAAAAAATCTCTAAGTCCCCAGAGTGCGGATTAGAGTACTCTAAGTCACCAGTGCATGGACTAGAGTATAAATGATTTTAAAAATTCTCTAAGTCCACAAAGTGCCGATTAAAGTACTCTGAGTCCCCAGACCGTGGACTAGAGTATAAACGATTTCAAAAAAATCTCTAAGTCCAAAGTGCGGATTAGAGTACTCTAAGTCCCTAAAGTGTGGACTAGAGTATAAACAATTTCAAAAAATATGCCAAGTCCCCAGAGTGCGGATTAGAGTACTTTGAGCCCTCAGAGCATGGGCTAGGGTATAAACGATTTCAAAAATACCTAAATCCCCAGAATGTGGTAAAAGGTTCTAAGTTTTTCAAATACGGACTAGAATATAAATGACTAATGAACTCTTCGAAACCCAATTGCGGGTTAAATTATGAGTGATGTAAGAAAAATCTGTAAATGCAAAGGAACAATTTTTTTCATATAACTTCCTTACAACTCCTCCAAAAGATCGGAGGCCAAGTCTATATACATCGACTACTGCCAAAAGAAGGAAAAGAGAAAAGAAAAATGACTACACGACACTAATTTATTCAAGCTAAGCAAAATGTTACATGAAAATAACTATTTCTTTTCTTTTTTCTCCTTCTTTGGTTTTTTCAAAGTCTCCTCAACTAAGCACTTCTTTCTAGACCCTTTACTCACTTACGAGGAGGTACCCGAGGAAGGAACAAGAACGTCCATGGGTGTAGTCCCGCCAGGAGGAATGAATTTCAGTGGCCTATTAAGAGGATCGTTGATCTCCATCTCTTTGGGCTCACTCTTAACTTTTAGTTTCTCCTTTTCCACCTCTTCAATTTGCTCCTTCATACTGAGCTTGGTGATGTGCTCTGACGCACCCATGATTATAACATCATCAAATTCTTCGGCAAGTGGCGGATCCTTAGGCTTATCTTTATCTAGTGCTCTGATACTTAAGCATCAGGGCTCGGAGTGTCTTTGACGGCTGGTGTCTCGGTCTCATTTTATTCTAGCCCTATAGCGACATCGCTCCTTGGAGTCGGTTCAAGACTAGAATGACCTACATGGTTTCACGAGAAACAAATGTTAGAGTACATCCATTATTCACCGAGAAAGGAAACTTTTGAACTATAAAAGATGAAATTGAGTGCTAGTATCCAGTTTGCTCTCAGTGGTCATCAGAGTATCCCCCTTGATGATTGGAGACAATGTATGAATGCCAAGTCCGAGCTTCTCTGGATCGAAACCAATATGCTGGTCGAGAGGTTTAGGAGGTGAAATCTTGGCTGGTTGGACGGAAGGGAGGACATGATACTCAGTGCCAGATGGACTGGTGATATCTTCTTTCTCCTTCGACGTTGGGGTAGCACCGCATAAAATAAGTCTTGATGGGGCTAAGTCGAAGGGCTCATTTCCTTGAAGCACTTCCTTTACGAGTGCCTCCTCATCGATCTCTTAATGCCTGACTCCACTTTCTGGATTTTGACAAGAGTGTCCCATGCTTCGACAAGCGATTCGAGGTAACCATCGCCCGAAAAGGGTACGTCGCGATGCACAAGCACCCTCGCATTATATTCAGCGATGAGTGGGTCGAATAAGCATTTAATCTTCTCCCTGTCGGACTCAGTCGCTGCCTCAATTTGGGAGTCGACCTCTGTAAGTGCAACATTTTTGCTCTCTTCATGAGTTGCATCCTTCAGCGCTTCAATTTGGGATAGTTCCTCGTTGAGCTTTGTTTTCAAGTTCCTTATCTCGATGATTTCATCATAATATTTCTGTGATTCCACCTACGCTGCAATCTTCTCCTCCTTCTCTTTGGATAACAGTCTCTCCAACTCTTCTACTCGGCGAGTCAAAACATCTTTCTCCTTTTGCATAGAATCTTTTTCCAACGCCAAGGTGCCACAACGTTGACGCGCTTCGTCTAATTCCTTTTTGTGACTGGTCTCTAAGCGACTAACCGCCTCAGTTGTTTCCTTGGCATTCTTTTTTATGGTCTCAAGCTGGGTTTTGTATGAGAGCAGTTCATCATCTAAGCTTTTTATAATGTCTTTGTTATGCATGGCTTCTAGCTTAAGGCGGTCGATCTCATATTGACGCTCAGTAGAGACCTTTGAAACTTTTCGATTGGGTGCATAAACACATTGTGCTTAACGTACACATCATTCGTGCATGCGAGAGCATCTTCTTTGGCATTCCTGGGGATAGGATGTATAGCAGGAAGGAAATTCATCCCGTCGAAGCAGATCTTTGGGAACATAACCTTAAGCTCGGCTAATTTCTCCACCGTGGTTAGGTCATGAGCAGGAGCTGAAGGAGTTGGTCTCGTCGAAGTCAACGATTTGTTGTGATGCTCATAAGACTACCTAGTTCTCAAAGAGACAGAATATTGATCGCGAGGAGCATTTGACTGGGAGCCTTGGTAAGTAGACTTGTCTCCACCCCACGCGGGAGGATTTGCGGGTTCTCTTGGATATGAAGTGTGCCCATGGGTTCTCCTTCTTGAGGATGAAGAAGATTCTCTAGAGTAGTAATCTCTATCTCCGCTTTCGTCTCTATCCCTTCATTTTTCGGATTCTAAGTCTTGACTTGAGCGATGAAAGACAGAAGAGAAACAAATGCAGTCGAAGCCATGAGAGTGATTCATTGCACCTGTACGTAAGATTAAGTGAGAAAAAATTAGTGGAAGCCACATGGAAAATTGAATGTAAATTGGTGATGAAGTGTAAGTGCTTGTGTGTTTCCTAGTGCATCCCCCATACAGACCAGTAGTTTTCATTTTACTCGTGGAAGTTTCTTCTCCCTGATTATGGAATTGTATGCCTTCACCGCTTCTCGCGGACGAGTTGAGCCCCTTGGCACCAAGATTTGCGAAGTCGTAATTCCAAAGGTCATTAGGAATGGATAAATCAGAGAGACCCTTTAGCGAACTTTTGATTTTCCGGGAAGATGATCCCTTCTCAATGGGAGTTATCACATATTTCGGAGTCGCCCTAGCTTCTTTCTTGTTAATTCTATATGCCAAACTCTTTTTCTTTTTGGGGAAAGCCGAGGCTTGTTAGTGCAAGAAGCGTTGGCTGTTGGCACCTGTCTGGAACTTATGTTCTCATTTATTGGTGCTGGGATCTCCATTTCCTTGATCTCTCCTTCCTCGGTGGTATCATGAGCTACTTCAACAAGGGGCACTGAGGGACAAACTTATTCTCTCCTCCTCTCAATAATTGCCCTTGAAGTCATTGTGCTTCTCGGAAGGCCAATCCTACGACCATCCGCTAGTAATCCAAATAACGAGAGCAGCTCGTCGGAAACTAACAGTTTGATGTTCCGATCTTCCATTGGAGTAGCATGAATAAACTTGAATGCTCTAGCGTATACCTAGTTCCTTTGGGCTATGGGCGAACACATAGAAGGGTTTAAAAAGTTCAAACTTTCAGACAAAGGCGATTTAAGTCTTGGTATGAGGCACGAAGTGAGAATGAAACTTACATCCTTCCAATAATCTTCTCATGCAGCCAAGAGGACAATGCACGTAGTATCACTCTTGCTTGAATTGAGAGAGCTTATTCCATGCACCCATCAGAACTTGGCATTTGGGAAATGGCTCAAGGAATACGTAAGAAGGGCTATCAGCACGTTTCTTGAAATGGTAAATGTAACGAATGTCCTCGGTAGTTGGAGGTCTGAACAGGACACTTATGAAGAGTACGAAGGTGCCATGAATGAACACGTAGCTGTTAGGATGCAACTGTGTAGAGGAGATCCCCATGTACTTTAGCACCTCGTGTATGAAAGAGTTGAAAGGTGGCACGCATCCGACCCCAGACATGAATTTGTTACATCCGGTGTACCCAGTTGGGGGCAGGTGGGGCCTATCTTGCATAGATGGGACTAAAACATCCTCGACGGGAATCCCATAAATGGAGCACAATCGGTGAAGGGTCATTTCGCCGATCTTTGAGGCTTGTGAGTCGATCGGGTTATCCGAAGCCGGATCTATAATCTCGACAGAAAGGGTTAGGATATCAGAAAAGAGATCTAATCGCTAGCTCGATGTTTCTACGACCTACTGCTATTTATTTGGCCTAGGTTTGTCGGATAAAGTGGCAAAACTTGATTTCTTATTTGATTTGGAAGACATTGCGGGAAGGCACTTGATGTGGATAAATACATGTTTAATATATACTCGAAAGATAAATGATATTAGAAGTAATAATAATATATTCCCCCATGTTGTGTGTGAACTAGTGCGACAATTCTAACATAAGTACGAAGAGCTTAAGATTTAAAGATAGTATAACACAATGAAGTTTTAGGTTGTCGTCCTGGAGACCGTCATTGCTGACCGTATCCGGCAGTGTGGCAGATGGTCGGTGATAGAAATCTTGGAATCGAGCATTGGCATTCCATATTATGAATGATGTTACTTACATTTATTGGGCTAGGTCCATGTTTTAAAGTTGCTTAAGCTATGGATTCATTAGTCCGAGTTAAGTCCACAGGCTTACGCATCATGGTTCAAGTCATTGTTCGTCATTTTATGCTCGGGCATAGAAGTGTATAATCATAATGTTTGTATCATTTAAGTTGGAGTGGTTCTAATTACCAATGCCAATCCCAGCTTCTCAACACCGTTCCCTATGTCTTGACTCTGTTACCAAACCCCTCTCAGAAACCTAGCAACCTGATCCTTACCCAGGAAACATATCGACCCTACCTCACAACAACCTATACCGATCGCCCACTTTCAAAACCTACTGACCCGTTTTTCTCTCACAAACATACCGACCCCTCTTGTTACTATTCTGATCCCTCTTTTTCTTCAAATCACCGACCCCATGGTAGAAGCAACTATAGCGACTCTTCCCAACGACTCTTCTTATACCTCAACGGGGCCGAGTCGATCCCCTTTCATGTAACGCACCTCTACCTCCATAAACTTCCCTTCTTCTCCATCTCCCACCGACTCTTGGTTAAGGTCCTGTCTGCTTATGCACTTAGACTCCACCAAAATCCTTAAAGTTAGGGGTATGAGTCAAAAAATAAGTCCATATCTATGTGAAGGATTTGAAGCTTAAGTAAGCGGTATGGATTTGAATCATGGGCTTTACAAGTTCATGTGTGATTGGGAGTTGCGAGGCAGGCAGTTTGAGTTTGGAAAGGGAAGGAGAGAGTGATGTTGGAGAAGTGGAAGGCAAAACTCGGTAGAGAGATAAGTTAGAAAGTAAGAGTGGAGGAGAAAAAGGGTGAAGCCGAGCTTATATATATGAGGTGGAATACGAATCGGTCTTCCCTTGGAGAACCGGTCTTATTCTAGGGGGTCGGCTAATAGACATGCTGACCCTAGCCCACGGACGACAAATGGGGGATCAGCATTCATATGCCAACCCCTCCCCTCTCTTTGAAAAAAGAGATATATATATAATAATATATGTTAATAAAAAATTATATAATATATTTCTATAACAATATGGTAAAGTAAGTAATAATAATACAAATAAGTATACAAATACATGATGATAAATTTAAGTGACAATACAATGAAAAAAGTAAATTTCATCTGATAAGTGGACAGACATAAGCTTGAAAAATCCACTGTGAATCCAGCCTTCGAAAGGTTATTTGCATTTGACTTTTGAAAATTTTCCCAAGGATCTAGAAACTTCCTTAAGACAAAACTATTGTGATCATATAGCATGAGGCTCCATCAGAGGTTAATGGGAAGCGACGGTTAGTTATCGACTTGAATGAGCTAACCTTTGGAAACACGGATTATTCACTGATTCAAAGTGCATCATAATATTCACAAGACGCACTTTGGGGGGGAAATGTTACCGCTGTGCCTTGACCCGGCTATAAAGTAGTGGTTGTAGGGGCTACGGTCGAATGTTGATGAGAGTGGAATCAAGGAATGATCTTCCTTGGGTCGTTGAGGAGGTTACTTCAAGTCAGAAGAATGTTTACTCCAGAACTTCTCAACATCAACTTCGAGTCGCTAGGGATTTTGCTTTGGGTCATAAGGGCACTTGCTTTGAGTCATCCTTGATGAGTTTGGGTTAGTGTATAAGTGATTTTGGGTTGGCATGTCTGCAAGCTTTCGGTGTAGAAAATGGGTTGGCAGTAGAGAATGGCTAGGGTTCGGTCATTCCTGTTCGGCATGAAGCGAAGGGCTCGGTCACTTTGGGTCGGTGTGCTCAAGTCAGGTAAGCACTCGAAGGGATTGGCATATCTTTATTAGGTCGGTACACCTCGGTTATTTCTACTTTGATGGGGTCAGCCATGAAGGGTCTGCAAGGAAACTTGGGATCGACCTTGATGGGATCGGCTAAGATGGATCCATAAGGCATGGGTCGGTGCATCTCAAAGATGTTGACAACTTATCTGGTCGGCAGTGTAGCTCCCCCGAGTTGGCACTTTAGTAGACTCGGGTCGGCTACAGTGAATCCAGGATCGGGTCGGCATTGGATGGAGCATGGGCTACTTCAAGTCATTCGAGGACCTGGTTCGGGTCGGTGGAATTTTAGGGGTCGGTGTGTTTTCTACTTCGAGCCCGAATAGGAGCTACTTCGAGTCGACATCAGGAAGACCCCGCGTCGGCTGTGAGGGATTGGTATGATCAGTTGGACTGCCCAGCTTGTCAGTAGTGGGCTAAACTCTCTTGTTCGTGGGCCTAGAGGACTGAAGAGAGGTGCAAGCTCAGGGAAGCCAGGCTATCTCCATCTATAAATAGAGGGGTAGGGTTCCAGTTTAGGGGATCTTTTTTGGAAAACGAAGAGGAGACTCTGTCATTTTCTATACTCATTTCCTTTTTGTTCTAAACTGAATTCAAGCTGTTTTTTATGGATTGTATCTGTATTACAATAGTTGAGAAAGCAATAAAGATTAATTCAAAGTGGATGTAGGCAGGTATGCCGAACCAGTATAATTGTGTTGTTCTCGTTTTTTCTGTTATTTTTGCATTATATTAAGTTATTCCTCTATTTTCATTTACTTTCTTCATTTATCTCTCTACATAAAGGTGCTTTAGGGTGTTAGTGACCAATTCTGGTGCTAACATTTAGTAATACTCTTGGATAGTATGGGTATAGAGCTGGGGTGTTACAAAATGAGAACTTCAAATCCCTATGCCTCTCATCTGTATAACTCTTCTTCTTGTTCTACACTTCCATTGTCCGTTTTGAATCTCCACTATTTTGTCAGTCGCCTCCCTAATCATATCTGGCCTAATTACTAAACGATCTTTAATTTCTTCCTAACACGATGGAGATTTACAAGATCCGCCGTATAATGCTTCAAAAGCTGTCATCTCAATGCTAATTTGGTAACTAACACTATATGAAAACTCAAAAAGGGGTAAGTTCTCTTCTCAAGAACCATCAAAGTCTAAGATACAAGCTCGAAGCAAATCCTCCAAAACAAAATTAACTCTCTCCATCTGCCCATCAATCTGTAGGTGGTAAGCTGTACTCAAACTCAAATACCCCTAAAGCATCATGTAACCCTTTCCAGAACTGACTAATGAATCTCTGTTTCGTAAGATACCACAAGGAACTCTATGAAGTCTGACAATCTCCTTAACATATAACTTATCTAAACTCAAAGTTGTCCTCCTTGTCTTCACCGATAAGAAGTGTGCACTCTTGGTTAGTCGATCCACTATAACCCAAGCATCTTCATTTCCTCACCTCGACTTAGGGGGTCTATCAATAAAGTCCATGGATATTTGATTCCACTTCCATTTTGAAATCTCAAGTGGCCGAAGCAGTCAAGTTGTCTTCTAATGGCTATCTTTGACTTGTTGGCAATTTAAACACTTACTCACAAATATCGAAACATCTCCTTTCATACCCTCCCACCAGAGAGTCTGCTTCATATCCTGACACATCTTGATAACTCTTGAAGGTACATTAAGTATCGAATGATGACTTTCTGCTAACACCTCTTGCATAGCCCCAGCGATATCTATAATGCATATCCTTCCATTCGTTATCCTATGGTTATCAACCTCGAATCCGGACCATCTCTTTGGATCCACATTCTCACTTATAGCCTAAACTATCCTTGCAATATTAAGATCTCTCAGCTGATTACCTTCGATACGACTTATAAGGGTCGGACGCACTTCTATATTTTCCATAACTGCACACATCCTACTAAGTGCATCAGCTACAACATTTTCTTTTTCGGTCGTATAAAAAATGTCAAGATCATAAGCCATGAGAAACTCTAACCATCATTATTGTCTCATGCTGAGGTCTTTTTACGTGAAAAGATACTTCAAGGATTTATGGTTCGTGTCAACTTGAACATCTCAGCAAGTAAGTGATGCCTCTACATTTTCAATCTGAATACAATAGCTAGTAACTCCAAGTCATGGGTTGGATACCTTGATCCACACGCCTTTATTTGTTGGGTGGCATAAGCAATAACCCTTCCATGGTATATCAATACTACACTAAACATGTCCTACAAGCATCTGTATAAACAGTTAGAGCCTTACCTCTATCCGGAATAGTGATAACATGGCACCAGTCAAACTTACTTTCAAATCCTTGAATGCTTGTTCACATTTATCAGTCTAAAAAAATTAAATGTATTTCTTTCTCAAATTCCTCAAATATAAAGCAATCTTAGAGAAGTCCTGAATAAACCTCCGATAATAACCTACCAACCCTAAGAAGCTTCTAATTTAAGTTGTGCTTTCTAGTCTCTTTCAATTCTGAATAGCCACCACCTTTGTTAGATCAATAGATTTACCTTCCCCAAAGACAGCATGTCATAGGAACCTAACTACAAACTTCAAAAAGTTACACTTTGAGAACTCAGCTTTCTACACATGCTCCCTTAATGTTTCAAGTACAATCCTTAGATAGCGAGTATGCTCCTCCTCGGTCTTAGAATAGACCAAAATATCATCAACAAAAACAAGCACAAATTTATTCAACATATCTTCGAAAATCCGGTTCATTAAGTCCATAAAATACACTGGAGCATTAGCTAGGAAAAATGACATAACCAACCACTCACAAAATTTATCAAACTCGAAAGTCATTACCTATACACTCTCCTCTACTACCCTTAACTAGTGAAACCCCTCGGCAACATCTAGTTGAGAAAATATCTGAGCACCGTGTAGTGATCAAACAAGTCATCTATCATGGGCAGAGGATATATGTTCCTAATAGTCTGCTTGTTGAGCTCACGGTAATCCAAATAAATACTTAAGGAACCATTCGCCTTTGTAGCAAGGACGGCTGACGTTCCCAAATTCGATCAACTAGGTCTAACCAAGCCTTTACATAACAAATCACTAATTGGTTAGTTAATTCTAACTTATCCTTCAGTGATAGACTATGGACATGCAACATAATAGGTTTAGATTTTTAAACCAAATCAATAGAAAATTCAATCTCAAAATGAGGGGGTAAACCAAATACTTCTTCGTGTACAAATGCTAACTCCTGCACAAAAAAGATCGACCCCAACTCTTCTTCAGCCACATCAAGATAAGAAAGAAAACTACTAATAAGCAAGCTAGGTTCTACACAAGAAACTACTAGAATCCTCCTTTCACACTTTCATGATACAAATTGCTTAACATAATCCAAGACTACATGATTCTAGAACAACCAATCCATCCCAAGTAATACATTAAAATCCAAAAATCTAATAACATACATATCAAATGGAAGGAGTTTGTCATAATAAGTAACCAGAACTCCTAAACATATTATACACAGATTGGCCAAGACCCCCACAGGATTCGACAGACAAATTGAGTCATAGGCCATAATTGGTTCCATTTTTAGTTTATTAACAAGGTTATGGGGTACAAAACTAAGTGAAGCACCAGTCTCAAACAAAATAAGAATAGGAATTCCATAAATAAATAATATACCTTTAAGAACTTGCTTCTAACTTGTAGTTGTAGAAGTGAAAGGTGCTGTAACAAGTGAAAAAACCTTAGGTTATTGTCCGTTCTGAAGAATAGGGCTATCTTTGAGGACCTGGCTGTTGGCAGTTGTAACAACTCTTTAGTGCAAACTTTCCTTTAGTTGTCCATAGCTCAGGCTTCCTTGCAATCGATGCTATTTCCACTAATCCTCCTCCACCAGTCATAGAATTCCTAGCAAAATGTCCTTTCTATCCACACTTAGAAGAAGCTAAATTGGAAACATACTTTGGTGACTGGAACTTACGCTTATTATTTCTGGTTGGTGCAAATGTAGATGGTTTTAGAGCCAAATGCTTGAATCGTAAAGCCAAATGATCCTTGGCTATGATTTGGCATGTCCCTCTAAAAGTTTGAACGCACACCCAATACAAACATCTCATCTTTTTCAGTGGCGTATCTATCAATTCATGCCCGAATCGAGACAGTGCGTTAAACCTCTTCTCATACCTAGCAACTGACATAGCTCATTGCTTCAGATTGATAAAACTCCTTAATATCTTAATCTTTATGGCCACTAGAACAAACTTCACCACAAACACTTCCTTGAATTAGGCCTAAGAGAAGTCGTTCTCCTAGATATCTGCGGTGATTAAACTCCACCAATCAATAGTTGCATTAGACAGAAATCGTGTGATGCCAAATGATGCTTTATCGCATCATCCAACTACAAGTCCTTAAATATCTTGTCACACAAACTAAGCCAGGGTTGAACCTTGATGATAGTATTAGCGCCATTGAACCTCTTAGCATGCAACCTCTCAAAGTTATGGCATGGCAAAATAATGTTTATCTATAGCCAAACCTACACGACCTCTTCCACAATATTCGCTCTCGGTTCCTTGATAGAAGCGGCATTCCTTTACCGAGTCCCACCATTAATAAAAGTATTACTCCTTCCACCTCTAACTCCTCCTCTAGCAGCAACATCTCTAATACACATCATTTCCAGAACATAGCAAAACACCTGTAGAATACTTTAAGGATAGAGTTATATTTCAAAGAAAGAGTTACCTTTAAGGAAACACTATTAAAAGGGGTAGGATCATAGAAAAATAAAAATACGCTCTGGTATATATAATACACTTAACTCATTCTAGGGTATCACTTACCCTATTCTAATGAGTCAAACCCAACCAACGCCAAGGTATTCACTAAACTTCACTCTGATTCCAAATGTAACGACCAACTTTTTGACCCTCGAATATCGACACTAATACATCCATGGTATTCACGTATCAAGCACCCAAGTGCCAAAAAGACAAATTGTTAAGGTAAAAACAAAAACAAATGAAATGGAACAAGAAATAAAAACACAATGTCAAAACCACATAAGCACAACTATAATATACAATATCCAAAAAGATAGTATGCAGGTTACTCCAAGGTACATTATAATTTAAGAGTTACAAAACATAAGTACTATCATCATCCTGGAAAGTTATAATTGTATGTTCTCATAATGCTACTACATACATGCTAATAGTGCAACAAAAATAAAAATAGATAGATAAACGAAAGCCTCTAGCTCGTCTCCTAAAGCTTTGAAGCATCTAGAGCCAAACCTACTTCACCCAGCCTACTAGAAAGAGTACCCGAGGAATTTAGGGGAAATAAGAACCACTAATTGTTAACCCACCTTTTTCCAAGGCGGTAGACATGTGGATTTAACCCAACATACTTCATGATTATCAAGACCAATAGCCAAGAGCGATGATTGCAAGGTCCAAAAGTCAAATGCAGGCAATGATATGAAGCGATGGTAAATCGAGACCAAAAGATAGAATCTCCAGAATATTCTAAGTATGGATTAGTACCTCCCTAAGTAGGAGATCGTTGCCTATCCCTTCCCCTAGGGGATCGGTACATGTCCTCGATTTTTGTCCCAGACTAGGTGTGATCGGTATAAAGTGACCCCACGAGGCTACATTTCAAATCTCAAGTCGTTTGGAGTTTGTATGCATGGGCAAATTACTTCATTTGGAAGGGATCAATATTAAAGGGATCGTATAAAAAGGGATCGGCATAAAAGGGATCGACATGTTTCATCCAAGCAAGTAAAACTCAATAGAAAATAATTAATGTCTCAAAGTCCATAAGTCCAACGCATATAAAATTTTACAAGCAAGATGTGGGGACCGTAGGGTGTCTACTCTAGGGATCGTACATCAAATAGAGAAATTGGTTGTTATTACTTAATTTGTTTGGTTATTAAAAAAATTTCATGTTGATTTTCCATAGAGTGATTTAAGAATTTCGGTCGATAAGGGCGCACACATATTCGATGGTGATTCTTAAACACTAAAATGAGACATATGGACGCAAAGTTTTGAAATGCTTTGTGAAGTTTGAAATTTTTTATAATATTTTTAGCATGGAACATATCTTTGAAATGATATTTAAAAGATAATTATATTTAGCGTTCTGAAGATAATAAAATTATGTTTTCATATACATATTTGTGGCGATTGCAGCCATTGAGTATTGGTGGAAGACTAAAGTCATATCGAGGCAATGTTGATCACATGACCAACATTACAGCCAGCTTGCAAAGTGAGCCATTAGAAATTTATGGCGAGGCATCGTCAGAATATTCATGTATGTGTGTATTAAATTTGGAACTATATAATATGCGACGATGTGATTATTTCTTGTCATATTATAGATGATAGTTGTGACATAAGTGTATGTAGTAAACATATTTGAGAGTTAAAGTATTTGTTTGCACCAAAAATGGGCACAAACACTCAAGAACATAAAAGTAGAGATTAAATGACGAGTAAATGAAAACAGAGCATAATAGTAAATCAACACATATACAATATACTGGTTCGATAATCTTGGCCTACGTACACTTTATATTTTTATTGATCTTGCACTTGATTAACATTATAAGAATGTTTGGATTAGATGGGATCCATTAGTACAAGAGTGAAGAAAAAATATGGTGGAGTTTGGGCAGTGTTTAACAACGGATTTTCTATCGGTTTAGAAAAATGCCGAATTTGCTTAAAGTAAATTTAACCGGAAAAGCACGGCGTACACTTGTAGTACATGGCGAATACGGGTCGATCTGTAGGGAATTGATTATTTTAAAATTTTATTCAATCAAATTAAACCAAAGTCAATGGATTGTTAACTAACTAAAAGAAAGTAAAAACAAGCTAAAACTAAGGAAAATAAAAATAAGAGATTAAAGAGCAATGTAGAGGCAAATCCCCTCTCATGATCACATAAATCAAGATAGTGAAATTATGATCTCCTTTTGGTCTTTGTGAGTTTATTTGATGCATTTATCATAAGCATGGCCTAATTGTGTTATTAATTAACACACTTAAACCATCAAACTTTAATGCACCCCCTAACCCACTTACTAATTTCAATGAAAATGATATGAAATTAAAAGTAGAATCTATTTTAAGCATGGATTATTAACTATTGAATTAGAAACATAAACCATCAAATTTTCATTCTAACTCCACTTCCATTACCATGATCATATGTAGATGAAGAGGTAATTAGTGATTCATATGACTAAGCACAGCCTATTTGTTTTGAACAACTTAAGCTATCAAACTTAATAGTAAACACAAAATCACACAAACATCCAACTTTCCATTAAGCACAAAAGAGACATAACATCAAAATGTTACATCTACATGGTTCAAGAAAGCGTCATTACCCCTAAATTGTAGGGATTAGCCTCTCATTTGTGTTATCATATCAACACAAGTAGAAAGCAACATGAAATAAACAAAACAACAAGAAGAGGAAAATGAAAGCTAATGGAAAAGAGAACTAATTTAATTGCATAAAATAAAATCTACACTGTTAGCATGAAAGGAAATGAACATGTAATAAAAAGGAAACACTAATCAACATTGCATAAAAAAGGAAAAATACATTAAGTAAAAATGGCTAAGTAGCCATGAAAAGAGAAAGAGAGCTTTCTTTTTTTATTTTGAGCCTAAACTAAAATAAAGAGAGACTAAGTAAGAGGAGGGTTGCATGAAACATAAGGAGTATATATACACGTGTTAAACCTTAATTCATATTTTTGGAGAATTCCCAAAATAACCTTGAGAAAGTGTGGAGGCCAAATAATCATTAGCTTCTACTAATTATCATTTAAGTGTACATGAAGCCATTAATTCCATGAGCATGTGCATTAGCCTCTAATATGTATATTAAGGTAGGTGGGTAAGTGGGGTCCTCCAAGTTCTTCACTTTGAATTATTTCCATCTTCATTCTTTTGTATCTTCTTTGTGCATGCATATTTCATCATCAAAACACTTGTAAAATTCACCAAATTTCCTACAAAACAACATAGAAAATTCCAAGTAAATTTTCACAATATAATAAATGCACAAAAATGACCATTTTACGCCTGTATGAAGATGAATATGTGACAATTTGAAAATAATTTGAATTTTGGTTTAAACGGGTAAAAATACCCAATATGATCATTTATTCAATTTAAATAGATTAAATATGGTGGTAAAATATGCACATTTACGTGCACATCAAATACCCCCACACTCATCTTTTTATTCGTCCACGAATAAAGAAAAACTAAGATAAATCTGTTTTCGTAGGGAGCACGATTGCATTGAGCGTATGCATCAAGCTATTAAACCTCTGGGTGTCCCCAGTAGGACGAGTGTTGTCTTGTGAGGGTTTTCAGCGGATACTGCTCATAAAATCCAAATGCAGAATGAAAATATTTACAAAACGAAAGATTTATTTACAAAGATGTGAATGAATTTTTTTGAAAATATGTACAAATGAAAGATTTACTTTTAAATTGACACAAATAAGTTAAATATAGGTTTTGGTTATTATCTTGAAATTTAAGTCATTTACACATCAAAATTTCCAATAAAAATCAAGTTACATAACAAATAAACTATAGTTTAACTCGTTGTTTCGGTCAATAATATAGTGTAACTATAAATTAGATCCTTAGTTGATTATCAAAGTTTATCAAAGTCGTATATTCATTTCATTTCAATAACAAGTCAAATCAAATAAGTTAAAATAGTGCTTGGATTTCATTTGCTTACTCTCTCTTATTATTATTTTTGAAAATGTTATTGATATTTACAATATTTACATATGCCTAACTCAGATAAACTGAGGCTAGATATATTACCCATGCACTGCCTTGCGGACTTATGTGAGGGGAATACAGAGCGTGGCGAGTGAACACACAAGTGTGAATACCTATTGATTATAGGCGTTATTAAAAAGAATTTTTATTTATACACCTAGCTCAGATAAACTGAGGCCAGATATACCGATCGTACACTGTCTTTCGGGCTTACGTGAGAAAGGTACAGAGCATGGCGAGTGTACACACAAGTGTGTACATATTTGACCGTAGGTGTTAATAGAAAATGTTTACATATATACAAATGTTTTTTTTTATATTTTTTTTCAAATGTTTTTTAGAAAGAGAGAGTTTTGCCAAATAATCTTAGCACACTTAACTTAGAAGACAAAAAAAATGTTATGTCCTTTATTTTAAATCAACCACTTTTAAAACAAAGATTTTCAATTAGAATGTATTTCATAATTAACACGTATGAATCTTCCTATATACTAGTTAAACCATTGTTATTTGTAATCAAACTTTATTTTTATTTTTGTTAAGACAAATAAACTTTCAAAAAATTTCAATTTAATAAACCAAAACCATATATTTATCCTATAGTGTTTCTTTAAAAATAAATCAAAAGAAAATTTGTTTTTGGGTTTTTTTTTGATTTTTTTTTTGATTTTTTAAAAGAAAAAGAAAAAATAAACCATGAAAAAATAAAAATTAAGATGAGTCCTCCCCACACTTGATTTTGACTGTGTCCTCACAATCACCCCAAGTGGAAGGAGAAAAATAAAAACATAACCTTTATTTAATGAAAAATGAAAAGATGATTATTTACAAGACATCAAAAAGTATGTCGTTAAAGAGTAAATGAACCGGTCTTCCAAAAACCAATTCATTTGTCTCACCAAGTCATTTGTCTCACCAAATACGCGAGATACAGATTAAGCGTAGAAAACCAAACCGTAAAAGATTTCGAAGTTGAATGTTGATTTGGAAAAACGAATGTCGTTTTATTAAAAATCATACGAGTTGTTTTATTTTCGATGATTTTTGGGGTTGATAAAACGATTGATTGAAATTCAAGTTTATTTTCACCAAATTGAAAGTTAAGCTCATCATCAACAAAATTTTCAAATTATTGATTCAAAATGATGATTTTCATCTTCCCCGTCGGACTTTAACAACTCGTCACCTAAAAGTCCAAAAATTCGTGTTCATTGAATTCGTCTTCCTTTGTTAGATTATCAACAACTTCATTGCATATCCCAAGTTCAAAATCCAAAGTTGTTGTATTCAAATTTTCGAAATCGAGAGAAGGAAGATCGAATTTTAAATTTGGTTCCATACCCTCAAAAGAATTGAAATCCAACTCAATTACCGTGTTTTTAACAACTTCATTAAGATTGTTATTTTTAATTTCAAAGTTGTTATTTGAAAATCGTCGATTTGGGTAAAAGATGGATTATTATTTGACTCGTCACACGTTGGAATTTGGTTTTGTTTTTCATGTTGTTTAATATATGTTCCAACAATGAATTTTGTGGTCATCGTAAATTTCATTCATTTGCTCAACAAAATCCAATTTATAGTTATTAACTTGAGAATTTTCGATTTGTATTTGTTGAGAATAGAAAATTTCGCTCGTATCATAATCAAGATTATTCCCATTGCCAAAATTATTTGAAAAGTGGTTTCCATTTTCATGTTGAGTTTGAAATTCATTTTGGAGTTTGAAATTGAATTGGCATGGGTTATAATCGAAATCGTTTGAATTTTGAATTAAATTCAAATTTTGAAATCCTTGAAAACTTTGACTCGAGTTATCACAGAAATACGAATTACACAAATCATTTATCATTTGATTTTGTTGTGTAGAGATTTCAAGTAAAGACGAAATGCAAGTTTCAAGATTTGAGAGTTGCTCGTTATTTTGAAAATTTTGTGGTTCGAATTTTGAATCGTTTAAACAATAGTTGGTGTTAAAATATCCATATGAATTTGGAGTGAAATCGTATGGATTACATTGATTTTCACAACTGTTGTAAAATTCACATAAGTGAGGAAACTTGGATATTTTCAAGAATTTTTGTTGTTGTTGTTTTTATGAAGGAAAAATATTTACAAATAGAATTTATTTTTCAAAATGAAATTTTGATTTTTGTTTTTGAAGAGGTTTTATAATTTTTGTTTGGATTTTGGTTTTTTCTAATTTTTTTTGGACTTTTGAAATTTAAAAAAAAGGATTTAAAAATTTCACAGTGCATACAAACTCCACATTCTACTGCCATGGAATATTTACAATTTTTTTTAGTTTTAAATTTTGAATTTTTTTTAAATATGCATGAACTAATGCAACTAAATGAATGCAAGGTTTTATTACAAATGATTTATTCTAAGTTAACCCAAAATTGTATAATCACAAATTGTCTTAGATAAATAAGATAATTCTCGGCCAGGTAACAGATAGGATTTATCGGTGCACCATAAATCACCGTAGCAATGCAACCGAAGGTTTAAGTACCTTCAAAGAAACAACCACAATAATATTTACGAATCACTGTAATTTTTATAAATGGTTATTGCTCTGTCATAGCCTAGACATTAAGAAAGTAAATTGTTCAAAGAAGACAACTTGTCAATATACAATTAAGAGCTACCGATGTCTAACTGTTACTATTAACAAAAAACTAAGATGAGATGCAAAGCAGAAATTAAACGTGTATTAACAATGCAACTACAAATGAATTTTTATTTTTTTTGAATTTTTTTATATAAAATGCAAGCAACCAACAATGTGAGACAAACAGAAACAATAGATATATACAATGCAAGGCAAATAAAAAGAAAATTATAAATAAGCAAGCAGTTTTTTTTTGTGGCAAGCTCAGAAAACAAGTAATTCTTTTCCTTTTTGATTTTCTGCTTTGGCAAGCTGAAATTAAAAACGATATATACAACAAGTTTTGTTATATATATATATATATATATATATATATGTATATATGAAGAAAGAGAACAAATCAAAACAAAGGAAAACACCATAAAACAAAACAATTTAAATCTAAACGAAACAAGAAGTAAAAACAGAAACGTCATCTCCCAACAGAATGGACAGTCAAATTCCATGCATGACATTTGGTCAGAATTCTCTGACTATCTACAGAAACGATGATCCTAGGAGGTTTAAACCCCTGGTTCGAATAAACGATCAATCTCAACAGTGCCTTCTTGATCATCTATGGAATTTACGAACCACAGACCAAGAAAGGAAGAATAAACAGAAATTAGGCAATTGTTTGGCCTTTTACTTCTCCAGAATACAACAAAAACCTCTTTCCAAAAACTTCTTTTGTTATATTGTTTTCAAAGGAAACTTTACAGGAATTTTCAAACAGTATAGCCAAGTTCAAATGGCTATAAACAATTTTTACAATCCTATTTTCAAAGGCTTTTACAATTTAAACGATGCTTTGAAAGAAGCCCGAAACTTTTTTGGGCCAAATTATTATGTTGATCCAGAATGTCACCAGTCCTATGCCCAGACTACTTCTTCTCCTCCTCCTACTCCAAATGATCTTCTCCAAACCCAGGCAATTCAATTAAATGACCTTCAAAACCTCTACCAAAAAACTCAAACCCGACTTAGCCAGCTATTACAAGAAAACCAGCTCCTCAAAAATCGACAGCAACAGACTTCATACATCCAAAATACAAACAAACTCCTATAAAAACGAATTCAACAACTACTTGTAGAAAGAAATGATCTACAACAAAACCAGGCTAAACGACCCAAAACACTTTCTCATCAACAGCTGTCAAACCACCTAAAACTAAGACCATATCCTATCCTTCAAGATCTTTACAAACTTACAGGAACAGATGTTCGGTTGAAAATTGAAAAGATGGTAGAAGAACGATGGAACCAACATTTGACAGAACTTCAGAAAAACCTAGCACAGATGTATAAGGACACTGCTGAAGGACACCAGTTTAAAGTTGTACAAGACAGACGATCAAATATGCTAAAAGCAAGAGTTGATGAATCACTCTTACCCTGCAGTATTGATCAAATTGTTGATTTTTTCGATCATGGGATGTTATCCCGTATTGCATTTTCCAAGTCAACAGATCCAGAAATCCTTAAGAAGTTTGGAAAACGCTTTGCAATAGTGGCGTTACAGTATCTAAAACTAGTACCAGGCATCATGGTATGCATTAATTCCACAACCCCAAGCTACCATTATGGACAGAATCACCAGATCATACCAGCTTTTCATCGCATGACAATATTTAAACATAATGGTTATAGTCGGGAGCATGCGTCAAAAAGTTTAAGGTGTTATTATCAACAGTTCGAAGGATCTCCAATATGGTTCGAAGCACACAAACCATGGGAGTTTCATCACAACAAACGCAACCTAGTGGCACCATTAGGATGGAAAGAACTCATATTACAGTCAGAAAGTTCACGCTACCAGATATGGGGAGAGCTTGAACTAAAGATAATGTTTCCTCCACTCTTTCATGAATATTATTTTGATCCAAATAACGACGTGTTATTATATGATCAAAACCTTTCAGAGGAAGAAATGGAAGATAGTTGTCCCAGCATTAGTGACTTAGCCAGGAATGCAGAATTCGATCAAATGGCCGACACTGATTAAAAAATTCATTATCCTTAGAGGCAACGTGTCCCTTAACTTTTGCAAAAGAAGGACAGATGTAAAAGCAGATTCCAGTTAATCCCTCCAGCTCACACGAAGACTTCAGAAAATGTAACGTTGGCAGTATCTTGTTTATAGCTTTATTAGTGCTTACTTTATGTAATAATTAATGTACAGTATCTTTAAGACAGGTGTATTTTAGTTTGTACCGGCGAAACCGGCTGAAGTATGTATATATAGACAGGCTCTGCTTCAAACAAGATATAGAAGCAATCCTAGAAATATTGTATGCTCTTCAATTCTGTAATGGCAAACTAAATTTCTATTTCATTCCTCTTATGCTATTTTAAGTTCTTCAGTTACATTGTCACTCTGAGAGATCATCAATTAAAAAAAAAAAAGGAAGTATCTGCTTTTCAAGCTGCACTACTCAAGGTGTGAACAAATCTATTATCCATGAATCAGGTACATCCGCTGCTTCTTCTTGTTTGTAATATATTTGAGTTTATTTTCAGATTTTTATTAGGATATCTTTTAGGAATTTACCTAGAAGATTTTGTGTCATACATAGCCCGTTTGCTTTATGATTTGTGAAATTTGTTGAATTTTTCTACTCCCCTACCTAAACTGGTATCAGAGCATGGTTGTTCCTAGTGTTATCAATTTTTGTTTTATCATAAACAATTAAATTGTTATTTTACTACAGAACCCTCTGAGTTAGTTCTAGGGTAGCAGAGAGGCGTAAATCCCATTTTTTCAACTAAACATGGTAAACTGTAAGATAACAACGAAGTTGAATATGTAAAAGGAATAATTGGTAACCAGGGAATTAATCGTACTCTATTTTCTTGTATTTTTGTTTCTTTAAATTGATCTCTCAAAGTAAATCTATAAAAGAACTTAGAAGCATAAGTAGGAATGAGTCTTCAAAAATTATAAGAAAAAGAACTTTTAAAATTGATCCTTCATCCTCTAGACGATTAAGTTATCTTAATCTTGAGTACAATTTCAAAAATCACAGTATAATCAGTCTTGATAAATACAGCTTTGTTTGTCACTTTGAAAAAGGCTTTCAACATATATTACACAGTGATAATAAACAGTTAAACTCAATAACAGATTTAATCATAAATTTAGGAATTTCTTTAGAACAGTACGACAATTCTACAGCAAGGACTTTGGAAACAATTGCCAAAAACCTTGAAAATAAGAATAAAGTTTTAAAACAGTTAGTAGAAAATTTTGATTTTGTTAAAAATCAAAACGAAAATATTCTACATAGCTTAACTAATTTAAAGAATAATTTTCCAAATAAGTCATCAGTAAACGAGCTTAAATTTCTACTAGAAACAAATAAACCTAAAGCTTTAGAACTTGAATCTAAACGAATATTAGAAAACCTTAAGTCAAAAACATTTGAACTAGACACTAAAATAAAACAGGTTGAAACAGTATTAAAGGAAGTAAAGCAGATCGTTAGTGGTTAAGTTTATGAATAGATTCTTACAGAAAGCAATTGAGGAAGCAAGTAAATTTGCAACTCAACCAGTTCCAAAACAAGGATTTACTATATATTCGGGTAACAGTCTTTCAGATAAAAAATATCCAAACTCATTCAATATAATTATAAGTCTTAATCTTCAAATTTTAGAAAAACTTGAACAGCTTGAGAATAAACAGTCTTTTAATCAGGAGTTAGATAAAATTTCTGAACAGTTATCAAAACTAAGCTTAGGAGAACCGGTAGTCATTAAAACTAGACAACCAGAAGTTTATAAATTTCGGATTCCAAAATGATTAATAGTAGAAAATCATTCTCAGGACCGAGTAGAACTCTAACAGAAATTACCTCCAGTAGTAAACCAAAAGATGAAATTTCCAGCGTCTTATCAAAATTTAAATCTAAGAAAGAAAAGCAGACAGTACAGTTAGATGAAGAAATAGACTTAGACCAAAATCTAGATATTTATAATAATAATCATCCAGATCTTTTAAATCCAAGAATTCTCTACCAGACAGGAATTACAAACATTAATACCACGTTAATTAGAAGCATAAGGGAAGAAGAGATACGCGTAATCGACAACAGTGTAACTTTAGACATTTTATCTCCAGAAACCATTCAAAAGTTAAAAAACACTGGAAAAAGATTTTTTCACCTAGGACTAATAGTCATAGGAATCAAAACTTTAACCAGAAAGGGATTAGGAACGAAACTTTTAACGCTTGTCCTAGATAAATCTTGGACAACAAATATAGAAAAAGCATTACATTCAGGAATGAAGATAGACCTAAACGATAAATCAGCCTTAGTTTATTGTGTTCCAGATATTTTAAAAAGCATAAAAGATTTAAAACATTTAAAACTTGGATTTAAAGCAAACGGATTTGAAAACTACATAGGTAATAATCTTATTATTAGTATTGGAATAATAGGAAAAGCTAGTAACAGATCAGGGTGAAATTTAAAATCAACCTTGATGGAATTGTCCAAAACATTGCTAGTAAAGGCATTAAAATGATAGAACCACGAAGAATAAATCCAGAAGATTTAGCAGGCCTTGAATGGCAACTTAAAGACTTTATAGACAACGATAAAAGTTTATTAATTCCAGAAACGCACGTTCTCTACACAAACCAATTTGGAGAACCCAACTTAAGATTTAGTAATTATAAGTTTAAACAGAATGAAGAAGAAACAGATACTGAATCAGAAGTTAACGAACACTGCAATTTAAATGAAATAGTTTCTGAACAACTAAACGCTATGAATTGGGACGAAGGCCCAAAATTTGATGAATATGATTCAGATCTAGAAGTAGATGATGAACTAGATATTCTTGGATATCTAGTTGATGAAGAATACACTCAACAAAATAATGATATTGAAGATATAGAAATAGACGAAACCTTTAAAACAGAAAGCAAACGAACATTACATGAAATTATAAACAGAAAAATTACAGTTGAAAACATAAGACAAGAAACAGATGATATGCTTATAGCATGTATAACAGAACTTTTTGACGCATGCTCCCGAGTATAACCATTATGTTTAAATATTGTCATGCGATGAAAAGCTGGTATGATCTGGTGATTCTGTCCATAATGGTAGCTTGGGGTTGTGGAATTAATGCATACCATGATGCCTGGTACTAGTTTTAGATACTGTAACGCCACCATTGCAAAGCGTTTTCCAAACTTCTCAAGGATTTCTGGATCTGTTGACTTGGAAAATGCAATACGGGATAACATCCCATGATCGAAAAAATCAACAATTTGATCAATACTGCAGGGTAAGAGTGATTCATCAACTCTTGCTTTTAGCATATTTGATCGTCTGTCTTGTACAACTTTAAACTGGTATCGGAGCATGGTTGTTCCTAGTGTTATCAATTTTTGTTTTATCATAAACAATTAAATTGTTATTTTACTGCAGAACCCTCTGAGTTAGTTCTAGGGTAGCAGAGAGGCGTAAATCCCATTTTTTCAACTAAACATGGTAAACTGTAAGATAACAACGAAGTTGAATATGTAAAAGGAATAATTGGTAACCAGGGAATTAATCGTACTCTATTTTCTTGTATTTTTGTTTCTTTAAATTGATCTCTCAAAGTAAATCTATAAAAGAACTTAGAAGCATAAGTAGGAATGAGTCTTCAAAAATTATAAGAAAAAGAACTTTTAAAATTGATCCTTCATCCTCTAGACGATTAAGTTATCTTAATCTTGAGTACAGTTTCAAAAATCACAGTATAATCAGTCTTGATAAATACAGCTTTGTTTGTCACTTTGAAAAAGGCTTTCAACATATATTACACAGTGATAATAAACAGTTAAACTCAATAACAGATTTAATCATAAATTTAGGAATTTCTTTAGAACAGTACGACAATTCTACAGCAAGGACTTTGGAAACAATTGCCAAAAACCTTGAAAATAAGAATAAAATTTTAAAACAGTTAGTAGAAAATTTTGATTTTGTTAAAAATCAAAACGAAAATATTCTACACAGCTTAATTAATTTAAAGAATAATTTTCCAGATAAGTCATCAGTAAATGAGCTTAAATTTCTACTAGAAACAAATAAACCTAAAGCTTTAGAACTTGAATCTAAACGAATATTAGAAAACCTTAAGTCAAAAACATTTGAACTAGACACTAAAATAAAACAGGTTGAAACAGTATTAAAGGAAGTAAAGCAGATCGTTAGTGGTTAAGTTTATGAATAGATTCTTACAGAAAGCAATTGAGGAAGCAAGTAAATTTGCAACTCAACCAGTTCCAAAACAAGGATTTACTATATATTCGGGTAACAGTCTTTCAGATAAAAAATATCCAAACTTATTCAATATAATTATAAGTCTTAATCTTCAAATTTTAGAAAAACTTGAACAGCTTGAGAATAAACAGTCTTTTAATCAGGAGTTAGATAAAATTTCTGAACAGTTATCAAAACTAAGCTTAGGAGAACCGGTAGTCATTAAAACTAGACAACCAGAAGTTTATAAATTTTGGATTCCAAAATGATTAATAGTAGAAAATCATTCTCAGGACCGAGTAGAACTCTAATAGAAATTACCTCCAGTAGTAAACCAAAAGATGAAATTTCCAGCGTCTTATCAAAATTTAAATCTAAGAAAGAAAAACAGACAGTACAGTTAGATGAAGAAATAGACTTAGACCAAAATCTAGATATTTATAATAATAATCATCTAGATCTTTTAAATCCAAGAATTCTCTACCAGACAGGAATTACAAACATTAATACCACGTTAATTAGAAGCATAAGGGAAGAAGAGATACGCGTAATCGACAACAGTGTAACTTTAGACATTTTATCTCCAGAAACCATTCAAAAGTTAAAAAACACTGGAAAAAGATTTTTTCACCTAGGACTAATAGTCATAGGAATCAAAACTTTAACCAGAAAGAGATTAGGAACGAAACTTTTAACGCTTGTCCTAGATAAATCTTGGACAACAAATATAGAAAAAGCATTACTTTCAGGAATGGAGATAGACCTAAACGATAAATCAGCCTTGGTTTATTGTGTTCCAGATATTTTAAAAAGCATAAAAGATTTAAAACATTTAAAACTTGGATTTAAAGCAAACGGATTTGAAAAATACATAGGTAATAATCTTATTATTAGTATTGGAATAATAGGAAAAGCTAGTAACAGATCAGGGATGAAATTTAAAATCAACCTTGATGGAATTGTCCAAAACATTGCTAGTAAAGGCATTAAAATGATAGAACCACGAAGAATAAATCCAGAAGATTTAGCAGGCCTTGAATGGCAACTTAAAGACTTTATAGACAACGATAAAAGTTTATTAATTCCAGAAACGCACGTTCTCTACACAAACCAATTTGGAGAACCCAACTTAAGATTTAGTAATTATAAGTTTAAACAGAATGAAGAAGAAACAGATACTGAATCAGAAGTTAACGAACACTGCAATTTAAATGAAATAGTTTCTGAACAACTAAACGCTATGAATTGGGACGAAGGCCCAAAATTTGATGTATATGATTCAGATCTAGAAGTAGATGATGAACTAGATATTCTTGGATATCTAGTTGATGAAGAATACACTCAACAAAATAATGATATTGAAGATATAGAAATAGACGAAACCTTTAAAACAGAAAGCAAACGAACATTACATGAAATTATAAACAGAAAAATTACAGTTGAAAACATAAGACAAGAAATAGATGATATGCTTATAGCATGTATAACAGAACTTGATATGACCTATGAAGAAGCCTTTACAACATTATCTAAACATTTTAATATGCCCTTAGTCGAAGACATCTTAAATAAACAGATTCCACTAAGTGATTTCTTCACTGAAACCAACTTTATGGATCAGGCTATGATTCCAGTAAATAAACGAAGTAGATTTGACAATGAACCCAGTTCTCAATATAAAGAAGGTCCCCTAGAAAGAGAACAATGGGCTAAACCAGATTTAGATTATACACACGAAAGCCCTTATATAGGAAAAGGCTTACGTAAACCATATGGTAAACTATATAGCCATAACATGTTACTACTTGAAAACCAATCTCCTCAACTATGGCCCGAAGAAATTCTTATTTGGGAACAAAATGTTGTAAGATATTGGGAAGTAAATAAAAAACCAGAAATGGATATGTGGGCAGTTCTTGAAACCACGTTAGGTCCATTAGCATTAGGAATTTATCAGAGTCGCAAAACGGATAATCCAGCCGTAATTACAGAACAAAAAGCCTTCGGAAATAACCCATACAACTTTACCAGCTTTATTAGACTATTACTCATTGGTAATGATCCAGGAAAGGGAGGAACATTAATTCAAAATACAGCTATAAGAAATCTTGAACAATTAAGTATACGAGATTTCAAATACATAAAAGAATTTAGCCAACACTTTGTTATAACCCTAGCTCAAACTGGCAAAGCCATGGATGAAGAACTATGTAATAAATATTTTTCAAAACTTCCAGGCGACTTAGGACGTAAATTACAAGAAGATTGGAATACGACATACGGATCAATGCCAAAATTAGGAATAGGTCCAAGAATTACGTTTGTTTTCCAAGAATTAGAGAAACGTTGTAAAGAAGCTACATTACAAGAACAGATTAAAAGACAGGCTTGGGCATTTTGTAGAACAGCAATCTGCACTCCACAAGCATACGGTTTTTATAAACCTAGAAAATATCTTCGAAAAACAAAATTTTATGATAAACGTAAAAAAGACAAGTACGTTAAAAGAACTAAACCAAACCGAAAATGTAATTGTTACATTTGTGGTGACCCTAATCATTTAGCAAACCGATGTCCAAACCGCCAAAATAATCAACAAAGAGCAAATCTAGTTGATGAAATAGGTGAATTTGATATCGAAAGTTTAAGTGAAAACGATGAAACAGAATCTATTTACATCATAGTCTCAGAAAATGAAGAAGGAACTTCACAAAACAGTATCACTTATACAATAATGAACAACGAAGATGAATGTAATCATCAATGGATCCAAAACAGAGGAAATGATCATATACCATGTTTCATTTTCTATCGATATCCAGAAATAAATAAACGATTTCAATGTGACAAATGTTTTATAGAAATTTGCTTTCTATGTGCAAAACATCAATTTAATCTAGAACTTATATATAAACAAAATATGCCAGATAATAAAAACATTTTTCAAGAAATATTAGAAAAACATGACGCGCAGATTAAGCTGTTACAAATACAGGTAACTATGTTACAAAATGGTATTACACAGTTAAAAACTAAAGAAAAAGACTTTAGTCAAATAGAACAAGGAAGTAATCCAACACAGAATGAACAGACAGAAAATCTAGAAAACAGCTTAACAGAGAATACAGAATTTTCCGTTAATATTAATAAATATAATACATCTTTATTAACGCTTAATTGCCGAATATGGCTTGACAATAACAAAGTCATAGATACAGTCGCAATAATCGATACAGGAAGTACTAAAAGTTTAATAGCTTACTCATTGGTACCATCCCAATACAGAATACCATTAAATTATACAATTACCTCTAAAACAGCAAATCAAAGTTTTATGACATTAACACACAAATTACCTGAAGAATCTATGATTCAATTCAAAGATTTTGCAGGCAATTACAGTTCGAAATATGAATTAGGACAATGCACAATTACACCAGCAGAAATTAAGAGCAATGAATTTTTGCTTGGATTAAATTTCATTCTAAATTATAGAGGTAGTATTTCTATCTCCAGAAACAGCATCACTTTCAGTAAACAAAATTACACTTTACCTACAAATTACCACATTTTTCAATCAGAGTGCGCTCGAAAGCGTGGTGGACAGGGAGAATTAGATTTTTTAACAGGCAACGAACCTAAAACTAATAAAACCTCTCCAACACATAAAGAACAAAAAATGCTTTAGTAATTTTAGCAAATGAAATATTTAGAGAATTAGAAAAGGGAAAGGAGGTAAAATATATCCCTTATCAAATTATATCCAAATTAGAAAAGATAGGATTGATTGGTGATGATGTCACCAAAAATAAAGTTAATTACATATGTAAGATAAAATTAATAAATCCAGAAATTACGATTAAAACAGCCAATATAGATTACAGTCCAGCAGATGTAAAAGAATTTAAAATACAGATTAATGAAATGCGTAATCAAAAGTTAATTCGCAGATCAGATAGTAGACACAGATCAGCAGCATTTATTGTAAGAAATCATTCTGAACAGAAACGAGGAAAACCCAGAATCGTTTATAACTATAAATGACTAAACGATAATACAGAGGACGATGGATACAATATACCCAATAAAGACACGTTAATAAATTTAATTCAAAACAAACGAATATTTAGCAAATTTGACTTAAAATCTAGATATAATCAATTAAAATTAGAAGAAGATTTTAAGCCTTGGACAGCATTCATGTGTTCAGAAGGGCATTTTGAATGGAATGTCCTTAGTTTTGGCCTAAAAACGGCCCCAGCAATTTTTCAACGTTTTATGGACAGTATTTTTAAAAAATATGAATTTTGTTTAGTTTACATAGATGACATTCTTGTTGCAAGCAATAATACTAAAGAACACGAAAGTCATCTTAAAACGATTTTTCAAGAAATAGAAACAAACGGGTTAGTAGTATCAAAACGCAAAATGGAACTTTTTAAACAAAAGATTTCATTTTTAGGACTAGAAATCGGAAACGGTAAGGTTGAACTTCAACCTCACATTTCACAGAAAATTATTGAATTTCCAGATAAATTAGACAATAAAAAGAAAATTCAAGCATTCTTAGGCCTAGCAAATTATGCTAGAAAATTTATACCTAATCTAGCAAAAATGGTTGGACCACTTTACGGAAAAATTTCAAAAAACGGAGAATCTAGATTTAATTCAGAGGATATAAAACTTGTTCAAAAAATTAAAAACGAAGTAAAAAAGATTAAACCTCTAGAATTACCTCTAGAATCAGATTATATTATAATAGAGTGTGACGGTTGCAAAGAAGGATGGGGAGCCATCCTGAAATGTAAATCATCCAAGTACAGTGATCGATCGACAGAAAAAATTGCAGCCTATGCAAGCGGCAATTTTCAGACAACATCAAAATGGACATCCTTAGACTTCGAAATCCAAGCATTAATCAATGCATTAGATAAATACAAAATTTATCTTAATAAAGAATTTACTGTACGCACTGATTGTGAAGCAATTGTCAAATTCATATCCAACGAAAACTCTAAAAAAGTAAACAGAACACGATGGTTAAACCTACAGAATCTTATTCAAGGAAATGGATATAAGATCAATTTTGAGCACATCAAGGGCAAAAACAATCAGCTAGCAGATATTTTATCCAGGAAATTATCTTATATTTTTAACCAAGCTTGTGATTTTCAGGAGAGGAATAATATGAATGTACAGATAGACAAAGGAAAGGAGAAAGCTGAACACAGTAACACAACAAATAAGTCACAGAAAGTGGAAGTGCAAACTCCATTAGAAACAGAAGTAAAAACAGAAACGTCATCTCCCAACAGAATGGACAGTCAAATTCCATGCATGACATTTGGTCAGAATTCTCTGACTATCTACAGAAACGATGATCCTAGGAGGTTTAAACCCCTGGTTCGAATAAACGATCAATCTCAACAGTGCCTTCTTGATCATCTATGGAATTTACGAACCACAGACCAAGAAAGGAAGAATAAACAGAAATTAGGCAATTTTTTGGCCTTTTACTTCTCCAGAATACAGCAAAAACCTCTTTCCAAAAACTTCTTTTGTTATATTGTTTTCAAAGGAAACTTTACAGGAATTTTCAAACAGTATAGCCAAGTTCAAATGGCTATAAACAATTTTTACAATCCTATTTTCAAAGGCTTTTACAATTTAAACGATGCTTTGAAAGAAGCCCGAAACTTTTTTGGGCCAAATTATTATGTTGATCCAGAATGTCACCAGTCCTATGCCCAGACTACTTCTCCTCCTCCTACTCCAAATGATCTTCTCCAAACCCAGGCAATTCAATTAAATGACCTTCAAAACCTCTACCAAAAAACTCAAACCCAACTTAGCCAGCTATTACAAGAAAACCAGCTCCTCAAAAATCGACAGCAACAGACTTCATACATCCAAAATACAAACAAACTCCTAGAAAAACGAATTCAACAACTAGTTGTAGAAAGAGATGATTTACAACAAAACCAGGCTAAACGACCCAAAACACTTTCTCATCAACAGCTGTCAAACCACCTAAAACTAAGACCATATCCTATCCTTCAAGATCTTTACAAACTTACAGGAACAGATGTTCAGTTGAAAATTGAAAAGATGGTAGAAGAACGATGGAACCAACATTTGACAGAACTTCAGAAAAACCTAGCACAGATGTATAAGGACACTGCTGAAGGACACCAGTTTAAAGTTGTACAAGACAGACGATCAAATATGCTAAAAGCAAGAGTTGATGAATCACTCTTACCCTGCAGTATTGATCAAATTGTTGATTTTTTCGATCATGGGATGTTATCCCGTATTGCATTTTCCAAGTCAACAGATCCAGAAATCCTTGAGAAGTTTGGAAAACGCTTTGCAATGGTGGCGTTACAGTATCTAAAACTAGTACCAGGCATCATGGTATGCATTAATTCCACAACCCCAAGCTACCATTATGGACAGAATCACCAGATCATACCAGCTTTTCATCGCATGACAATATTTAAACATAATGGTTATACTCGGGAGCATGCGTCAAAAAGTTTAAGGTGTTATTATCAACAGTTCGAAGGATCTCCAATATGGTTCGAAGCACACAAACCATGGGAGTTTCATCACAACAAACGCAACCTAGTGGCACCACTAGGATGGAAAGAACTCATATTACAGTCAGAAAGTTCACGCTACCAGATATGGGGAGAGCTTGAACTAAAGATAATGTTTCCTCCACTCTTTCATGAATATTATTTTGATCCAAATAACGACGTGTTATTATATGATCAAAACCTTTCAGAGGAAGAAATGGAAGATAGTTGTCCCAGCATTAGTGACTTAGCCAGGAATGTAGAATTCGATCAAATGGCCGACACTGATTAAAAAATTCATTATCCTTAGAGGCAACGTGTCCCTTAACTTTTGCAAAAGAAGGACAGATGTAAAAGCAGATTCCAGTTAATCCCTCCAGCTCACACGAAGACTCCAGAAAATGTAACGTTGGCAGTATCTTGTTCATAGCTTTATTAGTGCTTACTTTATGTAATAATTAATGTACAGTATCTTTAAGACAGGTGTATTTTAGTTTGTACCGGTAAAACCGGCTGAAGTATGTATATATAGACAGGCTCTGCTTCAAACAAGATATAGAAGCAATCCTAGAAATATTGTAAGCTCTTCAATTCTATAATGGCAAACAAAATTTCTATTTCATTCCTCTTATGCTATTTTAAGTTCTTCAGTTACTTTGTCACTCTGAGAGATCATCAATTAAAAACAAAAAAGAAGGAAGGAAGTATCTGCTTTTCAAGCTGCACTACTCAAGGTGTGAACAAATCTATTATCCATGAATCAGGTACATCCGCTGCTTCTTCTTGTTTGTAATATATTTGAGTTTATTTTCAGATTTTTATTAGGATATCTTTTAGGAATTTACCTAGAAGATTTTGTGTCATACATAGCCCGTTTGCTTTATGATTTGTGAAATTTGTTGAATTTTTCTACTCCCCTACCTAAACTGGTATCAGAGCATGGTTGTTCCTAGTGTTGTCAATTTTTGTTTTATCATAAACAATTAAATTGTTATTTTACTGCAGAACCCTCTGAGTTAGTTCTAGGGTAGCAGAGAGGCGTAAATCCCATTTTTTCAACTAAACATGGTAAACTGTAAGATAACAACGAAGTTGAATATGTAAAAGGAATAATTGGTAACCAGGGAATTAATCGTACTCTATTTTCTTGTATTTTTGTTTCTTTAAATTGATCTCTCAAAGTAAATCTATAAAAGAACTTAGAAGCATAAGTAGGAATGAGTCTTCAAACTCTGAAAGGTTTTGATCATATAATAACACGTCGTTATTTGGATCAAAATAATATTCATGAAAGAGTGGAGGAAACATTATCTTTAGTTCAAGCTCTCCCCATATCTGGTAGCGTGAACTTTCTGACTGTAATATGAGTTCTTTCCATCCTAGTGGTGCCACTAGGTTGCGTTTGTTGTGATGAAACTCCCATGGTTTGTGTGCTTCGAACCATATTGGAGATCCTTCGAACTGTTGATAATAACACCTTAAACTTTTTGACGCATGCTCCCGAGTATAACCATTATGTTTAAATATTGTCATGCGATGAAAATCTGGTATGATCTGGTGATTCTATCCATAATGGTAGCTTGGGGTTGTGGAATTAATGCATACCATGATGCCTGGTACTAGTTTTAGATACTGTAACGCCACCATTGCAAAGCGTTTTCCAAACTTCTCAAGGATTTCTGGATCTGTTGACTTGGAAAATGCAATACGGGATAACATCCCATGATCGAAAAAATCAACAATTTGATCAATACTGCAGGGTAAGAGTGATTCATCAACTCTTGCTTTTAGCATATTTGATCGTCTGTCTTGTACAACTTTAAACTGGTGTCCTTCAGCAGTGTCCTTATACATCTGTGCTAGGTTTTTCTGAAGTTCTGTTGTGACGACCGCCCATGACTCCCGCACCAAAACAAGAGAATAGTGCGCTGAAAGGTGTGCCAGGCAGCCATGGATGATAGTCAGGGTAAAATAAAATCGAAGAATCTCTATCGTAACTCACAGCGCATGGATAAAATACAATAGAGAAATATATAGTGAAGTCTCATAACAGGAAATCATCATATAAGCATCACAGAAGTTTTATACAATCATCTCAACAAATCCATACATCAAGACCTCACTACAAGCACTCATCAAATACAGCAGCGGATACCCAGTACATATAAGAAAATAATATGCATAGCCTCCTGCTCGTCTTCGTCATCTTCAACGTAGAAACTCCAAGCACAGCACCTGTCACCTGCTTACCTAGTCTGCCCATCCCAACATGGATGAACAGCCCAAGGTAATAAGAGGAGACATAAAACCTTGAGTCAGACAAAGTCTTAGTGAGCAGTAAATTAACAATCAAGCATACCAAAAGAGCATAAAGGATAAAAGGAATAGGAATCAAACCATCCCACTCCACCTCTTCTCACAGTGATAGCCCCCAGACACACTAAGGAGAAGCAAGCATAACAATATAGACAAATAAGGTAAAGCAATAACCACTCGAGTCAAGGGCAATGTTTTCCAAATACAAACCCCCAAGGCCTAAACCAAGATCAGATAAGCACCCAGAAAACACCGCTCTTGAAGCCGAATGATAATACAACCAAACATCCATGACTCTGGCTATCACTGCATCGTTGCCTTGATTTCACCGTTAGTTGAATGACCATCCGTCAAGGGCTAATGGTAACCCCGGTTCTAGCCATAACTCCGCACGTCGTCGCAGCCCGTGCCTAGGAATTTTCGCAACTACCCAGAGTACTAGCACGTCGTCGCAGCCCGTGCCTGGAACGTCGTCGCAGCCCGTTCCAACGTACCCTTGCTTTGAGCATGCTAGAACCTTCAACAACGATGAGATCTAAGCCTCCAAGTCATCCTCCTCGACGACCATCCATACTAGCTCAAGCGCCTCTCAAGCTAACCATTATCACCAACTCGGATCGCATCACCGAGTATCAACATAACTTTGCACGTCGTCGCAGCCCGTGCTTGGAACGTCATCATGACCCGTTCCATCTCAACATCACACTTTGCTTCATCGCATCACAGCAAAGTCTCATCTCAACATCATGGCTTGCCTTCTCGCATCATGGCAAAGTCCCATATCGATCTCATACTTCGCCTCTTCGCATCATGGCAAAGTCCCTCATCATCGAATCCGTCCATATGAGCTTCCACATTCACTTCATATGCCATCGGCAGCTTTCAACATTCAAGAGCCTTTCCACTTAGCTTTTGAATCACCTTCAACCATCTTGTCCAAATCAACCACAAGCTAACTTGGAGCAATCACATCTAACATACATTCAAACATTCAAGCATTCAAACAAGATCTATCAAACAATATTAACTATAATGGCAATTTCGTAATTAAGTGTGCAAAAGTCCAACATATGTGAAATCATGGTTTTTAGCATAGATCTATCAAATCTAAAACATGGGTTTTGTCTCTAATACTTTATAAATAACTTTCATAAGCAAACATCTTCAAATATGATGGATCTACATGCAGACTTAGGGAAAATGCGAGAAAACGCTAACTTTAACACATAAACATATCACCAATCCCATATACTCCTTTGGATCCGCGTGAGAGATAACTACCACTCACCAAATCACTCAAACACCTCTAAAACAATCAACTACAGATCTGGACAGCGGAGATCAAGGCTCGATCCGGCAATATCTCGCTTCAATCGATGAAATCTAGCTTGAACGGATGAAGATCTTCAACTTGGACACTTGAATCTTTGATCTCGATCTTCGATCTTGGATGGATGCTAACACTTGATTGGAATGGATAAAAGAAGATGAATAAATGTTGTAGTCGAGTCTTCAAAATGGCAGCACTTCGTCGCTTCAAAAACCGGTGCCAAAAAGTGAGCCAAAGTCCTCTATTTATAGGCTGAATCTTCCTTAGGTCGTCCAGAATTAGGTCGTTGCCGACCTAAAAATCTCGACCTAACATAGGTCGTTGCCGACCTATACACTCAACTCCCCATCGACCTAACGGGTCATACGACCTAACGCCTATGCAACCCTCCTTAGGTCGTCTAACGACCTAACTGCACTGCCACTACCCAGCGACCTAACTCACACGCGACCCACGACCTAAGTCCCCAACGACTCAACGACATAACCATCCTAACACACTCAGCCGACCTAATGACCTAAAGCTCTGCCGACCTAACCTCTGCTACACAGAACCAATCTAGGTCGCATACGACCTAACCACATCTCCTTCACACGACCTATCTAGCTGCCGACCTAACAATCCAACAACCTAACGACTATACACGATACAAAGCCTCCGACCCAACTTAGGTCGCTGCCGACCTATCCCCCTGCCGACCTAACATCACAATACCCTATGCCGACCTATCAACTCAACAGCCTAAAACATTACCGACCTAACTATCAAACGACCTAACCCCCTAGGTCGTTAACCCTTAAGTCGGTCACCCTATAGGTCGGTCCAATCCTTAACCCGTTAACTCCTATAGCTCGGCCACTTCCTTAGGTCGGTCAATTACTTAACTCCTTAGGTCGTATACTACCTTAACTCGGCTGATACTTAGGTCGGCCAGAACCCAAAACTTACCCAAACGACCTAAGCTAACTCGCTCATGACCTAAGCTAACTCGGCAACTCTTAGGTCGGTGAATTTCTTAACTCGGCTAAGCCTACCAACTCGGCAACACCTATAGGTCGGCCCTCTATGAGTCGGTCACGACTCATCACTTGCGCTCGGGTTAACTTCTAAACGACTCAAGCTAGAGACAACACAAACAACACTAACGACCTGCAAACTCTACGATTTATCGACACGTAAAATACGGGTCGTTACATTCTCTCCCCCTTAGGAATTTCGCCCCCGAAATTCCAAGCAAACATCAGTAATCAAAGATATTCCGCATGCCTACCATCCAAAGCAACCAACAAACCATGCAACCAATTCTAGCCTAGCATGCAGAATTCTAAGACTTAGAACAAGCTACAAATTCATGAGATGTCACGACACTTTAGGGCCATACCTCGAAGAGTTCTGGATGAGCTGCCTTCATCCTCTCTTCCTCCTCCCACGTACAGTCGTTAACATCATCACTCCATTGTACCTTGAGCAACGTAATCGTCTTCCTCTTAAGCTGTTTCGTATCGGTTTCAACAATACGAAGCGGCTTACGAGGTCTTCTAATCACTGGATCAACCTCCAAGTCTTCACAGCTATCAGCAGAAACCACTGTAGTTGGATCGTGCACATACTTCCGTAGATAAGATACATGAAAAACATTGTGCACACCCGCCATCTTTTCCGGTAACTCCAATCTATAAGCGAGCTTTCCAATTCGCTCAATAATCGGGAATGGTCCAACGAATCTCGGAGCCAACTTTCCTTTGTTCCCGAATCTTATAACATTCTTAAATGGAGAAATCTTCACAAAAACCATATCACCTACGTTGAATTCCAAATCCTTTCGACGATTATCTGCATAACTTTTCTGACGATCTTGGGCTGCCTTCATTCGTTGTCGAATGATCTCTATACAATCCGAAGTCTGTCGAATCATCTCTGGCCCAAGTATCGGCTTTTCTCCAGCTTCCAACCAACATGTCGGAGAGTTACACGGTCTTCCATATAATGCTTCATATGGTGCCATACCAATGCTAGACTGATAACTGTTGTTATAAGCAAATTCCACCAAATGAAGGTGATCTTCCCATGATCCTCCGAAGTCCAAAACACAAGCTCTAAGAAGATCTTCCAAAACCCGGTTGACTCTCTCAGTCTGACCATCTGTTTGAGGGTGGTAAGCTGTACTCAAACACAACTCAGTTCCCAAAACTTCCTGGAAGCTCTTCCAAAATCCACTAGTGAACAACGGATCTCGATCGCTCACTATACTCTTCGGAACACCATGGAATCGAACAATCCACTTCACATACAACTCAGCCAACTTCGATGCAGTTCTAGTCGATCGAACAGGAATGAACCTTGCACTCTTGGTCAAACGATCTACTATGACCCAAATCCCTTCATTCCCTGTCCTTGTCCTAGGTAGACCATCAATAAAATCCATTGACACTTGCTCCCACTTCCACGTAGGAACTTCTAATGGCTGAAGTAATCCACTGGGCTTCTTCTGCTCAGCTTTCACCAACTGGCAATTCATACACTTGGAAATAAAATTTCCAACATCCTTCTTCATACCTTCCCAGTAGTAAGCTCTTTTCATATCCCGATACATCTTATTTCCACCTGGATGAATTGTCAACTTCGAGTGATGACTTTCCCTCAGAACTTCATCCCTTAATCCATCAATATCAGGAACCACCAATCGTCCTTGCTTTCGAAGCCAACCCTCTCGATCGACTTCGAATCCCTTATCCTTCTCTGGTTCCAATCCAGATTCCAAATCACGGATAATCTTGACAAGCTTATCATCTTTCTTTTGGCTCTCGCCAATTCTTTCCACAAGAGTAGGCCTTATTGATAAGTTTGCCAACATCTCAGATTCCAACTCGCATCTAGGCCTGAAATCAAATCCAGCCAAATACTCAAGACTCTTCCATTCCGAAAACATGGCTCCCAATCCTGCATGTCTTCGACTTAACGCATCTGCCACTGCGTTACCTTTCCCCGGAGTATAGGCTATACCAAAATCATAAGATGCTAGAAACTCTAACCACCGTTGCTGTCGAAGATTCAAATCCTTTTGGGAGAACAGATACTTCAACGACTTATGATCTGTAAACAACTCAAATCTAACTCCCAATAGGTAGTGTCTCCACATCTTCAAAGCAAACACTATCGCCGCTAACTCCAAATCATAAGTTGGATAATTCCTTTCATGCGGCTTCAGTTGTCGACTAGCATACGCAACAACTTTATCCTTCTGCATTAGCACCGCTCCCAGTCCAGTGCCACATGCATCGGTGTAAACCACCATCTCATCATTCCCACTTGGAATAGTCAATACAGGAGCACTCGTCAGTCGCTCTTTCAGGATTACGAAAGCTTGCTCACACTTGTCATCCCATCTGAACACTTGGTTCTTCTTCGTCAATCCTGTCAATGGTGCAGCTATCTTGGAAAAGTCTTTAATAAACCGACGATAATACCCGGCTAATCCAAGAAAACTTCTCACATCAGATGCATTCTTAGGTCTAACCCAATCCTGGATTGCTGCCACCTTAGCGGGATCAACCGCTATTCCACTTCCAGAGATAACATGGCCTAAGAACCTCACTTCACTCTTCCAGAAGTGACACTTCGAAAACTTAGCCTTCAGCTGATGTTTCCGCAGTATATCCAAAACAATCCTCAAGTGCGTCTTGTGCTCTTCCTTGGTTCTGGAATAAACCAAAATATCATCCACGAACACAAGCACGAACTTATTCAACTGATCTCTGAATACTCTATTCATAAGATCCACAAAATATGCTGGCGCGTTAGTCAATCCAAACGGCATTACCAGCCACTCATAAAACCCGGATGGTGTCCTGAAAGCAGTCTTCGGCACACTATCCTTCGCCACTCTCAACTGGTGAAATCCTGTGGCCAAATCCATCTGAGAAAACACCTTAGCCTCGTGAAGCTGATCAAACAAGTCATCTATTCTCGGCAATGGATACTTGTTCTTCTTAGTCACCTTATTCAGCTCACGATAATCCACACACAACCTCAACGATCCATCCGCTTTGGTTGCGAACACAACTGGCGCACCCCATTCGGACACACTTCTCCGAATGAATCCTTTCTGCAAAAGGTCATCAACTTGCACCTTCAGCTCTTGCTGCTCCCTCGGTGCCATCCGCCTAAGAGGCATCACAACAGGTCTGGCTCCCTCAACTAGATCGATACGAAACTCGATCTCCCTATGCGGCGGTAACCCTTTGACTTCCTCAAAGACATCCACAAATCTATTCACAACAGGCACCGATGACAGTCCATCCCGTGGAACAACCAGCGAATACATGAAGCTCATGAAGACGCCTTCCTCATGCTTACATCGTATCACAACCTTTCGCCCTTCCACATTCCCGACTGTCACCTCCAGCCTCTCACAATCAATCCTAGCCGCATACTTCCTAAGCCAGTCCATACCCAAAATAATTCCGAACCCCGCAAAGTTCAGAACAAAGCAATCACAAACAAACGAGCAATCATGACTCGACACAACTAGACCACGGCATATCATACACAAACATGACGAACCCCCCACTGGATTAGTCACAACCAATGGCCTATCAACAATATCCGGTTTCATACCTAACCGGCATACCAACTCATCACAAACAAAAGAATGCGACGCTCCAGTATCAAACAACACTCTAACTGGAACACCACAAATAGAAAGAGTACCTTGAACCACCACACTCTTCCCCTTTTCCTCAGCAGTAGGAGCTCTTGAAGACGACGGCACAGCTTCCAGAGCATAAGCTTGCACAACCTGCCTATCCTTTCTCGGCTCTGGACAGTCCTTCCTGAAATGCCCTGGCTTATCACAGTTATGGCACTTCGCCGGCGCCTTTGGATTCCTACAATCCTTAGAGAGATGGCCCTTCTTCTGGCAATTATAGCAAGTCACTTCGCCCTTAGGCTTCTTCTGACCATCCTTACCCTTCTGCTGCTGCTGCTGCTTCCTCTTCCTATTCCCACTCTGCTGTGGTTTAGATCCTTCCCTGGTTACAGCAACAACAGAACTTTCCTTAGGGAACAAACTCTCATGTCTCAAGGCTTTCTCCACAAGCTTCTCAAATGGATCGTCCAGATGATCCACTAACTGCCTTCCAAGATAAGCATCCAGACCAGTCACAAACTTCTCGTTCTTCTGGTAGGGAGAATCAATATACGATCTGGCATACTTGGATAGAGCCTCGAACTCAGAAATATACTCAAGAACAGGCCTCCCGCCTTGTTTGAGCTCCACAAATCTCTTGAACAAAACAGACCTCTGAGCAGTAGAGATGAACTTGCCTTCAAATCTAACTTGGAATTGCTCCCAAGTAATCTCCTCCTCTGGTGTATCTATAGTGATAGAATTCCACCAATCCGCAGCTCTCCCTTGAAGCTGTCTCGATGCAAGCTTTCTCTTGGTTGCATCCTCAATCCCTAGATCACCAAAAATCCTTCGGCAAGCATCCATCCATCTCTGCACTTCAATAGTCGACTCCGTCCCTAAGAAAGCTTTTCCCCCAAGAGAAGTATAATCCTTGCAAAGCTTGGCGAAATCCACCGGTCTCGGAGCTTGGACTTGAACCCCAACATCAACAGTAGGCCCTGGAACGGGCATCCTCCTCATGATTGAAGTCATCATGGCCTCAAACATAGGAGCATAATCAACAGCCTCCCTAGCAGCACGGCTATCCCTCGCAGCTTGTCTCTCACTTCTGCTCATCCTTAATATCTGTAAATAAGAATGATTAGAACACCTTAAGAAACAACTGCATAAGGAGTTCAAATCCTTCTAAGCTACTATATTATATATAGTAATCATCCATCAAAATACAATTACGTCTCTCTTACGTAATTACGTCAGCGAGCGTTGGCTAAAATCGATTAACCAAAGCTTTGATACCAAATGTGACGACCGCCCATGACTCCCGCACCAAAACAAGAGAATAGTGCGCTGAAAGGTGTGCCAGGCAGCCATGGATGATAGTCAGGGTAAAATAAAATCGAAGAATCTCTATCGTAACTCACAGCGCATGGATAAAATACAATAGAGAAATATATAGTGAAGTCTCATAACAGGAAATCATCATATAAGCATCACAGAAGTTTTATACAATCATCTCAACAAATCCATACATCAAGACCTCACTACAAGCACTCATCAAATACAGCAGCGGATACCCAGTACATATAAGAAAATAATATGCATAGCCTCCTGCTCGTCTTCGTCATCTTCAACGTAGAAACTCCAAGCACAGCACCTGTCACCTGCTTACCTAGTCTGCCCATCCCAACATGGATGAACAGCCCAAGGTAATAAGAGGAGACATAAAACCTTGAGTCAGACAAAGTCTTAGTGAGCAGTAAATTAACAATCAAGCATACCAAAAGAGCATAAAGGATAAAAGGAATAGGAATCAAACCATCCCACTCCACCTCTTCTCACAGTGATAGCCCCCAGACACACTAAGGAGAAGCAAGCATAACAATATAGACAAATAAGGTAAAGCAATAACCACTCGAGTCAAGGGCAATGTTTTCCAAATACAAACCCCCAAGGCCTAAACCAAGATCAGATAAGCACCCAGAAAACACCGCTCTTGAAGCCGAATGATAATACAACCAAACATCCATGACTCTGGCTATCACTGCATCGTTGCCTTGATTTCACCGTTAGTTGAATGACCATCCGTCAAGGGCTAATGGTAACCCCGGTTCTAGCCATAACTCCGCACGTCGTCGCAGCCCGTGCCTAGGAATTTTCGCAACTACCCAGAGTACTAGCACGTCGTCGCAGCCCGTGCCTGGAACGTCGTCGCAGCCCGTTCCAACGTACCCTTGCTTTGAGCATGCTAGAACCTTCAACAACGATGAGATCTAAGCCTCCAAGTCATCCTCCTCGACGACCATCCATACTAGCTCAAGCGCCTCTCAAGCTAACCATTATCACCAACTCGGATCGCATCACCGAGTATCAACATAACTTTGCACGTCGTCGCAGCCCGTGCTTGGAACGTCATCATGACCCGTTCCATCTCAACATCACACTTTGCTTCATCGCATCACAGCAAAGTCTCATCTCAACATCATGGCTTGCCTTCTCGCATCATGGCAAAGTCCCATATCGATCTCATACTTCGCCTCTTCGCATCATGGCAAAGTCCCTCATCATCGAATCCGTCCATATGAGCTTCCACATTCACTTCATATGCCATCGGCAGCTTTCAACATTCAAGAGCCTTTCCACTTAGCTTTTGAATCACCTTCAACCATCTTGTCCAAATCAACCACAAGCTAACTTGGAGCAATCACATCTAACATACATTCAAACATTCAAGCATTCAAACAAGATCTATCAAACAATATTAACTATAATGGCAATTTCGTAATTAAGTGTGCAAAAGTCCAACATATGTGAAATCATGGTTTTTAGCATAGATCTATCAAATCTAAAACATGGGTTTTGTCTCTAATACTTTATAAATAACTTTCATAAGCAAACATCTTCAAATATGATGGATCTACATGCAGACTTAGGGAAAATGCGAGAAAACGCTAACTTTAACACATAAACATATCACCAATCCCATATACTCCTTTGGATCCGCGTGAGAGATAACTACCACTCACCAAATCACTCAAACACCTCTAAAACAATCAACTACAGATCTGGACAGCGGAGATCAAGGCTCGATCCGGCAATATCTCGCTTCAATCGATGAAATCTAGCTTGAACGGATGAAGATCTTCAACTTGGACACTTGAATCTTTGATCTCGATCTTCGATCTTGGATGGATGCTAACACTTGATTGGAATGGATAAAAGAAGATGAATAAATGTTGTAGTCGAGTCTTCAAAATGGCAGCACTTCGTCGCTTCAAAAACCGGTGCCAAAAAGTGAGCCAAAGTCCTCTATTTATAGGCTGAATCTTCCTTAGGTCGTCCAGAATTAGGTCGTTGCCGACCTAAAAATCTCGACCTAACATAGGTCGTTGCCGACCTATACACTCAACTCCCCATCGACCTAACGGGTCATACGACCTAACGCCTATGCAACCCTCCTTAGGTCGTCTAACGACCTAACTGCACTGCCACTACCCAGCGACCTAACTCACACGCGACCCACGACCTAAGTCCCCAACGACTCAACGACATAACCATCCTAACACACTCAGCCGACCTAATGACCTAAAGCTCTGCCGACCTAACCTCTGCTACACAGAACCAATCTAGGTCGCATACGACCTAACCACATCTCCTTCACACGACCTATCTAGCTGCCGACCTAACAATCCAACAACCTAACGACTATACACGATACAAAGCCTCCGACCCAACTTAGGTCGCTGCCGACCTATCCCCCTGCCGACCTAACATCACAATACCCTATGCCGACCTATCAACTCAACAGCCTAAAACATTACCGACCTAACTATCAAACGACCTAACCCCCTAGGTCGTTAACCCTTAAGTCGGTCACCCTATAGGTCGGTCCAATCCTTAACCCGTTAACTCCTATAGCTCGGCCACTTCCTTAGGTCGGTCAATTACTTAACTCCTTAGGTCGTATACTACCTTAACTCGGCTGATACTTAGGTCGGCCAGAACCCAAAACTTACCCAAACGACCTAAGCTAACTCGCTCATGACCTAAGCTAACTCGGCAACTCTTAGGTCGGTGAATTTCTTAACTCGGCTAAGCCTACCAACTCGGCAACACCTATAGGTCGGCCCTCTATGAGTCGGTCACGACTCATCACTTGCGCTCGGGTTAACTTCTAAACGACTCAAGCTAGAGACAACACAAACAACACTAACGACCTGCAAACTCTACGATTTATCGACACGTAAAATACGGGTCGTTACATTTGTCAAATGTTGGTTCCATCGTTCTTCTACCATCTTTTCAATTTTCAACTGAACATCTGTTCCTGTAAGTTTGTAAAGATCTTGAAGGATAGGATATGGTCTTAGTTTTAGGTGGTTTGACAGCTGTTGATGAGAAAGTGTTTTGGGTCGTTTAGCCTGGTTTTGTTGTAAATCATCTCTTTCTACAACTAGTTGTTGAATTCGTTTTTCTAGGAGTTTGTTTGTATTTTGGATGTATGAAGTCTGTTGCTGTCGATTTTTGAGGAGCTGGTTTTCTTGTAATAGCTGGCTAAGTTGGGTTTGAGTTTTTTGGTAGAGGTTTTGAAGGTCATTTAATTGAATTGCCTGGGTTTGGAGAAGATCATTTGGAGTAGGAGGAGGAGAAGTAGTCTGGGCATAGGACTGGTGACATTCTGGATCAACATAATAATTTGGCCCAAAAAAGTTTCGGGCTTCTTTCAAAGCATCGTTTAAATTGTAAAAGCCTTTGAAAATAGGATTGTAAAAATTGTTTATAGCCATTTGAACTTGGCTATACTGTTTGAAAATTCCTGTAAAGTTTCCTTTGAAAACAATATAACAAAAGAAGTTTTTGGAAAGAGGTTTTTGCTGTATTCTGGAGAAGTAAAAGGCCAAAAAATTGCCTAATTTCTGTTTATTCTTCCTTTCTTGGTCTGTGGTTCGTAAATTCCATAGATGATCAAGAAGGCACTGTTGAGATTGATCGTTTATTCGAACCAGGGGTTTAAACCTCCTAGGATCATCGTTTCTGTAGATAGTCAGAGAATTCTGACCAAATGTCATGCATGGAATTTGACTGTCCATTCTGTTGGGAGATGACGTTTCTGTTTTTACTTCTGTTTCTAATGGAGTTTGCACTTCCACTTTCTGTGACTTATTTGTTGTGTTACTGTGTTCAGCTTTCTCCTTTCCTTTGTCTATCTGTACATTCATATTATTCCTCTCCTGAAAATCACAAGCTTGGTTAAAAATATAAGATAATTTCCTGGATAAAATATCTGCTAGCTGATTGTTTTTGCCCTTAATGTGCTCAAAATTGATCTTATATCCATTTCCTTGAATAAGATTCTGTAGGTTTAACCATCGTGTTCTGTTTACTTTTTTAGAGTTTTCGTTGGATATGAATTTGACAATTGCTTCACAATCAGTGCGTACTGTAAATTCTTTATTAAGATAAATTTTGTATTTATCTAATGCATTGATTAATGCTTGGATTTCGAAGTCTAAGGATGTCCATTTTGATGTTGTCTGAAAATTGCCGCTTGCATAGGCTGCAATTTTTTCTGTCGATCGATCACTGTACTTGGATGATTTACATTTCAGGATGGCTCCCCATCCTTCTTTGCAACCGTCACACTCTATTATAATATAATCTGATTCTAGAGGTAATTCTAGAGGTTTAATCTTTTTTACTTCGTTTTTAATTTTTTGAACAAGTTTTATATCCTCTGAATTAAATCTAGATTCTCCGTTTTTTGAATTTTTTCCGTAAAGTGGTCCAACCATTTTTGCTAGATTAGGTATAAATTTTCTAGCATAATTTGCTAGGCCTAAGAATGCTTGAATTTTCTTTTTATTGTCTAATTTATCTGGAAATTCAATAATTTTCTGTGAAATGTGAGGTTGAAGTTCAACCTTACCGTTTCTGATTTCTAGTCCTAAAAATGAAATCTTTTGTTCAAAAAGTTCCATTTTGCGTTTTGATACTACTAACCCGTTTGTTTCTATTTCTTGAAAAATCGTTTTACGATGACTTTCGTGTTCTTTAATATTATTGCTTGCAACAAGAATGTCATCTATGTAAACTAAACAAAATTCATATTTTTTAAAAATACTGTCCATAAAACGTTGAAAAATTGCTGGGGCCGTTTTTAGGCCAAAACTAAGGACATTCCATTCAAAATGCCCTTCTGAACACATGAATGCTGTCCAAGGCTTAAAATCTTCTTCTAATTTTAATTGATTATATCTAGATTTTAAGTCAAATTTGCTAAATATTCGTTTGTTTTGAATTAAATTTATTAACGTGTCTTTATTGGGTATATTGTATCCGTCATCCTCTGTATTATCGTTTAGTCGTTTATAGTTATAAACGATTCTGGGTTTTCCTCGTTTCTGTTCAGAATGATTTCTTACAATAAATGCTGCTGATCTGTGTCTACTATCTGATCTGCGAATTAACTTTTAATTAAGCATTTCATTAATCTGTATTTTAAATTCTTTTACATCTGCTGGACTGTAATCTATATTGGCTGTTTTAATCGTAATTTCTGGATTTATTAATTTTATCTTACATATGTAATTAACTTTATTTTTGGTGACATCATCACCAATCAATCCTATCTTTTCTAATTTGGATATAATTTGATAAGGGGTATATTTTACCTCCTTTCCCTTTTCTAATTCTCTAAATATTTCATTTGCTAAAATTACTAAAGCATTTTTATGTTCTTTATGTGTTAGAGAGGTTTTATTAGTTTTAGGTTCGTTGCCTGTTAAAAAATCTAATTCTCCCTGTCCACCACGCTTTCGAGCTCACTCTGATTGAAAATTGTGGTAATTTGTGGGTAAAGTGTAATTTTGTTTACTGAAAGTGATGCTGTTTCTGGAGATAGAAATTCTACCTCTATAATTTAGAATGAAATTTAATCCAAGCAAAAATTCATTGCTCTTAATTTCTGCTGGTGTAATTGTGCATTGTCCTAATTCATATTTCGAACTGTAATTTCCTGCAAAATCTTTGAATTGAATCATAGATTCTTCAGGTAATTTGTGTGTTAATGTCATAAAACTTTGATTTGCTGTTTTAGAGGTAATTGTATAATTTAATGGTAATCTGTATTGGGATGGTACCAATGAGTAAGCTATTAAACTTTTATTACTTCCTGTATCGATTATTGCGACTGTATCTATGACTTTGTTATTGTCAAGCCATATTCGGCAATTAAGCGTTAATAAAGATGTATTATATTTATTAATATTAACGGAAAATTCTGTATTCTCTGTTAAGCTGTTTTCTAGATTTTCTGTCTGTTCATTCTGTGTTGGATTACTTCCTTGTTCTATTTGACTAAAGTCTTTTTCTTTAGTTTTTAACTGTGTAATATCATTTTGTAACATAGTTACCTGTATTTGTAACAGCTTAATCTGCGCGTCATGTTTTTCTAATATTTCTTGAAAAATGTTTTTATTATCTGGCATATTTTGTTTATATATAAATTCTAGATTAAATTGATGTTTTGCACATAGAAAGCAAATTTCTATAAAACATTTGTCACATTGAAATCGTTTATTTATTTCTGGATATCGATAGCAAATGAAACATGGTATATGATCATTTCCTCTGTTTTGGATCCATTGATGATTACATTCATCTTCGTTGTTCATTAGTGTATAAGTGATACTGTTTTGTGAAGTTCCTTCTTCATTTTCTGAGACTATGCTGTAAATAGATTCTGTTTCATCGTTTTCACTTAAACTTTCGATATCAAATTCACCTATTTCATCAACTAGATTTTCTCTTTGTTGATTATTTTGGCGGTTTGGACATCGGTTTGCTAAATGATTAGGGTCACCACAAATGTAACAATTACATTTTCGGTTTGGTTTAGTTCTTTTAACGTACTTGTCTTTTTTACGTTTATCATAAAATTTTGTTTTTCGAAGATATTTTCTAGGTTTATAAAAACCGTATGCTTGTGGAGTGTAGATTGTTGTTCTACAAAATGTCCAAGCCTGTCTTTTAATCTGTTCTTGTAATGTAGCTTCTTTACAACGTTTCTCTAATTCTTGGAAAACAAACATAATTCTTGGACCTATTCCTAATTTTGGCATTGATCCGTATGTCGTATTCCAATCTTCTTGTAATTTACGTCCTAAGTCGCCTGGAAGTTTTGAAAAATATTTATTACATAGTTCTTCATCCATGGCTTTGCCAGTTTGAGCTAGGGTTATAGCAAAGTCTTGGCTGAATTCTTTTATGTATTTGAAATCTCGTATACTTAATTGTTCAAGATTTCTTATAGCTGTATTTTGAATTAATGTTCCTCCCTTTCCTGGATCATTACCAATGAGTAATAGTCTAATAAAGCTGGTAAAGTTGTATGGGTTATTTCCCAAGGCTTTTTGTTCTGTAATTACGGCTGGATTATCCGTTTTGCGACTCTGATAAATTCCTAATGCTAATGGACCTAACATGGTTTCAAGAACTGCCCACATATCCATTTCTGGTTTTTTATTTACTTCCCAATATCTTACAACATTTTGTTCCCAAATAAGAATTTCTTCGGGCCATAGTTGAGGAGATTGGTTTTCAAGTAGTAACATGTTATGGCTATATAGTTTACCATATGGTTTACGTAAGCCTTTTCCTATATAAGGGCTTTCGTGTATGTAATCTAAATCTGGTTTAGCCCATTGTTCTCTTTCTAGGGGACCTTCTTTATATTGAGAACTGGGTTCATTGTCAAATCTACTTCGTTTATTTACTGGAATCATAGCCTGATCCAATCACTTAGTGGAATCTGTTTATTTAAGATGTCTTCGACTAAGGGCATATTAAAATGTTTAGATAATGTTGTAAAGGCTTCTTCATAGGTCATATCAAGTTCTGTTATCATCTGTTTCTTGTCTTATGTTTTCAACTGTAATTTTTCTGTTTATAATTTCATGTAATGTTCGTTTGCTTTCTGTTTTAAAGGTTTCGTCTATTTCTATATCTTCAATATCATTATTTTGTTGAGTGTATTCTTCATCAACTAGATATCCAAGAATATCTAGTTCATCATGTACTTCTAGATCTGAATCATATTCATCAAATTTTGGGCCTTCGTCCCAATTCATAGCATTTAGTTGTTCAGAAACTATTTCATTTAAATTGTAGTGTTCGTTAACTTCTGATTCAGTATCTGTTTCTTCTTCATTCTGTTTAAACTTATAATTACTAAATCTTAAGTTGGGTTCTCCAAATTGGTTTGTGTAGAGAACGTGCGTTTCTGGAATTAATAAACTTTTATCGTTGTCTATAAAGTCTTTAAGTTGTCATTCAAGGCCTGCTAAATCTTCTGGATTTATTCTTCGTGGCTCTATCATTTTAATGCCTTTACTAGCAATGTTTTGGATAATTCCATAAGGTTGATTTTAAATTTCATCCCTGATCTGTTACTAGCTTTTCCTATTATTCCAATACTAACAATAAGATTATTGCCTATGTAGTTTTCAAATCCGTTTGCTTTAAATCCAAGTTTTAAATGTTTTAAATCTTTTATGCTTTTTAAAATATCTGGAACACAATAAACTAAGGCTGATTTATCGTTTAGGTCTATCTCCACTCCTGAAAGTAATGCTTTTTCTATATTTGTTGTCCAAGATTTATCTAGGACAAGCGTTAAAAGTTTCGTTCCTAATCCCTTTTTGGTTAAAGTTTTGATTCCTATGACTATTAGTCCTAGGTGAAAAAATCTTTTTTCAGTGTTTTTTAACTTTTGAATGGTTTCTGGAGATAAAATGTCTAAAGTTACACTGTTGTCGATTACGCGTATCTCTTATTCCCTTATGCTTCTAATTAACGTGGTATTAATGTTTGTAATTCCTGTCTGGTAGAGAATTCTTGGATTTAAAAGATCTAGATGATTATTATTATAAATATCAAGATTTTGGTCTAAGTCTATTTCTTCATCTAACTGTACTGTCTGTTTTTCTTTCTTAGATTTAAATTTTGATAAGACGCTGGAAATTTCATCTTTTGGTTTACTACTGGAGGAAATTTCTGTTAGAGTTCTACTCGGTCCTGAGAATGATTTTCTACTATTAATCATTTTGGAATCCAAAATTTATAAACTTCTGGTTGTCTAGTTTTAATGACTACCGGTTCTGCTAAGCTTAGTTTTGATAACTGTTCAGAAATTTTATCTAACTCCTGACTAAAAGACTGTTTATTCTCAAGCTGTTCAAGTTTTTCTAAAATTTGAAGATTAAGACTTATAATTATATTGAATGAGTTTGGATATTTTTTATCTGAAAGACTGTTACCCGAATATATAGTAAATCCTTGTTTTGGAACTGGTTGAGTTGCAAATTTACTTGCTTCCTCAATTGCTTTCTGTAAGAATCTATTCATAAACTTAACCACTAACGATCTGCTTTACTTCCTTTAATACTGTTTCAACCTGTTTTATTTTAGTGTCTAGTTCAAATGTTTTTGACTTAAGGTTTTCTAATATTCGTTTAGATTCAAGTTCTAAAGCTTTAGGTTTATTTGTTTCTAGTAGAAATTTAAGCTCGTTTACTGATGACTTATTTGGAAAATTATTCTTTAAATTAGTTAAGCTATGTAGAATATTTTCGTTTTGATTTTTAACAAAATCAAAATTTTCTACTAACTGTTTTAAAACTTTATTCTTATTTTCAAGGTTTTTGGCAATTGTTTCCAAAGTCCTTGCTGTAGAATTGTCGTACTGTTCTAAAGAAATTCCTAAATTTATGATTAAATCTGTTATTGATGTGTAATATATGTTGAAAGCCTTTTTCAAAGTGACAGTTTTGTTATATATATATATATATATATATATATATATATATATATATAAAGAAAGAGAACAAATCAAAACAAAGGAAAACACCATAAAACAAAACAATTTAAATCTAAACGAAACAATTGAAACTTGTTATAAAGTTTTTTAATAAAAGGAAGGACAATTGGTAAATCAATCAAAACAAAAGTTTTTTTTTAGAGACGATATTTTATCAAAAAGAGAGAGAGAGAAAAAATTAAAGCTTAAAATAAAACACAACAATTTAATTAATTTCAGCCTATCAATATAGCAAATTTATTCGGCCCACACCCAAATATTATTATCCTCTTCACGAACGCCTAGTAAAGCCAATGAACAATCGCAAAAACAACTTTCACCCCAAATTCCTCAATTCCTCAATCAAAATCTCAGAGAAAAAAATTGCACCCCAAGTTAGAATTTCCCAAACCATCTTTCACAAAACACTACTCAGTTCGATTTCAGGAATATCGCGATAAGGTGGATTGGAATGTGGCGATTGAAGTGCGATTTAGGTAGCAGGCAATTTGGGTTCGAATTCGAGTGTCGCGATGGGGTTCTCGATTCGAGCTGCGATCGATATTGGGTTGGTTTTCGATTCGAGGAGTTTGGATGTTGAAGAGGGGTTGTGTGATTTGTATGTTGATGCAATTGGTTTCTGGTTGCGATTGTCGATCTGTGGCTGTCGGCGATGAGGTGATTGGGGTTCGAGTCTGAGCAGTTTTCTTTAGTAGGTTGTAGTGATTGGCAGTGGTGTTGTATTAGGAAGTTTTTGAGTAGGGAGTGGTTGAATGCTGTACATCTCAGTATTGAAGTGCTGAGGTGGTTCAAGTGATACCAGAAGTATGGTAACAGTGAGCGATGTCTTGTTTGGTTGAAGGGAGCTGTAGCAATGACAGCGGTGAAGTGTCTATTACAGGCAAGTTTTTTGTTTTTTTTTTCCTTTTTGGACAAAAATGAGGATGGTGATTGGCAATTGATTTTGTATGTGGGGAGAACGGTGATGAGTTATTGACAGTAGTGCTGGTCCGTAGTTGCGAAGTGGTGGTGATTGGTTTGTGACAGCAAGTGGAGGTATTGTTTCATGTGAATGAAGTTGAAGTGGGAATGAAGTGCAAAACAGTGGAAGTTGCAGTTGTATGCTGTTGGAGATGGTTGTGGGTATGTGTGGTAAATGTCAAATTGTTGCAAGCTGAAGCAGCGGTGGAGGAACTGTTGTGGAGAAGTCTGATGGCAGGCAAATAGTTATGTCGAAGGAATGTTGATCTCAGGGCCGGCCCTGACAAGTTGTAGGCCCAAGGTCGAGAAGAAGTAGGAAAGGGGGAAAAATGCATAGTAGTGAAAAATTGTCAACTGCAGGTATCGAACCCAGGTACTCTGACAAGTTGTAGGCCCAAGGTCGAGAAGAAGTAGGAAAGGGGGAAAAAATGCATAGTAGTGAAAAATTGTCAACTGCAGGTATCGAACCCAGGTACTCTGGCAGAAAGTCAAACACTTTTACCACTAAGCTATACTACTTCATACAAATATTGTTAACATCTTAATATATATCATATATATAAATCAAAGATTGAGGCTCCCGGAAATCGGAGGCCCTAGGCCACCGCCTTGGTGACCTTGGACCAGGGCCGGCCCTGGTTGATCTAGGTGGATGGATTCAGGGCCGGCCCAAACACATTCAATGCCCTAGGCCAATAAAAAAAATTATGTTTTTGTTGCCCCAAAATTTAATAAACAACAATTCACTTAGATGTATGAAACAAAATGTAAATTCTATAATAGAAAGTTAACATTGATTACAAAATACTAGACAAATCATTTAGATCACATAAAAAAAAACTAAATGTCAACTTGATATAAAAATACATAAATAGACATTAACGGAAGCAACTTCTTCTTGCATTTTTTAAGGCAAACTCATCTATTATCTCTTCATAGTTAAGCATATACAAGTACTCATTTTCAATTGAAATCATAGCTAATCCACTTAATCTCTCTTATGACATGGTAGTTCGCAGATATGTTTTAATTAATTTCAATTTTGAAAAACTTCTTTCCGCCGAAGCAACCGTAACTGGAATAGTCAATAGGATTCGATATGCAATCCAAAGATTGAGAAATCCACTTGCATCTCGATAAAACCTCAAGAAATTAAGAATACCAATTGATGTAGTAATTTCTGATGGTAGAATTCCTTTTAATTGTTGAAGCTCATAAAACAACTCATTACCACAAATATCTTTCTCTTCCTTATGCGTCAAAAAATCTTCCAAATTCATGCAATTGTCCTTCAATTTATCATCATCAACATGCAAAAAGCCAAAAATTCCTTCATAATGTTTAAATTGCTCAAACCGATCTCTAAGCGAAGTTAAAGCTTGATCCATTATATGTAGAAAATAAGTAACTCTAAAAATTTCCTCTAGAGATTGTCTATTATAATTCTCTACGATGTCTTCATCAAATTGCTTTTTTCTACGCACAATTCTCTTTTCAAAAAATTTAGGATCAATGCCAATATCATTTGCAATTTCTTTAGCCTCCTACATCATGGGTTCAAATCCATCTTCTCTAAGTTTTTCTAAAAAAGTTACCAGCTCTTTAATTTTGGAGATTGCATCTTCAATATGCATTTCCTCTCGTTGAAGTATTTTACTTACTCGATTAATATTGTCTAATATCTTATACCAAATACACAAGCTAATTAGAAACTCAAATTTTCCAAAGCATTTTGGCACAATCCTTTTGCCTCCATCATCACAATGTCCTCTTTAGAGTTATTTGCAATATCAATCAAAGCATCTCTTAGTTCCGATGATTGAAATCTTATTGCTTTAACACTTTCAATATGACTTTCCCAACGGGTTGCAGATAATGGTTTTGGAGTCAAACCTTTCACATGACTTCGGAGTATTTCCCACCGATGAGTTGAGCCAGAAAATAAAGTATAAATCTTTTGCACATACGCAAAAAAGTTTCTGGCTTTCATACATGATTTCGCCATATCACATAATGTAAGATTTAGACTATGACATCCATATGAAATGTAGAAAGCTTTAGGATTTACATCAAGTAGTCTTTTTTGCACCCCTTGATGTTTACCTATTACAAATTCAATAAAATTAGTTAACATAATAGTCAATAGTTTAAAATCAAGTTTAAGAGTATTATGTTAAATTTAATAATTTACCTTTCATATTCGAACCATTATCATACCCTTGTCCTCTCACATCATTAATATCAAGTTTAAGATTATCCAAAACATTTTCAAGTTCTTTAAAAAGACCAAGTCCGGATGTATCGTCGACGGTTATGAATCCAAGAAAGTATTCTTCCACATTGATATCACTTGCATCTTCAACATTCACACATCTTATAATAATGGACATTTGCTCCTTATGACTTAAATCCGAAGTGCAATCAAGGATGATTGAGAAATATTTTGCTTTCCTTATTTTTGCAAGCATTGTTATTTTGATCTTGTTGGCCAACAAACTTATCAATTCATTTTGAATTTTATGGCTAAGATAATGATGATTAATTTCGTTGTTTACCATACGTCTAAGATGGTTTTCCATAATTGGATCAAATTCGGCCACAAATTCTATAAGTTGACAGAAAAGCCCATTATTTTTCTCATAAATCTTCTCATTTGATCCACGAAATGGCAAGTTATTTCTAGAAAGTGTTTTGACAACGCCAATTATACGCACAAGTACTTTTTTCCAACGTTGTCTTTCTTGGTCAATTTGAGCTTCCATTGCTTTATCAATTGTTTTTTTTGTTGAAGCCCCTTATGCAAATCAACCCATTTTATAAGATTTGCATTGTGCGATGGATTACTTTCATGCTCTCTTAGCTTTTTAGATAAATTATGCCAATCATTGCATCCTTCACCGGCCAATTAAGATACCTTTTGTGTATGCTTGAAAAGTTTACAACAAAAACAATAAACTTTATCACATTCATTTGAATATACAAGCCATTTTCTTTCATGCTCTTCTCTACGTGGATAGCCGCCAATGTAATGTTTAGAAGAAAAATGTCTTCCATCAATCTTGCTTCTTGGAAATGCATCATTTTCTTGTAGAATCTTAATCGGACCATGTTGAATTAGCATAATTCTTTTGGTATCGCTAATTACTCCCCATAACCCCGGATCATAATTAACATCAACGTCTTTTTCAAGATCAATTGTGGTTGCATCATTACTGTCTTCATCAGAAGAATTGCCAACATCTACGTTATGTTCATCCTTCATAACTTCTACAATATGTTGATTATCAATTTCTACATCAACATTTTCATTTATAGGCTCTTCATCATTGTCAATATCAATATTTATATTCTCATCTTCCTCCCAATTGGTTTCTTCAATTTGACTTGAAGTCTGAATTTTTTTATTTCTTACTTGAAATAAATTTGATATTGAGCCAACTAATGACTTTGTTTCTTCATCTCTTCGTTGCTTTTTTTTTCTATTTTGATATCCAGAATTTTGTCTTCGATTCCTATCTCAAATTGTGATATAACACAATATTAATATAGCAAATTTCAATTTTGTATTATTTACATTATAATTGCATAACACAATAATCAAATGTTTTGAATAAAAGTTTCATCGCTTATTTTGAAATAATTTTTTTTAAACTATCAATTGTTAACCAGCTAATTAGTAATTAGCATCAAATAGCACAAAATAAATTATTATGTAGCTAATCTAAATGAGGGGGCCTGCGCTGCGGCACGGGTTCGGGTGCATCGCACCCGAAAGATTTTTTTTTGAGCCTCTATTTTTGTAATTTGGATCGTACCCGAAAAAACATTTTTTGAAAATTTTGATCGTACCCGAAAAAATATTTTTTGGAAATTTAGATTGTACCCGAATAAAGTTTTGTTAACATTTAACAGCCAATTCTTATGCAATTATACACAAATTAGTGAAATGACAAATAAAAAAATTAATTTAGGGATTAGGGCATCAAAATCGGTATCAATCAACAAACAATCAATACCCCATAAACTATCAAACCGATAATTGATAAAAATACTCACATAATTTAGAAATTAGGATTTGAGAATTAGGGCAGGAGACAAATCGGCCTGACACAATTGACGACGAGCCAGCGCAGCGATGGACACTAGGACGAGGCAGCGACGACGGACTTGAGGATTGAGGACCCAAGGCGAAGCTGATTTGTCGGTTGAACGGAATTCGGTGTGAATTGTAGATTCGCCTTTTGCAGTGGAGAATAGGAGAATCGATTTTTTTTTTCTGATTTGTTGCCCCTCCGTGAAGTGTTGCCCTAGGCAAATGTATCGCTTGCCTATATCATGGGCCGGGCCTGGATGGACTGTGTAGGTTGTGACAGTTAAATTATAGGCTGTTGATTGAATATTTGGAATTGTGGAAGAGGTTTTTGAAAATGAAGTTGCACCGTGCAGTTTGAAGTTGCACAGTTGAACTTGGTTTGTGATGTTTAGAATTGTGGAGCAAGGCAGTTTGAAGGATAGTGCAACTGCAAGTGTTAGGAAGTGGAAACGGGAAAGGGTCAGTAATAGAAGGTTTGTGAATGTAAATGGGAAGTGGTTGTTTTGGTTATGCAGTAGAAGAAGATGTGGATGAGATAGTTTGTGTATAACAGGAGGATGATGCTGAAGATAGTGGAGAGAAGACAGAGGGTGTTTGTAAATCAGTCAGAGGTATGGTGGTTGGACAGTTTCGAAGATGAAGTGGCGAAGGCCAGTAGTAGAGCAGTAGTAATAAGTCCAGTAGTAGAGCAGCAGCAGTAGAAGTGTGCAGCAATATGAAGATAGTGTATAGGTTACACTGTGTAGATATGCACAGTGTTGTTAATACAAATTGTAAAGAGAGAACAGTAAAAAAAAACTTGTAGAAAAAAATTGTAAGTGAAAATCAAAAAGGAAATAATTTTTTTTTTGAAATGTGTATGCTTTTTTTTTTAGAATTGCAGACACACAACAAAAATACACAAAAGTCAAAAGAAAAATAATCCGAAGAATAGAAAATTAAAATCAAGAGAACTCCCCGGCAACGGCGCCAAAAACATGTTTAATGGCAGATTTTCTATCGCTAAAAGAAAAATGCCGAATTTTTTTGAAATAAATTTAACTGTAAGCGCACGGCGTACACTTGTAGTACGTGGCAAATACGGGTCGATCCGTAGGGAATTGATGATTTTAAAATTCTGTCCAATCAAATTAAACCAAAGTCGATGGATTGTTAACCAACTAAAAAAAGTAAAAACAAGCTAAAACTAAGAAAAATAAAAATAAGTGATTAAAAAGCAATTTAGAGACAAATCCCCTCTCATGATCACATAAATCAACATAATGAAATTATGATCTCTTTTTGGACTTTGTGAGTTTAGTTGATGCATTTATCATAAGCATGGCCTAATTGTGTTATTAATTAACACACTTAAACCATCAAACTTTAGTGCACCCCTTATCAGACTTACTAACTTCAATGAAAATGATACGAAAATAAAAGTAGAATCCATTTTAAGCATGGCTTATTAACTATTGAATTAGAAACATAAAACATCAAATTTTCATTCTAACTCCACTTCCATTGCCATGATCATATGTAGATGAAGAGGTAATTAGTGATTCATATGACTAAGCATATCCTATTTGTTTTGAACATCATAAACTATCAAACTCAATATTAAACACAGAATCACATAAACATCCAACTTTCCATTAAACACAAAAGAGACATAACATCAAATTATTGCATCTACATGATTCAAGAGAGCATAATTACCCCTAAATTGTAGGGATTAGCCTCTCATTTGTGCTATCATATCAACACAAGTAGAAAGCAATATGAAATAAACAAAAACAACAAGAAGAGGAAAATGAAAGCTAATGCAAAAGAGAACTAATATAATCGCATAAAATAAAATCTACACTATCAGCATGAAAAGAAATGAACATGTAATTAAAAGGAAACACTAATTAACATTGCATAAAAAAAGAAAAAATACGTGAAGTAAAAATGGCTAAGTAGTCATGAAAAGAGAAAGAGAACTTTCCTTTTTATTTTAAGCCTAAACTAAACTAAAGAGAGACTAAGTAAGAGGAGGGTTACATGTGTTAAATCTTAGTTCATATTTTGAAAAATGCCCAAAATACCCTTGAGAAAGTGTGGAGGCCAAGTAATCACTAACTTCTACTAATCATCATTTAAGCGTACATGAAGCCATTAATTTCTTAAACATGTGCATTAGCCTCTAATTTATACATTAAGGTAGTTGGGTAAGTGGGGTCCTCCATGTTCTTCACTTTGAATTATTTCTATATACATTCTTTTGCATCTTCTTTGTGCATGCATATTTCATCATAAAACCACATGTAAAATTCACCAAATTTCCTATAAAATAACATAGAAAATTCCAAGTAAATTTTCACAATTTAATAAATGCACACAAAAATGACCATTTTACCCATGTATGAAGATGAATATGTAACAATTTGAAAATAATTTGAATTTTGGTTTAAACAAGTTAAAATACCCAATATGATCATTTATTCAATTTAAATAGATTAAATATGGTGGTAAATATGCACATTTACGTGCACATCAGGCAGTAGAAAGAAAGATCTCGTTTATGGAGAATGGCCGATGTATTTATAGTGGAAGATGTGCATAAATCGGGCTAAAATTTCACTAGAAGAATCTTTATATAATGACCCTAATTTTGACTAACATTATTTTGAACATTAATTGGATAAATGAAATGAAATAATGTAGAGAGTTAAGGGATTGAGATTTGTTAATTAAGAAGGAGACATGCCTTAATGAATGTATTAGTAAAAGAGAATTAAAAATAAGCAAGTAGGAGGAATATGGTAAGGGTAAAATGGCAATAGCCTTTGTTTTGATACCCTACACCCTTCTATTCTTCATTCCTCATTCATTTTAACTTTCGTAAACAAAACTAAAACTCTAAAGAACTCGGTCGACCACCATTAAGAGGATTCAAGGAGAAAAAAAAGCTAGGATTCAAGTAGAAAGCTTAAACAAATCAATCTAAAGGAGAATCTCAACCTTCTTAACACAAAGCCAATGTAAATAATTAGTTTACATCTCTTTTATTGGTGAATGATTTCGGTTTAAAGGTAAAATTGTTTTCTTTTATAAATATATGCCATGTTATAGTGATTAAATGATTATATGTTTTAAGTTGATGATTTATGGAGATTTAGTAAGAATTTTGTGATATGTTTAGATTAGAAAACCTATTATATGACATTCAAATGAGCTGCATTTTTGATATATGGTCAAAAATATTATTTTAGAAGTAGAATTCAAATTTCATGGTTTTCCAAGTGAATATGGATTTATTATAAATTTTCTATGAGTGAAAATTGTTAATTTTGGGTTTAAGTTATTTAAGGCAATTAAATAATGCCTTTGGGTCCAAAATTTATATGTGTTTGAAAATATATTTAATGTGAATTATTGTGATTTTTGGAAATTTTTCCTAAGTGTTTTACCATGGTTAATAAATTATATAATTTAGAGGACTTAAATGTTTCAAACGTTTTATTAAGGAGAAGGGCTTAAATGCTAAAATGTTTTCAATTGTTTAATTTGAGTTCGGCAGCTTTTTAGAAAAGAATTTTGGTAAAGTATTGGCAAGAAATCATATTTTGGCGAATTATGTAAGTTGGGTGAAAATGAATTACTTTAAAAGGCTTAAAATTAGTTTTATATCGAATTACAACTTTGCCACTTTCATTTGCTTACTTCTGTCACCATACTCGGTAAACCTTTCATACCCATTCAAAACCTATCCACATGGTACCAAGTAGTTAGTACGTGGTGTATTAGAGAAAGGCGGAAGGAAATGATGCTGTCAAAAGCATGCTTGCAAAAGGGTTGAAGCCTCCTTTATTTTCTTATGAACCCCTTCGATACCCTAGCTGCCGCATTAAAACCTTTCGCCTCAGTAGGAAGCTGCTTTTCGTAACCCTTAGATCAACGAGTGTAGATTGTAGGTTTAAAACCAATACCCCTCCGCAACCATTGAAGTCGCCTTCCCAATGTTCTGAAAGGAATGACTTAGTCGCATTTACTAATAGTTTCGGAGGCAATGGTTTCGAAAGGGTAGCTTTCAAATATATTCCCTTTTTATACATTGTAGTTTGTTTTTTTCAAACTATGGTTTCTAAAGTAATACTCTTAATTGGTTTTAAAGCTATGGTTCCATAACTTCTTACTTGAACCCAATGCCTTCGAAAGGTATGTTTTAAGTGTTTCGAAAGATGTGTTTTAAGTGTTTTGAAAGTTATGTTTTAAGTGTCTCGAAAGACATGATTAATGGCTTCGAAAAAGAATGTCTCAGAGTTTAAGCAATGATTTCAAAAGGTCTACTTTTAATACATTTGAAAGGAAGGTTTTGGTTCAGCCTAATATTTTCAAGGTTAAAGTATTTATCTTATTCCAAAGGGATAGATAACCTTATTGATTTTAAGTTTTCATCAACATTGTTTCATGTATAAAGCATATATCATGGCATAAGTATTTTGAGTAAAACAAAGAGTATATTTTCCTTGTTTAAGTATGATTTAAATGGTTAAATCAATTTGAAAGAAATGTTTTTAAGGAAAATTGAATAGGGTGGTTAACCCTAAATATATGGCTCATATATTAGAAGACCGAATGGGACTGGTGCAGGGTCGCGCCCTATACTTTAGCTCGTAGCCCCTAGCTAATATAAGTCTAAAATTCTGGTTGTAGGGCTTTGTCACAGATAAGACTAAAATAACGTTACATACGGAAAGGTATACACAAAGTAGAGGTAGGTTATTGGTGAGCCTGCAAAACCATTAGGATCGGTTGACCCTAGGAGAAGTAAGTTAAGGATAGATCATTTAGTATTGTATGTAATAGAAGTTAGAATATTTATTATGTTCGGTAAGCCCGAGTTAGCCAGTGGTTAATAGTCAGGCTGATAAAACTGTATTGTTCGAATAGATAGTCCATTAATTACCTGATTTATATGCATATATGTTATTGCTATCATTTTTATAGTCAGTTTGATTGCAAGATTTTGATTTGCAAAAGATATGATTTTAAAAGGATATTAGTGAGGGAAAACCCATTCCACTAAGCGGCGGCATTGTCTTACTTAATTTTAGTAAACCAAGGCGTAATCGAATTATTCACACCAGGCTTTATATCTGACTCGAAGTTTATGTTTTCCCTCAAAATCTTGTGTGCTCAATTTTTTTATTTGAGTAGATTGAGAATTAATGACTTTCCAGGTCCAGTGGGTCGGATGAATAAGTTTTCAAAGACGTGTAGGAGATAAAGCTAGCTATGTAATAGTTATTTAGTATTATTTCCACTGTGATGTATTTATGGTTGATATGTCTATTTATCTAGTGCTCTGATCATTCAAGTGGGCATCTTTATATATCACTCTTGGCATAATTTATAATAATTATATTTGATCAAAACCTGGGAATTGTTTTGGATTTATGCAATTGAATACGAAATATTGATTCGAAATATAATCAGAAAAGCTGTTTTGAAATCTGTGGTGATTTTATTTCATATTCACGTGTTTCTGATATTATGGATACCATTAATATTACCGTGTTTTTCATAGGAAGTTAGAACTATAGATGACTGCAGCATCGTAGCGCTTAGCTTTGGGAAAAAAATGGGGGATGTTGCAACTTGGTATCAAAGCATAAGTTTATGAAAACTTAACAGAAATTTTAAACATAAAATGATTTTTCAAAACATAATCCTAAGTAATTAGAGAAAAGATTGGGGTATGGGATAACGTTATAGTAATACTTGTATTTGTTATATATAAGTATATGCTTTTATCTATTCTCACATCTAAGGCTATTCTTTTGTATCATACAAGGATTCGAATGCAAATTTTAAGGAAGTAAGGTATGGATGATAAGAATGGAAGAGTTATCCTTAGTGGAGTAAGCACCATAACTAATGGAAATGCTAGTTCGAATACCCGAAGGAATCCAGGTAGGGCACAAGCTGCTAAGTTGGGTGTTGGAGGGCCGTAAGTTGATATGGGAGCTTTTTCTCAGTTCTTCGTTGACATGATGCAAGCTATAGCTGCTGCAGGATTAGTTGGAGGAAATATTGCAGAAGGAAATCAAGAAGCTCTGGTGGTCAATAACTATGCAATATTGAGTTGAGACTATGCTAGGCTTGAAGGAAAGCCGTTTATCGGCACTGAGGACGCAATTGAAATGGAGAATTGGTTGCTTCATTGCGAAAGGAGTTTTGCTCATTTAGGACTCAAAGGTGGGCAAAAAAGGAGATTGGCATCTAGACAGTTGCAAGGAGTAGCATTGTACTGGTGGAATAGTTGAATTGGTGTTACTATAGGACTAGTTGAAGAGGCTATGACTTTGGCAGAATTCAAAAGGAGATTTAAGGAAAGATTCATGTCGGAGATCGCCACTTTAACTCTGCTTAGGAAGTTTTCTGAGTTGGTGCAGGGAGACACGATAGTGCTTGAGTATGCTACCAGATTTGAGAAATTATCTAGATATGGATATGTTACAGTTGATACGGTTATCAAAAGGAATGAGAAGTTCATCCATGGATGAGACTAGAGCTTGCTAAAGCAACTTCACCACATTTTAGGGATCCGTGTGATGTAGTTTTTTAGATGGCATTGAGAAATGAGGAGATGCTCGCTTTCTTTAATGGTAACAAAATAGTGTAAATGCAAGGTGGGCAGAACCAAAAGAGAAGTCTTTCCACAAGAAGAGAGCTCAAAAGAAAGGAGCTGCCATGAAGGAAAAAGCTGATTTAGTTTGCGTTAAGTGTGATAAAAAGGGACATTTTGCTCATGAGCGTCGGACAGGCAAAGCAAAGAAGGCTGTTGACAAGAAAGGAGTGAAATGCTTCAATTGTGATCAGATTGGACATTAAAGAACCAATGCAAGGAACCAACCAAGGATGTAAAGGGAAAAGTGTTTTCTTTGGAACTAGCTACCTCAAGACCAACGGCAGGGGAGAAAGGAAAGGCTGTGTTGGGAGGTACACTTTTGATTCATGGCATGTAAATTAAAGTTCCATTTGATACTAGTGCATCTTTTATATCTCATTATTTGGTAAATAAGCTTAACCTAGAACCCTCATACCTAGTTACTTCCTTAAGGTTTGTGAATCCAATAGGAGGGTATGCAACTCTAGGGATGAGATGTGACCTGTTAGAGCGTGAATTGTTAGGTCATATATTTGCTAGCAGTTTGCATGTGTTTGATTTCACAGGTTTCAGAATTATTTTAGGTATGTATTGGTTAAGTAAGTACGATGCTAGGATATTTTGCCATGATAAGAAAATATCACTTAGATGCCCTAGTTGTAGTGATCAATTATATATGCTGTAGAAAACCTAAAACTAGATTATTGCGCTTTGTTGGATGTTATTGACGAAGAAGTCGAGTTGAATCAAGTCTTGGTTGTTAGAGAACTCATGGATGTCTTTGAGCCCATGATAGGACTACCGTCGAAATAAGCCATTGAGTTTTGGATAGATTTAAAACCAGGGGCTAAACTTGTGAGTAGAATGCCAAGTAGAATGACACATACCGAGATGAAGGAGCTAAAGGTGCAGTTAGTGGATTTAGAAGGTAAGAATTTTATTATACCAAGCAGTTCAACATTGGGAGGTAGCCGCAGTATTTGAAAAATAACCGGACGGATCATTGAGGTTGTGTATCGATTATCGTAAGCTAAAGAGAAGACGATAAAGTACCGATATCCATTTCCTATGATTGGTGATTTTTTCGACCAGTTGAGTGGAGCCAAAGTATTTTCTCAGTTGGATTTGACAATAGGGTTCCATAAACTTAGAGTAGCAGAGGATGGTATTCCTTCGACAGCGTTTAGGACAAGATATGGATCGTATGAATGACTAGTGATGTCGTTTGGGCTAACTAATGCACCAGCTATCTTTGTGGACTTAATGAACAGAATCTTCCGGGAGCATCTGGATAGATTTATATTAGTATTCATAGAAGATATATTGATATATTCCAAGGTTGAAAGAGATAATGAAGTTCATCTTAGGATATTGCTTAAGACATTGAGACAACATCACTTGAAGTCAAAGTTTTCGAAGTGTCACTATTGTAAGAAGGAAGTGAAGTTTCTTGGTCATGTAGTCTCGTAGAAAAGATTGTCAGTAGAACCAGCTAAAATCGAGGCAGTGAATAATTGGAAGAGACACGAGATAATGATTGAGATAAAGAGTTTTCTTGGGATAGCTAGCTACTACCGGAGATTCATTAAGGATTTCTCGTAGATAGCCGCACCGACACTATGCTAACTTGGAAAGATGTGAAGTTTGTTTAGACTAATAAGTGTGAGGAGGCATTTTAGAAGTTGAAACATTTATTGACTAATGCACATGTTAGTTATTCTAGAGGTGAAACGAGACTTAATGGTATACACTAACGTATGTAGAACATGATTAGGAGCTATGTTAAAGTAGAGAGGTAAATTGATATCCTATGCTTCTCGGCAACTCAGACCATGTGAAGTTAGATATCCAACTCATGATTTGGAATTAGTTGCGGTAATTTTCGCATTGAAGGTGTGGAAACATTATCTTTTGGGAGAAAGATTTGATTTTTTTACGGATCATAATTCACTAACATATTTATTATCACGGAAGGAGTTGAATATGAGACAGTAGAGATGGTTAAAGTTCATAGCTGCATACGACTTTGGTATTGAGTGCACATTAGGAAAAGGAAATAAGATTGCAGATGCACTTAGCAGAAAATATCAAAATGCAGTATTGGAAATGATGGCTGAGTGTAAAGATTTAGAAGCATTGACTACATATGGAATACAATAGAGATCTGAGGCTAGTTCTAGTCGAGAAACCGCCATGTTATCATGTTTAGAAGATCGACCGATAATGATCAAAAGGATTGCACCTAAGCAAAAAGACGACCCAGTGTTAGCTGAGAAGATTAGAAGGCTAGAGGACGTAATCGAGATTGATGATCTGAAGGATTTTAGTCTTGACCAGAGAGAGTGGTTGAGAAAAAAAGGACGATTTATGTGTCCCGAATGTAGAAAACTTAAGGAGGTCCTTAGAGAATGTCATTGATCAAAATTTACGATTCATCTAGGGGGTGCCAAGATGTATCAAGATATGAAGAGGAGTTTCTACTGGGAAGGTATGAAGATAGATGCAGGCTTATGGGTGAGGCAGTGTTTGAACTTTAAATATGTAAAAGTTGAACATAAAAAACTGAGTGAATTATTTTTGCCTTTAGATGTTCCAGTCTGGGGTTCTATCCCAATGGATTTCAAAGATGGGTTGCTAAGGTTGAATAGAGGAAATGAGAGTATCTGGGTTATAGTGGACAGGTTGACTAAGAGTGCAGACTTTATAGCCGTTAAGTCAATTAGGATAGCACAAGATTTAGCTAAATTATTCATGAAGAATATAGTTAGATTTCATGGAATTTCTAGTAGTATAGTAAGAGACAGAGATCCCTTATTTACCAGTGAGTTCTGGAAGAGTCTATAGGAGACTTTAGGTACCAAGCTCAAGATAAGTACTGTTTACCATCCACGGACAGATGGATAGACAGAGAGAGTTAAAAAAGTCTTAGAGGATTTGTTAAGAGCTTGCATGCAAGATTTCGGAGGATCATAGGAAGACCATCTACACTTAATCGAGTTTTCGTATAACAACAGCTATCAGACCAGCATATGGATGACACTGTTTGAAGCTTTGTATGAAAGGCTTTGACAATCACCCATTTGTTGGTTAGAGACCGGGGATATATTAATTTTTGGTTTGTATTTGGTTAAAGAAGCTGTAGAAAAATTGAGTTAATTCAGGCTAGAATAAAGGAATCTCGGTCTAGGTAGAAGAGTTTTGCTGATAAGAGATGGAAAGTCTTAGAGTTCTCAGTTGGACATCATGTTTTCATCGAAGTATCACCGATGAAAGGAGTGATCAGTTTTGGAAAATCAGGAAAATTGGCACTAATATTCATTGGACCATTTCCTATTATAGAAAAGATCGGGAAACTCAATTATAGGGTAGAGTTACTAAATAGTTTGGCAAGAGTCCATAATTTTTTCCATATTTCTCACCAAAGGAAGTGTATTCGAGATCCATAGACTACTATTACACCTACATTGTTAGAAGAACTAGTAGTGGAATCAGATATGACTATAGTTAGAAAAACAGTGCATATAGTTGTGAGGGAAGAGAAAAGACTAAGGTAAGACAGTCAGATTAGTCAAAATCTAGTAAAGTGACGAGAGAGAGACTGTACTTAGGAAACCGAGAGCAGGATTAGATATCATGACTCGTATGATGGTACGTTTTATCTTTATGTTTGGTTATTGTGGGTACCTTATCGTAATTTCGAGGGCGAAATTCTTTAAGGAGGAGAGTCTGTAATGATCTTAATTTTCTCTAACATTAGTTACAACATTTAATTGGATAAATAATATAAAATAATGTAGATAGTTAAGGGATTGAGATTTGTTAGTTAATAAGGAGCCGTGCCTTAATGAATGTATTAGTAAAAGAGAATTAAAAATAAGTAAGTAGGAGGAATATGGTAAGGGTAATGAGAACAGCCTTTGTTCCTATACCCTAAACCCTTCTATTCTTCATTCCTAACTTTCATAAAAAAAACTAAAACCCTAAAGAACTCGACCAACCACATTAAGAGGATTCACGGAGAAGAAAAGCTAGGATTCAAGTAGAAAGCTTAAGCAAATCAATCTAAAGGCAAATTTCAACCTTCTTAACACAAAGCCAAGGTAAATTATTGATTTACGGCTCTATTTTTGATGAATGATTTCAGTTTAAAGGTAAACCTATTTTCTTTTGAAGTATATGCCATGTTATAGTGATTAAATGATTATATGGTTTAAGTAGATGATTTTTGAGATTTAATAAAAAACTATGATATGTTTAGATTAGAAAACCTATTATTTGGCATCCAAATGAGTTACGTTTCTGATATATGGTCAAAAATATTATTTAGAAGCGGGTTTCAAATTTCATAATTTTTCAAGTGAGTACGGATTTATTATAAATTTTCTATGAGAGAAAATAGTTAATTTTGTGTTTAAATTATTTAAGGTAATTAAATAATGTCTTTGTGTCTGAAATTTATATATGTTAGAAAACATATTTAATGTGAATTATTATGATTTTTAGGGATTTTTCCTAAATGTTTTACTATGTTTAATAAATTATATAAGTTAGAGGACTTAAATGTTTTAAACATTTTATTAAGGAGAAGGGCTTAAGTGCTAAAATGATTTCAATTGTTTAATGTTGAGTTCGGAAGCTTTTAGAAAAGAATTTTGGTGAAGTATTGGCAACCAATCATATTATGGCAAATTATGTAAGTTAGTTGAAAAGGAATTGCTTTAAAAGGCATAAAAACAATTTTATATTGAATTACAACTTCGCCACTTTCATTTGCTTACTTCCAGCACCATACTCAATAAACCTTTCGTACCCATCGAAACCTATGCATATGGTATCAAGTAATTGGTACGTAGTGTATTGGAGAAAGGCGGAAGGAAAGGATGGTGTCTGAAGCATGCTTGTGAAATGGTTGAAGCGGCCTTTATTTTCTTTTGAACCCCTTCGATACCCTAGCTTCCACATTAAAACCTTTTGCCTCGGTAAGAAGCCATTTTTTATGACCCTTAGATCAATAAGTGCAGAAGGTAGGTTTCGAACCAATACCCCTCCGTAACCATTGAAGCCTCCTTCCCTAATGGTTCCGAAATGGACGACTTAGTCGCTTTTACTAATAGTTTCGGAAGTAGTGATTACGAAAAGGTAGCTTTCGAATGTATTCCCCTTCTATACTTTGTAGTTTCTTTTATTTTCAAACTATGGTTTCAAAAGTGATACTTTTAATTGATTTCGAAGCTATACTATCGTAACTTCTTACTTGAACCCAATGCCTTCGAAAAGGTATGTTTAAAGTGTTTCCAAAGGTATGTTTTAAGTGTATCGAAAGGTATGTTTTAAGTGTTTCGAAAGATATGATTAATGGCTTTGAGAAGATGTCTAAGATTCTAAGAAATGATTTTCAAAGGTCTGTTTCCAATACATTGAGGAAGATTTTGGCCATTTAGCCTAATGTTTTCAAGGTTAAATTATTTATCTTGTTTTGTAGGGATATATAACCCTATTGATTTTAAGTTTTTGTTAACATTGTTTTATGTAAAAGGCATATATCATTGCATAGGTATTATGAGTAAAGCAAAGAGTATATTTTCCTTGTTTAAGTATAATTTAAAAGGGTTAAAACAATTTGAAAGAAATGTTTTAAAGGAAAATTGAACAGGGTAGTTAACCTTAAGTATATGACTCAGATATTCGAAGACCAGATGGGACTGGTGTGGGGTCGCGCCCTATACTTTAACTAGTAGACCTTAGCTAATACAAGTCCAAAATTCCAGTGTATAGGGCTTTGTCACTAGTAAGACTGAAATGAAGTTACACACAGAGAGGAATACATAGAGTAGAGGTAGGTTATTGGTGAGCCTGTAAAACCATTAGGATTAGTTGACCTTAGGACAAGTAGGTTAAGGACAGATCGTCCAGTATTATATCTAATAGAAGTTTGAATATTTATTATGTCTGGTAGGCCCGATTCATCTAGTAGCTAATAGTCAACCTGATAAAACTATATTGTTTGGACAGATTGCTCATTGATTACCTGATTTATATGCATATATGTTATTACTATTTTTGTTATAGTCGGTTTGATTGTAGGATTTTGATTTGCAAAAGATATGATTTTAAAAGGATACTAGCGAGGGGATACCCATTCCGCTAAGCGGCGTGGTCTCACTTAATATTAGTAAACCGAGGCGTAATAGAATTATTCATACTAGGCTTTATGTCTGACTTGAAGTTTATGTTTTCCCCTTAAAATCTCGGGTGCTCAGAATTTTATTTGAGTAAATGAGAGTTAAAGACTTTCCAAGTTTAGTAGATCGGACGAATAAGCTTTCGAAGACTTGCAGGAGGCAAAGCTAGCTATGTAGTAGTTATTTGCACTATGATGTATTTATTGCTGATATGTCTATTTATCTAGTGCTCTGATCATGCAAGTGGGCATCTTTATATGTCGCTCTTGTGTAATTTATAATAATTATATTTGATCAAAACCTACGAATTGTTTTGGGATTATGTAATTGAATATGAAATATTATTTGAAATGTAAAAGTAAAAGCTGCTTCGAAATCTGTGTTGATTTATTTTATATTCACGTGCTTATGATATTATGGATACCATTAACATTACCCGTATTTTGTCACTGAAAGTCAATACTATAGATGACGATAGCATCTGTACCTCTTAGCTTTGGACCTTAGAATAGGGGATGTTACACTCTAGGCCCAAACAATCTGACCCACAAAATTTGGAGTCGATCGCTCAATAAAGAACGATCGGTGCCGAACATTCACATTACCACCTTTTAGGGTGCGATCGTTCTAGTAGGCCCCCTATGATGTTAGCTACTTGCTCTCCAAATTTCATACCCTTTCGACTTACCGTTTATGTGATATTGTTTTTTCCGTGGAGTTGAGTTGTTTGTGCTAAAGATCGATCATGGCCAATCGTTCGAGAATGATATGTACCGATTGTTTGACAAGCTCCAGTAGGGGTGCGATAATTCTTGTGGGTCTCCCCATGACTCTAGTTCTCGCTCTCAAAGTTTTGAGTCATTCCGACTTCGGGTTTGTGAAGTATTGATCGATCTCCATTGAGTTGAATCGTTTGGGCTTAAATGATCCGATCTTTCAAGAACGATGCGTGTTGATCATTCAACATTCTCCAAATGACATGGGATCATTTTTGGGAACTCTTTTCTTCAATGTATTGATGTTTCCAAAGTTTCATATGTAATGGAGTTTTAGATTTTGAGTCATTGACCGATCATCGTTGATTTATGTTGTTAAATCGATTCCATTCAATCCATATTCCATCCGATCCTATTGAAAATAGAGTGTTCTGATCCATAATGAAGTTGTTCCGTATTCAATTCATAATAGAGAACAATCATAGTTGATTGTTATTAAGGGCGATCGTATGCGATCGTTTTTGAACGATTCATACTGATGATCGATCGAATGCGCTCGTTTCTGGTCGATCTGCATTGATGAACGATCGTATCCAACCGTTTTTTTCAAATGAAGTGCGACTTTCATACTCAGTCATTTCTAAAGCACTATCTGTCTGAATTCGTCCAAATATTATCCATAGTTTCAAATATCACCGATTTCAATCTCGATGACCATCCATTTTAGCCGAATCCATGGTATCCCGACCGGGCCAAAAGATGGGATAACAGTATTGTAATTTGATTAATTTGAAAAAGGAATTTTATTTGAAATACATTTAGTTTTATGAATATAATAATCTGAAATGAATTATTTTCAAAATATTTTGAAAGATTGCGAAGTTTGTGTGGTTATGGAAAATGTTTATCAAAGGATTATTATAGTGAAAAATATTATTCCCACTTTTGGAATTGTTGAAATCTTATAATTTATTTAAAGTATTTATATTATATATAATAAAAGAGAGTTTTGAAATGAAATGGTAATTGAAAATAATTTTGTTTTGAGATGTTTTGGAAATTAAGGAATATATTGAAAAGTATTTATATTAAATTATGAAATGAAATTTTAATGAAAATTTCATTGGTAAGGTTTTGATTTTTCTTAAATATTTCGAAGGTCATTTGACGAAAATTTGAATTTTGAATCGAGTTAGAATTGCATATTAAATGAAAATCTTGAAAAATAATATTCCCTAATAGATTGATTGAAATAAAGTATTTTATAATTATAGAGTAATTAGCTATGTTATAGATTCTGCGTAAGTAAATTGTAAGGATGCAATTTTGTTAAGGGAGGGAGTTGATAACAACTCCGGTTTTGTGGATATTTAATAATAATTATTTAATTAGTTAAAATGAATTTTGAAATTTAAAATGAATAATTTGAATTTATTTTTGAATATCAGAATCTTATAATAAGGTAATTAGTGATGAAATTAAATAGTTTTAAGAACTGTGAAATAAATTAATTGGATGTTGTTTAATATCGGGTCTAAAATTAAAATGTTAAATATTTTAATTTAAATAAGTTAAGATATGGGAAGATAATTCTATAAGTGGGTAAATAATTTAGTATATGAATATAAACATTTTTGTAATTTTATTGTAATTTGAATTAAAATTGAAATTGGTTTTATATGTAAAAGAAATGAAAAAGGAAAAAAATGAAGAAAAAAATTTATTTATTAAATAAGAAGTCGAAGCCCATATTTCTAAGCCTAAACCCATCATCACACATCCTGATCATTCTATATCTCTATTTTTCTAACTACCGACTCTTCCATCTCGTTTATAAAAATTAAGCAAGTTTACTTACTAAAAAAACCTGATGTTGCTGCTTGCGGTCGATCGATAGGTTGAATGGTCGTGTATAAATTGGGTGTGTCTTTATAGGGGTGTGTGTTAATATTTTATTTAATTATATATATATATATAACTTTACAAATTAAAATGTTCATGAATAAAAGATGTTATATATATATATTAGTGGAGATCTTTATTTGATATTAATAGTTATTTAATTAATTTGGAGACAGATTATTTAAAAAAAAATTAGTTTTTGATTTTAATAAATATATATAAATTTTATAAATTTCTAGAAACATATAAAGTGATCCTTAATTGATATTTTATAGTTTTCCATGTATATTTTATGAAATCTTAATATATGATTCAAGTTTTGGAGAATGTATTTATTTGGTTATAAATATATTAAAAGGATTTGAATGTTTTAAAATTATTAGTGTTCAGTTGTAGAAAATTATGGAATAATTGTTATGCGTAGTATTTAGCTTTACAAATTATTTTTGGGTTTTAAAAAAATAGAGTTTTTTTAATGTTAATGGTGAGTACTAAATTACTATTTGATTTTAGATAAGATTGAGAAAGAAGTTATTTATTGTATAGAATGTATTATATTTGACTTTAATTAATTATCTAGTTAATTTTAGTATATATATTTATTATCCTTTTCTAATTATTTATTTTTTAAATAAGATTATATATTATGATCGATTTATTATTGAATATTGTTTGTTTGTTTTATACATACATTCACGGACGCACGCATGCATATATATATATATATGTATGTATGTATGTATGTATGTATGTATGTATGTATGTATATCTCTTTGTGTGTGTTTTTTTTGTTAATCTATTTTATCTTGCTTTCTTGATTTTGCTTCCTTTTATATTGAGTTGGGTCATATGAATGATTCGCCATTGGTATGGATTTGATTAGTGCCTTGATATGAGACGATGATTCCTTCTATGATTTTGTGATGATTTTTATTCTAGATAGCGTGGAATCTGAATAAATGGATTTATAATACCATTTAGGGTGGGGCATTCGGTAATATTTATTTAGTTATTCTTTGGGCTAGTTATATAGAATATTTTGAAGATTGATTGTAGTTTATGAACAGTGAATAAACGTTCAGCATTGCGCGATGGGTTTAGTTGCCAGTGTGATACTTATTTGGTCATTTATTATAAGTAAATGTCACTCAAGTGATGGAAACTAGGATTGTACTTACGTAAGGTGGTGCTTGGTATAGAGTAAGTTTATATTCTTGATGTAGAGCAAGTTTATATGCTCATTGTAGAACAATTTTATATGCTTGGTGTAGAGTATGTATACATGCTCGGGGAGAGCATTGTGGATGATTGAGTTATGGAGGTGTACCCATATGTATGTTATCTATCATAAAGTGCTCTGGGATATGATTAGGAGTCAGCAAGAACAGGATGACCATCGTCCACCCTAGCAGCCTGAATGTGGGGTAGCACCCCGGATATGTGACACTTTTTGCTATATTAGATGCGTATGGTGGGATAAAAGTGAAGGGTGTTGTAGCCTTTAGGGTGGTGTAGCCCTAGCCCATTTAGTCATGAAGGAAATTAGTTTGTTACCATAGGGTTGTGACCCGAGTCATGATCAATGCATAGCGTAGTCTTGCGACATGTTTATGACATGCAATGGACATAATCACGATACTATGTTGGAAATAGAATTGTAACGACCCAGGATTTTTGACATCCCGAGTTGTGAATATTAATTTATATTCTTCGATAATATTGTATTTTAATATACAATATTCCAATTAGTCAATAATTAATAATTGTATACAAAATTTTCAAAAACCAATATAGTTTGAATTTTTAGATCTATATTAAAATACAGATTGATTAAATGGAATTTCTTATATATATTGTTTTAAAGTAAAATATGTATAATTTATTCTAAAGATAAAATATAATAGAGAATTAAAATTAATTGGAAAAAATCTTATGCATATATTTTTACATATAAGGATAATAAAATTTATATGTATATATATAATTTGGATAGAAATTCATAATAAAGTAAAAGAGGATATTTTGATTTTTAGGCATATAAACAATATGATTTATATTAAATAAAAGAGTTTTAAGCTAAACTTTGCTAGAATAATATATTTACACCATGAATAAGAAAAGTTATATATATATATATATATATGTGTGTGTGTGTGTGTGTAAAGATAAGTTCAAAAGGGAAAATTTATAATATTTTTAAATAAATAAAAATGTTATAAATAAAATGATGTGTATAATAATCACATAATTATAAATAGAAGAAACTATATATACACATAGATAACAAATTAACTTAGTTTATTTGAAAATAATATATTTCTATATTATGAATAAAAAAATGTATATATGGTTACATATATATACATGAAGGCTTAAAAATAATTTTATACCACTTTATAATTCTTGTTTTAAGTAACATATGTATATAAGGTGTTTAATATAAAATGTTATTTATTTTATTTAAGTAATATGTAGGTATATTAATCAAGAAGTGTTATTTTAATTATCTGGTTTCTCATTTTTGTTTTAAAATGTACAATAGACAAATGCAAACACTAACTTTGTCTAAAGCAAAGATAACTATGGCTGTCTATCTTCTTAAGAGTACATACATATAGTTTAAAGGATTTTATGGTTTATATAAAATATATAATAATAGGAAGATTTCAAGCCATTTACTGTTAAGAGATAAACAATTAACAAAACCTGGTTTAATCAAGCAAACAATGGGTAAATAAGTAATAAATTTTAAATTACAAAACATACTAACATCTGGCAGAGAAACAACTGATAAAAGATTGTAATGATCATTTCTTTTCTTTTCAAATTTCACTCATCAAAGACAAATACATTTCTATCCCCCAAAATCTCTTTCAAAATCTATCTTCTGGATTTTGCAAAGCATGTATATATATGGGCATTTGTAACGACTCGGAATGTTCGATCCTGCTTACTTAACCATTAATTAATTATAAATAAATAAATTAATTATCCATTAATTATTATCTAAATTAATCATCCTTGATTAATTATCCTTTAATTACATTAAGTAATTAGCCCTTAATTAATTACACAAATTCATTATTCATCAAACCAATCACATTAATTAACCTTTAATTACCATATTAATTAATTATTTATAATTAATTTCTTTAACCCTCAATTAATTTCATTCTATAATCACTTTCTTTGATTAATTAACCTTTAATTAATCTTATTTATTAATTAACTAATCTTTATTTAATTATCTTCTCTTAATTAATCAATTCTTTAATTAATTACACTAAGTAATTAATCCTTAACTACTTTTATTAGTAAATTTTCTTTAACTAATTACATTCTTTATTTAACCTTTAATTAATTACATAATTTAATTAATCTTTTAATTAATTATATTAATTAATTACTTCTTTTAATTACTTTCATTAAGTAATTATTCTTTGATTACACTAAATAATTCTACCTACTTAATTATTCTAAGTAACTATCACTTTGCTCATTATCTTTAATTTAAATTTAATTAACCACTAATTAATCATATTAATAAAATTTTAAATCATTATTTATCTTTAATAAATCACACGAGTTTATTACCTTGTAAATAATTATTTCAAACAAAAACAATTTAAATTCAAAAACATATAGCTTTAAACCTGGAATTCAATAATCAGTTCAAAACATTGCAACTTGAAAACTGAAACAATTATTTACTAAAAAAAACTTTGCTTACTGTTTAATCACCGGCCCAAACTACAACATCGGCCCAAACACCCCCTATCATACTTCCCATCCTCTCCTCTCCTTGTTTCACTGATCTTCCCATTCTACTGCATATTCCGGAAATCACTCACCCTCCGTGTACATGCACACGTATACGTGCACGCCATCCTCCAACGATCGGTCCTCACCGCCGACCCATCGTGCAAACCCCCTCGACCACCTGAACTCCACACCCCACCTAGAATTCCGATCGCATCCCTAACCAAAAATTCGACATCCAAAACCATCGTCTTAGACAACTCTATAGTCCATCTTTCCCCTACCCCGTCACCATACCCAATGCTGATCCACCAAACTCCACCAGAAAGTACGCCGTCCCATCCTCCTCGATCTCCCCCAGGACCACGCGCCCAAAACTTTTTCCATCTGCCTTAGTTCGATCAAGAACAGAAGCCAATAAGAACGCTTCTCAAACCCTAATCGACTTCTCCCTGCTCCATCCCTTCGAACAAAAATTTATATACCATTTTCTTAGATTCGCCATCTTCCAACCATCCTTCGTGCCTAACGACGAATCACCAAATCAAGAGATTCGCCAAGATTCGACTTATGACCCATTTTCGATCATCGCTCAATTTCCCTCTAACCACAAAACTAAAAATATTCATATTACCCTTAAAATTCATGATTTAAGATGGGAATTCAGATTATAAAAATAAATAAAAGAATTGTGATGATTTAATTTTCAACTTGTTTTATGTTTTCACTGTCCTTCTTGAATTTCAGATAATATACAGACTTGTTTCACTTAAATTCATTTTTACATCTTAATCTATATTCAAACAAACATATTTTGTTTGATAATCAAGGCCTACTAGAGAATGGATAAAGGGAATTTGAATTTAAAAGGTTTTTTTAAACCTGAAATAAAATAAAATAGAGTAATCTGCTTGTTCTCAAACATGCACAGATTTATCACCTATATTCGTTAACATGCAAGGCAAATTCTACTTATACAATCCATTATTACTTCATTACTTCATATCCCTTTATCATGCAGCAGATTTAAATCAAATATAAGTTTGTCTACTCACCTTTGATGTTGTATAGAGAGCAAGTCCTGAAAAATAATTCTTGCTTTTGAATAGGAATTTTAATCCTTAAATTTATAATCTGATTTGCTTGACTATTTAGGTAATCAAGTCTTCTTTTTGCAACATGAATTTTTGAACTGAAGTTGCTTTGAAATTGAGTCTGAAACTTGAATCCACAGGTTTGAATTTTGAACAAAAGTTGTTTGCTATGTTTTGATCTTGAATTTTGCTTGCTTCAGGTCTGAGATTTTCCCTTTGATCTTGATCAGTGCTTGATTTGAAATTTGAAACCAAAGCTTGGTTGATCTGAACTTAGTTTTATTTACAGATTCTACTTCTTCCCTAGTTTTGTATTCAGATTTATAGCTTTCCCTTTTATTTTGTTTAGTTTTAAATATAAGGAGAGAAAAAAGAATAGAGAAGAAATGGTGATATATTTATATTACCTTGGTTTAATTTTAAATATTTATTTTTGAAGACAAATGACATTTGTTATCATAAGTTTACACGTGTTTATTTCTTATATTCATAGTTTTACAAATGTCATTTGTTATTTAAGTTATGTTTAAGTCCTTGGTTTTAATTAATTTTTATAACTTTGTTTTAAACCCTTTCATTTAATTAATTTATGAATCATTTTTTTAAAATGTTTATATATATATATATATATATTCTAAGAAAATGAATTATGTTTACAATGTATATTAAGTCTTATTTAATTTCGAAAGATATGTATATATACATAAATGAAAACTTTGTATTTATTCTTGTTTTTATATTCAAATCAATGCTTTCAAATTATTTTGCATATATATACACACCTATATTTCCTGTGTATGTATATATATAAAATTTCAAAGTTTACACATATTTAATATATTTATTAATTTACTATATGATCCATCGTGTTGATTCAACAATTATTATAGTTTTCAAATCCACTTATATATATATTCAGACATTCCTAATTATCAGAATGTTTTTATCCAAATAAAATTAGTTAATTGTCCAATTAACAGATGTCCAAAAATCTGGGTTATCACAGCATTTAAGATCTAAATTGTTGTTTTAAATTTAAACTTGTAACTTAAGAAATTTAGCCTCTGTTCAAAATAGTAAGCAACAGGAAACAAAATTAAAAGAAAAAGAAAAGCAAAGTAACTCTGTACTTGTCTGGAAAGCTTAAGTGGATCTAGAAGCATTCTCTGTTTAAATTCAAGCACAAGGATTGAAAAGCAAGTTTTAGATTTCAAATTAAAGATTTCAAATTCAATTTAAAGCTTCTGGAATCAAAATGTGGAAGGTGAGAAACATTTATTTCAATTTAAAAATGAGATGATTGCTCTGTTGACAGTGAACATTATATTCATCCCCACTTCAAAAATTTATATCTCTTAATCTAGTTCATAATTGATGATGATGTAAACTAAGAAAATATTTATTTTCTAGTATAGTTTAAGTTAAAATTAGTTTGTGAATGGATATGTTATATAGTTGATTAATGACAGGTTTTACAGTAAATATCATACTTTAGTGAAAATTCAATTTTTTAAATCAAGACTTTAAGCATGCAATCAAGTTTCCTGTATAGAAATATGAATTTAAGTCATAAAATTATAATTTTTAGTGTTCTATATCACGAGAAATTAAGGGATGACCGGAATTTGTTCTAAAACCTTTTTTTGTCGACTTCGTCGCTGTGGGGTGGTGTGGCCTTGTCTGGAGGGAGCAGAAGGACCTAGGGGAGGTGACTACCATGGAGGAATCATGGTTTTGGGTTGGGTTTGGAATAACGAGCGAGTTATAGGGTTTTGGGAAGGCATTGGGAGGCCGGCGAACGTGAGGAGACTGGGAGAAGGTGGCGCGACCGGGACACTCGATTTTTGGCAGAGAGGTAGTGCAGTGGAAGGGATTCCGATTTGTGAAGGAGGCAATGGAATCAGAGGTGTACGGTGATAGCAGTTTTTCGAAGTTAGGGGCTTCGGTTTTTCGATGGTTCGTCTGAAGGTTGTTTTTTTGATACGGTGAGTTCAAGTCTTCGGCGAATTGGCGAACTGGATCTGGAAATGATGTGTCACGGTGGCGAGATGATCAGTGGCGTGGGTGTGTACGTGCACGTGTGTCACCGTGCACGAGTGATCCAGGCAAGAGCAGTTTTTTTCGTGATTGGTGATGCGTGCGATCGGCGATGGTCTCGGGTTATCCTAGAAGTGATTTCGAATCGATCGAACTCGGGGTTGTTGATTTGTGTCGATCATTTGGGTTTGTGTTGCTGGGAATGGAACTAGAAGCAGGGAGGTGATGAGGGGAGAAGGTTGGAAGGTCTTCGGGTTTGTTTTCTTTGCTTTTGGGTTTGGGCTTCGGCCCGTTGGTCTTTGTTTGAATAAAAAACAGGATTTAATAAAAGTGTAGTTATAATATAAAAACAAAACCATGACAACTAATATTCCTAAGGCATGTAACAAGAAAGTTTGGTCATAATGAATGATCTTAAACCAATACTCTTTAATATTTAATGTTTCTTTAAAGTTTTCAATATAGACAATGAAATTTTGGAAATAATAAAATTTGTTTTACCTTAAGGTTATTTAGTTAAGTCATATAAATAAATTATTTTTATTTGTCAAGCTTTTAAAAATAATCTTATTCTTGAGTTTTATTTGGATAAATTGAAATATAATTAAGAAAGTTAAGGGAAAATAAAAATGTTTATACTTTTGAATTAGTTCAAGTTCTTAATTGATTTTATAATTTCATACATAATAAGTGTTATTAAGAAGATGGTTTGTATCGACGGATATTACGGCGTCGTATGATCCGTTATGGAGTTAAATAAGTGAAATTTTACAAGCTTGTTCAGACTGAATTTAATTACCGTTTGAAAATAAGTGTTATTGTATAATTTTATACGGCCTATCTGTTAAGTTATTCCCAAACAAAATAGATGTGTTAATTGTAGATTATTCAGACTGCTTGATATCTGGTCAGCGGAAACAATACCATTCCGCTAATTATTTAATTTACTGCTGTGGGTGGTATGGGCCATCATTCTGACATATTTTCTGTATAATTGTTATAAATATTTACTAGCAATGATAAATCTTTGATCTGCTTATTCATGTATATATCTGTTAGTTATATTTGAGTATGTAATGTGAATTGATCTATGGAAGCTGATTGATTTTGAATATCTGTATTGACTGTGAATTGTAGCTTGATAAGTACCATTAAGACTGATAAGCCTTATTCTGTTTGGGTTGATTTTGAACCTAGTTTTGTTTTAAAATTTATTATTATTTGTAATGATGTTTTTAAAAGAGTTGATAAATATATTGGAAATGACTAAGGAAGTTAAATTATTATTTTTGGAAATATTTATAAAGTATAATTTTTGTTATAAGTTATGAGTTATTTAAACTATTTTCTAGTATAAAAACTATTTATATAGTGATCATTTAAATGTAAATTTTTATTTTAGAATAATTAGTATTTATGTATATTTTCTTCAATATAAATCTATTAAATATAAAGGTTGTTTTAAATGATATACTATAGTAACTTTTATGAAAGAATATTTTATTTTAAAACTTAAGAAATTTATTTGGAAATTTTATAAGTATGATTTGGAAAGAAATTGTTTTATGTATATATTTACCCAGTTAAATAAGCTTAATTAGTAAATTTTAATCTTTTAGGATTTTAAATGTGAACAAGAGTTAATGTTCATAATGGGAAATAACTTGGTTGAATTGATTGATTACTTTGATAGTTAAATAACAAACTATCAAATCAGGACAAAACTTAACTTTGGAAATATCTAGAGGAAACATGTGAATTATAAGGTACAGTAACTGTTTGAGGTGCTATACCATAAGTATAAACTCGTTTGTTCTCTAGGACGAACTATTAGGAAACCCGTCCACTAACTGTTAGGAGGTGAACTCCGATCTTATTTTCGTCTGTGTATTTCCTAAAGAATGGGGGTTGAGTTTACCGGGAATTAGCAAACTTTGTTTCGAAGAGACCGTGATTAGATTTGTAATTCGAAAGCCACTTCGATCTAACGAGTATGTTTTCGTGATGAATACAAGAGCTTGGAGTCGAAGATAGAGCAATGAAGCGCTAGGGTTAATCGCTACTAATCCTGAGGGTGATTCCAAAATGGATATAGTAGGAATAGTGCATTTGATTCCGTTCGAACCCGGTATGGACTTATATGGATGAATGCTTTCAGAACATCGTCAGGAGGACGGTGAGCATTCTAACTGAAATGTTTTGAAAAGGTAATGCCGAGCCTTGAACCTCATCAACCGGGAATGGATGAAAATCAAGGGATATGCAGCATGGCTAAGTGGGTAGTGCCCGATTAAGGTAAGGTCATCCCTGTCTAGATGTCCCTTTTTATTCGGCTGTGTGGGCGGTTGCTGATCCCAACCGTAGTTTGATCTTATTCGGACTATCCAGTAAGGGGTAGCTCTGGTCTTGTGTTGCAGAGGAACATGAGGGGTTCTCGGTATGCTGATATAGACCAGGTACTGTGATAGGTGGTACACCAGTGCCTAGTCATTAGTTAGAAATCCATTCTCCCTACGTGCCTTTACGATTTTGATTGTAGAACCTAGTATTTGCTGGAATTTAATAACGTAAAAATTTCGGCTATTTGAATAAGTATTTGTAATTAGACACTATTATAATATCAGAAGATTTTGATAAGAAATGTTTTGGTTATCGTTAGGTAAAAACCCGACATGTTTATTTGTGGTGTGGTCTTACGAGATACGTTTGATTTCAAAGGATTTTTAAACTTTAATTAATCAATTTGAGTGTGTTTCTCACGCTGGTTTACCAAACTGACCCGGGCGTGGTGTTTTTCTTATATGCTCGAGTCAGACCTAGTATATTTCCAGTTTTAAATAGAAGAGTGCAAGCTTTAGGAAAGGAGCTGGAATCAGGAGACGTATTCATGTAGATACTTATATTCAGTTGTACTTGGTTTTGATTGCCAACAAGTTGTAAGGGCAGGTTGTTATAAACTGTCCAAGTTGAATGGATGTAAATTTTGATTGAAGTCTGTATAAGTTATTAAAGCAACTGTTTTGGTTTCTTGTAAAGACTTTTTTATATTATAAATTATTCGTTCCGCTGTGAGATTTTGTTATTGTTCTCTTTTTCTTCTATCTTCTTTCTATCTCCTACCTTCCTTCTTTCTTTCACTATCCATCTTCCCGAGCGATTTAGCTAACAAGTGTGGTTAAAATCAGTTTAAATCGGTATAGAGAAATGGGTCGTGACAAGAATACTTAAGAGCAGATTCGACTGGTGTAGCACTGGGCTTCGAAAGCAGGCGGGGTAGCTGTTATTCTCCCTTCTGGTTCTACACATGTTGGTAGATAAGTACATATTATTCAAATGCCTTACTTAAGTATTAGAGTGGATCCAACTAGGTAACCTAGGTGCTTTTGGAGATGGTGGATAACAATATTGTGGTTTGACTGGGTGGCGTAACCTAGATATTATGAGACTATTAGGTAGTGTAAGCCATATGTTATGATTTGATTTCCCTTTACCATTTATCTCTACGCAAGGAGATAAGATTAAATTTGGATAGGTGTCCAAAGTATAGTTGATTCTTATGTATTTTATTAAATATTATTTAACTGATAAACGACCTATATTTTATATCAATGATGTTGTTTTATTATTTGAGATGGAGAGATATATTTGGGCAATGCCATATACTAGCATTACTGTACTTGGTGATATTTCACTTATTATCGATTCCTGGGTTTTGATTACAATTTCTAGGTATGGTTGATTCACTCAAGAGATATTGCTTCTGTGATTCATTGATTAGAGTGATTTTTATACGGTTGATGACATCTTTGTGCATGGTTTTGTAATATTTTGATTTTTTGAGGTGGATTATAAATTGTCTTTGGTATTCTAATTGTACATATATATCATACATACATTACTACATATTTATTGATATTATGGATATTATATGTACTGCAAACATGGAGTTACCTACGTATATTAACCTTTAATTTAGACAAAGTCTGACCTGTGTGTTATTTATAATACTCGGGTTAGTCCGAGACATTTCAATTTCAAGGACAGTGAGACCATCTTATGTTCTGGGCTTAGGGGATATCAGTACATTATATTATTGTATATTATCTTAGTATTATATAACTTGATGTAAGTATATTTTTGAGTTGTATGTTGGACATACCCTGTATATTTTTTATTATTTATGATTACTGCGATTTTGACTTTCTCTGTTTATATATTGTATATTGTTCTATCCTAGAGGCACACGGGTTTATTGCTTTGTGCTGATACTACGCACATATAAGTGAATTTTTGATTCGATGTTTAAATATGTACCAGTATTAGTCCAATGGGATATTCACATGTGTACCCATTATAGCCTCATTATCCGTATTATTTGACAGTAAAACTCTTGGATAGTGTGGGTATAATGGTAGGGTGTTACAGGATAAGAATGACATAGTCATTAGAATGGGTTGAAATGCGAGGTTAATAGTGTTACACAACACAAGTCTGCCCACCGTAAGGGGCAACCACCAGTTGTGTAGACATTATATTGATGTGGGGAATATCCAACTTAGGACCTGTAGAATTATATACGCTTGCATATAGGTAAAAGGAAAACCCTAATAAAGTCTGCTTTAGTCTTTTAGGAGTGGTATTGCTTTGATTGCATTAGGAAATTTAAATGGGATGATGAGAAAAAGTTGGCTATGTCAGTGTATTGGTACCATATTAGGGACTAGGAGCTGTACATAAGTCATGAACATCATCGGTCCCAAGCGGTCAGCAAGAAAGACGAGGGTTACACCTAAATGGGCTACACCTCCCAAAAGTGTGGGTCACATTTGGGTCATGCACCTCCATAGTTCTTGCTAGTTTTTTTAGGGCCAAAGCTAGATAACCCTTAAGAGAGGTCTTTCAAAGCGAATGGAGTAGTCCGTAGAGCTAAGTCTGTAATAATCCATGGAGCTGAGTCCACAATAGTCCGAGGAGCTGAGTCCTCTATAGTCTGTGGAGCTGAGTCCTCTAGAGTCCATGGAGCTGAGTCCACAATAGAAAGCAAACAAGTAGAAAATCCCCAAGACAAGATAAAATATGGCTAAACTATATGAATTCATTATTAGGCATAGAAGGAGTTCCTTGATATGCACGAATGTTGACTCAAAAAATGGATCAACGCCTTAGATTGAGTGTGAAAGCACTAGCCTTGTTTATCAAAGAAAAAATAGAAAAGAAAAATGAATAGAGTAGAAATAGTAAGGAGACAAGAGAATTTTTAGTAGTTCGGTTGTTAACGAAGCCTACGTCCACTCTTTTCATGTTAACCGACCGCTGTTACAAGTTGAATTGGATTATAATATCATGGAATTTCCTAAGCTAGATCAAGTCACAAATACAAGAGATCGTTGGAGAATCACAGCGAACTCCTAGATAACTGTTGTGTGGGAGAACAAGAGTGAAGAATAACAGTGAAGAACAATCCCAGCAGAGTTCCAGTGGCCAATGTAGAAGATCCTCTTTATGTTGCAGATAGTTGAGTATTTATAGGGGAATTTAGTGAATATTGGGCTAGAAATCCAAGTGCAGAAGAGTCCAGTTGTTATGCCAAATTATCCAAAAAAATTAAATCAATCTGAGTGATTTCTATGGATCGCTAGCTATCCATCAACTTAGCATATTTTTCTACCAGAAGCCTTTACTTAGTGCTACGAAGGAGCTTGGAAAGTGTGAGGGCGATTCGACCTATCTTGATGGATCACTATCTATCCATAGGGGATGGATCGCAAGGTATCCATAGGGGATGGATCGCTAGCTATCCATCAACTTAGCATATTTTTGAGTGATCTTGGTTTGGTTGTCTTCCTATCTTCTATTTAAGTGCCTTGTCCAAATATCAAGTCGTTTGGAATTTGTTTGATCATCTATCTTCATGGGTCATCCAGTCTATAAGAATCATTTATAACTTGCTCAAAACATAAAAAAAACAGGTGAAACTTTACAGGTACACTATATAGGGTGTCTGGGACCTACTCTAAAAATTTCAAGTGGTGGGACCTACTCTACATGAATCGCTAGCGATCCATCTAGTTGAATCGCTATCGATCCGTCTAGCTTTATCCAATCAAGCTGATTTTTTGGTGAGTGCCTTCTTTTTTGTCTTCTAAGTGTTCTTCCAAAATTTCAAGTCAATCAGACTCTTTATAAGTTCTCTAGGTTTGTTTTAAGTTAGTTGCTTGGGTCAAAAAGTGGGTAAACAACTTGAATCAGATGAGTCTTTACTTCTTGAACTATGCTACTTGAAATGCTATGAAACTTGGTAAGTATTCTTAGAAGAGATAGTAGATCATGATGCAAGAGGATTTGAAGACTCATGATGCTTCCTTTTGGATCGCTTCTCTTAAGTTCCATTGGCTTGTTCTTTTAGATGCCTTGTTCAAGTTTCAAGTCATTCTAGCATAGTCTGGATTTTCTAATTCCTATTGATTCCTACTAGGTTAAAAACCCAATTAACACTTGCCCCCAGAGTATGCTTTTGTTGAAAACAAAGTGTGCTCTAGAACAAGCCAAATTTCAGATTAATATTTTGTGAATTTCAGTGAATCGTCGGAGTCCATCTTAAGATGTTGTTTTCAATTGACTGACTTCTAATAGCCATTTGTTTTTTGATTTCAATCTAAATTTCAATTCTGGTATTAACAATGCAATCTTTGCTCTATAGTTTACACAAGGGTTTAGGTCAGTAAATGGGTGCACGATGTAGGTTTGGAGTCAACCTATATAGTTTCAACTCGGCTGGCGGTGACACTAAGTTTTGTCTCAAATGATTGTACGCCATTCTAGAGCGAAGTCTTACTCTTTGTCTTTAACTGTTTCTTTTCGAGGACTTGGTTAAGTTCCTATCATTGTTTTGAATTCTAACGCAATGATTTATTCCAAAACCTAATATAGTGGATGATTCAATTGTATCGTTCTTTCCAATTTTGTACTCTAGTGATCCTGAAAAGAAAAGCTTCCCATGTCGCTTTGGACAACGGCACCGTTATCGATTGTTCATCGATAATGGGAAATTGTGGAAAAGAGAATTTCAAAGGACGATATAGATTGCTTTCCGAATATAAGCAAGCTATCCACACTAGATTGTTCGTTTGCAGTATTCGGGATACTGGACTCTTTTCATGTAGATAACACACTGCATCTACCCTGGTCATTGCTTGTAACCCAACTGGTCAACGTACGCCGACTCCCCTTGGATTCTGAGCATTGGTTATACAAGGATATTATTTAAAGTAAAACATACCCGACAGAGTTGAATGCCAATTTTTATTGTTGAAAATGATTTTCCGGTCATCCAATCTTTAGTCTGACGGAGGACTTCCGCTCCTCCAGAAGCTGGGCCCATCGCAACTTTGGCTTCACTTATTATTCCTGTTATATTGGGATGATTGATTGTAGTTAAATTACAAGGCACAACTTCTCTTATATAGTTTTAGTTGAAGTTCGATAAGGCATAGTTTCAGTCTTTGAAAATGAGCGCATGACTTGTTCGATTGCAATTATCCTTCCTTTGCGTTTTTCGAAATTCAATCTACACACCAGCCTCTATTTCCAAGGACTATTGGTTTAACTGCCTGATTCAGAGCATTGCTTTTTCTCGCTGTTGCACCTCTTGTGTTCATGTGTAGCATGCTCATTTACTGTAATTCTATACATTTAAGTAATACTTCCGTGGTCATTTCAGCATATTTTATTTCATAGCTTTGTTCAGAACTATGAGTTAGCTTTGTCTAGCCAGTTATGTAGTTAAGCCCTACTCATGCTCAATTGAGTTTGTTTCAACAAAGTGTTGGTGTATCTACCTTAGTCCATATGGATGATTTCTCTGAATACTAAGTCTATATGTTTTAGGGAGATTAGATCTCCTGGGCAATACATTCGGTTATCCCAGTTTCATTGACACGATAGCTCCTATCTCTAGGAATTAAGGACTTTGCTGCTTGATTCTAAGCTCTAATTTTTTCAATGATGTTCAATTCCTGATTATAATTGAATTCCTACAAGTTGACATTGTCATCCAATCTCATTCTGGGTACACGTGTTGGAAAGAAACATCGTTGTCATCTTTTGCTAAAATGGATTCGTTAAAATCCAGCGTTGAGACCCTAATCGTGTACCAGTTTATATCTCCTGAAACTCGTGCATGGATAACTCAACTCAGTTGATTTTTCCTTGAATTTTTCAATCTTCAGATAGCATAAGATGCCAGAAGGTAGGGCTGAAGATTCGATCAAACTCTTGCTTCTGTTTCCGAAAGCTGATGTATCGATAGTTTCATTCTGCCGGTTTCTTCTTTACATAACCTAACTTGGGGTAATGTTATATTCCTGCAAGTTGGAACCAAATAATCTAGTTAGACTGTAAGTAGGTCATCGATCCTTCTCGTCATCGCTAGACTGCTAGCGACGGTTGATTTCTAAGTGCTAAATTCTTTATTTCCTTTGCTGGCGATTTTGCTGCTAGAACTCTATGTTTTGCAACATAGAACCGTTATCTAACCAAGCTCGCAATTATTCATGTTTAGACTTTGCAACATTTCTTTTGATCAAATATCTATTCGCCTATCCCTGCTTAAGGGACCAGCTATTTTGAATGTCTGTATTTGGAAGATTGTGAGAGATGGAGACATTTGGGACAAATGATTCGATTGCCCCTGGTCTGGCTCTCAATCCTATTCTAGGATTGAGGAAGTTCGATGGTTTTAGTTTCGACCTTCCGTGATTATCCCTACATGTCCTTAGCTATGCATGCTTTGCTTGATTTCTATTGTCATGGAAGTTCTGTTCATATGCCAACTCTTATCTTTGGAAATCGATAACCCAGCTGCTTGGTTCCAACCAACAATTCCTCGAGGCTTCCTGTCTTTTGGCTGGATCTAAATTCTTTCTAAGTTGAATTCAGGAAATTCATTTATGCACCAGCTTTCATCCCTAGAAATTAGCACATGGGCAATTCAATCTAGGGATTTCCTTTTGGCGTTGCTTCATTCCTATGTAGTGGGTGATTCCTATGATGAAAGGTCGAACCATCTGGCTGACTTGTGAAAAGTTATGTCTACCTATTATTGCCCATTTTCGGGCAAAGACAAGGGTAGAATCTCAGTTGAGGACCAATTTCTATCTTCGGAAGCTAGCGCATTGATGGTTTACTACAATGAGTGTTTCTCATCAAACCTGTAGATTAAATTTTTTTGGCCCAGGCAACGCCAATACATAGTGAATAGAAAATTTCACAGCATTGCTGGAGCAATGTTGGTACTTAGGAAATAGAGGATTTCCTAGTGTTGTCGGGGGAACACCGGTACTTATGAAATGGAAAGTTTACCGATGTTGCAGGGGTAACACCGATGCTTAGGAAACGATAAAAGGCCTTAGCATTGCCGGAGCAACACAGACACTTACGAGGTTGGGATCAATTTTCCCCGCTGATCCGACAATTCCTTTAATCCAGGTTGGCATTAGTTTCAGTCTTCGAAACCTTGCACTTCGATGATTGGTTGTAGAAGTCTTTTCTTTATGCTACTTGTCTTTTAGCAATTTTAAATTCAAGTTGATTAGCATTGAATCATTCATTAGATCCTGTATAGTCGAGTAGGTCCTTTTCAACAAAATGTGGCTGTTTTTATCAACGTTGCTTAACTTCGGGGTACGCCATGTTCTGGAAAAATGGGAGTCCTAGGATTTTCCGTTGCCCAGCCTTGTTATCATCTTCAAGTGTTACCCTTGGAAATGTAGGGTTGTTGCTTAACCTATTCCATAGTTATTCTTATTCAAGAAAAATTGGATTTTCTCTAACCAGTTATTATTATGATCTGAATTGTATCTATTGAACCCTTCATTTCTAGGTGGAACCCTTTATTTCTAGGTGTCAAATTCTAGGTTCTTGTAGAAAATTAGAAATTGTGGAGCGAGTCATCACATTGCCCCCGGTACGACCATGCTCATTCATATCATGATCACTGATCGGTAGAGTTTGGTAGTGTTTGCTTGAATCTGTAATGCTTGACCTTGCTTATTTCAGGCCATATACGTTATGCTAGGCTAATAGCGTTGTGGCGGATATCAACCTTATTCGTTGGTGCCAATCTCCAGGAATCAATGGTTTGGCTGCTCGATTTTGAGCATTATCTCCTTGTCATTGTTTGTCCTCGGATCACAGCTAGTTTTCTGCAAGTTGGAGTTAGAGATCTCAATCGGGGCACCTGCTTTTGTCTTTGGAAACTGGTGCATTGATGATTTGATTCTGGAAATACCTTCCAACGTCGTCTATCTCTGGACGACGATAAGTTCCTTCTTTTATTACAAGTTGGAGCAACTTTTTATCCTGGCCAAGTGTTAATGTATTATGTGCCCCTCAGTCCATAGGGCTGATTATTCTGAACAATTAATGTGAGATTTGATGTACTGGGCGGCTCCCTGGATGCCCACAGCCAAATGTGCGTCACAACTCATATCTCTGGGAACTCGTGACTTGGGTGCCTTGAATTTAAACATTTTGTACATTAACTTTATTCCAAGATTAGAATTCTTTGCTGGCTTCCTAGTGTGTGAAATTTGCAGCACTACCGCAGCAATGTCAATTCTTTCAGGTAGCAGGAGTTGATCACTATTAATCCTGCAATAGGAAAGTTTCCCAGTATTGTTGGGACAACACTGGTTCTTAGAAAATTTTAACGATTTGTTGATGATGCCTGAGAAACATCAAGCAGTTCTTGCACGGCTTTTCAGAGTGCACGGCTTACATAAATGCGACTTTTGAGAGTGCACGACTCACGAAATGCAGGGCTTTTGAGAGTGCGCTGCTTACGACATGCGTGGCTTTTAAGAGTGCATGACTTACGAAATACGCGGCTTTTGAGAGTGCATGGCTAACGAAATGCACGGCTTTTGTAAGTGCACAACTTATGAAATGCGTAGCTTATGAGATCGATACGACCCTTTGATTTGGAACGGTTTGGAACTTCTCAACGCTGCCAATCCTTGGGTGACATGAAGAGTTCATGCTTCGAGAGCGTGGTTCCACGGCTCAAGAAGTGATGTGCAACTTATGGGAATGCGTGATTTATGAAATTGATACCACTCGTCAATCTAGAATGGTTTGGATCTTCTCAACGTTGCCAATCTTTGGATAACATAAGTAGTTCGTGTTTCGAGAGCTTGGTTGCACGACTTAAGAAGTGATGGTTGGCTTATGGGAGTGCACGGCTTATGAGACCAATAAGATTCAGAATGGTTTGGAACTTCTCGATGTTGCCAATCTTCAGCTAACGTGAGGATTTCGTGCTTCAAGAGCATGGTTCCATAGCTCAAGAAGTGATGCGCGGCTTATGGGAGTGTGTGGTTTATGGAATCGATACGACTCGTCGTTCTGGAGTGGTTAGGAACTTCTAAGGTAGCCAATCTTCGGGTAACGTGAGGATTTCGTGCTTTAAGAGTGTGGTTCTATGGTTTAAGAAGTGATGCGTGGTTTGTAACAGTGTGCAGCTTTTGAGAGCACATGGCTTATGAAATGTTTTGCTTATGGGATTGATACGACCCATCGATCAAGAACTGTTCGGAGCTTCTTGGTGCTGCCATAGCGACACCGGTTTTAGAGGAAATAGGGATCGAGTTCCGTCGATCCAGCGGTTTGAATTGATTTGACCTCGTCTACTCGGCAAGTTATTTGCTTGAACATGATTTTATCAGTTTAAGAAGCTAGGTGCAGCTTATGGGATGCGCATAGTGGTTTGGGCCTTCTCGGTGTTGGAGGAGCGATACCAGTTCTCAGAAGGTAAGGATCATTTTTTACCATCAATATGACGATTTAACTTCAGTGGAATGCGATTTCGTCAGTTCTAAGAGATAAGTGGTTTTTAGATCGGGTAACCATGGCTTGGTCAATCTTCTCGTATTTTAGGAAGTTGTGCATGGCCAAATAGATAAGGTTGCCATGGTGGAGGGATCTATAGCCAACCGCATAGAGATGGTTATGAAGAAAGAGCTCATGGGATTTTAGGGCAAGAATCTCTGTTTTTGGTCCAAACTGCCTTTAGAGAATTGGTCTTCAACTGGCATACGGTCTAAGAGGAAAAGGAACTGGTCAGCAAGGGTGGTAAAGGAGGAGTTGGAAAGAAGTAAGCAAGCATTATGCTTCTATTTCGTTTGTTGCTCTAGCTAGCTCATTAAGTCTGTAGTTGTCAGAATGCTAGAATTTTGATCGGCCGTAACAAAATTGTGGTATGATTAATCTTGGCTTTCCTTGTAGCTATTCAAGTATGTGTGGTGCCCTCCATGCTATAGGGCTGTTCGAACACTTAAACTGTACTCGGGGTTTCTCCACAACCCGTTTGGTTGCACACGGTCCAGTGCATGCAACTATGTCTTCTAGATGATTAAAGCATGGGAAAGCCTCTATCTTCAAAGACTTACATATTAGGGATTTGAGATATTTGGTTCTCCCAGGTGTCGAATCTTGGCTTGATTCCAGTGCCTCTGATTGATCACAAGGTCGGTTCAATTTTGGTTTAGTTAGTTTGAGTAACCTTGAAGCTGTGGAATTCAACACTGCTTGTCTCATTGGTCATTGGAAGCGATTATGTTAATTTTGTGGAGTGACTGATGAGATTGTCGATTCATGGCCCCGGAGCATGACTTCACTGACTTCGGGCAGTTAGATGAGATGACCGTTGATCTTCCAATTGGCCTTCAAGATGCATTAGTTCGTGAAGGATTTTAGGATCAGATGACTATTGATCTCCCTGTTTGCCTTTATGACACTTTAGTTCGTGAAGGACCTTCAAGATGCTTTAGTTCGTAAAGGAGTTTTTATGGTCGGATGTTCGACGATCAGACGGCCTTTGGAACAATTATTTATCGATTCCTAGAGGAATTTTAGTCGGATGTCCAGCGACCAGACGACCCTAGAGCGATTATTCATCGACTCCAAGAAGAGTTTTGGGATGTGTGCCCTACGGCCTGGCAGTCTTAAAGTGATGATTCATCGACTTCAAAAGGAATTTTGGTTGGATGTTTGGCGACCAGACGACCTTGGAGCGATAATTCATCGACTTCAAGAAGAGTTTTGGATCATATGTCCGATGGTATTAAAGCGATTATTCATCGATTTTAAGGGAAACTTTTGGGATTTGACTTGCGGGAACATGGTTTTACCGGTTCTTAGAGGCTAGGGGTTGGATCTGTTTGTTCGACGATCCTTTGGACAAGCCTTCTTGATGCTACCAGACAACACCGGTTCTTAGAAGCTGGATCGACATGACTCATCGAGGGCGTAGAAACATTTCTTTTGTGGTGTTGTATGCAATGCCCCCAGTATCCCAGTACGACTCATTTGGAAAATGAAAGTCAAAAGGATGGATGAGAAGGCATCGCTTTAGGTTGCTGCCCCATTCCCTAGTAGCTAGCCAGCTAGAGTGTTATTTGATAATCATCGTTTCGTCTGATTTTTTTAGTTAGCCAAGGCGCTTTTCTATTCGTTCTTAGTGGCCTTGCTTGGGTAGAAGGTCCCTGAGGTCCTATAGCTCCTTCACTGTTTGGTATGTTTATTGGAAAATTGCCAGGTTTGCCTTTTTCCAATTGCACTACCTCTAGTCTCTAGAACCGGTTTGTCTTCCCATAAAATTCTTTCAGGGTAATAGGTTGTTTCATCCTTTAATGATTCCCAAGGGCCATGCCCGTCACCCTCGCTCCATCCATATGCTAGTCATACCTTAAAAAAACAATTTCGATGTGCAGTTATAGGAAGGTATAGTTGGCATGACAAACTTCTTTGGATATTATGCATGCTGAACAACATCAGTGAATGGGTTTCAATTGGGGAAGATGATCTAATTATTATCAGTCTGGTCCATTTTCAATTTACGGCTTTTTATAGTGCTTAATAATGATATTTGCGTGATTGTCCCATGCTTGAATGATTGCAAATGCCAATTGAATGGAAAATCACTTAGGATGGGAATAGTGACAATCCTTAAAAAAATTAAAACTAGGTGAGATCGTTCTGGGGGGATAAGGAAGGCCCCATAAGTTTGCACTCAAAATTTTAAGGCATTGGAGTTCGTATGTTCGAGTTAAGGGAAAAAGAAGATGGATCGACATCGATGGATCGATGGCATTTTACTTGGAGTTCGACCCGAGAAAATTTTCCATTTGCATGGAGTCAGCACATGGTTCGCTTGGAGTCACAGAATTTGAAGTGCTGGGTTGGTGACGAATGGTGCTTAGAGCCATTTGTAGGCTTTCTTGGAGAAAATCTTGGATCTACACGAGTCTGATTTCGGACAAGAATTTCCTAGCTTTGCTTCGAATCAAATGGGTGATTACCCGAGTTCGACTTTGAATCGGGACTTCTAGAATCTGCTTCGAGTTAGATAGGCGATTGTTCGAGTACGACTTCGAGTCAACCCTAAAGTGAGTTTTTCAACGACCGTTTTGAAGATTTTTGATGATTTTCGATGACGACCATTTATGATTGGACGATGGGAGCTCCATGATCGGATTGGAAGCTAGTCAGTTGGAAGTGGTCACAACATACCACGGGAGCTTGGCCTTGCAATCGATCCTAGTTTGTATCATATCTTCTTGGTTCTCGTACCCCTGGGAGTATCGTTTAAGTAGTAGTTCCTCGTCCCCTACTTGGCACTTTACTGAAACATGAGTTTTATAGCTTTTTTCTAGCATTTTGCACGTTAGCATTTTCATCCAATTTGTCTTCCTCAATTTGTTTGTCATCTTCAGAGTTGGAGAGAGCCGTCGTTATATCTCCACGTGGGTTTTCACCCCTAAGTTCGGGTTTGTAGCAGGTGCTTTTATAGTGGGTGGAGTGTTAGCGTTTTCTTTCATCATGATTCTTGGAGCTCCACCCACTACTTCCTTCTGTTTTTGCCTTTTGTTTCTCCCGTTCAAGCCATAAATGGAAGAATGCTCTTGCTCCGTAGCAGCCACGACTTTAGGCATCATTTTAGGAGTAGTTAGTTATTGGAGTGCTAAAATAGCATCTCTCTTTTCCATAAGAGCCTGTTGACTGTTTGCCCTTTTTTTGTTAATTTTATTCAACCATCTTGTTCAATTCTCCCTTAGTCACAACTTCATGCTATACGGAGGATCCTAGAACCTGATCTCCAGATTTAGCTCCTAGTAGTAGGTTGTTGGGGTTGTTGAGTTTGATTCAACACCTATCAAGGGTGGCTCTTATGGATCTTTCGGAGTTAGTTCTTTTTCTTCTTGGTGCTATTGATTCTCAACAGCAAATCTTCTAAGCAGAGATTAAGGATCTAACTTCTTAACCTATCTAATCATTAGTAGATAGCTGTATCTATGCATGGGTTGTGTTCAGTGAAAGAACCAAAATGTTGACCTAAAAAATGGATCAACACCATGGATTGAGTGTGAAAGCACCAGCCCTGTTTATCAAAGCAAATAAAATAGAAAAAATATATGAAAAAACAGAAATAGTGAAGAGACAAGAGAATTTTATAGTGGTTTAGCCGTTAACGAAGCCTACATCTACTTTATAACTTTCTTGTTAACAAACTGCCACTACAAGTTGAATTGGATTATAATATCATAGAATATCCTAATTTAGATCAAGTCACAAGCACAAGAGATCACTGGAGAATCAAAGTAAACTCCTAGATGATTGTTGTATATGAGAAGAAGAGTGAAGAATAACAGTGAAGAACAATCTATGCAGAGTTCCAGCAGCCAGTCCAGAAGATCCTCTTTATGTTGTAGATTGGTGAGTATTTATAGAGGAATTTAGTGAGTACTAGGCAAGAAATCCAAATACATAAGAGTCCAGTTGCTACGCCAAGTCAGCATCCCAAATTTCAAGTCAATCTAAGTCATTTCTATGGATCTCTAGCTATCCATAGGGGATGGATCGCTAGCTGTCCATCAACATAGCATGTTTTTATACCAAAAGCATTTTCTTAGTGCTACAAAAGAGCTCGGTAAGTTTGAGGTGGTCGGATCGCTAGCTGTCCATAGGGGATGGATCGCTAGCTATCCATAGGGTGTGGATCACCAACTATTCTTCCACTTAGCATATATTTTAGCGATGTTAGTTTGGTTGTCTTCCTATCTTCTATTTAAGTGCCTTGTCTAAATATCAAGTTGTTTTGAGTTTGTTTGATCATCTGTCTTCGTGGGTCATCCAGTTCAAAAGAATTATCAATAATTTTCTCAAAACATAATGAAATCAAATGAAACTTTACAAGTAAACTCTAGAGGGTGTCTGTGACCTACCTTAAAAAATTCAAGTGATGGGGCCCAAAGTACATGGATCACTAGCATCCATCTAGTTATGTCGCTGGCGATCCATCTAGCTTTATCCAATCAAGCTTATTTTTGGTGAGTCCCTTTTCTTATGTCTTATTAACGTTCTTCCATTATTTCAAGTCAATCCGACTCCGTATGGATTTGCTAGGTCCGTTTTAAGTCAGCCGCTTTGGTCAAAAGCGGGTAAATAACCTGAATCAGATGAGTCTTTACTTCTTGAACTATGCTGCTTGAAATGCTATGAAACTTGGTAAGTATTCTTAGAAGTAGTAGTAAATCATGATGGAAGAGGCTTTGACAACTCATGATGCTTCCTTTTGTATTGCTAGCGATCAATGGATGATGGATCGCCAGCAATCCACCTACTTAGTGAATTTTTGGCTTGTTTCTCTTAAGTTCCATTGGCTTGTTCTTTTAGATGCATTGTTCAAGTTTCAAGTTATTATGGCTTAGTCTAGATGTTCTAATTCCTATTGAATTCTGCTGGGTTAAAAACCCAGTTAACGACAACGACGAGAAGTGATACTGCATTGATGGACGATCCTAATAGAATGCTGGGTTAGGGATACTAGCGAGGATAATATCTTGGTCCTAAAGGGGATTATGGTACCTACACACACGTACATATGTGGTTATGCTTTACTTCAGGTAGATAGGGCGTATCATATGTGTAGATGGAGTCAAGATGATTAAGTAAAACAAAATGACATAACATGTGATGGAAGACAATCAACATAAACTAGTGTCATGTGTAAAATATATAATTTACCAGCCACTAGAACGTTGTTCTGACCTCCTCCGTATTACGATCCATGGGATAGTTTTGGATGGACAGGTACTGATGCAAGGCGGGAACAATGGAAGGACATGTCTCTTTATGCATGCTCAACACTTACAAAAACACTAGATATTTAAAGTGTCAATCGTGCTCAGTAACTATATGATTTATTATACTTTACTATTCTACTGTGAGTTATATCAATAGTGCTCTAATATGCATTTATTTGCATGATACTGGACAAATAATTCATGGTGGACATGGGTTTTTGATTTAGTAAAAATTCAGGCCCATAGAGGTTCCAATTGTTACACTTTCCCTCTATAACCAGCCAAGAGCCCACTCTTCCTCCATGTGCTTTGCTTTACACCTCATTCTCTCTTTAGTTAGCCCTTAAGACTTCCAAAAATACCACTCCTCTAAAATACCTTCAATTGACATCATCTATGACATCATCAAAGTGTTTAATCATCAATAACACACCAAATATTTTTAGTTTCTAATTAATTACCCATTAATATCCTAAGCAAGCCCAAAAATTTTGGAAAACTTTTATCGAGCATAAAACCATTTTCGATGAATTGTTTTTCGATCACACTATCGATATTCTTTGAATTGTTTACTTTTGTAAACAAATTTCAAAAAAAATTCCATCATGCTATAATAATTAAAAAGAGTATAACATGGTTATTAAATCAATTTTATAACACTTAACCATATTTCAAATGTTTCAATATTCAATGATGAAGTGTTCAAAATAATGGCTTGCTACAATTCAAATGTCAAAGATCGAAAATTACAAATCATTATGTCATGATAATAAGAAATAAACTAATATTTCTATCTATATCTTTATGAACTCATAATGGAAGGAATATCTTTATAACATATTCAAGATATAGATCCATATAATATACAATTGTCAATCCAAACTACACATGACATACTGTAATGCCATATCAAAAAAAGAAAAATATATACATAGTTAATGCCTTTATCATTTGCACTATCAAAACCACCTAAGTCAGCTTTTCTCCATAGGCCATCAACCTATTATTATCATATAAATACAATATGGAGAGACGATCGGATTTATGTCTCAGTAAGTGAAACTAATCTATTCCACATATACTTCAAATATACTATTATAACATCGTTTTAATCCACTTCATATGTGTAAACACATCTTAACCTGCTAATATGCATATGAGAGTAATACCATCAACATCTAAGAGTTGATTGCACCATTAACGTCAATGTTACACCTTATCACCTAGTGTATTCATCTAAATGACGTACCTATATCAATGACACAATATAGTATGTCTAATGCTCAATATACTTTGCCTGATAGACATAATCATAGGTATAGTCCATCGAAGATCGTATAAGCCTACATATAGAAGTCTCCATTCTCTCATGATCCACATACTCGATATATGAAATCCATGATGCCATGGTAAGTAAATAGGATCACTAATATGAATATGGGATCGATACAAACATTGAACGTCAATATCCATAATCAACAGCCCTCCACACACACAAACACACTGCTATATACCCATCCATTATTTTAGCATTCACTTCATTCAATGATGTAGGGAACTCACATCAAAACTTAGCCTAAATGTCACCTAGAAAACCCAGGAAAATCCTAAATCGAACCCCATTATATATATATATATATGTACACATATACATATATATATATATATAAATCCCTAATGGGTCCATTAAAATTGGACCCAACAGTTAGCCACAGCTATACTAATTGTTGCACCATCAATTTACCGATGATGGCCATGAAAAGGAATCCTGCTCTTGTTGATTTGTGTGTTTATGTGTATTTCTAGTTTTTATTTCGATTCTAGCTTTTTATTTTTTGAATTGGTTCTCAAACTGTTTTCTTGTAGATTGAGCTATGTTTCTCTTCTATCTCTCTACTTCAATTTCATCAAAAGATTTGCATCGAAATAATTACAAAAATACCATAGAAATCCTAGTTTACAAATATAGTTTCTTTGAAAATTAAAAAAACAACCTTTCCAATACATACTTCAAAAAACACATTTAAAAATGATAATAAATTTGTGATAAAATTATATTAATACCTGAAATATCATATAGAACTTTATGAATATTACTATATGATTTTTATGTATGTTTATATTGTATACTTTTATTTAAATCTCAATTTCATACAATAAACACAATATTTCCAAATTCCCTTCAGATAACCCCTCTATAATCATCAAATATGTGGTACAAGTCATCTAACTTCTATGAAATATGTTGTTTAATTGTAGAAATCAATTCGCATCATTTTTACAAGATTTTATGTAGTATTCTAAATATATTACATACGTAGATGCTTCTAACTTATTTTCATTACTTCTCTTTGCTTATATTCATTTACATATATTAAATATATATATATATATATAACTTCAATAAGTTTCAGATCTTTATATTCTCTAATTCTTCCAAATTATTATCATTTCCAATCCATAATAATCCATGAATTCAAATATAAATATTAGCTTCATGTCACTAATAACAATTCAATATTTTATTATTTGGCCAAGCATCATTAAATTATCATTTTCATTGATTATAGAATCACATCACCATTTGATATTCAAATTGTATAAATTAAAATTACTATCAAAACTCCATAATTACCAAATGAAAGAGACAAGCCCACTCACCAAATTTGAAGATATAATCTTTGAATTCTACATTGTTAAGATTGCTGCATGCACCCACTCTAGAATTTCATCCTAATCCTTTAGTGGATTGTAGAACTTGCCTTCATAATTAGTTTCATGATTTTTTTAAGAAATAATGTAGTTATGGCCTTTTGAATAGAAGCACGGTATGGAAGAAATGGTGAATAAGAGGAAGAAGAAAAGAGTTGGGAAATAGGATAATACTTTTTTAATTAGGCCTTTATATAGAACATGGAAGTGTCTGTTAGAGGCTCAAATTCAAAATTAAAATTCAGCCGAAGTCCTACCGCAAACCCAAAACTTAATTCATTCGTATCTTTGTTAGCGACCCTAAATTAAACAAGTTTATGTATGGCATAAATCAGAAAAAAAGAGCTGGTCACAACGATCTAGGTTTCGTTGCCCAATCCCATTATTTGTAAGATGGCCATTTTTCTTTAACTTTTTAAGTTGACCAAAATATACTTTTAATTTAATTTATTATTACTATAAAAATACCTATTATTACATTCTCCTCCCAAAAGGATTTCATCCTCGAAATTCCTAAAGGACAAAGAATATATCGCTCGCTTGTGTATCACATATTGCATACATGACAACACACACTCACAACACGCACAACACGGTAATTCTACAAACATTGGAATTAGGTTATAGGACTAGCATAATTACGTAGCGCTATTTTTTCTAGTCAAAATGGTATATTGATTTTTACGGATTGGAGTTCGTATGAAGAAGTTACGTGTACTTCAAGTTACGAGTTTTGATTTGGTTTAAAAGGGCCAAAATCCATTTGGGCAAAGCAATGGTTAATAGAATATAAAATAGGCCATGTAGAATTTGAACTCATTTTCTTTCTCACTCACATACTTTTCAGTTCTAACTTCTCAGTCTTCCTCAATCTCTCTGATTCACTCTTTCTCATTCAAATCTATACCAAACCATAGACATTTAAATATCAAATCAATGAGCATGGAGAGGGTTATAAGAAGACATCCATCGTTTATGGAATCAAGGAATTCCAAAGAATGGAAATTCTGCACAACAAGGGATTGGAGGCCAATTTTGTGATTTCTCGAGCTTAGTAGCGTAGATTGGTGAGTGGGATTATTATTGGGCTATATACTACTCATATGAAAGTAGTTTTCATTATTATATTGCTAATTAGGGTTAGCGAATGTAGAATTTTGGATAATTAAATTTGGGAATAATTATTGATGCAATTGCAGGATTTAATAATGATAATGATGATTGAATTACGATTGAATTAGTGAAAATTTTATATAATACGAAAATTCGCATTAGACGATCAAGTATATAATAATCAAAGTAAAATTAGGGATATGTAATTAATATGTGATATATTATGATTAGGGATATATAAATTAGTGTTTAAAACTTGTAGAAGCATATTAAAACGGTAAACAATAGAGTAGGAAAAAATAGGGAGGAAAACAGTTTAAGATTGTTATCCGCCTTTGACCAAGCAATATACGGACAAACCCAACGAGTCAAACCATAAAGTAATCAAGGAAACATGCTTGAAGGGATTATCGAGGATCTCAAAATTCAAGTACAACCAGATCACAAAGCAAATACGAGTCTATCCCAAAAATCCGTAGTGCTGGATCCAACAAATGTTGGATTGGTACCGATCCAACATCCTGGATCAGTAATGATCTATTTTTCTTCAACTAATGGAGCCTATCTTCTACCACCTACTCTACTTGAAGCTAGAACCCTATTTCAAGTGTTGTTTTGTCGATTTCATGCAACCCTCTATCGATCCTCATGAACACTGAATCAACAAGTTTGCTCATCAACCGATCCATCATTCAAACTCAAAAACAAGCTGAAATTGCTGCAAATAACTACGGAATCATGAAGTTAACCACAAGTTGAGATAAGGCAAGGAGTTCAAAACAATATCTAAGGCCTTATTATGGGTAAGTATCGATCCAACTCCTTGAGTCGATAATGATCCACGAACCATGTTGAGGTGTACTCCTATTCTTTTCGGGAAACAGTCTAAGGCATGGAAAATGAGGTAGAGATCTTCTGGATGAGATTTTAGGCTTCCTGCCTCTATAATAGAAGGTTAAGGCTCATTTTTAAAGATCTTTTGGCTTTTGATCTTCTTACTCTTATTTCTTGTAATCATCAACGGTGTCATACCGATCCTTAAGAACTTCTGCCTTCCAATCAGAAAATAAAAATCAATAAATGGTCGTAGGCCAAGATTAGTTAAACCAATATAAGCTCTGTGTGAACTATCTTACTCAATTTTTCATTTATTTTCTTCATTTTTTATTCTCTATTCAATCTATTGGGTGTTTTCCCCATTTTTGGTTCAAACATTTTGGTGCTTTATCGAGAAATACTTAATTTTGCTAATTTGAGGCTTGAAAACATTCAAAATGATAGACAATCTGGTAGAAAGGCTATTGCTAGAGGAAATCAACAAGGGGAAGCCAAGAGGCATGCTCAGGAGATAACACCCCATCAGTCTACATAAACAAGGATGAGATGGAAACCATGATTAGTGGATTGTAGGATAGGATGATTTCTTGCCAAGAAGAGTTGATGGAGAATTTATTTTGGAGAATAGGACGGATGGGAACAGTTGGAGTTCCTGCAAATCAGAATCGAAGACTAAATGCTAGAGCATAGGTAGCTGGAAGCGAAGTATAACGACCTGGAACAAACCCCGAGCCAAACTTACATTTCAATACAGACCTATAAGAACGGATCGGTACCGATCCATAAAGACTCAGGGTCACGGGCCGTGTTGGTCTAGGAAGGAATAATGTGCATTCTAGAGATGATGCAGAGTGGTTGAACATGAATTAGAAGGTCGAAGCATGGCTGGAGGAGTATGTGCCAGAATTCCCTCGTAGAGTTGGAGGTAGCTTTAGAATGCAAACTTGGGAGTTCATTTGGATGACAACGCCAGACTTGCTGAGGTGTTAAAATGAACTATAAAGGACGGACTACCTAACCGGAGTGTGACACCGCCCTACACCATCGATGCTCATATAACTGAATAGTGTGCTACTGGAGCATCCGGTTAATGTAGAACGGTTATCATGGGAAAGAAAAAGAAATAAAGATGAGGAATAAAAGAAGAGAATATAAGAAAAGAGAAGGAGATAAAACATCACATAATCACATAACCTATCCTTATCACATAGCGCATCATATAAAATATAATAGCGAACATCTCGGGTGTAAAAATAGGTGAGATAGTAATAACTATAAAAACCACAGAATCAGAGTACACAGGTTCATACAATTATATAGAATAGTAATAGAGTTTATACAACTGATAAATAAACTCAACTGATAGACCATCGCTAATAATAGTAAGTCAACACTGTCAAGGCTCATAGTGTCACACAGTGGAATAAACAATAATAATTCAAAATGTAAATATAAGAAAGCGTCACTATCTGCTAGTCCATGTGCACAGTTCCAAGTGCTGTTTACACCTGCTATCTACACTACTCATTTAAGAGCACCCAAGATAGTAAGATTCAAAGCATAAAACCTTGAGTCAGACAACATTCTACTATGAGTGATAAAGAATCTCAAAACACTATAAAAGTCGGTATAATATATGGAACAGTGGGTATGGAGAATCATACCTGACATGTCCCAACATCCGCAGAGTTAGCACATAAGATCAAACATATGCTACTCTATGACAGTCATAAAGGGTGTACTATACATCAAAGTACTAAGGGTGTCTAGATATCGATATTGGGAATATCTAATCATGTGACATCCCTAGAGTGATAGACAATCTAGCAAACATAGCATCCATCCTTAAATTTACTTACTCTGCGCATTGGATATATATGATACTCACATAGGTACCTACATAGAGCCAAAGACTACTCAATGTCTCGGTTTCTCTATACTCAAATCCATTCCACTTAGTAGGCTAGGAACTAGACTGCACCTCCACAGCCAACCCACGGTACAATGAGTACGCACCTCCATAAAGAGCCCAGGGTATAATAGGCCTACATCTCCATAAATAACCTAATGAACATCCTCACGTACCCTAACTTCACGAGTGCACTATGAAACCTATGAGTATCAATGATCCATTTGCGCATGTCATCCATTGTAGAGCTTATTTCGAGACCGTCCTTACAACTCCTGTCTGGAGTTGTCAAGGTAGGAACTTTTCTAGACATCCATCATAGGTCATAGTGTATCATCATGCATTATGTAACCTCCCTCCTATAGTTCCATCAATATGATTCACAGTCCACTACTCTGCGTCTTGAAGTATATCTATCCATCATCGAAGCTGTAACTTCCCGTCATTGAATCATCATAGGGTCATCATGTCGAAGCGTTGCATCCGCACTTCATCGCCAAACCACTCGTTGAAGAGCCATATCATCAAATTGAACGTTAAAATACGAACAAACCATCATATCCTGCTCCTCGGAGTCTCTCCATTATCCAGGTCAAAATTTGCCAAGCTGGCCATCATAAGTAGTGGTAGATATCAGCCACTCTAGAGTAATCACTAACGACCACTTTCGTCGTGTACTTAACCGAAAACTATTAAACACAAACCAAAGGTAAACATCCGTTATCTATTTAAATATCTAAAGTAATCTCCAAATATGTCTTCCATCTTCATATCCATCGGCCTGCACTATACTCTATGCACGAAATCCTATCCTCTGGGATATATTCTTATCATATATCGCCTTCGAACGGCGTTTTCAACCAACTATCAAAAAAGCAAATATGCAACCAATAAGCACAAAAATTTCTATAATAGCCTACATATATCTATGATAATACAATAAAATCCATCCAAGCAACCGATGTTGGATAATGTGGGATTTGTACCAAAATATCCTAAATCTAGCAATATCATCAAAATAGTGTGTCAAAATGAGGGAAAAGTTATATTTTATTTTAAACCATTTTAAAATACTTTTGATTCTTTTTATAAAGTAATATATAGAAATCCCTTTTTTGATTTAGAAAACATTTTAAAACATCGTTTTAATACTCTACTAACAATCACAGTATGGTGAGAAACGATATCACTCATCTTATCCAACTAGGCTAAATCGAAGATGTCTCCATCACGACCACAATGCAAGAAATGGCATTCGAAACAGATATCGTATGCAAAAGTTATACCATTTATAAGATTTGAGATTAAATAAACTATTAAATTAACTTGATTAATAATTAAATTCCTCAATCACCTTTATTAGCACCTCAATCCTTCTTCTCCAACTAGTAATTTCCTGTGTACCATATCCAAACGCACTTGCACCACATTCTCCCTCCTCAATTTCTTGACTATTACTTAACGAAACAACGAATGGATTTCGCTTACGCGCCACGCAACGAGAGCTCATCGCCCCGGACCTTGAAACTTCGAACTCAGCTGCCTCCTATTAAGTGTGACCTAGACAAGTCGAGACTCCCCTTTTACAAACGCAATTCACATTCCTTAACTAAGCTCGACGAGATTTGGTGCAAAGATGAATGCCAACAAGAGAAAAATGATGGCAGCCTCTATTTTGGATATCATCGCTTCTGCCTCCTACGGATCAACCCTCTAGTTTGTCGGCTATATACGATCATTTTCCAAATCACTATCATATGAAATTATGCCAAGGTCATCCTGTAGATCTCGTCGATATGGATTTAATGAAACCGATCTTGTGATTTTTAGCAGAATGGATTGGCGGAAACTAATTTTTAAAGATGAAAAATAAGAGGCGGCCATAGTTTTTGCTCGTTCCAAGTAAAGCAATGGAAAAATGACTTTAGGTTTGAGAGGAATACGGATTTACTTATTTAAATAATATTATAGTCTCATTTATTTGATTTTTCAAATAAACAATCGTGCGTTTCGAGCTCACATGATCAAGCGATGTGTTTGATCGCCATGAAACTCATCTATGCGCATCACCTCATTTTTCATGCCCTAATGGTATAATGCAATGTCCCTAATTTTGACTAACATTATTTAGAACATTTAATTAAATAAATTAAATGTAATAATGTAAATGGTTAAGAGATTGAGATTTGTATAATATAAGGTAGTCGTGCCTTAAGTAATGAATTAACAAATGGAAATTTGAAACGAAGTAAGTAAAGGAAATAAGACAATGGAAAACTAGGAATATGTTATATTCTTATATCCTAAACCTTTATTCCAACTTTACTTACAATATTCATAAACAAAAACTAAACCTAAACTTGGTCTACTACCATTTAACTGAAGATAAGCAAGGGTTCAAGTAGAAAACTTAATTCAATCAATTCAAGGGCAAATCTCAAACTCCTTAACAACAAGTTAAGATGAATAATAGATTACATCTCATTTTTATGGTTTTCGGTTTCTAGATGAGATTAAAATTTATTTTGCAAAGTAAAATGCCATGATTTGATTGTTTAAATGGATATATATGCTTGTTGGTGATTTATGTTGTTTCATATAGATTTTATGATAAGATTTGAATTGAAAAACCTATTAAACGACATCCAACTGGCTTGTGTTTTTTCTATAATGTCAATAACATTAGTTTAGAGATGGGTTTCAAGTTTCATAATTTTCTAAGTTAATGTAGATTTACTATGAATTTTCTAGTAAAGAAAATGCATAAGTTGGGTTTAAATTATTCTTGGCTATTATATGTTAGCTTTGGGTCAGAAATTCAAACATGTTAGTAAACATATAAAAAATGATTTATGGGAATTTTCGGAGAATTTTCCTAGGCATTTTATTAAAGATACAAAATTATTTAAGGTATGGGACTTAAATGTATTATATGTTTATAAAAGGAGAAGGGGCAATTTGCTAAATGTTTTAATTTGTTTATTACCCAATTTGATAACAATTTTAGAAATGATTTTGAAAAAGAATTGGCAACCAATTATATATTGACGAATAAGGTAAGTAAGTTGGAAAGATATTACTTTAAAAGGTTAACAATCAGTTTTGTAAAGGATTGTTGCTTCGCCACTTTCAACCGCCACCTTTCGACCCTATATTACGGCCTCTATCCTAGTCAACCAATACACATGGTATAAATGCCTTGGTAAGTAGTGGATTGGAGATAGGCAGAAGGTATAGTGTTGAAACATGCTTTCGAAGGAGTAGAAGTAGTCTTTATAAACTCAGAACTATTTTGATTAAAAAATGAGGCTTTCGAAGGAAATAACTTTCGACTTATGCCTTCGTTTTAGAAAATGGCTTTCGAAAGAGGTTGCCGCCTTTTTATTTTATGTAAGCATTCAAAGGGTCGAAACCCCTCCTGCCGCATTCAACCTTTCAAATCAATGCCTTCAAAAGGGTTCTTTTGCCTTAAACTTTAAAGCTGCCTCTCCATACTTTCAAAAGGGTTGGTTCCAAAACCATCCAATTTCTTTTACTTAGGGATAATGCTTTTAAAAGAGTTGTTTTCGCCCCAATTCTTTAAGACTCTTAGATATATCGAAAGTCAAACCCGATGCTTTTGAAAGGAATGGTTTTAAAAGGTTTCGAAGCTATGTTCCACAAACTTTTGCTTGGACCCAATGATTTTGAAAGATTTGTTTTAAGCAATAAGTTTTAATACTTTCAAATGGTATATAATGAAGGTTTCGAAGCGGAGATACCCTAATGTTTTTAAAGGTTCGCTTAGGTTTTTAAATGGAAGGTTTCTAATGCTTTCGTAAGGCAAGTTTAAAGTGTTTTTAAAAGAGGATGTTTAAGGTTTATAAAGCTTTCGCAGGGATACCTTCAATGATTTTGAAAGGTATGTTTTGGCCTTTCGGCCTAGTGTTGCAAGGTATCGTAGTTAACTTATTTTGAAAGAGTACTTTCTATGGATTCGAAAGGATTGCTGAATGTTTTTAAGTAAAGGTTTAGAATGGTTTACTTTGGTTTCATGGCTAGGAGCTTTTAAGTCAAATGGATTTTTAACTAACTTTGGAGGGACAGATAATCTCATTATATTTCATCAACATGGTTTTGTGTAAATCATATAACATGGAAAAGATATTTAAGTGAAGCAAAGAGTATATTTTCCTTGTTTAAGTATGATTTAAAGGGTTAAATCAATTTGAAAGAAAATTTTCCAAGGAAAATTTGATGGGGTAGTTAACCCTAAGTTAATGACTCTGATATTTGAATACTAGATGTGCTGGTATAGGGTCGCGCCCTATACTTTAGCTAATAAGCCCCTAGCTAATATAAGTCCAAAATTCAAGTGTGTAGGGCTTTGTCATAGGTAAGACTAAAATGATGTCACACACCGAAAGGAATATGCAGAGAGAAGATAGGTTATTGGTGAGCCCGCAAAACCATTAGGTATAGTTGATTCTAGAAGAAGATAGTAAAGGGCTGATAGCCCAGAAGTATGTCTAACAGATGTTAGATGAGTGAGTATGTCTAGTAGGCTCGAGTCAGCCAATGGTTAATAGTTAGCCAAACAAAACTATATTTTTGGGGACAGATAGTCCATTTATTACCTGATTTATGTGCATATACAATTTTGCTATTATTGTTTTAATCAGTTTGATTGCAAGATTCTGATTTGCAAAAAGAAATGTTTTAAAGGGATATTAGTGAGGGGAAACCCGTTCCTATAAGCGGCATGGTCTCGCTTAGTATCAGTAAACCGAGATGTAATAGTATTATTTGCACCAGGCTTTATGTCTGACTCGAAGTTTATGTTACCTCTTAAACTCTCGGGTGCTTAAAATATAATTTGATTAGATTGTGAGTTAAGGTTTTACAAGTTTAATGGGTTGTTGAACGAATAAGCTTCCGAAGACATGCAGGATGCAAAGATAGCTATATAGGAGCTATACTGCTTTATTTCCATTGTGATGTATTAAGATAAATATGTCTATTTAGTACTTTGATCATCTAAGGGGGCATCTTCATATGTCGCTCTGGGCGTAATTTGTAATAATTATATTTGATCAAACCTAGGAATCATTTAGGATTATGTATATGAATTATGAAATTTTGATTTGAAATGTAATCGAAAAAGTTGTTTTAAATCTATGTTGATTTTTATTTCGTATTCGTGTGCTTCTGATATTACGGATACCATTAACATTACCGTATTTTGTCATTGGAAGTTAATACTATTGACGACTGTAGCATCTGTAGCGCTTAGCTTTGGACCTCAAGATAGGGGATGTTACAACATGGTATAAGAGCATAGGTTTATGAAAAACTTAAAATAAATTATAGACTTAAAATGACTTTTGAAAACATAACCCTAAGGAAATAGAGAAAAGATTGGGGTATGGGATAACGCTATTGCAACATACTTGTATTTCCTATATATAAGTAGATGCGTTATCTCATTCTCTCATCTATTTTAGGCTATCCTTCTGTATCTTACAAAGGTTCGAATGCAGATTTACGAACGTAAGATATGGTTGCTAGAACTGGAAGAGTCGAAATAGGTAAGGGAAGCACCACAACTAATGGGAATGCCAGACCAAACACTAAGAGGAATCCATGTCATAAGCTGCTAATTTGGGTGTTGGAATGCTGCAAGTTGCTATGGGAGCAATGTATCAGTTCTTTGTTAACATGATGCAGGCAGAAGTTGCAGAGGGTTTAGTTGGAGGAAATGCTGAAGGAGGAAATCATGGAGATCTAGTAGTCAACAATTATACTGTATTGAGTAAAGATTATGCTAGGTTGGGAGGAAAGCCGTTCATCGGGACTATAGGCGCAATTGAAGTGGAGAATTGGTTACTTCATTGTGAGAGGATTTTTGCTAAATTGTAGCTCAATGATGAGCAAAAAAGGAGGCTTGCTTCTAGGAAATTACAGGGAGCAGCACTATACTGGTGGAACAGTATTACGGTAGGAGTTAATAAGGATACCATGACTTAGGCTGAGTACAAGAGGAGGCTTGAGGAGAGGTTTATGTCGGAGATTCCTAACTTTTCTCCGGAAGTTTGCTGAGTTAGAGCAGGGAGATATGATAGTGAATTAGTATGCAACCAGATTTGAGAAGCTATCGAGATACGGATACACTATGGTTGATACCGTCATTAAAAGGAATGAGAAGTTTATCCGTGGGTTGATGCCTGAGATTACTAAGGCCACGTTATCGCATATTAGAAATCCGTATGATGTAGTTGTTGTGATGGATTTAAGGCAGAAAGATATGTTTGCTTTTCCTGAAGGAAACAAGACATGGGGAGCTCAAGGAGGGTAGAACCAGAAGATGAAGTTTTTCCATAAGAAAGGTGCTCAGAAGAGTGGAGCTCCCAAGAAGAGAAAGACAGAAGTTATTTGTTATAAGTGTGACAAGAAGGGGCACTATGCTTATGAGTGCCGGATATGCAAAGAGAAGAAAGCTGCTGACAAGAAAGGAGTGAGATGTTTCAACTACGATCAAATTGGACATTATAAAAACCAGTGCACGGAGACAGCCAAGGATGGAAAAGACAAAGTGTTTGCATTGGAGCCAGCTACCTCGAGACCAACAGTAGAGGAAAAGGGAAAAGCTATGTTTGGAGGTACACTTTTGATTCATGGTGTATCAGTTAGAGTTATATTTGATACTGGTATATCACATTCTTTTATATCTCATTATTTGGTAGATAACCTTAACCTAGAACCCTCATACCTAATTACTTCCTTATAGATTGCAAATCCGATAGGAGAGTATGCGACACTTGGGATGAATGTAACTAGTTAGAGTTTGAATTGTTAGGTCATACATTTATTTGCAGTTTGCATGTCTTTGACTTTGTAGGGTTCGGAATTATTTTAGGTATGGATTGGTTAAGTAAATACGATGCTAGGACATTTTTCCATGATAGGAAAATATCACTTAGACACCTTGACTATAGCGATTGGATTGTATACTCCATAGAAAACCCTAATTTTGAGGTTAATGCTTTATTGGGTGTCATGGGGGTAGAAGAAAAGTTGAATCGAGTTTTCATTGTTATAGAATTTGCAGATGTCTTTGAGCCTATAGTAGGATTACCATCGAAATGAGATACTGAGTTTCAAATAGATTTAGTACCAGGAGAAGAACCGGTGAGTAGACCGCCAAGCAGAATGAAACCTTCCAAGACGTAGGAGCTAAAGGTGCAGTTGGTGGATTTGGAAGGTAAGAAATTTATCAGACCATGTAGTTTGCCTTGACGAGCAACCGTAGTGTTTGCCAAGAAACCTGATGGACCGTTAAGGTTATGTATCGATTGTCGTATGTTGAATAAGAAGATGAAAAAAATTGATATTTGTTACTCAGAATTGAGGATTTGTTCAACCAGTTGAGTGGAGCCAAAGTATTTTTCAAGTTGGACTTGGCAACAGGATTTCATCAGCTTAGAGTGGAAGAAGATAGTATTCCTTTGACGGCATTTAGAACCAGATATGGATCACACAAATGGTTAGTAATGCCATTCAGTCTAACTAATGTGCCGGCATTCTTTGTAGATTTGATGAACCGATTTTTCCGAGAGCACTTTGATAGGTTCATATTAGTATTCGTGGATGATATTTTGATATACTCTAAAGATGAAAGAGAGCATGAGGTTCATCATAGAGTGGTGCTTGAGACGTTGAGCAACATCAACTGAAAGCGAAATTTTTGAAGTGTCATTTTTGGAAGAAGGAAGTGAAGTTTCTTGGTTATGTAGTATCAGGGAAGGAGTTGTCTGTAGATCCAGCTAAGATCGAGGTAGTGAATGGTTGGAAGTAACCCGAGACAGTGACTGAGATGAAGATTTTTCTTGGATTAGCTGGGTATTTTTGAAGATTCATTAAGAATTTTTTGTGGATAGCAGAAGCTGAAACGCTTATTGACAAATGCACCTATGCTAGTTGTTCCAAAGGGGAATCGGGACTTAATGGTGTACGCAAATGCATGTGGAATTGGGTTAGGAGCTATGTTAATGCAAAGAGGTAAAGTCATTGCCTACGCTTCTCAACAGCTCAGACCGCATGAAGTTAGATATCCAACTCATGATTTGGAATTAGTTATGGCAATTTTTGTACCAAAGGTGTGGAGACATTACCATCTTGGAGAGAGATTTGAGTAGTACATTGATCATAAGTCATTGAGATATTTATTCTCTTAGAAGGGTTGAATATGAGACAGCAGAGGTAGTTAGAATTTTTAGCCACTTATGACTTTGGTATTGAGTACACACCAAGAAAAGGCAATAAGGCGACTGATGCACTTAGCAGAAAAAAATCATAATGTAGCATTGGCAATGATTGCTAGGTGGAAATATTTTGAAGCAATGACTACATGAATATAGTGGATATTTGAAGCTGGATCTAATAAGAAAACAACTATATTGTTATGTTTAGAAGTTCGACCGGTGATGATAGAAAAGATTGATTCTATATAGAAGGAGGATCCATTATTAGTTAAACGAATCGGAAAGTTAAAGGATGGAATATAGAGTGATGGTTTGAAAGATTCCAGTCTTGAACAAAATGGATGGTTAAGGAAAAAAGGGAGACTTTGTGTTCCAAATGTAGGAAACATTAGAAAGGAACTTCTTGGAGAATGCCATCATTCGAAGTTCACCATTCATCCATGAGGAAGTATGATGTATCAGGACATGAAGAGGATTTTGTTCTGGAAAGGCATGAAGAGGGATGTCGGCTTGTGGGTGAAGCAGTGTTTGAACTGTCAACAGGTAAAAGATGAACATCAGAAACCAAGTGGGTTGCTTCAACCTTTAGAGGTTCTAGTTTGGAAATGGGATTTTATCTCAATGGATTTTATAGACGATTGCCAAGGTCAATTAGAGGAAATGAAAGTATATGGGTTATAGTAGATAGATTGACCAAGAGTGCCCATTTCATTCCAGTTAAGTCAGCTAGGACGCAATTACGAAGAATATAGTTAGACTACATGGAATTCCTAGTGTATACTAAGTGATAGAGATTCCTTATTCACTATCAAGTTCTGGAAGAGTATATATAAGACTTTGGGTACCAAGCTCAAGATGAGTACCGCTTACCATCCGTAAATAGATAGGAAAATGAAAAGAGTTAACAAAGTCTTAGATGATTTGTTACGGGATTGTGTGCTAGATTTTGGAGGATCATGGGAAGACCATCTACACTTATCGAGTTTTCGTATAACAACAGTTATCAGGCTACGATAGTGATGGAACCGTTTGAAGCTTTGTATGGAAGGCCATGCAAATATCTCATTTGTTGGTTAGAGACCGATAATAAGTTAGTTCTTGGTCCGTATCTGGTCAGGGAAGCTGTAGAAAAGATTGAGTTAATTAGAGCTAGAATGAAGGAAGCTCAGTCTAGGTAGAAGAATTATGTTGATAAGAGATGGAAAGACTTGGAGTTCTCAGTTGGAGATCATGTTTTCGTCAAGGCATCATCGATGAAAGGTATAATAAGATTTAGAAAAATTGGCACCAAGATTTGTTGGACCATTTCTTATAATAGAAAGGATTGGGAAACTCACATATAGAGTGGAGTTACCGAACAGTCTGACAGGAGTCCACAATGTTTTTCATGTTTCTCATCTAAGGAAGTATATTCGTGATTCAAAAACTACTATAGCACTAACTTTATTAGATGATCTAGTAGTAGAATCAGATATGACTATAATTAGAAAGCCAGTTCGTATAGTCATGAGGGATGAGAAGAGACTAAGGAACAAGTCGGTCAGATAGTCAAAGTCCAATGGAGTGATGACGAGTGAGACTGTACTTGGCAAACTGAGAGTGGGATTAGAGATACATATCCTGACTTGTTTCAAGGTATGTTTTACCTTTATGATTGATTGTTATGAGTACCTTATCATAATTTCGAGGACGAAACTCTTTATGGTAAGGAGTCTATAAGGACCCTAATTTTGACTAACATTATTTAGGACATTTAATTAGATAAATTAAATGAAATAATGTAAGTGGTTAAGAGATTGAGATTTGTATAATTATAAGGTAGTCATGCCTTAAGTAAAGAATAAACAAATGAAAATTTAAAATGGAGTAAGTAAAGGAAATAAGACAAGGGCAAAATGGGAATAGGTCATATTTTTAAACCCTAAACCCATATTCCAACTTCGTTTACAATATTCATAAACAGAAACTAAACTTAAGCTTGAATGGCAACCATTAGAAGAAGTCTAAAGAGAGATAATCAAGATTTCAAGTAGGGAGATCAATCAAATCAATTCAAGGGAAAATCTCAAACTCCTTAACAACAAGCTAAGGTAAATAATAGATTACATCTCATTTTTATGGTTTTCGGTTTCTAGATAAGATACGAATTTATTTTACAAAGTTAAATGTCATGTTTTGATTGTTAAATGGATATATATATATATGCTAGTTGGTGATTTATGTTGTTTCATATTGATTTTATGATAAGATTTGAATTAATAAACCTATTAAACGACATCGAAATGGTTTGCATTTCTTATATAAGGTCAGAAACATTATTTTAAAGATGGTTTTCAAGTTTCATAATTTTCTATGTTAAGGTGGATTTACTATGAATTTTATTGTAAAGAAAATGGTTAAATTGGGTTTAAATTATTTTCGACTATTATATGTTAGCTTTGGGTCAGAAATTTAAATATGTTAGAAAATAAATAAAAAGTGATTTTTGGAGAATTTTCCTATGTATTTTATTAAAGGTAAAAAATTATTTAAGGTATACGGCTTAAATATTTTGTATGTTTATAAAAGGGGAAGGGGCAATTTGCTAAATGTTTTAAATTGTTAATTGCTGAGTTCGGAAGCACTTTTAATAAAGCTTTTGAAAAAGAATTGGCAACCAATTATATGTTGACGAATAGGGCAAGTTAGCTGGAAAGATATTACTTTAAAAGGTTAAAAATCAGTTTTGTAAAGGATTGTTGCTTCGCCACTTTCGTCAACCACCATTCGACCCATACCACCACCTTCATCCTAGTCGAAAACAATACACATGGTATTAATGCCTTGGTACGTAGTGGATGGGAGATAGACGGAAGGTATGGTGTTGAAACATGCTTTCGAAGGGGTAGAAGTAGTCTTTATAAACTCAGAACTATTTTGGTTACAAAATGAGGCTTTTGAAGGAAATAACTTTCGACTTTGTAAAATATGCCTTTTTTTAGAAAAGATCTTTCGAAAGAGGTTGTCGCCTTTTGTTTTTAAAGTAAGCATTCGAGGGGTCGAAACCCCTACCGCCACATTCAACCTTTCGAATAAATGCCTTCGAAAGGGCTCTTTTTCCTTAAACTTTGAAGCCGTCTCCTATCCATTCTTTCGAAAGGGTTAGTTCCGAAACCATCCACTTTCTTTTATTTTGGAATAATTCTTTTAAAAGAGTTTTTTTTTGCTAGGTCTTTAAGGCCTTTAGATATATTGATAGTTAAACCCGTTGTTTTCGAAAGGAATGGTTTTAAAAGGTTTCGAAGCTATGTTCCATAAACTTTTGCTTGGACCCAATGCTTTCGAAAGGTTTGTTTTAAGCAAGGAGTTTTAACACTTTTGAAAGTTATATAATGAAGGTTTCGAAGGGGAGATACTCCAATGTTTTCGAAATGTTCACTTGGGTTTTAAATGGAAGGTTTCCAATGCTTTCGTAAGGCAAGTTTAAAGTGTTTTGAAAAGAGGATATCTATGGTTTATAAAGCTTTTAAAGGGATACCTTTAATGATTTCGAAAAGTATGTTTTGGCCTTTCGGCCTAGTGTTACAAGGTATATTTAACTTATTTTGAAAGGGGTACTTTTAATGGGTTCGAAAGGTATTGTTTAAAGTTTTTAAGCAAAGGTTTTGAATGGTTTACCTTGGTTTCATGGCCTAAGAGCTTTTAAGTCATAAGGATTTTCAACTTACAATGGAGGGATAGATAATCCCATTATATTTCATTAACATGATTTTGTGTAAACCATAAAACATGGCAAAGATATTTAAATAAAGCAAAGATTATATTTTCCTTGTTTAAATATGATTTAAAGGGTTAAATCAATTTGAAATAAATGTTTCCAAGGAAAATTTGATGGGGTAGTTAACCCTAAGTTAATGTCTTGGATATTTGAATACCAGATTGGACTGGTATAGTGTATAGGACTGGTATAGGGTTGTACCCTATACTTAAGCTAATAAGCCCATATCTAATATAAGTCCAAAATTCAAGTGTGTAAGGCTTTGTCATAGGTAAGACTAAAATAATGTCACACACCGAAAGGAATATTCCAAGAGAAGATAGGTTATTGGTAAGCCCGCAAAACCATTAGTTACAGTTGACTCTAGAAGAAGATAGTAAAGAGCGGATAGCCCAAAAGTATGTCTAACAGATGTTAGATGAGTGAGTATGTCTAGTAGGCCCGAGTCGGCCAATGGTTAATAGTTAGCCAAACAAAACTATATTTTTAGGGACAGATAGTCCATTGATTACCTAACTTATGTGCATATATGATTTTGCTATTGTTGTTTAAATCGGTTTGATTGCATGATTCTGATTTGCAAAAAGTAATGTTTTAAATGGATATTAGTGAGGAAAACCCGTTCCGCTAAGCGGCGTGGTCTCACTTAATATCTGTAAACCGAGATGTAATAATATTATTCGCACCAGGCTTTATGTCTGACTCGAAGTTTATGTTTCCTTTAAACTCTCGGGTGCTCAAAATTTAATTAGATTAGACTAAGAGTTAAGGTTTTACAGGTTTGGTAGGTTGTTGTACGAATAAGCTTCCAAAGACGTATAGGAGGCAAAGCTAGCTATATAGGAGCTATATAGTTTTGTTTCCGCTGTACTGATATGTCCACTTAGTACTCTGATCATCCAAGGAGGCATCTTCATATGTAGCACTTGGCGTAATTTGTAATAATTATATTTGATCAAAACCTGAGAATCGTTTGGGATTATGTATCTGAATATGAAATAATTATTTGAAATGTTATCAAAAAAGTTGTTTCAAATTTGTTTTGATTTTTATTTCATATGCATGTGTTTCTGATGTTTTGGATACCATTAGCATTACCGTATTTTATCATTGGAAATTAATACTATGGATGACTACACATCTGTAGTGCTTAGCTTCGGGCCTCAAGATAGGAAATGTTACATATAGATTCCATCCCTATCCGAGATTGTGCTCCGCAATGATAATTTTGCTCTTTTCGAGATCGTTTCGATTATCGGATCATCCGATCATCAAATATAGTGAATCATATACTTATATTAATTCACAACATCGATACGAACTCAATGGGTGTAGTCTTGAGTCCTGATTTGATTTTAGGCAAAAAATCATATTTTCGGGACAATCAATTAAATAACGATTCAACATTAAATAAATTATTTGAATATGCAATCGTTAAAATACGTGTCGTTACATTCTCCCCTCCTTAAAAAGATTTCGTCCCTAAAATCCCAAGGACGAGACAACTCAACCCAATACCCATACATAAGCGACTATACAAGGGAAAATAATCACTTACCAACTCCCGAAAACAACCACCGAAAGTTATCACAACAAAGGGAATAGACTCGAAATTAGCTGCAATCATCCTCATCCCTAAGTACGATCACTGTCAATTCTAAAACTAATGTGGCTAAACCAAACGTCTAAGTTTGGAACTTATTTCCAAAGAAACGAGTAATGGAAAACAAATGTGCCAACTCACAAATCAAAGGCAAGTTAACCAAATATCATGTATTACCGACTCTCTAAACTATCGACAACATCTAATATCCTATACATTGACTTTTCTCTCAATTTTGGCTTATGTCATGGAAAATTTTAGCAGCACCTCCTTTGTGCGGCTAGGCCTAGGAAAAAAAATCCAAACACAACATAAGCATATATACATCTCATATCTGAGGCATCTCGTTTTCGAGGATAACCAACCATATATCAACAAATCTACACGAAAGTTGTAACATGCTTCTTTTATAGCTAGGCATGTCAATGGGTCGGATTGGGTTGGATTTGGGTCGGGTCAACTCGGGTGTGGGTTCATTTTTAAACGGGTCGGATCAACCCGTTTATTAAACGGGCGGGTTTCGGGTTGACCTGATTATATATAGGATGGGTTTCGGGTTGATTCGTCTAACCCATTAAGAAAAATATTTGTGTAAATAAATGAAAATGGGCATTAAAATGTGGGAAGTTGTTAAATGTGAATGTGTAGGTATAAGTGAATGACAACAATACCCTTCTTTTGTAAACTAAGATGAGAATTTTAAAGCTAAATAAGGGTATTGTTGTCATTCTTTTATTGCAAGCAAAGATGGGTATGAAAATTTGGAAAGTTGTTACGTGGGAATGGGTATGAAAATTTAGGAAGTTGTTAAGTGCGAATATGTAGGAATAAGTGAATAACAACAATACCATTCTTGTGCAAGCTAAAATGAGAATTGTACAACAATACCGAGCCCATAAATGGGTTGGTCGGGTCAAATTCGGGTTCACAGGTCAACCCTAAACCCATCCGTTTATTAAATGGGTTCTAACGGGTTAACCCAAAATGACATTTTAAACGTGTCGGGTAACCTGCAAATTTCCATGCGAGTTTCAGGTCGTGCTGGAAATTGACAGCCCTATTTATAGCAACAACATTTTAGTTAGATGCAAATATAAGACGATATGCCTCCAAATAGCTAACACTTGCTTTTATGTGCCCGATCAAGTACTCAACAAAGAGGATTATGCACAATAGTAAAATCGTAATGAACATAAGCATACTAGGTCGTATATATGGCAATCATCTCAAATAAATATGCTATATCAATCCACAACTATCCCGTATGCCTAACAGCCATATAAGCATAAGTAATCTTATCAAGTGCCAATAATCAAACATAAAACATGCAAAGGCACATATAAGATCAAACATCAAAAATAATATCCATGCCTATCCTAGCATGATGGATATTAAAACATATAGTATAAAACATCAAATATGATATGTAATACAAAATTTGGCAGAAAATAGAAATATCACCTAATGAAGAGCTCCGGACAAGCAGTCCTCATGCTTCCATCAGTTTCTCATGTGTAATTGCCTTCGCTTTCACTAAACTAAACCCCTACTACTCATCGCCCTCCTTTTAACACATTTCGTATCACCTTTATCAGTATATATAGGCCTATAAGGTCTCAAATTTTCAAGTTCAGCCTCGATATCATCCAACCAATTTGGTGGCAAATTCCCAAAATGCTTTTTGTAAGTTCTTCCAAAGCCCAATAGTGAACAATTGGGTTCGGCCACTTACAATGCTCTTGGCACACAATGGAATCAAACTTTCCATCCCTTTTTCCATATAGGAATCTCAAGCGGTTGTAGTAACCACTTGGCTTCTTCCATTCGGCATTTACTAGCTGACAATTTATTCATCTCAAAATGAATGATCGACATCCTTCTTCATCCCTTCCCAATAAAATGTCTATCTCGTATCACGATCCATTTATTGTCATCGGGATATATAGTCCATCTCAAATGAGAGATCTCTAATAGTACCTCGTTCCTCGACCCATCGACATCGAAAAAAAATATCTCAGCTTTGCAGAACCAACGGTCTTAGTCGAGTCCGCACAGTACCACCATTACATACCCTACTCATTCGTCTCATTTAGCCGTGATCTTTGCTACTCTAGCTTTATGTCTCTGATTGCTGCTGATCTGCTAAATCAAAGTAGGTCTGATGGTCAAACTAGCTAACATCTTTGGCACTAACTCACATCGAGTTCCAATTTCATAACTAGTGATAAACTCGAGCAATGTCCATTCTAGGAATATCACTTCTAAACTGGTTCGTCTTCCACTCGAAGCTTCAGCAAATGCATTTTCCTTACGAACATCTAGGAAATGTTAAAGTCGGTGGAGGCTATGAACTCTAACCATCGCTGCTGTTGAAGGTTGAGATTCTTCTCAGAGAAGAGATACTCCAGTTATATGGAATAACCAAATAACTGAACCTCTCTCCTAATAAACAGTGCCTCCAAGTCCCTAAAGTGAACTCTATCACCATCGACTCTAAATCAAGATTCGAAACTTTTTCTTGGTCGGTTTCAGTTGTCAACTGGCATATGCAACGACCTTACCTCTTAGTATCAATACCGTACCCCGTTAAGTACCATAGGCATGTGTACTATCATCTCCTCATTCCTGCTCGGAGCGAGTAACATCGGTGCACACCTCAACCTCTTTGTTAAACACACAACGCATGTTTGTACCTCACTTCTCAAAATAAAAGTCTAATTCTTCTTGTCAGATCGGTTAATGGTGCTACTACCTTTGAGAAGTCCTTAGTAAAGCATATATAAAATCTCACCAATCCATGGGAACTTCTCACCATTCGTCGATGTTTTCTCAATACCTCTAACATAATCATCAATCGTTTCATGTGATACTATTCCATCCATGGATAGATGAAAGTATCATCAATGAACATAAGCAAGAACTCATTTAAGTGATCTCCTGAAACATGACTCAAGAAATCAACAAAGTATGCCAAATCATTGGTTAGCCCGAACGGCATAACCAACCAATCAAAAATCAAAGTAGCATAAGAAACGCTGTAATCGGCACACTCTCTCTAGTTACTCTTAGTGGACAGAACCTCGTCACAAGGTCCAACTGAGAAAACACCTTGCACTATAAAGCTTATCGAACAAGCCATTGATAAGAGGAATCAAATACTTGCATGTCATCTCACTTAGCTAACGATAATCAATATACAAACTCAAAGAGCCATCCGCCCTAGTGGCGAACACTATAGGTGCATCCTACTCAAATGTTTTCCTATGATTAAACAACTATATTAATATGTCATCCACTTGCACCTTTACTCCTATGCTCTCTAGGCATCATCCGCCTTAAAGGTGTAACTACTGGTTTAGCACGTCTAACCAGATTGATATGACACTTTATCATACATGGTGGTAATCCATTCACCTCATCAAATGGATCCAGACACTCTCTAGCAATAGGCACAGATGACAAGTCATCATATGGGACATTGAATGAATATAGAAAGCTAACCATCACCTCATCATCAGATGGGAAGCCAAACACTACCGCCGCTCATCCTTAGTCCCTATCATTACCAATAGCCTCTCGCAATCCACCACTATTCCGTACCCCTTTAGCCAGTAAATTCCTAAACTCTAATACTGAACCCAACTAAACCTAACGCAATCAATAGCAAAAAAACATTCATTACTCGATAAGACAAAGTTTTGACAAATCATGTATAATCTAAGTATAGACACACCATGTTAATGCTCCACATTGTGAGGTTTGAAACTAAGCGCTATGGATGCTGCAGTCATCCCTTGCATTAATTTCTATTGACAAAATGTGGTATGTTACGCATGTATAATCTAGCTAAGCCCCTAACGAAGTTCATCATAATTTAAAGGTCGTTCAATAATTATTTAGAGTCTCAATTCCAATCTATCTACTAACAACTAGATATGAAGGAATATGAAATTTCGATGTTAAATAAACACGTATGGAATTGCTATAATAGAAAGCATACCCTAGATGTAATGCCCTTTCACTTCTCTCTCGTCGATGGATCACTTAACGAAATCAAAATGGCATACAATACATGTGCATTCATAGTTTGACCTAACTCAGCTTATTCGGGACAATCCTTCTACACTAGGTATAGGCTTTCACATCATAAAGCTGTTTCGGTCAACTTCTTGAAGCTCTCGTCAATATGACCAATCAATCGCTTCCCAAGATGATCGATCAGCCTAATGAATTTTTTTTGAGTGGAGTATCAATGAAAAATAGACCGTACTACGACAGCACATCAAATTCGGCTACATACTCCGACATAGACACATAGCCTTACTTCAAATTGGCGAACATCCTAAACAACATCGACTTTCGAAAAGTGGAGATCAATTTCTCTTCGATGCAAACTATGAACTAATCCTAAGAAAAATGGTCCTTGGGAATTGAAACTATAAGGGTATTTTGCAAGTTCATTGTTCATCCCTGGAGTCATCTAGAGGTCAACTGCTACCTCATGCATCTAACTCCAAATCATCAAAGATCTTTTTGCAAATATCATCCCATCTTGCACCTTAATTGTCAACTCCATTCTAAGGAATGGTCTACTTCCTAGACTCATGTAGTATTTTACAGCTCAACAAAGTCGACTCTAGGCATCTGCAATCAAGCACCATTATCATTTAGAATAATTTGTGGCATTCTAGAAAATGATTTGAACCATCTCTACAGACGTATTCTATATACCGAGGTTAATGTTCCTCGATTCGACCCACTTCTTAACTCTGAAAATGGAGTTAGTAGTAGTATTTCTCGTATGTCACACCACTCTTAATACATAGTAAGAATAATCAGTCTTCCATAGAGAAAACTACATCAATAGTGCTCGTGTATGCAATACAGCCTATACACTATATATATACTACTATACAGTTTTCAAAGCCAAAATATATAACAAATACGCACTCTCTCGTATATAAATATACCCTCGATCCAATCTAAGGCGACAACTCTTACTTATCACTACTGGATCACGGTATCAACTTAGGTTAATCACATAACCTAAGCTCTGATACCAAACGTGATGACCGCCCTACACTACCAATGCTCATATAACCGAATAGTGCACTGCCGAAGCATCCAGTCGATATAGGACGATTGTCAAGGAAAAGAAAGGGGGAAAAAGATGAGGAATAGAAAAGAAGAGAATAGAAGAAAATAAAAGAGAAGGAGATAAAACATCACACAATTACATAACCTTTCGTTATCTCACAGTGCATCAGATAAAATATAATAGTAAACAACTTAGATATAAAACATGCGAGATAGTAATAACTATATAAACCACAGAGTCAGAATGCATAGGTTCATACAGTTATACAGAATGGTAATAGAGTTTATATAACTAATAAATAAACTCAATTGATAAACTTCCTTTAATAGTACTAAGTCAACACCGTCAAAGCTCCACGGTGTCACATTGCGGAAGAAACATTAAAAACACAAAATGTAAATATGAGAAAGAATAACCATTTGCTAGTTCAACTGCACAGCCCTAAGTACCATTTACACCTATTATCTAGTCTACTCATTTAAGAGCACTAGAGATAATAAGAAGCAAAGCATAAAACCTCGAGTCAGACAATATTCTGGTGTGAGCGATAAAGAATCTCATAACACTATAAAAGTTAGTATAGTATATGGAATAGTGGGTATGAAGAATCGTACCAAACATGTCCCTACATCCACAGAGTTAGCACATAACATCAAACACATGCTACTCTATGATAGCAACCAAGGGAGTACTACACATCAAAGTACTAAGGGTCTCTAGATATCGATATCGATAATATCTAATCGTGTGAATCCCTAAGGTGATAGACAATCAAGCAAACATAGTGTCCATCATCCATCCTTACATTTACTTACTCAGTGCGTTGATATATGTACTCATATGGCCACCTATATAAGCCAAAGACTACTCAACATCTCGATTCTTCTGTACTCGAATCCGTGCCAACTAGTAGGCTAGGAACTAGACTGCACCTCCATAGACTGCCCAGGTTGCAATAGGTCTGCACATTTATAGACAGCCCAGGGTACAATGAGCCTGCAGCTCCATATACAGCCCAATAAACATCCTCATGTACCCTCTGCTTCATGAGCACAGTATGAAACCTACGAGTATGAACGATGCCTTTACACACGTTATCCATAGCAAAACTTATTTGGAACTGACCTTACAAATCACATCTGGAGCCATTGCGATTAGGAACTGCTCTAGACATCCATCATATGCCATAGAACATCATCATGCATCCTGTAACCTCCCTCTGACAGTTCCATCAATACGACTCACACTCTTCTACTCTATGTCTCAAAGTATAACTATCCATCATCGAAGCCTTCATTTCCCATCATGGAATCATCATCATCGAACTATGGATTCATCATGTCGAAGTGTCACATCCTCGCTTCACCTCCAAATCACTCGTCAAAGAGCCATATCATCAAAATCGATCATCGAACAAAGGAATGAACCATCACATCCTACTCCACGAAGTCTCTCCATCATCCATGTCAAAATTGGCCAAGTTGGCCAACATCAATAGTGGTAGATATTTGCCACTCTAGCGTAGTCAAAAATGATCACTTTGGTCGTGTGCTTAACCGAAAATGGTTAAACACAAACCAAAAGAAAATGTCTGACATCTATTCCGAAGTCTGAACCACATATCCAAATCCATCTTCTGTCTTCATATCTATCGGCATACACGAAACTCTATGCACGAAATTCAATCTTATGGGATATATTCTAATCATATTTCGCCTTCAAATGATGTTTTAAACCAACTTCCAAACAAGAAAACATGCGATCAACAAGCATATAAATGTTTATAATAGCCCACATAAATCTATAATAATACAATACAATCCATCCAAGCCACCAATGTGGGATAATGTGAGATTTATATCAAAATAGCCTAAATCTAGCAATATCGTCAAAATGGTGTGTCAAAATAAGGAAAAATATGGTGCTTAATTTAAAACCATTTTAAAACATTTTTAATTCTTTTTATAAAATAATATATAGATTTAACTATTTTAGAAGTCCTTGTTTTAATTTAGAAGAACAATTTAAAACGTTGTTTTAATACTATGCTAACAATCATAATTGGTGAGAGGCAATATCACCCACCTCATCCAAATCTACCAATAACAGCGCTAAATCGAAGTGCTCTCTATCATGAGTGCAACGCAAGAACAACGTCTAGAACGTACCTCATATGCAAAAGATATAGCATTTATAAGATTTGAGATTAAATAAACTATAAAACTAACTTAATTAATAAATAAATTCCTCATATGGAATAATGGTTGTGGCGGGCTAGCCATATATTCCCTAGATTTACTTTTCGAGAATCGCATGTCGGTAGTGATTGAACAGGTTTCCCTAGTTCCAAAAAAAAAATCTTTAGTTACCTATATTAGCACCTTAATCCTTCTTCTCCAATAAGCAATTTCTTGTACTTGCACATATCATATCCAAACCCACTTGCTCAACATTTCCTCTCCTCAATTTCTTGACCATTACTTGACGAAACAGCGAATGGATTTCGCTATGCACCATGCTATACGAGCTCGTCGCCCTAGACCTTGAAACTTCAAACTCAGTTGCCTTCTATAAAGTGCGACCTAGCCAAGTTGAAACTCCCCCTTTCACCAATGCAATTTGCATTTCATAACCGAGGTCAATGAGATTTGGTGTAAAGGTGAATATCAGCAAGAGAAAAACGATGGCAGCCTCTGTTTCGGATATTGTCGCTTCTATCTCCCACAGATCAAAACCTTAGTTCGTCGGCTATGTACAGTCATCTTACAAATCACCACCATATGAAATGTCACCATAGTCTTCATGAAGACCTGGTAGATATGGATTTAATGAAATTGATCTCTTGATTTTTAACTGAGTGGATTGATTAGAATTAATTTTTGAAGATGAATAACAAGAGGCGGCCATAGTTTTTGCTCGTTCGAAGTTAAGAAATGAAACAGTGACTTTGAGTTTGAGAGAAATGTGGGTTTACTTATTTAAACAATATTATATTCTCATTTATTTGATTTCTCAAATAAACGGTCGGGCGTTTCAAGCTTGCACGATCAAATAGTGTGTCCGATCGTCACGAAACTCATCTACGTTCATCACCTCACTTTTTCAGTCCTAATGGTATCAACTTTGTCGCTATCTGAGACTGTGCTCCAGGATGATGATTTCACACTTTTCGAGATCGCTTCAGCCATCAAATCATCCGATCTCCAATTATAGCGATCCATATACTTATTTTTATTCGCAGCGTCGATACGAACTCAACGAAAGTGGTCATGAGTCCTGATTCGATTGTATGTGAAAAATTATATTTTCGGGACCGTCAATTAAATAATGAATTGATATTTAAATAAATTATTAAATCATCCAATCGTTAAAATATAAGTCGTTATATGAAGCTTGGAGGATGTGTGTGAACAAGAGTCCAATCACCTCGAACATTTGGTACGCTAGGAATTTGCCTGATTTTAAGTTACCAACATTAGAAACGTTTGAAGGGAAGGCGGACCTAGTGGCTCATTTGATGAGGTACATCCAGCACATAGAAGTATTGGGTGCATCTGAAGAGGTTGTGGGATAGTGTTTTCCTTTATATCTAACAGGTTTAGTGGCATTATGGTTTAGACAATTGGAGAACGACTCTATTAACATGTAGGTCGAGCTAGTGAATAGATTTGTGAAACAATTATGGGTTCATATTTCAAGACCCAAAAATATAATGACGCTAGCAAGTATGAAGCAGAGGCTAGGGAGGCTCTCAGTAGTTTTTGACAAGGTTCAGTGCGGTGGCTGCCGCAATCGATAAGCCAGACCCTTCAATTGTCTTAATGGAAGCTACTTCTGGAATAGCTGCCAAGACAATATTTAAGGTTGCTTTTAAACGGGATCCTCTGAGAGATCTCATAGAATTTAATCATGTAGGTAGAGATACCTACGTCAGGAGGACTCTAAGGCTGATCATAAAGAAACCAATACTGTGGATGGCGGAAGACCACCCGAAGAAAGATCCTGCAAAGGTAAAGGAAAACGAAAGATGGATGATGGATTTGAATGATCAAAGTGACAAAGGAGGGAATCAAAATTCTCTTCTTATATGGATTTAAATGGAAAAACTGAGCGAATTTACCTAAATACCGGAGGGCATATCCCCTATAGAAAGCCAGCAAGGAGAGAGCCCATAGACAAAGAAAGGATGTCCGAAAAATACTTCCCATTCCATGAGCTGGGTGGGCATAACATGAACGACTATAGGCATTTGTGCGAATGGATTAAAGAATGGGTTAGAAAAAACTAACTAATGTAATATGTGAGAAGACGAGTTGCGATAGTGGAACAGGAACAGCCATCAACCGCAGTGAGTGCAAATAGCCACAGATCAAGGTCGAGGATGGTCATCTCTTAATTGGGATGGTATGGACTTAGGCTCGGTTCTCACACTCTATCTCCCATTTTAATAAACAATGCAATAACACACTCTAGCTAGTTATTAGTGCATGGGATCTCGATCGATCCCTAGACACGCTATGAGCTGGATGCTACACTGTAATGCCCAATGAGCAGTTATCTTGATGTTAGATTTTATGTTTCTTTTGATGTTTGAATTTGATTTGAATGTGATGACCGATATTGATTGCTTTAAATCCCATTTGGAACGACAGGACCAGAGTGTAATAAGTAAGTCCCCTCACCAGAGAGTGAGTGGATGGGCCTGCTTATTATTGAGTCCCTTCGTCGAAGAGGGAGCGGTTCAGGCTCAACAAGGGTTCGAAGAGACCATAGGCTTGAATATTGACCCCGAACGGCTATGGATTTGATTAATGGTCCGAAGAGACCACAAATTTGATTATCGGCTTCGAGCGGCCATGGATCTGATTAACGGTCCGAAGAGACCACAGATTTGATTATTGGCCCTAAATAGCCATGGATTTGATAACGATCCGGAGAGATCACGGATTTTATTATCGGCTTCGAACGACCAAGGATTTGATTAACAGTCCGAAGAGATCATGGATTTACTTATCGGCCCTGAACGACCATGGATTTGATTAATGATCTAGAGAGATCACACATTAAACAATCTAGAGAGATCGCATATTAAACTAAATATAAAATGATTTAAAGAGATTATGCATTAAACTGAATCTAAAATGATCCGGAGAGAACATGCCTTAGAACATATACAAATTTGATAAAAGGATTTGTAATTAGAATAAAATTGACAAATCTCAGATGAACACATGATGATTTTGATGTGAGATGTAATAACTCCGAATGAAATAGGAATGATGATGTATAGATTACACTTGGGCAGAGTCTAGAGTCTTAGGTTGTAACAGGCTTGGAAAGACCTTCAATTTACATGAGAATTCAAAGGAACTAGATAATTCACGAAGATTGAAGTAGCCGGAGACTCAATTGTCAAAGATCGATGTCTAAAACATGTTCTTAAGAAATGTACACCATCCTTTCGCAAGGCGTGCTTTGGGGGGGGGCAAGTATTATCCTGCCTTTTGACCATGCAGTATACAGACAAACATGACGAGTCAAACTTCAAATTCATCGAGGCAAGACACCCAAAGAGATGAACGCAGAGCAACTCAAGTACAACCAATATCATAAAGCAAATACAAGTCCATCCCAAAAGTCCAAAGATCTAGATCCAACAAGCGTTGGATTGGTACCGATCCAACCTTGTGGATCGAAAAAGATCTGTGTTTCTTTAACCAATGGAACCTATCTTCTGCCTACCAATCCTACTTGACTCTAGAACCCTATTTCAAGTGTTGTTTTGTCGATTCCATGAAACTCTCTATCGATCTTTATGAACACTTGAATCGGCAACTTTGTTCTTCAACTGATCCATCGTTCGGACTAAAAAACAAGCTAATGTTGGTGTAAACAAGTATAAGATCATGAAGTTAACCACAAGACGAGCCAAGGCAAACAGTTTCAAACAATATCCAAGGCATTTTTACGGGTTGGCAATGATCCAACTCTTTTGGTCAGACCAGTCCACGAACCATGCTAAGGTGTACTTTTATTCTTTACGGGAAACAGTCAAAGGCGTGGAAAACGAGCTAGAGCTCTTCTGAGCGAGATTTTAGGCTCCTTTCCTCAATAAATAGGAGGGTAGGGCTCATTTTAAGGATCCTTTGGCTCTTGATCCTCTTATTCTTATTTCTTGTAATCACCGTCGATGTCATACTGACAGTAAGAACTTCTGCCTCCAAGTTAGAATATAAGCAATAATAATCACTAAGTGGACGTAGGCTAGGATTAGCCTAACCACTATAAACTCTATATGTTCTTTCTTACCTTTTTTCATTTATTTTCTTCACTTTTTATTCTATATTCAATCTATTGGATGTTTGTACCATTTTTGGTTCAAACAAAGATGATCAGTTTTCTGACATTCGACATGGAAATGGGCACGTTGGTGTTAAGCATACTGGTCCACCAATACACATTTAACTGCCAAGTTAAACCTAGATCAGGCTAAACATTTTTACTTTAGCCAGGCTTATACAAAATGGAAGGTGTAACATCCTCCACCTGGAGGCCCAAAACTAGCTGCTACAGATGCTGTAGTCATCCGTAGTTATTAATTATCAGTGACAAAATGTGATAATGTTAGGTACATTGATATAACAGAAACACATGGTCATGAATAATTTTCAAAACCAATAAAAAATGTCTCATTCCATTTCAATCATATTTCAAATTCATTACATAATCCAAATTCGAGAACCACGAAAATATAATTATTACAAAATATGTCAAGAGCGATATACGAAGATGCCCTCTTGGATGATCAGTTTCTAAACATAGACAATTAAACAACTTTTCCTTTACATCAAAACATGGCGGAATCCAAAAGAAAAGAACTCCTAATAGCTAGTTTTCCTCCTACATATCTTGGAAGCTAATTTGTCTAAAGGAGAACCTAAATACCTCAACTTTCAAGCTACTTAAAATCAGTTTAGCATCTGAGAGCTTAATGGAAAAACATAAAATTCGAGTCAGACATAAAGCCTAGTGTGGATAATAACTTACCATCTCGAACCACTTAGAATCTAGTGAGAACACACCACTTAGCGGAACGGGTTTTTACCTAACCAGTATCTTACCCAAAAATTTATAATAACCATATACCATGCTCTTGCATCCACAATGGTTAAAAACATAGAAATTTAAAATATCATAATGATATGCAAACAAGAAAAATATCCTGCATTTCTCATCCCCATTCATTTGAATCTCTGTCTCAGTTATAATTTATAGGGTCACTATTAACCTATTAGTTTACATGGGCTGACTAATAACCTGTTTACATCTTATGGATTATTTGTCCGATCTCATAGTTTTCATGGGATCACTAAGAACCTATTGGGCCCTGCCAATAACTTCATTCAATTATTTCATCGGTTCTCTCTGAACCTATTGGTATCTCCAATAACTTCTCTTATATCATAGTTTTCGTGGGTTGACTATGAACCTATTGATTTCTGTTAATAAATTTATCAGAATATAGTTTCATGGGATCACTACAAACATATTGGCCCCTGCAAATAACTCTACCCAAACATAGTTTTCATATGTTTACTATGAACCTGTCTAAACTGACAACTTCTCGATCAGTCTTTGGGCATCCTATGTTCTAGTCTACCTGGCCTCCGAGATGCAACTCTACCCATTCAGTAGTTAACTTAATTTATATTCACTACTGGGTCAACCTAGCTAGTTATTCCTTCCTTTCTCCCCGGTATATAGTTATGGGTCCATTATATAGTGAATATATTTATAGAAGAAGCACATATAATAACAAGACAACACCAACATTTATTGTTTAATATCCTTGAAATCATTTCCACCTGAAATGGTTAATCCCTTTAACCCGTTACTTTTATCAAGGCAAGGTTCTTCAAAAACTCCAAATTTAAAAGCCATTTCAAAGCTCTTTTATATTGCCATTAGACATTTACTTTCGAAACCATTATAACATCTCCTTCCAAAAGATTCAAATTTTCTTTTCAAAACACTAGACATATGCCTTTCGAAACGCTATAAAACATTTCTTTCGAAAGCATTAAAACCTTCCTTTTGAAACCATCAAGACATTCCTTTCAAAAGTATTAAAGCATTTCTCTCCAACTTGTAGAAGCATAACTTTGAAACCATTTGAAAGTTCCTCTTTCGAAACCATTAGGATTAATCTTACACATAACATTTGCAACATTCCTGTTTTTAAATCAAATTTAAATTGGTAATTAATTTAAATTTTGGAATTAAATTGTGAATAAATTTGGTATTTTCTAAATTTAAATACATAATTGTTTGCTTGTTAATTTAATGGTACACAAATATGATTTTAAATAGAATTTCTAATTTGAAATGCAGAATAAAAAAAGTATTTTGAATAATTTATTAATTGTAAATTTGATTGTGGATTAATTTGAAATTTTTGAATAAATATATTTATGAATATATGTAGATTGATTTTGAATTTTATTTTGAATTTGAAACTCTAAGATAAATATTTTTGAAAATAAATTGAGTTTAATTTGGGAATTCAATTGTAAATATTTTACAAATAAACTGAATTTGAAAATCTAAAAATAAATGTTTTAAATAATATATATTGGATTTGAAAACTATATTTCAGAGTTAATAAGAGTTAGTTTTTCAAATTTTGTATCTATAATATATATATATGTAAATAGATAGATGTTTTGGAAGTTGTGTGTTGAATTCAATTTTTCCAAAAGATATTTGAAAAGATTTAATTCGAATAGATATGTATTTGTATATTAGTGATTAATTAATTAAAATTATATTCTTTAAAGTTATAAATATATTTATAAATATTTATTAGATTTGATAAAAAGATTTAAAACACATATTCTTTTGAAATAAATAAATATAGTTTGTATATGCATGAATTTAAAATGTAAATCATTTGCATATGTTAAGACATGAAATATAAATAATTAAAGGGTTCAAAATACAAATTGCATTAAATAAAACAAGGGTTTAAACACAAAATTAGAAGTAAATGACATTTGTAAACCATGTAATAAGGTAATTTAACAAATGTGAGATAAGTAATTTTATAGATTAACAAATGTAAACCTTTCTCTTAATAATTTAAACAAGTGTTAATAAGATTGCCATGCAAATAATACAAGTGGCAAAAATAAATTATTCTTAAAATTTAAATGATTAAAGAGTAAAACTAGGTTGCATGTTTTCTTTCATTCATCTTCATTCTCAAATATGAAACCTAAAAATCAGAGTGGAAAAAAAATTCCAGAATATGTTTTCAATTCTTCAACCAAGAAGCCAAGAATCAAAAGCAAACATCTTCAACCTGAGGAGATGAAGATCAAAAAAATTCTAGTCAGAAACTTGAAAACTTTAAATACAAAGATCAAAATAAAGTGCTGATCAACATTAAGGTTTCATTTTTTCAAAATTTAACTCATCTGAAAGCAAGCTTCAGATTCAAGTTCAAAGCTAAAGCTATCAATTCAAAAACTCAAAAGCCTGAAAGAAAACAAGATCCAGTTCAAGTGATTAAAGAAAACGTAGATCCAAATTTATCAAGTTCAAATCATCTCAGAACTTAAAAACAAAACCAGGAAAGACTTTCAAGCCTGGAAATCAACAACAAGCAAAAGAAAAAGCTTAACTCAAACAAATGCAAGGATCAACCTGAGCAAAAGCAGATCAGGCAAAGATCAACTTTAACAAGCTAAGAATCAAATAAAAGTTCAAAAACAATTCAAAGATCCAGATTTTAAAAGAAAAATTCAAAAACTTGTCCTCTGTCTGGTTCCCTGCTTTCAAGTCAAAGGTGAGCAAACTTTAAAATTTTAAACCAGTTTCTGTTGAATCTTATGCCTATGATGATAGTGTTGATGGATATGAATATATCTGATGGTTTATATGTATATATATATATATATATATATATATCTGTGTGTGTGTGTGTGTGTGTGTTTAAATGATTAAATGTATGTCTGTTTATACATACAGAGCTATCTCTGTCTAACAACGGGTTTTTAAAACCTGATAGGAAATTCAAAGAATCATCCCATCTAAACCTTTTAGAGCTTTGATCTTTGAATGAAAAATACTTGTATATGTATAAAATCATTTAAAAAAAGAAAATTCGAGTATTTAAATTAAACATTTATTTAAAAAAAGATATACATACAGTGATGATTTAAAATTAGCCCAGAATCAAATGTTTTAAGTTCACAATTTGATCACATAAATAGTTTTAACTTGGAAAATCATGATTTTAGAGAATCTTTTCATAATTTTTAGTTTGGTAATTTGTGAGAAATTGTATGTTGAACAAAATTTACATTTTTGCCAATATCTGGTGATTGACGATGAATTGTGGATCGTGGTTAATGGTGAGGGTAGTTGGAAGGTCAGAGAGTTTGGGAAAAATGATTGATGAAATTACTCATGGTGATGGCGTGATCAGATTTTAGAGTTTAAGCCTATATTTTGGTCGAGATTGGTTTTTGAATTTTTGTGGTGACGACAAAGCACCGGAGCTGATCGCTCCAGTGGGAATCGAAGCTGGGAAGGTTGACGAAGCTCCAGTTGGAATGGAATGGTTGATCATAGACGAGGTCGTCAGCAAGAGGTTGATCTAGGCAGTTGGTTTGGGTTCCAGTTTTGATCGAAGTACTCGATTTCGATTTGAGACAGAATTGTTGGATCTAGGTGGTCAAAGGGCGTAAGGGAATGGTCGTTGACTGGTGGAAGTTGGCAAAGTTGACCAGAGCTCGTCGGAGCTCTGGTGCACGTGCACAGCACTTGGGATGTGTCAGTAGACAGTGGTCTAGAAAAGATAGGAAGGACTCGAAGTAATTTTCGAGGAGATGATGGATTGGCTCGAGTGTTGACTCGAGTGTATTTGCATTGTATTGGGTCTTTTCAAAAACTTAACTAAAATTTTAAAATTTGAAAGGCATACGAGAGAGTCTGGGAAGAAACTCGAAGCGAAGGGCTTGTTGACTCGGGGGTGGACATGAGTGAGTCTCGGGGTTGATATAAAAACAGTCTTCTTGACTTTAAAACAAAAATTCAAATTTTTAAACATTTTAAATCCATGTTTTAGATAATGGTTTTAATTTAGGTATTGGATTAATAAAAGTTTTAAGTAAGATATTTTTAAAGGTAATTAAGTTTAAATTATTTAATTTGTGGCATTATTTATTAATTAATCATTTTAAATAAACAATGTAATTAAAAGTAAATTAAGATGAAATATTGATTTGTAATTCTTAATTAACCTTAATCTCTTATGTTAATATTGATTAATTATAAGGTTAATTAATTAAAGATTTTGATAATGATAAATGTAAATAGATGATTTATAATTACTTAATTAATTAATTAATAGTTAATTAAAGGTTAATTAATTATTAATTTAAGATAATTAACTTATAATTAAGGATTAATTAATTAAGGTAATCAATTAAAGGATAATTAATAAATGAAGGTAATTAAGATTTAATTAATTAACAATTAAGGATTTAATTAATTAATAATTAATGATTAATAAATTAATAATCAAAGAATAATTAATTAATGAGGAAAATTAAGGATTAATTAATTTATTAATTAAGAATAATTAATCATTATTAAGGACAATTAATGAAAATAATTATGTGATTAATTGATTATAATCACATGATTAATCCATCTTAATTATAGATGATTGATTATTTTTGAATGCTTTGTATCGATTGATATCCCCGATGTGTGATGCTGTGTGATATGAATTATTTTAATTTGAGCTGTGATGAATGTAATTTATTTATCTATGATAAATGTATATTATTTATCTGTGGATCTGTGAATGGAAGATAAGCATTACAGAAGTATACCGCTTATCCATAATTGTTATGCTTAAATCTGTGATGATTGATGATGTTGCACTATTGTGTGAAACCCTTGGACTACACCATACACATACAAATATGAATTGCATGAGGAAATTGGTTAAGTCATAGATTTTTGAAATGGTTTTAAAGTTGAATTTTGAATCCAAATGGTTTTGAAAATGGAATTGGGTTAAATGTGAAAATCCTTTGTAAAGGAGTTTTGAAGATATAAGTTATTTTGAATAACTTGATAAAGTTTTGAAATTTAAATATCTTGATTTGAATTTGAATTAAAGATTTGAAATTGAATTCTATACTGAAAATTTTGGTTTAAAAAGATTATACAAGTTTATATGGGGTTTAAACCATTTAAAAAGTCTTGTTTTGGGAATTTGAATTTAACCCAAGGAATTTAACTTGTACAAATGAAATCGGATTTTCTGAATTGAAAACTGTTTGTTTTCAAATAATAAAAGCTTTCATATAAGGAAAGAAATTCCAATTTGTGTTAAAGGGATTTCATGTTTGAAATGGAAATGGTTTTCCAAGTTATGAATGAATCTTTGGAAATAGTTTGAAAGCTATGAATTAAATCTTTGATTTAAAGATTGGATGAGTTAATCAAATTTGAAAGGAAGACTGTTTTGAAATCTGTGAATGAATCTTTGTGAAAGATTGGTGAACTCTGTGAAGTAAATCTTTTTGTTTAAAAGATTTGGAAATGGTAATTTTTTTAAAACATTTGAAGAAAGGATTTTGGGTAATAAGTTGTGACCTAACTAAAATCCAAATATCCATATGTTTTTAAATATTGCGCTCATTGTTCGGTTTAGCCGGGAGAGCACCTTATGTCATATAACCCATTTCGAATAATGATACGACGTTATGGGTTGCATTTGAAGACCGGTGGTGAAGACCGGGTATTTTCGAGAGTGAAAGGATTACCCATCGAATGACTCTGTACTGAGTAGCTACGGTATAGAGTGTGACATATGTGATGGGAAGTCCGATTGGGATTGTGAATACCCGGATTGAAAGGGCTTCTTTTGAAGTGCCTTCGGTTCTGTTCGAACCTAGAGCATACTTGTATGGATGTGTGTCTGACGTTACGCTTTGAGGGGTAAAGCTGGTTTCTATCAAATACATTTCTGCTTTGTGGCGGAGAATTATTCTCTTATCTTAACACCCTTCTCTGAGACGTACGAGCTCAGAGGTTATGTAGTCGATGGTTACTTGTGATACATTCCCAATTTGGTAATATGGCATACGAAGTGCTACTGATCATTTGTTGATCAAAGCAAGGCTTTGTGAAAAAGCATAGCTTTGTGGACGAGACTGCATTAGGACCTCACACCCCAGAAATGGTTGAAACAGGAAAGATGCAGCAAGGTTGCAGGGGTTGCGCCCCTAGTGTATGTCCATTTCTTCTGGAAAAGGGTGGTATCATGGTATGTCGCCCAGATACTAAACTGATGTGGACACTGCAAATTTATTTCTTTATGGTTGCTTTGTGGTTGAGAGCTCTTGGCTAAAGGTCGCAAACGACCGAGGATGGCATATCTTTAGGTGTTGCTCTCAGAAAGGGGGTAAACTGGCCTTGTGTTGGCAGAGAGCCAGGTAGGTTCTCGGGGCGTCCCTCGAGAGACGTACCCATATGGCAATAGGAAGTTCCTTAGCCTGACCATTTGTTGGAAATCCAACCACCGATACGCGCCTTGTACGGTTTTAGTTGTAGAACCTGCCATCTAATATGGTAACTGTAGTAGGCATACTATAATGGTACGTATGCTGGCTAAGATTAATATTATACTTGCAAGTGTTTTCCACTATGCACTAATAATAATATCAGAAAGGATTTTTTCATAGTAAGCATTTTTTACTATCATAAGGAGAAATCTCCCCCAAGTATGCAATTGCATGGTGTGTGTGCTGGGAGGCCTTATGGTAGTTTCATTTTCCAAAAAACATTGCGGATTTCAATTCTAAATTCTTTTTGATTGTTTTAAAGATAAACTGTTTTTGTTTGCTCATACCAGTCCCATGATTGACCCGGAGTTTATTGTTCCCTTCCTAAACTCTGGGTGCCTACAATTTTCCACACAGGCAGTCTAGAGTTGGGCTTTTTTAGATAACCAAATAGTAGGTGTAGATTCGATAGCATTTAATCTCTGGATATTAGCAATCGCATTGGGACAAAAATTGCTTCACTTCAGCATGGATAGTAGTTCTCGCTTTCTGGTTTGGAGTCTTTCTAGGTTTGGAGTCTTTAGCAATGGAGTCGCTGTTTGTTTGAGTATCTATCTTGTTGAGTTCCGAAGATATTATCTTTTGGAGATTTTCTTCCGCTGTTATTCTTGTATCTCTGATATTTGGTATTCAATTGTATCATTGTAATCAAATGTTGTGTATCAATGATATTGTTCATTTTCTTCCGCTGTGTTGTTGTACTTAACGTGTTATAAGCTCTAGCACGAATTGGATTTCAGCGTTTGAATCTGCGGCATTCGAGTACGAGTGAAGGGCAGATGTTGATTTTCGAATGCTGAAATTTGGGTCGTGACATTTTGGTATCAGAGCTAAAGGTTGAACTTTAGCTTTTGGAGTATAACACATTAGGTAACTCATTAGAGATAGGGTGAAGTATATCCTAGAATGAGTATATCCCTAAGATATCCATTCGTGTGCCTCAGTATATTATCTTACTATCCACTTATAGTAAGTATGAGTGCAAGAGGAGGACGAGATAGGGGACAGCGGAATAAGACTACAAATGGTCAATACCCTGCAACAATGGAAATAACTTTTCTCTATCAATCTCCTTTGATTCAATTTTGGTTCTTTGAATGCTTCATGGCAGCTTGAGGGAGAAGTTTTGGTGTGATGGTGGCCCTACGAATCGTTGTAGAAAATCCTTACTTCGTATCTTCATCGGTTTCTTATCAATCTTCCCATTTTTAACTTCAATGAATTTGAGATATTAAAATATGAAGATAGATTAATTTGTATCGATAAAACGATTTCGATTAAAACCAAATTTGGAATTCTGTTGTAATTTCTTGTGAGGATCGAAGTCCGAAGAGGGACAAGTTAATATATATTTTGGGATATTCCAACCTGAATTGGGTATCCATTGTTTGTTTTGTTGGGTTCAGATATATTCTACGAATGGTTAGTTATCCCTTCGAACTAACAAATGTCCTTGCATAATTCGTAGATCTGGTGATTGAGTATCTTGTGAAGTATAGAGCAAGTTGATCTTGAATTTATTGTTGATGTTCTGATTTGGCAAGCCAAGTAAAGAATGGATATCTCAGTTTGATCTGGAAACTGTTTCTCTATCTTTGTATATCCATCTTTGTTTGTCTCCCTTGTAAATTTCGAGGATGAAATTTTCTTAAGGGGGGAATCTGTAACATTCCTGTTTTAAGTCAAATTTAAATTGGTAATTAATTTAAATTTTGAATTAAATTGTGAATAAATTTGGTATTTTATAAATTTAAATACATAATTGTGTGCTTATTAATATAAATGTATATAAATATGATTTTAAATATAATTTCTAATTTGAAATACAGGAGAAAAAAAAAGTATTTTGAATAATTTATTAATTATAAATTTGATTATGGATTAATTTGAAATTTTTGAATAAATATATTTATGAAAATATGTAGATTGATTTTGAATTTTATTTTGAATTTGAAACTCTAAGATAAATATTTTTGAAAATAAATTGAGTTTAATTTCGAAATTCAATTGAAATATTTTACAAATAAATTGAATTTGAAAATCTGAAAATAAATGTTTTAAATAATATATATTGGATTTGAAAACTATATTTTAGAGTTAATAAGAGTTTGTTTTCAAATTTTGTATGTATAATATATATATATATGTAAATAGATAGATGTTTTGAAAGTTGTGTGTTGAATTCAATTTTTCCAAAAGCTATTTAAAAAGATTTAATTCAAATAGATATGTATTTGTACATTAGTGATTAATTACTTATTAAATTATATTCTTTAAAGTTATAATTATATATATATATATATATTAGATTTGATAAAAATGTTTAAAGCATTTTCTTTTGAAATAAATAAATATAGTTTGTATATTCATGAATTTAAAATGTAAAACATTTGCATATGTTAAGATATGAAATATAAATAATTAAGCGGTTTAAACTACAAAATGCAAATTAAATAAAACAAGGGTTTAAACACAAAATTAGATGTAAATGAAATTTGTAAACCATGTAATAAGGGTATTTAACAAATGTGAGGTAAGTAATTTTATAAATTAACAAATATAAACCTTTCTCTTAATAATTTAAACAAGTGTTAATAAGATTGCCATGCAAATAATACATGTGGCAAAAATAAATTACTCTTAAAATTTAAATGATTAAAGAGTAAAACTAGGCTGCATGTTTTCTTTCATTCATCTTCATTCTCAAATTTGAAACCTAAAAATCGGAGGGAAAAAAAACAAATCCAAAATCTGTTTTTAATTCTTCAACCTGGAAGCCAAGAATCAAAAGCAAACATCTTCAACCTGAGAAGATGAAGATCAAAACGAATTCTAGTCAGAAACTTGAAACTTTTTAAATTCAAAGATCAAAATCAAGTGCTGATCAACATCAAGGTTTCCGTTTTTCAAAATTTAACTCATCTGAAAGCAAGCTTCAGATTCAAGTTCAAAGCTAAAGCAATCGATGCAAAAACTCAAAAGACTGAAAGAAAACAAGATCCAGATCAAGTGATTAAAGAAAATGCAGATCTAAATTTATCAAGTTCAAATCATCTCAGAACTTAAAAGAAAAACCAGGAAAGACTTTCAAGCCTAGAAATCAACAGCAAGCAAAAGAAAAAGCTTAAGTTAAACAAATGCAAGGATCAACCTAAGAAACAGCAGATCAGGCAAAGATCAACTTCAACAAGCTACGAATCAAACACACGTTCAAAAACAATTCAAAGATCCAGATTTTAAAAGAAAAATTCAAAAACTTGTCCTCTATCTGGTTCTCTACTTTCAAGTCAAAAGCGAGCAAACTTTAAATTTTTAAACTAGTTTCTAATGAATCTTATGCCTGTGATGATAGTGTTGATGGATGTGAATATGTCTGCTGGTTTATATGTACATATACGTGTTTAAATGATTAAATGTATGTCTGTGTATACATACAAAGCTATCTGTGTCTAACAACAGGTTTTTAAAACCTAATAGGAAATTCAAATAAACCATTTAGAACTTTGATCTTTGAATAAAAAATACTTGTATATGTATAACATCATTTAAAAAAAGGAAAATTCGAGTATTTAAATTAAACATTTATATAAAAAAAGATATATATACAGTGATGATTTAAAATTAGCTTAATTCGATCACATAAACAGTTTTAACTTGGAAAATGATGATTTTAGAGAATCGTTTCATAATTTTTAGTTTGGTAATTTGTGAGAAATTGCTTGTTGAACAAAATTTACATTTTTGCCAATCTCTGGCGATTGACGATGAATTGTGGATCGTTGTTAATGGTGAGGGTAGTTGGATTTAGGAAAAATGATCGATGAAATTACTAATCCTCATGGTGATGGCGCGATCAGATTTTAGGGTTTAAGCCTATACTTTGGTCGAGGTTGGTTTTTGAATTTCTATGGTGACGACAGAGCACCGGAGCTGATCGCTCTGGTGGGAATCGAAGCTGGGAAGGTTGACGAAGCTCCAGTTGGAATGCGTGGCTGATTGTGGATGAGGTCGTTGGCAAGAGGTTGATCTAGGAAGTTAGCTTGGGCTCCAGTTTTGATCGAAGTACTCGATTTCGATTCGAGAAAGAATTGTTGGATCTAGGTGGTCAGAGGGCGTAAGGGGATGGTCGTTGACTGTTGGAAGGTGGCAAAGTCGACCAAAGCTCGTCGGAGCTCTGATGCACGTGCACAGCACTTGGGATGTGTCAGTAGACAGTGGTTTGGAAAAGATAGGGAGGACTCGAAGTAATTTTCGAGGAGATGATGGGTTGGCTCGAGTGTTGACTCGAGTGTATTTGCGTTGTATCAGGTCTTTTCAAAAACTTAACCAAATTTTTAAAATTTGAAAGGCATACGGGTGAGTCTGGGAAGAAGACCGAAGTGAAGGGCTTGTTGACTTGGGGGTGGACTCGAGTGAGTCTCGGAGTTGATATAAAAACAGTCTTCTCGACTTTAAAACAATAATTCAAATTTTTAAACATTTTAAATCTATGTTTTAGATAATGGTTTTAATTTAGGTATTGGATTAATAAAAGTTTTAAGTAAGATATTTTTAAAGGTAATTAAGTTTAAATTATTTAATTTGTGGCATTATTTATTAATTAATAATTTTAAATAAACAATGTAATTAAAAGTAAATTAAGATGAAATATTGATTTGTAATTCTTAATTAACCTTAATCTCTTATGTCAATATTTTTTTGAAATGCAAGCGGAGTTGTCTGGGCCCCTACCAGTGTTTACTGATAGAAGAAACGAAGAAAGAAAAATTGTGACAAAAACATGCTTTTGTCACAACACATGCAAAATGGAGGAAATCAAAAACAAACAAGATGCACCCTAAAATACCACATTGGTGAGAATATAAGCAACACAGCATTCAACAATTGCCAGAGATACAACTAACAACAGGCACAGAGGGATGTGAATGCAGAAAATTGAAGTATACATAACCATTAGCAATGCCAAGTCAATTCCAAAACCCACGACTGTGTGCGGAGAATCTTATCCCTGTATGAATCTTCGACATAATTGTGAATCATAGTTGTGGAGCTGCAGCTGCATCTCTTTTAAAGCACCGAGAATTTCGTTCTAGCCACACAGTTCTGAAAAATATTTTAAGCATAAAGAAAGTTATATCTCTATTACCATTCCTATTCCTCGTAGCAAACTTTAGTTCATTCCATTTTGCTGCAGAGTCACCATCATGGCTTGCCATACCAATTTTATTAAACAGAGTACTCATCATGTCAGAAAAGAAGGCACATTCGAAGAATAAGTGATCAACAGATTAACTGGTTAATGATAAATATTGGTTAATATTGATTAATCATAAGGTTAATTAATTAAAGATTTTGATAATGATTTAATGATAAATCAAGATAGATGATTTATAATTGCTTAAATGATAAATAGTTAATTAAAGGTTATTTAATTATTCATTTAAGATAATTAATTTATAATTAAGGATTAATTAATTAAGGTAATTAATTAAAGGATAATTAATAAATGAAGGTAATTAATATTTAATTAATTAACAATTAAGGATTTAATTAATTAATAATTTGGAATTAATAAATTAATAATTAAAGAATAATTAATTAATGAGGAAAATTAAGGATTAATTAATTTATTAATTAAGAATAATTAACATTAATTAAGGATAATTAATGAAAATAATTATGTGATTAATTGATTATAATCACACGATTAATCCATCTTAATTGTAGATGATTGATTATTTTTGAATGCTTTGTATCGATTGATATCCCTGATGTGTGATGCTGTGTGATATGAATTATTTTGATTTGAGCTGTGATGAATGTCATTTATTTATCTGTAATAAATGTATATTATTTATCTATGGATTTGTGAATGGAAGATAAGCGTTATAGAAGTATACCACTTATCTATAATTGCTATGCTTAAATATGTGATGATTGATGAAGTTGCACTGTTGTGTGAAACCCCTGGACTACACCATACACACACAAATATGGATTGCACGAGGAAGTTGGTTAACTCACAGATTTTTGAAATGGTTTTAAAGTTGAATTTTGAATCCAAATGGTTTTGAAAATGGAATTGGGTTAAATGTGAAAAGCTTTTGTAAAGGAGTTTTGAAGACAAAAATTATTTTGAATATCCTGATAAAGTTTTGAAATTTAAATAGTTTGATTTGAATTTGAATTCAAGATTTGAAATTGAATTCTATATTGAAAATTTTGGTTTAAAAAGGTTATACAAGTTTATATGGGTTTTAAACCATTTAAAAAGTATTGTTTTGGGAATTTGAATTTAACCCAAGGACTTTAACTTGTACAAATGAAATTGGATTTTCTGAAACGAAAACTGTTTGTTTTCAAATAATAAAAGCTTTCATATAAGGAAAGAAATTTCAATTTGTGTTAAAGGGATTTCAAGTTTGAAATGAAAATGGTTTTCTAAGTTATGAATGAATCTTTGGAAATGGTTTGAAAGCTATGAATTAAATCTTTGATTTAAAGATTGGATGAGTTAATCAAATTTGAAAGGAAGATTGTTTTGAAATCCGTGGATGAATCTTTGTGGAAGATTGGTGAACTTTGTGAAGTAAATCTTTTTGTTTAAAAGGTTTGGAAATGGTATTTTTTTAAAAACGTTTGAAGAAAGGTTTTTGGGTAATAAGTTGTAACCTAACTGAAATCTCGATATCCATATGTTTTTAAATATTACGCTCATTATTCGATTTAGCCGGGGAGGTCCTTGTGTCATATAACCCATTTCGAATAATGATACGACGTTATGGATTGCATTTGAAGACCGATGGTGAAGACCGGGTATTTTCGAGAGCGAAAGGATTACCCGTCGAATGACTCTGCACTGAGTAGCTATGATATAGAGATCTCCATATGTGATGGGAAGTCCGATCGGGATTGTGAATACCTGAATTGCAAGGGCTTCTTTTGAAGTGCCTTCGATTCTGTTCGAACTTGGAACAGACTTGTATTGATGTGTGTCTGACGTTACACTTTGAGATGTAAAGCTGGTTTCTATCAAATACATTTCTGTTTGGTGGCAGAGATTTATTCTCTTAGCTTAACACCCTTCTTTGAGACGTACGAGCTGAGAGGTTATGTAGTTGATGGTTACTAGTGATACATTCCCAATTTGGTAATGTGGCATACGAAGTGATGCTGATCATTTGTTGATCAAAGCAAGGCTTTGTGAAAAAGCGTAGCTTTGTGGATGAGACTGCATCAGGACCTCACACACCGGAAATGGTTGAAACAGGAAAGATGCAGCAAGGTTGTAGGGGTCGCGCCCCTAGGGTATGCCCATTTCTTCTAGAAAAGGGTGGTATCATGGTATGGAGCCCAGATACTTAACTTATGTGGACACTGCAAATTTATTTCTTTATGGTTGCTTTGTGGTTGAGAGCTCTCGGTTAAAGGTCGCAAACGACCGAGGATGGCATATCTTTAGGTGTTGCTCCCGGGAAGAGGGTAAACCGGCCTTGTGTTGGCAGAGAGCCGAGTAGGTTCTCGGGGCATCCTTCCAGAGGCGTATCCATGTGGCAATAGGAAGTTCATTAGCCTGACCATTTGTTGGAAATCAAATCACCAATACGCGCCTTGTACGGTTTTATTTGTAGAACCTGCCATCTAATATGGTAGCTATAGTATGCATAATATAATGGTACGTATGCTTGCTAAGATTAATATTATACTTGCAAATGTTTTCCACTATGCACTAATAAAAATATCAAAAAGGATTTTTGCGTAGTAAGCATTTTTGAGTATCATAAAGAGAAATCTACTCCAAGTGTGCGATTGCATGGTGTGTGTGCCGGGAGGCCTTTTGGCAGTTTCATTTTCCAAAATGCATTGCGGATTTCAATTCTGAATTCTTTTTGATTATTTTAAAGATAAACTATTTTTGCTTGCTCATACCAGTCCCATGACTGACCAAGAGTTTATTATTCCCTTCCTAAACTCTGGGTGCCCATAACTTTCCACACGGGCAGTCTAGAGTTGGGTTTTTCAGATAACCAAATAGTAGGTGTTGATTCGATAGCATTCAATCTCTGGATATTGGCAATCGCATTGGGATCAAATTGCTTCACTTCAGCATGGATGGTAGTTCTCGCTTTCTGGTTTGGTGTCTTTCTAGCTTTGAAGCTTTAGCAATGGAGTTGCGATTTGTTGGACTATCTATCTTGTTGAGTTCTGAAGACATTATCTTTTGGAGATTTTCTTCCGCTGTTATTCTTGTATCTCTGATATTTGATATTCGATTGTATCATTGTAATCAAACGTTGTGTATCAATGATATTGTTCATTTTCTTCCGCTGTGTTGTTGTACTTAATGTGTTATAAGCTCAGGCATGACTTGGATTTCGACGTTTGAATCTACGGCATTCGAGTACAAGCGAAGTACGGATGTCGATTTTCGAACGCTGAAATTTAGGTCGTGACAACTTTTGGATCAAAGTGAACGTAAGTGAAAGCAACCCTTTCGAAACCGTTAATGTTCACACAAAAGAATTTAGGGAAGATGGCTTCGAAACCATCAATTCGAAAGCTTTAGTCTTTAAGGAAAACAATTGGAAGGATAGCTGCGAAACACCTATTGAAGCCATTGCCTTTGAAACCATTAGTTTAAATGGCTATTGGATCCCTTTCAAAGGCAGTGGGAAGTCTCTTGTTATATTTATAAAACGAAAGCTTGCCTTTCAACTCGTTGAAAACTTCAACCTATTCAAAAGGTATGAGGACGACGGCATGGTTTTGACTCGGCTTAAAAATACCCTTTCGAAAGCTCCATTTTAAAACATAAAATGTTACAACACATTCAAAAGCTACCTTCTAAAACAAAACGACTGCAACCCCTTCGAAAGCTATATAAAGGTAACTCAACCCTTTCGAAAGCGTCCATTAAAAGCAAGGCAAGCGGCATCTCTTTTGAAAGTAAAACTAAGGCCTTCAAAAGGCATTTAAAAGGCCCCGACCCCTTTGAAAGCATGGTTTCAACTCTATACCTTCCGCTTTTCTCTACTCCACTACGTACCAAAGCATTGATACCATGTGTATTGGTTTTGACTTGGTTGGGAGTGGAGGTATGGGGTCGAAAGGTTGCTACTGGAAGTGGCGACACAATAAATCTGTTCAAAACTGTTTTGTTGCCTTTTAAGTAAATGCTTTTCATCTAACTTGCCTATTTGTAAAAATATAATTGTTTATCATAACCCTTACAAAAATCATTTTTAAATGATTGCTAAATTCATGTAGATTATTAAAATATTTGACAAAGAAGCCTTTCCCTATAGCAAAACAATTAAGATATCTAAGTCCTCCAACTTAAATAATTTAATTTATATAGTAAATTACTTAGGAAAAATCCCCAAAAATCATCAATGTTCACTTTTAATATGTTATCTAATATACATAAATTTCAAAACCAAATCCTTTACATAATATCTGGAATAAATTTTAAATCCAACTATTTATTTCTTCCTTCAAAAGTTCATAATAAATTATCCATAGGTTGGATAGTTATGAAAATTTAAACCCATCTCCAAAAAATGTTTTCCATAACATATTATGTTCCTATGGCATTCAAAACCCAATACACATGATTTTAGCCTTAAAATCAAATAAAATATTTATCAAACATACTTGTTTAAATCAAACATATCATGTAATCCAAGCCCATCATCATTAAAATCATCATAAAGGTTTTAGACTTAAAACTCGAAATCAAATGCCCTTTAAAAACCAAAATGAATGGTTTTGATTATTATTCACCTTGCTTTAGATAAGGAACTTGAGATTGATCTTGCTTTATTCTTCTTGGTTGATTCCTTAGATTTGAATTGTTGTTTCCCTCTTTTTCCCTTAGGTTATGGCCAGCTTTAGCTCTTTGGTTTATGTTTTAGAATTATGAACTTGTGAAAAGAAAAATGGGAATAAGGGTTTAGGGGTTAGAGGTTATGGTGTACGACTATTCCTCATAATACCCTTGCCTTGTTCTTTTATTAGTTAACTTATAAAACCATTTCCATAAACTCATTCTTTAAATTTGTATTTAGTCAAGCACGACTTGTCAAATCTCAATCCCCTTTACACTCTAGTCATTACATTATTCTATTTAATTTATTAAATTAAATCTCCTGGATATTATTATTTAAAATTAGGAGTGTTATAGGCTACCCTCCTTAAATAATTACCTCCTCGAAATTCAGTAAGGACTAAATACTAAGCATAGCAATCATTTGCAACATCTCCTGTAGGATTGATTTCACCCTAGAGGCGGAGTGAATAGGGTGATACTAGAACATTAATGTGGAAATATATAAAATAATTGCAGCACAGATAATAACAGAATAATAAAAACAGAAATAGAACAAAACAGATTTACCCAGCTTCGGCAAAACCCTACCTAGGTGCTACCCCCAAGGTTTCTACTAGAAATTAAGTAATCAGGCGCCTACATACGTAAACTTGCAACACACGCTATTGACTAACCTAACTGTATGCTCAAAACCCTGCCACAACTCAGCCACTGAGTTGCGAATTCTCGAACTATACCACCGTAGTTCGTAACTTAGTCACGAGACCAGAATTTTACAACAGTTTAAAAGAAGAGTTACAAAATAAAAAATAGTAAAAAAAACCTTTTTATGTATTTAAGCCCAAATAAAGCCAGCCCTAAAAACAACTAAAAGACATGTTTCCTGTTTTGCTTCTCTCGTGTAAAACTTTGGCCGTTCTTCTTCATTACTTTGTAATGTCTGCTTCGTTCCTCTTTTAAAAAAATTAGGGCTTTGTGAATTGTAGTCTCCGATTGAAATTTATGCTTCGATTGAAGTATGCATTTGCTTTGTGGATTGCCTTGTCAATTGAATGTTGCTTCATTCGCTTATGGTTACACCAATTCCGACGAGATCGAACAATGGTTTATATTGGTATGTGAATTTCCTTTTTGATTTGATTATTCTCGACTTGATTCGAGTTTTATGATATATTGCTTTCGGTAATTGCCTGAACTCGAACTAGATTCGAGTTATAAAATTGTTTTCAATTTAAGAGTAAACTCCGGATTTTTGTCTTGAACTCGAATGATTAACTGCCGATGATGTTACTAGGTTATATAGGGTTCGAATCCCTTAGTTTACGTTCGTATAATTTTGGTTTGAATGATTTGTGATTTTATTTCCTGCATTGATTTTTGATCATATGATCTTAAGACCTATGACCGGTTCATTCGTTGATTGTAGCTTGGTATTTGAATTTGAGATATATATGTGTTATTTGCTGACTTGTTTGATTCCTTTCTGCTCTGAGTTGTTCATATATTTGTGATATATTATTGCTACTACCTTGGTCACCACGGCATTGATTTTTTGGCATTTTGAATTTTTGGTTGACTACTGTTACATTTTCTTCCGAACCATGATTTTGTTACTCGAACTGCTACTGTGTATACTTGACCTTGGTAGCCTTGCATTTCACTTTGTTTCATATGTATGTTGTTTTCATTGGTCTTGTCTTCATGTTGCCTTGAGTCTGCTCTCTGGTTGTTCATGCCTCTGACCTGAACTTGATTCTGGTCTTGTTTCACTTAACTGGAGTGTGGTTGTAGCAGTCACTTGAGTCAGATTGTGGTTGTCTCTACTGTTCTATTTTGAATCATGTTGTCACCACTTGGACATATGCAGTTTGGGGTTTGAATTGTTACATCATGGAGTTTTGTATCTGACCATATGCATATGTTATATATGTATGTATGTATATGTATATGTATATATGTATATGTATATGTATGTATGTATACGTATGTATACATGTGTGCATACATATGTATGGCAGTTTGATGTTGAGTCTGGGCTTGTATTCATTTGTATTATGTTTCACTAGCTTGTTGAGACCGAGTGCTTGTATGTGTGTCTTCGGAGTCTGGTTGGTATAGTTGTCTTATTCATGTAATATGCATTGCAATCTGGTTCATTGATGATGATGATGTCTGGTTACATGTTGCACTTGAACATTTTGCATTCATTCCAAGTTTTGTTGCCTTGTACATTTTGCATTCTGGACTTGTGATGTGCACTTTTTTCAACATGGAACTTTGTTGCTCCTTATATGTATACATGTGTGCAGTTTGGTTCTGGTTAATACTTCATGTGTACTGCCCTTTGTACATATTGTAACTAGTTCACCACCTTATCATGTGAGTATGTGACTTGAGCATGTTTGTTGCTTTCTTCATATCTGGTCTGCATTGGCTTCGAGTCTAGTTGTGTCCGGTGTACTTTGACTCTTATTGCTTTGTGCCATACGAGGTCTGTACAAGTCTGGGTTAGTTGCTGTATTTGGTTGATTTTGCTTTTGCTGGTGGTTTGGGTTCATTGATGTATTGAGCTTGATCTTCATTGTTATGTGGTCTGGTCATATTAAGGTTGTGTTCGAAGTATGGTTTGATATGAGTGCAGCAACCATTTCCTTGAACTGATTTCTTCGTATTGCTTCATGACTTCACTGTCGAGTCTGTTCTCATGTGTACAAATTGATTTTGTGGTCGAGACTTGCTTTATATTGGTTTTGTATTCTTGTTGCATGAGAACTTGTACTTAAAAATATTGTGATGTTTTAGTATTGCACCTGAGTTGAATCCAGCTTATGGCTCGGGTTTGGCCTTGTGCTCGCATGTCCCTATAATTTTATCAAGTGTACACCGGTGTGCATGACATTGTGGCATGTGCATCGACACAGTCCATGTCACAAGTTGTTCTGTAGATGAATTCAAAATAAATGATGACGAACAACCCAAATAACCGAGGCAACTGATATTTTTAAACACACTTTTATTGTATACTACAAAATATTTCTTTTTCAATTTTACTGCGTCAGTGTTTATTTTGCAGATAATTCATATACTGAAAACAAACTGGAATAGGGTTGAAGAACAAATACGAGTGTTGAGTGATATGTAGTGAGGTGAACATTGTAAAGTGAAATTTGTGATGTAATCGAAATTGTATTGTAATTGAAAATGTATATGTAGTGGCATCTCAAATATGTACTATTCAAAAATGTAATAAAATATTTGTTTGAATAAAATATTTGTTTGAATTTAAATTCTGTGTTATTTATTTTATTCAAAAATTATTTATTTAATTATGTGAAAAATAAAATATTACAATAACAAATACACTTAAATGAATATATATGTTTATTATCATCAAACAAAAATCATATACTAGCATATTCTACAATCTCCCCCTTTTGATAATAGCAAACATATATTAAGATTTTGAATTTATTAAATGTATTTGGTCATTGATGAAATCTATTTGCTCCCCCTATTTGAATGCTCCCCCCATAACCAAGCTCCCCCTTTATATATGCATGAAAATCAAAAAATACGAAAATGAACCTAGATGGGAATATCAAATAAAAAAATAAAATATTTGAAGTTTATTTTCCAAAATCTTAACTTTTTTCTCCCCCTTTTGTTATTTGGAAAAGAGTAATATTATTAGAAAAGTAGAGATAAAGTGATATATTAATATAGCATTAATACCCAATCGAGTATAAATATTAAATTTCAATAGAAAATCAAACAAAAATCCTAAATACTCTGTTAGGCGCATATTCCACTTTAGAGTGATAGGTGTGCTATCGGTATATAAAACCATATAGTTCTGTCTATTTATGGTACATTTATATTAGGAATTTGAATACCTATTAACCATGCATAACCGTTAGGACATTTAAATGAGATTAGTAGTATTACAAATTTTATATAAAAAAATGAATTTCAAACATCTTCTAACCACGCATAACCGTGAGGACTTTTAAAGGAGATTAGAATCAACTCATCTATTTAATAATCAATTTTGATATATGTTCATTACATGCATAACTGTGAGGACATTTAAATGAGCATGAAAGCACATAAACAAATATTCCAATTAATTCACCTATGTACAACCGCGAGGACTTTTAAATGAGAGTGAATAATTTGGATGTTTTTATTGCTAAAAATAAAATAAAATAAATATGAATAATTTCCCATTTAAAATACCACATTTTGACATACTGTATTGGATTTTAATGAGTGAAGGTCATTAGAAATATGATAGACATAGAGATGGTCATGGAATTTTCACCAACAAAAGTTATTATAAATCTTGTTTAATTTTTTAAAGAAATTCACTAAATATACCGTCTCAAGTCATAATGTATTATTAATATCAACTCTCATCACATTTTTCAGTAAATATTTTTCTTTTTGATAATCAGTAGGGAGTCAGATTAGTTAATGTAGTCATTTAAGATCAAATCCTAAAATAATTATAAAATCAAATTTTCTAAAATGCCTAATCTGAAATGAAGTCAACAAAAACTATTTTCTGGAAGGGGTATTATAAGAAAAATGTCTGCTGATTGAAAATCAGTTGAAATGAAAAAAAATGCAGATATTTTCTTTGAAAATGTGATGCAACTAATGAATGTCACGTTCCACTAGTAATTTTTCTATCAACTAGATTACCAGTGTAATTTGAATCCGAGTTTCCCTTTTACTCAAGTTATCATAAATTATATATCATAGACTAGACCATGAAGTTGCAATAAATACCTTATAATCATTTTATAGCTTTTAAAATGTTATTCGTTAAGATTTGATTGAAAACATGCACATAAACAACTAGTGAACATAGTGTTAGATTTAGAAGAAGTAAGATAATCAAATATATCCACGTGTATCTAGAGTAATCATTAACTAATACAAAAACAACATCTCTTATCTCCTAAACTTGCAATATAGTTAGTCCAAACGAATCTATATGAATTAGTTTAAGGATGAAAAAATGATTGGTCAACATTTTTGCACAAATCAGAGTCAAAATCAAAATCAACATTTATTTCCTTATCGCATAACTGGCTGATTTAAATCAGATTATGGTGCAGATTTTCAACATTTAATATATCGTTCAAGATAAATGTACCGTTACCTATTTTACCTTCATGATAATTTTTTGTTGTTACCCATTATGATTCTGCCACCTTTGTACTAGGTATGGAACTTTGTTTTAATGCCTGTCGTGTACCTGGAACAGTTAAAATCCAGATACCACTTTTGTTATTCCTTAGCATGCCATCACACCTACGCGATGAAATATTTTTGTGACCTATTTGTTTTTATAGGTCCATGGTTGTTAGTGACAAAAGATTTTGAAAGATATGTTTATGTAGACCCAAGACAATCTATATTTTCTCCTTTTGACACCCAGATTTGTTTGACTTTAAGGGATTTTATATTCATGCATTTTGGAACACAATTTGGTATGGTTTTCACGTGTTTGGGTCTACACCAGCAACCGTTGTGATTGTGCCCAAATTTTCTAAAAATCGTGCACTTGGAATTGACTTTATTAATTTCTCTTATAACATGTTCAGATTGAGTCTACCTAAGTCCTTGTCTAAGGGGTTGACAGTTTGTTTCCCTAATAACATATTTAGTGATTTTTTTCTTATGGAAATTTTTTCTAAAGTTGTAGACAATTGTTGAACTTGTGTTTTGAGAGTCTCATTTTCATTCAATAATAGAGTGCACTTTTTAATAGAATATTCTCTCCTGGTGTTTACACTTTCTTTCAAAATCAGAATTTCATTTTCAAGTGATTTAATTTTAATTTTTGATTGTTTAATCTCTTCTTCAAATAATGGACACTTATCACACTTAGGGATCTTATTTCGATAGTTTTTAACCAATTGGTCAAGTTTCTTATTTAGTTCTATCAAGCTATCTCTTTGTGATTCAATTTTAGTATACTTCTCCCTAAGTTTATCAAAACAGCCATTTATTTCAAGAAAATATATGAGTAATTCCGAATGAGTAAGTTTTGATACCTCGTTGGCTTATCATCATCACTGTCAGTTGTTTCTCCTTGAAGGCACAGATTTCCTTTTTCATTCTCACTGCCAATGCTTTTATCATCTTCATCGATTTCATCCCAAGTGGCTGCAAAAATTCTCCTTTTCGGTTTCTTTCCTTGGCTGAGTTGATTCTGAAGACAATTTGGCTTGATATGACCAGGTTTGTTACACTTGTGACAAATGATCTCCTACTCTTCTGAGTTGACTAGCACTTTGACTATTCCGCTTTTCAATTGTTGATTTAGAGCCGAATTCCATATTTGTGGTTCCACCTTTTAAATCTCTTTATAACAGTGTCGGTTCAGCTGCTCCATTATCATCATCATCACTTTCCGTTGTTCCTTTGAGAGCCATCGATTTTTTTCGAGTATCACCTCCTTCATGTTCTTCCTTATATTTCATATGTAGCTCATAAGTGGTGAGATTTCCAATCAATTCTTCAACTTTAACTTGTTTCAAATCCTTTGATTCTTAAATGGCAGTAATTTTTGCTTCAAAATTTCATGGAAGGGCTCTGAGGATTTTTTGGACTATTTTCAATTCTGTATATGGTTTTCTGAGAGCTTTTGATTTATATATGAGATTAGAAAGTCGTCCATACATCTCTTTGACATTTTCATCCTTGGCCATTGTGAAGTTCTCGTATTCGCTACTAAGCATGGCAAGGCAATATTCTTTAACTTGAGAGCTTCCTTAGCGAGTCACTTCAAGTGTGTGCCAAATTTCCTGTGCAGTTAGACAATGTGAGACACGATTAAATTCAATTTGATCCAATGAACTTATAATAGAATTCATAGATTTAGCATTAGCATTATGCAGTTTATTTTCAAGATCTGTTCATTGATCCATTGGCTTTTCAATTTCTTGATTATCTACCACTATAGCCGGTGTCCTATATCCTGTCTCAACAATATTCCAAGCATAAGTGGTTTCCAGAAAAAATATTCACTCCTTTTTTGCAGTAAGCATATTCACCATTGAACATATGTGGTCTAACTATTGACTATCCCTCAGCAAATGCATTATTAAAAGAAGCCATTTAAAGAATCAAATTTTTAAAACAAAAATTGATTTTTGAAAAAAAAATCATACTTTTAAACAAAAATTGGTTTTTGTTCCTAGCTTTGATACCACTTGTAGGACCGATTTCACCCTAGATGGAGGGTAAATAGGGTGATACTAAAAAATTAATGTGGAAATATATAAAATAATTGTAGCACGGATAATAGTAGAACAATAAAAGCAGAAATATAACAACACAGATTTACCCAGCTTCGGCAAAGCACTGCCTACGTGCTACCCCTAAGTTTTCTACTAGAACTTAAGTAGTCTGATGCTTAAACACGTAAACTTATGACACCCGCTATCGACTAACTAACTCTACGCTCGAAACCCTACCATAACACAACCACTGAATTGCGAATTCTCGAACTACACCACCGTAGTTCGTAACCTAGTCACACAACTAGAATTTTACAAAATTTTAAAAGAAGAATTACAAAATAAAAAACAATGAAAAAACAAAACACTTTTATATATTTAAGCCCAACTAAAGTCGGCCCTAGAATCAACTAAAAGATTCCCTTTTCGTTTCTGTCGTGTAAAACTTTGGTCGTTCGTCTTCGTTCCTTTGTAATGTATGCTTTGTTCCCCTTTTAAAAAAATTAGGGCTTCGTGAATTGAAGTCTCCAATTGAAATTTGTGCTTCGATTGAAGTATGCGTTTGCTTTGTGGATTGCCTTGTCAATCGAATGCTGCCTCATTTGGTTATGGCTACTCCAATTTCGTCAAGATCGAACAATGCTTTATATTGGTATGTGAATCACCTTTTTCAAATTTTGATTATTTTCGACATGATTCGAGTTTTATGATATACTGCTTTAAGTAACATGAACTCAATTCGATTCGAGTTATAATATTGTTTTCGATTTAAGAGTATACTCTGGATTTTTGTCTTGAACTCGAATGATTAACTGCCAGTGATGTTATTTGGTTATATAGGGTTCGAATCCCTTAGTTTACGTACGGATAATTTCGGTTTGGATAATTCATGATTTTATTTTTTGTATTGATTTTTGATTGTATGATCTTGAGACCTCTGACTGGTTCGTTCCTTGATTGTAGCTTGGTATTCGAATTTGAAATATGTATATTTATTATTTGCTGACTTATTCGATTCCTTTCTACTCTGACTTGTTCATAAATTTGTGACATATTGTTGCTACTACTTTGGAACCTACGGCTTTAATTTTTTGGCATTCTGAATTTTTTGTTGACTGCTGTTACATTCTCTTTCGAACCATGACTTTTTTACTCGAAGTGCTACTGTGTATACTTGAACTTGGTAGCCTTGCATTTCACTATGTTTCATATGTATGTAGTTTTCATTGGTATTTCTTCATGTTGCCTTGACTCTGCTCTCTGACTGTTTATGCCTATGACCTGAACTTGATTCTAGTCTTGTTTCACTTAACTATTATGTGGTTATTGCAGTCACTTGAGTCTGGTTATGGTTGTCTCTTCTGTTCTATTCAGAATCATGTTGTCACCACTTGGACATATGTAGTTTGTAGTTTGAATTGTTGCATCATGGAGTTTGAATTGTTGCATCATGGAGTTTTATATACATATGTATATATATGTATGGTAGTTTGATCTTGAGTCTGGGCTTGTATTCATTTGTATTATGGTTCACTAGCTCGTTGGGACTGAGTGTTTGTATTTATGTCTTTGGAGTCTGGTTGGTATAGTTGTCTTGTTCATGTAGTCTGCATTGCAATCCTGTTCATTGATGATGATGATGTTTGGTTACATGTTGCACTTGAATGTTTTATATCCATTCGAAGTTTTGTTGCCTTGTACATTTTGCAGTCTGGACATGTTATGTGCATTGTTTTCAACATGGAACTTTGTTGCTCATGATATGTATACATGTGTGCAGCTTGATTCTGGTTAGTACTTCATGTGTACTGCCCTTTGCACATGTTGTAACTAGTTCACCACCGTGCCATGTGAGTATGTTGACCTGAGCATGTTTGTTGCTTTCTTTTGATCTGACCTGCATTGGTTTGGAGTCTAGTTGTGTCAGGTGTACTTTGAGTCTTATTGCTCTGTGTTATACGAGGTCTGTACAAGTTTGGGTTGGTTCCTGTATTTGGGTGATTTTGCTTTGGCTGATGGTTTGGGTTCATTGATGTGTTGAGCTTGATCTTCATTATTATGTGGTCTGTTCATATTGAGGTTGTGTTCAAAGTGCGGTTTGATATGAGTGCAGTAACCATTTCCTTGAACTGATTTCTTTGTATTGCTTCATGACTTCAGTGTCAAGTCTGTTCTCATGTGTACACATTGAACTTTTGGTCGAGGCTTGTTTTATGTTGGTTTTGGATTCTTGTTGCATGAGAACTTTTACTTGACAATTTTGTGATGTTTTTGTATTGCACCTGAGTTGAATTCAGCTTATGGCTTGGGTTTGACCTTGTGCTCACCAGTCCCTGCAATTTTATCAAGTGTACATCAGTGTGCATGGCCTTGTGGCATGTACAGTGATACACTGTATGTCACAAGCTGTTCGTGTAGATGAATTCAAAATAAATGATGACAAACAACCCAAATACCCGAGGCAAATGATATCTTAAACACACTCTTTTATTGTATACCGCAAACTATTTCTTTTTCAAATTTACTGTGTCGGGGTTTATTTTGTAGATAACTCAGATGTTGGAAATAAACTAGAATAGAGTTGAAGAACAAATACGAGTGTTGAGTGATATGTAGTGAGGAAAACATTGTAAAGTGAAATTTATGATGTAATCAAAATTGTATTGTAATTGAAAATGTATATATGTAGTGAGAGCTCAAATTTGTACTATTCAAAAATGTAATAAAATATTCATTTGAATAAAATATTCGTTTGGATTTAAATTCTGTGTCATTTGTTTTATTCAAAAAATAATTATTTAATTATGTGAAAAATAAAATAGTACAATGAAAAATACATTTAAATGAATATATATGTTTATTATCATCAAACAAAAATCATATACTAGCATATTCTACATCTCCTAACTACAATACTAGCCTACCTGACTAGCAACAGTCTACATAAAGCGAATATAGAACATATCATCATAGCAGATCAAGATAAGTATCTCTAATACTGTCTTCTGTCTCCTAAGTACAGTTGTCTTTGTTTCTCCATTGAACTTTCACCAACTTAATTGTCTTGTTTCCTAACTTCTTCTCATCTCTCGCTACAACCCGAACTGGTTGTCTAACAAAAGTCAAATTTGGTTCTGCTATCAAATCTTCCAACTCTGTTGGAGGAATAGAGTCTCTGGATCATGCACATATTTGCAAAGATGAGATACATAAAACACGTTATGGACATCTGCAATATTACTAGAAACTCTACTTTATATGTGAGCTTCCCAATCCTCTCTATAATTAGGAACGGACCAACATATCTCGGTGTCGGTTTCTTAAACTTTCAGAATCGTACCGCACCCTTCATTGGTGATACTTTAATGAAAGCTCTATCTCCAACTAGGAATTATAGATCTTTATGCTTTTTATCTGTGTAACTCTTTTGTCTAGACTAAGCTTTCTTCATTCTTTCTCGGATCAACTCAATCTTCTCTATTGCCTCTCTAACCAGATTTGGACCATAGACTAATCTGTGTCCAGTCTTCAACCAACATATTAGTGATTTGCTTGGCCTTCCATACAAAGCTTCAAAAGGTGCCATTCCCATACTAGTTTGATAACTGTTATTATAGGAAAACTCAACCAAGTGTAGGTGATCTTCCCAAGATCTATCAAAGTCCAACACACAAGCTCTTAACAAATCCTCGAGTACCTTATTTACACTCCCTATCTACCCATCCGTCTGATGGTGATACGCAATACTCGTCTTGAGCCTGGTACCTAACACTGTAGACTCTTCCAATATTCATTAGTAAAAAAAAAGCATCCCTATCACTGATTATATTACTAGGAATTCCATGTAGTCTAACTATGTTCCTCATAAACAACTTAGCTAAAACAGGTGCTGTCCTAGTTGTCTTAACTAGAATAAAATGGCTGATGTGCATGTAAATGTGCATATTTTTACCACCATATTGAATCTATTTAAATTAAATAAATGATCATATTGGGTATTTTAACTTGTTTTAACCAAAATCCATATTAATTCCAAATTGTCACATATCCATCTTCATATAGGGGTAAAACGGTCATTTGTGTGCATATATTTCTTTGAGAAAAATTAATTGGAAATTTATATATATTTTTGTAGGAATTTGTTCTCAAATAGGAGCGGTTTCATGAGGGAATATGCATGCACAAAGAATATAAAGGAATGAAGATGGAAATAATTCAAAGTTAAGATCATGGAGGACCCCACCTACCCACCACCTTAATGTACAAATTAGAGGCTAATGCACATGCTTATGGAATTAATGGCTTCATGTACACTTAAATGATGATTAGTAGAAGCTAATGATTACTTGGCCTCCACACTTTCTCAAGGGTAGTTTGATCATTCCCTAAATTATGGATTAGGGTTTCATGCTTGTATAAATAACCCCTCATATTTCATGTAGATCCATCTCTCTTAGTCTCTCTTAGGCCTCCACTCTTCCTCTTCCTCTTCATTAGTTTAGATCAAATAAAAGAAAGCTCTCTTTCTCTTTTCGTGGCTACTTAGCCATTTTTATTTATGGATATGGTGTGTTTTGTGTGTTAATTTCTCAAAAAAAAATATATTTCATTTTTCTTCATAGATTTGCATTTACAATTTCAATTTGCTTTTGATAGTTTTGCATTTACATTGCCACACTGTTTTTGTTTCTATCTGCACACTGTTGGTTCTACAGTTCCTTCTCTGCCTCCCCTTCCATGTTCACCACATTCACCATTCAATAACTTCTACCATCACCAAGTCCTCCAACCACAAAACTAAGTCTCCAAACAACATAGTTCTCCACCTCCTAACTGCTTCTACACGATTCAACCTCCACTGTCAATACTTACAATCACCATCTTCTTGCACAACTCAACTGCTTGCGACCATCCACCATTTACTTCCCGCTGCCTCTTGCCTACAACACTGCAATAACCACATAAACTCCTTCACTATTGTGAAACAAAACACTTCCACCAAAATATCCAGCAATGACCACACATCAACTGTTCTACTACCCTTGCCGAAACTTCCAGTCAATCTGCCTACAACACTTCCTCCTTCACTTCTCTATCCACGCCTTCAAACTATATTCTTCATACTATTCTCCAGCACTCCACTTCAACATTACAGCATCAACTTACTACTTCAAACATTTCACTACCACATACCATCTGCTGTCTTCCTTACTAATCCTTTAACCCCTGCCGTCGACTCATAAGTGCTGTCAAGAACATCAACCCATCCATTGCTATAAACCACTGCAGTTGCCGTCATCAACCAACATAACTTCACCAAACAATCCCTAGCTTGCTTCAACAACCACTCAGCTGCAACATCTGCCCATATACAACAACCGCAACCTGTCACTGTTCTCCAACCACTTCTTTCCTTACATCTGCTCTCCAGCTATAACACACCATATCCACTGCCTCCCTAACAAACTGTTGTCACTGCCTCAATACAAAACCACTGTTGTGCTACTGCCCAGACAACCAACTGACCATCGACAGTCATCCAAACTTCACTGGTGCTGTTCTTCTGTCAACTGCCACTCTTCTTCATTACTTCACTTCCTTAACTCACTGAATTACAACTACAAGCAAGTTCATCCCCCATACCACCAAGACCTGCCCCTACTTCATCACGGCATCCTACTGAAGTAAACACCACTACTGTCAACATATACTGCCCACTTCACTCACGAACATCCTAGAATAACCAATCGAACTCGACCACAATTCAACCACCCTCCTCAAATCCCAAATTGACACAAACTACATCGCGATTCCAATCCTTACCCCCTCCTCCAAGAGCTGCCGCAACTAAAACGATCCTCCAACAAGTCGCAACTTCAGCCAATCACCACAATTTCCATCACCAAATCATCGCCTTAAGCACCAATCGAACCTCGACTTCGAATCGCAAGCATCCCCTCGTCAATCGACACCAGTCAACTCGAACTAGACCTCAATCACTTTATTTGAATTGTCGTGGCTCCAGAACCTTCAATCGAATTCTGATTTCTTTTCCTTTCTAGGATTTGCGATTTCAATTGAGAAATGGTGTTTTTCAATTTTTTTACAGTGAGCAAGTGAAGTGTGTGTTTGTTTTAACAGAGAAATTGAAGTGGCAACTACGAGTTTTTGTTGTGCCGTGTTGTTTGTAAGTTAGGCTTTGGGTCATTTGGTTAGTGGGCTTAATTTTTTTTTATTTCGTCTATTGTGTTTGGTTTCAATTATTATTTTTAGTTTATCCTTCTAACTAAAATTTAAAAGAAAATAATAATAATAATAAGAGAATTCCGCTCTCTTTTAGCTTATGTGATGCTTGGTTAAGGGGCTTTAGAGAACTTTTCAATTGATTCCAATAACATTTGTTTAGCTTTCTTTTGTTTTGTTTTGTTTTATTCCTAAAAAAAGTCTTTTTTGTTTTGTTTCAATTTGTTTTAAGTTCCACCATATTTATAAAAAAATAAAAAAATAAAAACTGTATATATCTTGGTTCACTTCTTTTCAGGTTGTCAAAGCAGATAAAGAAAGGAGCTGTTGCTATAAAATTGCTCCGCTGGCTTGCTTAAAAAAAATTGCTGCTTTCATCTATAGTTTTATTTGAATTTCATGGTTGTGTGGTTGCATTTTATTAAAAAAAAAATTCATTCGTAGTTGCATTGTTAATACACGTTTAATTTCTGCTTTGCATCTCATCTTAGATTTTTGATTAATAAAAACGGTTAGACATAAATAACTTTTAATTGTATATTGACAAGTTGTCTTCTTTGAACAATTTAATTTCTTGGTGTCTAGGCTACGGTAGAATAATAACCATTTTATAAACATTACGGTAACTCGTAAATATTATAGTGGTTGTTCCTCTGAAGGTACTTAAACCTTCGGCTGCATTGCTACGGTGATTCGTGGTGCACCGATAACTCCTGCCCATTACCTGACCGAGAACTATCTTGTTTATCTAAGACAATTTGTAATTATACAATTTTGGGTTAACTTAGGATAAATCATTTGTAATTAACCCTTGCATTCATTTAGTTGCATTAGTTCATGCATATTTTAAAAAAAACAAAAAAAATCCAACAATTTTTTTTGTAAATATTCCTTTTATTTTTCTTTGAAATTTTTAAATCCTTTTCCTTTGAAATTTCAAAAATCTAGAAAAATTAGAAAAACAAAAAACCAAAAAAAATTATAAAATCTTTTCAAAAGCCAAAAATATATATTGAAAATTCAAAAACAAAACAAAAATCAATTTCCATTTTGAAAAATAAATTCTACTTGTAAATATTTTCTTTATAAAAAAAACCAAAGAAAAAGAAATCTTGAAAATGTCCGAGTTTCCTTTTTCTTACTCACTTGAATTTAACTGTGAAAATCAATATAATCCATATGAGTTCACTCCAAATTCGTATGGATATTTTAACAACAACTTTTGTGTAAATAATTCAAATTTCGAACAACAAAATTTTCAAAACGATGAACAACCTTCGACTCTGGAAAATAGCATTGAAACGATTTCATCTTTACTCGAACTTTCTACATGAAAAAATCAAGAGATAAATGATTTATGTAATTCTTATTTGTGTAATAACTCGAGTTGTAACGATCCTGAATTTTAATTTATTTTAAATTGATAATTAAATTCATTTTTGATTTAAAATGGTGAAATTTATTGATAAATTGATTTAAAAATTCAAAATGGAGTCTTTAAAATAAAATAAATATTAAGCTAGAAATAAATTTATATATATATATAAGATAAATTGTAAATTATAAAGTCAAGTAATACATGAAGTAAGCTACAAACTGGAACTAATACCAGCCTAGCCAATAAAAAAAGTTGGGTTCTATAAAAAATAATATAATAAATATATTTAAGTATAAACAAGCCAAGTTAATAAATACAAACAAGATGTGTTTACAAAATAAGTGAAATATAAACTCATATGAATTTCAAAGCAAAGACAAAAGACAAGGGAACAAATAAGAATACATATATTTGTACAAATAAATAAACTAAGTATGTAGGCTTGACAAGCAAGGAATAAAATATATTCAGATTTGAATACTTGAACAAGAAATAAGACAAAGAAAATAAAATGAAAAAAATTATAAGTATATTGTACAATACAATTAATACTAGCATATCAAAAGCAAGATTATAGCCAACAAAATCTCTGACTACATACAAACAAAAGATAAAGCAAAAGGAAAGAAGCAATATATGTACACAAGTAAACAAAAATAAATATAGGTATGTAAACAAATGAATATGTATGTAAATGAAGCCTGCAAAGGAAGCCAAAGAAAATATCTCATATTTGTACAAAGCCAATAAATGTAGCCACCAAAATATCATCCATCAGCCGAAATATGTTGAAATTATATCAGTGAACAAACCAAATAAATAGTATCTTTAGTCAATAGAAAAGAAAGGATGTTCCAGTTAGAACTTCTCCTCTGTACAAACCTTTCTTCTATATAAACATGTATATTTTCTTGTGCCTGCTCGTTCAAGAAAATAACATGGCAAAACCAGAGAAAAGAATGTAAACAATCATCAGCAAATAAGAGAAAGAAAAGAAAAGCTACAACTAGAAAACAACTAACAGCAACTAGATCAAAACAATTATCATCAACAAAACAAGAAGGCTCTGACCAATCTAGGTTCAGGTGAGTAACATCACTTTAAAACAACTTAAAATATAAATCTGTGATAGATATATCTATAATTATGAGTGTTTATGTCTATATGATCCTCCTATGTATGTTTGAATAATATAGATCAGGGGTGCAGGCTGTTTACAAATTTCCCCTGCTAAATTCAAACATGGGTTTTCTTTCAAAGAAAAAAAAATCAACTCTTCTCAATATGCTTACTGTTTAGTCTTAGGATCAAAATAACAATTGTGTTATGGAATATATTAAAGACTAAAATTTCATTTGAGTTAAAATAATTTGTAAGTAGCTCTGGAAAACAAGTAATTTGAGGAACACTTTAAATAAGTTCTAATTTAAACTTTTTAATTTTTAAATTCAGGTATATAAATTGAATCCTCATACTAAAACAAGATTTTTAAAACAAAAATGAGAATTTTTAGCTGAGAAAAGAAGGAGCAGTTTACATATGAACAAGAATCATATTTTTACAAACTTCTGTTGTTTTGATGAATTTTAAATGTTGAAATTAATGGTGGAGCTAGCTTAATGATCCACGAGCACGGGAAAAATAATAGAAAAATTTTCGAATGCATGAATTTTTGGGTTGGGTCGAATATAGGGTTTTTGGTTAAAAATTTACTGTGCTCTGTAAATTTTTGTTTTCGTCGCCGTCAGGCGATCGAGTGCCGTAGGGTTTCGTGAGGAGGTAGCTCGATCGTACTTGAGTTCATGGCCGGAGCTATCAACCCTCAGGTGATCGAGGTCTCGAGTTTAACGCATTTTCAGGTTTGCGGTGGTGTTCCTGTTCGTTTCCAGGTTAGTTCGAACATCTCAATTTCGATACTGGTTTAGTTTAGGGGTTAGGATGGTTGGAACTAGATGGGTAGGCGAACGTCGACGTGCTCGACGTCAAAGTATCGCCTGTACTTGGTCGGAGCTACTGTAGACGTGCACCGTGCACTAGTATTGGTGATCTGGAAACATTGTGTAGTTTGGGGGATGGAGCTAGGTTTGTTTGCAAATTGACTCGAGCGTTTACTCGAGGGTTATTGATGTCGGACTCGATGCAAGATTTGTCAAGGCTCGGGTCAGTACTTCGTCCAGATTTTATAACAGACCTGTTCTGTTTTCTTAATTTTTAAAATTTAATTTTAAAACAAATCTTAAACAGGATTTAAAAACAAAAGTTTAATTATAAACTTAAGTTAGTTTACAACTTAGTGCAGGGGCATAAATAAGTTTTTGAGTTTAAATTGTTTTAATAACAATTAAGTGTTCTTTTAAAAAGGGGAATTAAATTTAAAATTAGAATCTGATTCGTAAAGGAAAAGGTTTAAACAAACTTAAAGGAAAATTTGAAACCTGAACTAAAAATCTAAATTTGAAATCCAGATTTGGAAATGAAATAAGTTTATAACTTTAAATGTTTACCTAAGTTAATAAATAGGTGAATTTAAAAAGGAAATTGATTTTAACTCATTTAAATTTCTTTTAAATAACAAGGATATCACTTTAACATGTAACTGGTATTTCATTTCAAATCTTGAATTTAAAAATGAAATTTAAAGTAAATTTGGATGAAAAGTTAATAAATTAGTTTAACTCAATTTGTAAGTTAAATAAATCAATTTATTATTAAAGCTGGAATGTAAATAATTTGATTTAAACTTAAATTCAAAATGGAACTAAATTGTAAGTTCAAAAGTAAAATGTTTAAAAAATATATATATATGTTAATGTTAATTAAGTCATTAATAAAGAAATGGGTTATCTTGGAGATAATTAAGGTAATTAAAATGATTTAATTAATAAGGTACTTAAAGAATGATTTATTTTATTTATAAATTAATAAATTCAATTAATTAGAAATGATCAATAATGATTTAAGTCTAAGAAACTTTCTTAAGGAAGTAATTAAAGAAATAATATTAGTTAATAAAGATCATTAACTAAGGATTATTAAGTAATTGATTAAAGTGATTAATGTTAATAATTAACTGGATTAATTAATTTAGATAATAAATTATAAATTATTTAAATATAGTCACTTAATGAAAGTTATAAAGGATTAATCACTTATTGTAATAAATTTTAATATTTTGATTTATTAAGGTTAATTAATTATGAAATTGGTTTAAAGGCTAATTTAATTTAATATGATTAATTAATAATTAATTGATTAATTAAGGTGATTGATTTATTAATTTATATCAAATGGTTTGAAATTAATTAACCATAATTTGGAAATTAATTCATAAGTAATTTATTTACTTGGAAACAAATTCAATTGATTAAGATTAAATGATAAATTAATCCTGCTTATAAATGATCATTGAATGATTGACCTTACTTATGAGTGATTGTATTGTATGAGATACCTTGAATTGATTGTCCTGACTAATCTGTGATATTTTGTACTGTGGATTGAGCTGTGTAAGATTCATTCATTTATTTACATTTGTATATTATCTGTGAATCTGTGAATGGACGATAAGCGTTATAGTTTATATCGCTTATCAATTATATTTCTGTGTTTGATCTGTAATGATTGAATGATGTTGCACTATTGTGTTAAACCCCTAGACCACACTTATACACACACAAATATGGATTCACGAGGAAATTGATTAAGTCACAGATTTGAAATAGTTTTCAAAGTTGAATGTTTAAATTCAAATATTTTGAAAATGGATTGGATTTAAAGTGAAAAGCTTTTGAAATGGAATTTCAAAGATGAAATTTATTTCGAATAACTTGATTGAGTTTTGAAATTTAAATATTCTGATTTAAATTTGAATTTAATATTTAAAAATTGAATTCTATGATCTGGAAACTAGGGACTGAAGATGTTATACCAGTTTATATGGGTTAAACTATTTTAAAGGTATTAATTTGGAAATTTGAATTCAAAGGCTTTAACTCGTGTGAATAAGATTGGATCTTTCTGAAACGAAACTATTTGTTTTCCAATAATAAAAGCTTTCATATAAGAAGTGAACTTCCAAACTGTGTAAAAAGGGACTTTAAGTTAAAAATGAAAATGATTTTCAAAGTTATGGAAACGGTTTGAAAGCTATAAGTTAAATCTTTAATTTAAAGATTTAACGAGTTAATCCAATTGAAATGGAAGTTGTTTTGAAATTCGTAAATGGATCTTTGTGGAAATGGGTGAACTTAGTGAAATAAATCTTTTGTTTAAAAGATTTGAAAATGGTAATTGGTTTAAACCATTTGAAAGAAAGTTTTGAATTATTAAGTTGTGACTTAATTGAAATCCCAATATCCATATGTTTTAAATGTTGCGCTCACTATTCGGTTTAGCCAGGAGAGGACCTTTGTGTCATATAACCCATTTCGAATAGTGATACGACGTATATGGATAGCATTGAAGACCGGTGGTGAAGACCGGGTATTTACGAGAACGATAGGATGACCTATCGATTGTCTCTGCACTGAGTCGCGCTGGTATAGAGATTTCCTAAGTGATGGGAAGTCCGATCGGGATTGTGAATACCCGGATTGCAAGGGCTTCTTCGGAAGTGCCTTCGGTTCTGTTCAAACCCGGAATAGACTTGTATGGTCGTGTGTCTGACACTACACTTTGAGATATAAAGCCGATTTCTTTCAAATACATATCTGTTGGTGGCGGAGAATTTATTCTCTTAGCTTAACACCCTTCTCTGAGACGTACGAGCTCAGAGGTTATGTAGTTGAAGGTTATCAGCAATATACTCCCAATTTGGTAGTGTGGCATGCTAAGTGCTGCTGTGTGATTGATGATCATTTGTTGATCATTTGTGATCAAAGCATGGCTTTGTGAAAAAGCGTAGCTTTGTGGACGAAACCTCATCGAGCCTCACAAACCGGTAATGGTCGAAACAGGAAAAATGCGGCAAGGTTTCAGGGGTAGCTCCCCTAGGGTATGACCATTCCTTCTGGAAAAGGTTAGTATCATGGTATGGAGCCCAGATACTTACTCATGTGGACACACTTTATTTATTACTGTGTGATGTTGTTGGTGTAGAGGATCCTCGTATAAAGGTCCCAAAGGACCGGGGGTGGCATATCTGAGGTTTTATTCCCCGGGAAGTGGGTAGCCGGCCTTGTTTGGCAGAGATCCGAGTAGGTTCTCGGGGCGTCTCGCCAGAGGCATTCCCATGTGGCAATAGGAAGTTCCTTAGCCTGACCATTTGTTGGAAATCCAATCAAAACAATACGCGCCTTGTACGGTTTTAGTTGTATTACCTGCCATTCACTTATGGTGGCGCCCCACTGTTTGGATGGTAGCTATAGTAGGCATAGTTCGGAATGTCTATGCTGGCTAAGATTAATATTCTACTTTCGAAATGTTTTCTGCACTGTGCACTTATAATAATATCAAAGAAATTTCCTACGTATCAAGCATGTTTGACTATCATAAGAAGAAATCTCCTCCAATTCTGTGTTTGCATTGTGTGTGTGGCGGGAGGTCTTATGGTAGTTTCATTTTCTAAAAGCATTGCGAATTTACTTTAAAATTTTCTTGTTGTTTGTTTTCAAAGATAAACTGTTTTTGTTACTCACACCAGTCCCATGACTGACCCGAAGTTTATTGTTCCTTTCCTAAACTCTGGGTGCCCACTATTTTCCCACACTGGCAGTCTAGAGTTGGGTTTTTCAGATAGTTAGGTTCAGTGGGTTATCTGAAGCTAGTTCAGTCTTTGGATATGACTGACCTTGCTTAGCTTGGTACATCGTTATTGGGAGTTCGAGTTATTTCTGGATTGGTTCTTGGAGATGGAGTTGCAGTTTTGGAGTTCCTTCTTGAAGGCTATCTTAGAGTTATTTGTTCCGCTGCTGGTTTTAGCTATTTTCTTTTCCGCTGCTATATTATTGTATCATATCTCTGATGTATATATCGATATCTATTGTATCATCTGTTGTATCAGATGTCGTATATTGATATTCATTATTTCTTCCGCTGTGTTGTTTACTTAAATTGTGTTATAAGCTCCGGCGAACCGGATTTGAACGGTCGAATCTGCGGCATTCGAGTACGATGTAAAGTACGGATGTCGACTTTCGAACGCGAAAAATTCGCATTCGTTACATTTGGTATCCGAGCTGAGGGTTAAAACTTTAGCTCAGGAGTATAATACGTTAAGTAACTCATTAGAGATAGGGTGAAGTATCCCTAGAATGAGTAATCCCTAAGATATCCGTTTGTATGTCTTAGTAAATTCTCTTACTATCCGCTGATAGTGAGTATGAGTGCAAGAAGAGAACGAGATAGGGGACAGGGAAATACGACTATAATTGGTCAATACCCTGCAACAGTGGAAATAATCTTTCTCTATCAATTTTCTTTGATTCGTTTTCAAATTCTTTGATTTCTTCGTGACAACTACAAGAAGAAGTTTCAGTGTGATGACGGCCCTACGAATCGTTGTAGAAAATCCTTACTTCGTATCTTCATCGGTTTCTTATCAGCTTTTCGTTTTAAACTTCAATGAATTAGAAATTCTGAAATTGAAAATTTTGAATAAATTGGAAATTTTGAATTGAGTTAAATTGGTTGATGAAATATAAGGATAAAATTGAATGGTATCCATAAAACGATTTCGTTTAAACCCAAATTTAAAATTCTATTGTAATTTCTTGGGTAGATCGAAGTCCGAAGAGGGACAAATTATATATACTTTGAGGTATTCCAACTTGAATTTGGAATCCATTCCTAGTATTTGAAAAATTATAGAAGATTAAATCTATCTCTTTTGTTCAGCATCTGTTTTCAATTCTTCGATAGTTCCTGGTAAATACAGGAAGAAGATTTGATATATTTGTATGGGACATAAACTCCAAATAGGCCAAAATTATTTGTTTGGATGTATTGGTTGTTTTGTCTGCTTTGGTTGCTATGGTTGATAGGTATAAATTGGTTTTTAAACTCAACATTTTGAAATTGTATCAATATATCTGTCAATATTTGGGTCTAGATATACATTACGAATGGTTAGTTATCCTTTCGAACTAACCAATGTCACCGCATATTTCGTAGATATGGATGACCCGAATATCTTGCGGAAAATTAAATAGATTCATTCTCATATTGTTGATATTCTGATTTGGTAAGCCAAATGCAGAATAAATATATCTAGTTGATCTGGAAAGAATATTTCTTTTCGTTATCTCTCTCTGGTGAATTTCGAGGATGAAATTCCTTTTAAGGGGGGAAGTCTGTAACGATCCTGAATTTTAATTTATTTTAAATTGATAATTAAATTCATTTTTGATTTAAAATGGCGAAATTTATTGATAAATTGATTTAAAAATTCAAAATGGAGACTTTAAAATAAAATAAATATTAAGCTAGAAATAAATTTATATATATATATATATATATATATATATAAGATAAATTGTAAATTATAAAGTCAAGTAATACATGAAGTAAGCTACAAACTGGAACTAATACCAGCCTAGCCAATAAACAAAGTCGGGTTCTATAAAAAATAATATAATAAATATATTTAAGTATAAACAAGCCAAGTTAATAAATACAAACAAGATGTGTTTACAAAATAAGTGAAATATAAACTCATATGAATTTCAAAGCAAAGACAAAAGACAAGGGAACAAATAAGAATACATATATTTGTACAAATAAATAAACTAAGTATGTAGGCTTAACAAGCAAGGAATAAAATATATTCAGATTTGAATACTTGAACAAGAAATAAGACAAAGAAAATAAAATGAAAAAAATTATAAGTATATGGTACAATACAATTAATACTAGCATATCAAAAGCAAGATTACAGCCAACAAAATCTCTGACTACATACAAACAAAAGATAAAGCAAAAGGAAAGAAGCAATATATGTACACAAGTAAACAAAAATAAATATAGGTATGTAAACAAATGAATATGTATGTAAATGAAGCTTGCAAAGGAAGCCAAAGAAAATATCTCATATTTGTACAAAGCCAATAAATGTAGCCACCAAAATATCATCCATCAGCCGAAATATGTTGAAATTATATCAGTGAACAAACCAAATAAATAGTATCTTTAGTCAATAGAAAAGAAAGGATGTTCCAGTTAGAACTTCTCCTCTGTACAAACCTTTCTTCTATATAAACATGTATATTTTCTTATGCCTGCTCGTTCAGGAAAATAACATGGCAAAACCAGAGAAAAGAATGTAAACAATCATCAGCAAATAAGAGAAAGAAAAGAAAAGCTACAACT